>CP136068.1:115224363-116479708 GCA_032622095.1 Siphonodentalium dalli | reverse complement strand
AAAAAACAACAAAAAAAAAAAAAAATACAGGCTATTCCAGTGGTGTTTACCCAGCTAGATTGACAGCAGTTCATCACGAACATGCAAGAAAAATCATAGATCATGTACTTTTTAAAATAAATCTTCTGCCCGAGACAGGAACGCCACAACCAGCCGTACTGTAAAGAAGGGGCCTCCAAAGAAAAAGACGCCATCCAAACGAAGAAGGGACGCCATCAGACGGGCGAAGTGGAAGAAGAAGGTGTGGGTGACTGTTGATCTGCCGGTCACCCCTCCCCGTGTGGTTCAGCCGACGTCCATTGTCACAACCGGTGGGTCGGAGTTGTCTGGAGACAGGCGACATCAGACCAGCTAGCAGGGACTCTGTTGATCTGCCGGAGGTCCCTGCTGTCGTCATCGAGGCGAGCGGAGACAGGGACGAGGACACCACCCCCGATGTTCCTGCCGCCAGCTTCGATGTGGAGATGGACAGCCTACCATCTCGGACACCGGAATTCCATCTCATCCCGGTGTCCCCCATCTCCACCAACAGCACCACCACCAACAACAACAACAACAACAACAACAGCAGTGGCAGCTCCACCTACTCAGCAATGGAAGACCCGATCGTCCTGAGGGCCCTGGAAACTTTAAGAGAATCTAAAGCCAGAGCAGAAAGAGTCGATGAACACATCGAAAGAACCGAAAGACTCATTCCTTCATCAACATCAACAGAAAGAAGAAAGAAGAAAGCTAAAAAGAAGAAGTAAAAATGTCTAGATCATCTTTCATTTTCATTTTGGTATTCACCACACATATCATTTCTAAGTGGGTTGTAGGGGCGGGGTGCCGCCCATTCCAAGTCACAAACGAGGGATCCACCAGTCACAACATAACCTCGTGTAAATAGGTTCATATTTGACCTAAATATTCACATAGGTTTATATTGGACGCATTTGATTCTGAAATAAGCACATAGTGGAGTAAAACCCGTTATTCCGTTTTATGGCGCGGGCCACAGTGGAAATACATTATAAATAGCTTTCATGCATGTACATCTGGTAAGTCGATTTAAGTTCATATAGAGCGTAAAACCCGTTATTCCGTTTTATGGCGCGGGTCACAGTGAAAATACATTATAAATAGCGTTCATGCATGTACATCTGGTAAGTCAATTTAAGTTCACATAGAGCGTAAAAAACGTAACGTTGATATGGTATTATTTGTGTTTTTGAAATAAGCTTATTTTCAGGAGAACAGGCTGCTTGTTGTTAACAGATAAGTCTCACACTTGAACATGCCCTAGTAAACCTGTTGACATGGTGATGTTTTGACAGTCGACTCTTCCCATTCAATTGTTGTTATCTCAAGCATGTAGCCACCCGCCACATAATATATAGTTATAATATATAGTTATAATATATAGTTATAATATATAGTTATAATATATAGTTATAATATATAGTTATAATATATAGTTATAATATATAGTTATAATATATAGTTATAATATATAGTTATAATATATAGTTATAATATATAGTTATAATATATAGTTATAATATATAGTTATAATATATGTTGGTCGCGTATCCATTATTATCTTTTTGAAGTGTCATCGCGCTCTTGTTACCATCTGGTTTAAACAATATTTATTTCTACCCTCAAAGAACATATAGAATATTTTTTACAAATGTTTATGACATGATTCACAGAGAGAGAGAGAGAGAGAGAGAGAGAGGCTACAATTTTTTGTATTAGCAGTTGACTCATGGGATACGATAGCTATAGTGCTACGAGCGACGTACATGTATGTGTCCCTCTTATTTTAAAACAAGAATACGTTATTTTTCATTTCATAGAAACTTCCAAAAACATATCTTGTGTTTGAATAATACTTAAAATTCCTGATGCGCTACATATACACATGTCTTATTTGAAGGTACATATGGCTACATATACCACCACCACGTGATGCATCATATGATCCATAGTCATGGCGACAAAAAAAATCATCATCACCACCATCACCACCGCCATCACCACCACCACCATCATCATCACCACCACCATCACCATCATCATCATCATCAACATTATCATCATCATACCCTATTTATGAATAAGCAACATGTTACAACAACGACGACTATAAATCCATACGTTTTGGTCAACGCCCTTTTGGTTAATTGAACCACCTCAAGGAACCCTGTGAACGTGCATAATATATGCAGGACATAACACGTAACGTTCGGTTGTACAAATACAAAAACATGGGAACAATGCGTAATGGCTGCGTTGCTGGCTATATGTACGGACATTACCGTTCAGTTATACGGATGTATTGAATTATTTAGACTGTGATACATTGGTCAAGTTTAAATATTAACCCTTTACCCAACAAACCGGCCAAAACCGGCCAAATAAAGCTTCAACAGCCTAAAATATCTTCGGTCTGTCTCAATAGAACCATACAAATATGGATATCATTGGAAGCGGCTCCTTGACCACATTGTGATAGTTACAGTTAGCCCTGTGCCAATGCATTCTCTTATATATGCGAGTCGACCATAGGTCGCCTCGCATATATAAGAGAATGCATTGGCCTAAAACAAATCTTTTTATAACACTTTTTACCATTTTTTCTTACATTCTTTAACAATTTTATAATTTTTAATGTGTTAAGCCAATGCATTCTCTTATATATGCGAGGCGACCTATGGTCGACTCGCATATATAAGAGAATGCATTGGCACAGCGCCCTTCTGTTGGGTAAAGGGTTAATGGGCTCCTCTGCAACGATTGTCGTCAGAGAGATGGCGAGACAATATGACGCCTCCAGCAATACACGCATTAGCACGACAGTGTATCATTATGGATATTGTGGATATGCTTCGGGTGTCCGTAGGATAGTTTCGAATCCACTCTAAGAAGACAAAAACGCTCAATTATACATGTACAAGGGCCAGACTGCTGTACCTAGAATAATAAGCCGGTCAACGAAGCGAAACTTGAATTACCCACTGGAGTTCGGAGACAAATATAAGAAAAAAGAAATTACACATATAATACATGATTGTAATACCAGTACTTACGGCCAATATTTCTCGAACATTTCTGCATAAAAGTCGAGCGTAATAGAAGTGGAATGCATATTTCGAAGCCACGCTATCATTTTTGTAATGGTTATGTTATATATTTTGTCTTTTCAGCCACTAGGCTATTATCAGATTTACCGTTGGAACCATCAGAGACGATTAAATGCATCGGAAATTCACGCAAAAACCGGCCCTTGGAAAGCAACTGACAAGCGTGTCCGTGTGCACCAATCAGTTTACCTCCCCTTGGCACGTGCCGTGTGCACCAATCAGGTTACCCCCCTTGCCGTGTATCGCACACCCTCGCTTATCGGTGTTAGAACCAGCGTCGCCGTCACTGGAATGGCTTACATGTATGTTGACCTAAAGGGTTCTACATTAACCCTTCCATGACTGGAGCTTCTTGAAATTTAGCGAAAACCCGGTGCCAATGCATTATATTATATGTGCAAGTTATCCATTAGGGAGCCTCGCATAATATAATACATTGGCCTAATTATATTTACCTTGACCTTGTAAGCCAGTGCATTCTCTTATAATTATATGCGAGGCTCCCTAGCTATGGGAGACTCATAGGAAGCCTGGGGCCTGTTTCATGAAGCAAGGTCATAAGATTATCTTAAGATGGACTTAATCTAAGATCTAAGGTGGATCTTATGATGTAACTTTTCCGTTTCAAGAACGCGTTTCACAAAACAAGATTAAGTCCTACTTAAGTAGTAAGTTAAGTTCCCGCTCATTTAGACTGGTTATCGACAATTTTCTACAGTCCGGAACAAAAAAATGTGGGCTTGTGCAATCTTTATGTACGGCATTGAGAGGTTATCGAGAAAGAGCCGAGTCCGAGTTGACATTATTGTGTGACAGGGATGCTGGATAGCGGCTGGGTGAGGTGGGCGAATCAGCGCATGTATCTTAGTGTCTATAGTCAGTGGCATTATATCCGCATATGGATCTTAGACTTGTATGAGTTCCACGATGTGAATTCGAACATGAGTACATCACATGCTCTTAAAATGACGAGCTTTGCGTTTACTGACGAGTGGCGGTGTCAGAAATAAGACAATATAATTATATGGATCGATGCATGACTGCGACCATGCATTCACGCCGAGTTAATCCACTGAGAGCAATGATCAGGCGGCGATTTTTGTATGTGAGCCGGCATAACTCGTGTATTATCGACCACCGCTCTCTACGTGTAGCAATAATCAAAAATAAATCGGCGATGTCATCAGGACACACATATAGGTCATTTTTCGATTCAAAGGGAAATGAAAAATATTTGTTAGAGTAACTTTTTAATTATTTTTATGCAGATGTTTTATGCGGTTGTCATACCATGGATATATATATAACTACATTTTCATTAGCACACTAGTATTAAGGGGTGTCATCGTTACGGGTGTGTATATCATATATACAGTATGCTGTACAACGGTCATCCCACCCCTGAAAAAAAACATGACAAAAATTTGGACAGCCTTGAAAATCACGACATATGGGCGTGGGCATAAACTCAATAAAAATAATATTCTCTATAGAAAATTGTCACTATTTCTAAAACATATTTTGATAAAGAGCGTTTGTGTTACCTTTCCTATATGACATATCTGCTTTGTAAACAGCCGACGGAAATTTGGAAAGAGGAAAGAATCAATACATTAATTGATCTCATTTTACCCCATCTCCCCACACACATATGGAATAACACAGAGGAGATTGTGAGCTTTGAGCTAGGCCATAATTATTATCAAAAGTTTAATTCGTGGGTAATACAATTTTATAATATATATTATCTATAGGTCACATACACAGCTGATAATTGACTACATCCTACATTCGACGAGGCTCGGGTGGCTAGTTGGTCTCTGTGGGGGGGGGGGGTACATCGTGCAATTTCCAACTGCATCCGCCCCTTAATTGAAGCGGGCCAAACTTCCATGTTCGCGAAATGCCATGTCCACCACACCCGTTGGATTTAAACTTTCCAATTGGTATCTCAAATATTCCAACAGTTCGAAATTTCTAACCTGACGCCCCTAAAGTTGGTGATTTTCGGTTGCTGCTGTTTGTCTAAACAACACATTCCTTTACCAGTTAGAAATTCAAACAATTGAAACCTATATATAGTGTACGATTAATGTTGTTGTCAGGCATGAAATTTCCAATTGCTAAACATTTTGACCAAAGTGTGTGTGTGTGGGGGGGGGGGGGGGGGGTAGACAACACACAAACCCCATTCGCCACGTCCCTGATGATAAACCTGTGCTCTGAATTGTTTTTACAAAACTAACCATATTGTGATACGGTGGTGGTGGGGGGGGGGGGGTTGCCCTCTCCAAGCTATGGTTTTGGAAAGTTTGAGGTACCAGTTGGAATGTTTAAACCCAAAGAGAATTTGGTGTTGTTTAAGGGGGTGTAGTTGGACATTTCGAGGCGAACACCCCCTCTCACTCTGTAGCCACGACCCTGTATACCAGACGACGAATTGCCCACCCAGACAATGTACAGATATCTCCGTAATTTGCAAAATAACATAGGCCGCCATACTTGTGATCGATGTGCCACTTATCACGTGGGTCTTAACTTTAAGATTATCTTATGACACCTCACAGCAGTCTTAAAGTTAAGACCAAAGTTAAGACCATCTTAAGTTAAGACCCTGTTCGTGAAACGCACTTATGACTGAAGTTTGAACTTATGACCATCTTAAGTCCCAACTATGTCATAAGTTGCTTTCATGAAACAGGGCCCAGGTATATATAATAGCATGCGCGGGTACAGGATCTTTATTGCTCCCGCCATGATCGGGTTATTATCTTGTTCCCCGGCTATACTTTGCTGTGTTTTGTCAGTAAGCAGTCCAGGATTTCGTGGTACTGGTATCAGAACTAAGCACCAATTGCTGAGTATATACATCTACATCATTCACCAATTCTACGCCAAAGATCCGATAATCGGCCACTTAGTCCAGAAGCCGCCTCGGACTACACTAGAATGATATATACTGGTATATAACCACTTCGTATAGCAGCATCACTGCAACTCCTCGTAGTTATAAACAGGCACGAGAACAGTAATAGACTCCTCGTAGTTATAAACAGGCACGAGAACAGTATTAGACTCGACCATTCAATAATCATCAGGACGAAATTCCTAGGAATATGAGATGACAGTAACAACATTCATGGTTAACCCTTTACCCAACAAAACGCCCAAATAAAGCTTCAACAGCCTAAAATATCTTCGGCCTGTCTCACTAACACGATACAAATATGGATATCATTGGAACCGGTTCATTGACCACATTGTGATGGTTACAGTTATGCCCTGTGCCAATGCATTCTCTTATATATGCGAGTCGACCATAGGTCGCCTCGCATATATAAGAGAATGCATTGGCCTAAAAAAAATATTTTTTTTAACACTTTTTACCATTTTTTCTTAAATTCTTTAAATGGGAACTGTTAAATGTTTATCATTTCAATGTTATATGGCTAGTTTGGTGTGAATAAGGTTCAAATATAACATCCAATAAAAAATTAGATATAATTTTATCGATAAGCGTGTTTTTTGCGACTTTTAAAAATCGATTATTATTTCTTAGCTGATTTTGCTCGAGTCACGTGACCGCAACACCCGTGACGTCAAAGTGGGACTTGCCCCCGCACACCAACTGTTTACGAAAAATGGCTTCTGCACACAGCATTTCCGCGTTTGAAAGTGTCTCTGGTCACGAAAATGACGACGAGTTACGTGTTGCGGAGGATCCTGCATCTATGGCAGATACTGAAGATGCCTTTGATGGCTTGCGTTTGAATATGGGCCCATATTTACTGAACCAGCCGACGAAGAATTCGGAAGATAGTCGCATTCTCGCAAGGACAGCCAGACTTAAAATTTAAATTCACCAAGTCACAGTGTCAACAATCGGCCCAACAATCATTGAATCGATCAAATTATCAATCAATGTCATTCATTGTTGACGACGATTGTCATGACAATTGATTGTTATTCTACAAATGAATAATCTACATCTAACTCTAAAAAAAAATTTCGAAGAAAACAAGGAAAATAAAGCAACCAAATTTGAGGACTGCATCACTATCACTTAGTAGGCCTACCCACTCATTACTAGTACTACTGTGAGTGTCCCCAGACCGCAGTGTGGCAGGGATTGTGTCAAAATCTGATGGAGAACTTAATTATAGGAGGTGTGTAACATTAAGTGCTAACACTAGTAACAGCACCATCAGAGAATCGTTCGATCTACTGCCTACTAGCACTGTAGATTTATATAGACTTAGTCGTTATGACTTCTTAAAAACAAACATTGAGTGGAACCGCCTTGAACAGTCAGTTGTTGATGATGGTGATCGGTAACACTGAATGTCTGAAGGATTTATAATTATATTAAATATGGATTCTAAGTTCTAGACGCTTCATACCAGTGTCGTGACTCGTTGGATAGGATTCTGAACATTGCCAGAGTAGAAATCGAGTACACCTCAAGCCGATACCATGTCCATGGTCGTTTCATACCATATGTTTTGGTTGTTTCATACCGGATTGTTTGGTTACTTTTTTTTATTTCGTACTTTGGAGAATATCATTAATTTGTTTCCCTATGGTGTGACATACATGTATAGTGATATGGTATAATTGGTATGAAAAGACGAATTGATTTCCAACATGGTGCGAAACGACCAAACAATAAGGTACGAAACTACAAAAAATATGGAGCGAAACTACAAAAAATATGGTACCGGTACGAAACGACTTAAGACGATCCAAAATGTTGTGTACCCATTTTTATCTCCTCTGCAAGGGGAACAACCAGACGCTGACCCTTTAGACTATCAGCATCTAACATCTGACACCAGACTCCGCCAAAGTGCCTACTCTTGTGTGCCAAATAATTGTACCTGTATGTTTATTAATTTTATGAGAAAAATCCACCCTGCACGATGCTTAATAATACCAAACATGTAGATCTGCACATTTAAACAAAATTATGGCTCTGTTCTAAATTTAAATAACAAGTGCTATACAAATAGTTTAATTACAAACACTAGTACAAGTACTACAAGAGACTGGATTTTTCATTTGATATGTTGCGCACATGGGGCATGTAGACAACGATGGTTACATTTCCCCATGCATGTATCTATTTTAAGCATGTCAATTGCGAAAACTTGCTTTATAATCAAGTCTAGATACAAAAATAATTGTTTAAAGGTACTCAATCCGATCAGATGCTCCTAAATTACTATTTCTTTGGCTTCTGGGGTAAAAAATATTTGATTCGAGTTGAGGAACCTACCCATCAACACTCCACGAGTGATCAGATATCAATTTTTGAAGTTTATTATTTCTATTTTTTGTGGCCCAAAAACACGCCGTCAAAAAGTGGTCTCGGTCAAAATTGCGGATGAAGATGGATAACTCTAAAATCAAGTTATTATTACCACTTGATTTTAGAATTATCCATCTTCATCCGCAATGTGTCCGTTTGACCTTGTGTTTCTGTGCCAATTATTAGTATACATCTCGAGAAATAACAAACTTCAAAAATCAATATCTGATCACTCTGAGCTTCGAAGGGTGGGTTCCTCGACTCGAATCAAATATTTTTTACCCCTGAAGCTAAAGAAATAGTAATTTAGGAGCGTCTGATCTTCCACAATATATCAACTTTTCTGTGATAATTGATATGTTCCCACAGTGAGCACACACTTCTATTAAACTATGCTTAATTTTTTTCCAGACATTTTCACCCTGCACTTATATTCCACCCTGCAGTTGTATTTGGCACACAAGATTATACCGGTAGCTGTAAACAGTAAAGTCTGAACAGTAGAGTCTAAAGGCTTTATACCGAATCACAAACACCATATATCAGTTTGTGTCAGATCAGCATTTGAAGATGGATTTATATCTATGGCTTCCTAAATATGTTTTCTATAATTCCCAGGGTATAAAATAATAAAATCGAGTCAAAGACACATGTCAGGAAATGCTTTATATATATCAATTATCGATATTCATACCCCCTTTAAAAAAAAAGGGGGGTATACTGTTTTGCACCTGTCTGTCCACCCGGCTGATGTCTGTTCAGGGCATAACTTGAACAGTAGTGCTAATAACTGCTTGGATCTTAATGAAATTTGGTATACATGTAGATGTTCACCACTATGAAGGCATTCAATTTCTTATATAATGTGATTATCAATTGGGACATATTTTTCGTTACTATTTTTACAACAAACCGTCATGTCATAAAACTTTCAGGCGATCTCAGATAGAGTTCTCCCACTTGCTACACTCCAAACATTTTTGCGAGCTGTAAAATGTCCCAAATTAGTTGTACATGTGTATGTACTAGTATCTAATATACCAGAAAATATAAAATAAAATCAATATTGTCAGATAGAAGCATTTCCGGACAGGGTTTTTCAATTCATATTTATTATTTTTAATATATCATACATATTTCAGAAAACTGCTGCATATAAAACTTGGTTTAGGGAGAGATAGACCATCTTTAAAAAACTAAAATTACATTAAAAACCAAGATTATACCTTAAATGATAATTTTGAGGGGGAGGGGCACTGATTTTCTAATCTTTCAACTCAAATCAAATCAACAGATGTCTATCAACTTATCAAGCAATACTACCGGTAGTATACCGGTACATGTAAATTAGAAGGTGGCACAAGTTTGGAGTCAGAATCTCTGAGTGCATTCTATTTACAACCACAGGGGTCCGGGAACTTCTTAAAAAATCTTTATCTATACCTACCGGTATATTTGTGAATGTCTATTCTATATAAATTCACGAGGGACCTACATGTAGATGGCTCCAAAGGGGTCTAACAGGGGTAATTTCTTACGAGAAAGATAATCAACATAATTGTGCAGATTAGAAATGTATACAGCACTTGACGGTATTGGGGTAAGGGACGAAAAGTGGGAGGGGCAAAACAATACCACACTGCATGTTAACGACCCTGCTAGTTACATAATATTTAGAGGATATTACTTGGTTGGTTTGATATTAGACCCAATATCGGCCTGAGGTAACCTCATATCACCATCATGCAGCCTGACATCGAAGGTCGAAGGCTGAAATGAGGTTACCGAGGGCTGAAATCAGGCCTATAATATCAAACCAACCAAGTAATACCCTATCCATAACATTAATTAGTTTGCCTCTAATAACAGTGTAATATTGACAACTCGTTCAAATGAGTGACATCACAAAAAATCATTGTCTATGTATTATTTAACAGTGAAATAGAATTATGCCATGTTGTAAAGCCATATTACTCTGATAGGTGATGTCCTAAAACTATATTACTCGATTTAAGGCAAATTGAAGTGATATTCACCTACTAGTACGGTAAGTACATGTACAAATGTAGTTTGATAACAAGCCGTACCGGGCAAAAATGTCATATCTAATTAATAATTTTCGAACAAATTTTGGACCGATATAGCCATCAGTAGGGGTGCTGTCGTAACATACAGGTATGATATCAAGGTGGACCCCCTCCCCAATGTATTAATAGAATATTGATGCATTTATAATGTTTGATAAAGTGGCACCCTCAATTTTACTTGTTTTCTTTACAACAAGCCCATGTGACTATATCACATGTACAATTAGTTCAAGATTGAACTTAACACTAAACGCTGCTTTTATATTTAGTATTACCTTTATTTGGAAATAAATTATAATGTGCAATGGACTGAACAGCCAATAGGTTGCTGGACATTTCGTGCCATAGAAGTTTGACATAGAGATGTTTCACACCAGGGTTCTGGACATTTCATACCATTACATGTATCATTTCGACAATTTGTACCATTGAGTATACCGTATTATTTTTTTGAAATAACATTAAAGGTACTCAAACCGATTCGATGGTTCCCATATTATCAGATTCCAACAACAACCATTTTTTGGAAATGCCGCTTCGGTTATCGATTAATGCCCCAAAAAAAAATAATGCTAACCAGTCAACAATAGTAAACAATTGCCCAAAACCTGTTATTATCAACATTTTGTTCAACACAATTTTTCCGGTTTGTCAAATAGCTGACACAAAAAGCCACTTGCTTTTAGAGTTATCCATCTTCATCCGCAATTTGGTCCGAGAACGTCTTCTCATACTAGTAGACTTTTTAGTGCGACACCAAAAATTATAGATGGTGAAAAATAATAGATTTAAAAAATTGGTATCTGATCACTCTGAGCTTTGACGGGTGGGTTCCTCGACTCGAATCAAATATGTTTACCCCCGAAGCCAAGGAAATAGTAATATGCAAGCGTTAATTCGGATTATGTATCTTTAACTTTGTTGCCACAATTTCAATTTGTTAATTTGTTTTCGCAAAAAAAGAAAGAAATATGTTTACATGTAATTGTCGGGTTGTCATCATCACGTAACGTTAAATCGTAAACATGTTCGCTTTCATTAAGCTAACAAAATTAAAATAATTTTTCACACGGTACGCTGAATACGCATGACCAATTATCATTTGTGGGAACCAACGAAACATACAAATGTATATGATGTGAAATGACAAAAAATATGGTACGAAACAATCAACTGTGTGGTTCAAATTAAGGGTGTATATATAAACCGGCCATGGTAGGAATTTCTTAGGAAACATCGTTTCTTTGAGCCATCCAACGGACCTGGGTGAATCACCGAGTGATCTATAATAGCCCGGAAGTGCTTAAATAGACCGATCGGTCTTCCACAGTCAGCATGCATCTGGTAAATTCCAGACTCCTCTGGACCGATCAATGAATCTATTTTAAGTCGATCAGGCTATTATTGTATATCGGTTGTTCACCTACACTTGTCCAACTGATTTTGGAGAATATATACAAGCGAAATGGTTAAAAGAAAAATATTTATTAATTATAATAAATAATCATCAAATTGGAAGAGTTCAGCATCAGCCCCTTGCTGGCATTGTTCAAAACGACCCACGTCAGATTACCATCGGAAAAAAACATCGAAAATAGGTGATTTACTTCCCAAATAGCATCGTAGTTTTAGAATCTTTTTCCACCAAGAATGTGTTGAAAACTGCAGACAACTGTTCATAATGCACATTACAGTCCAATAATGTTGACTCTTGATTGATAAACATTCTTGTAAAACATAAATCTGACTTTCAAAAGTGACCTGTCAGTGTCAACCTCCAGAATCGAAAATCCAATTCACAATATTCGTCGAAAATTCTCAAAACAGCGTCCAACGTATAGTCCTAGCACAACTCCGTGATATTATATGATTACACAGTTCAGTCATCAATACTTTATAAATCTCCAAATAGTAGATTTGTATCGTAAGTCGCCATTAACAAAACAAATGAGAAACACGTGGACATGTTTACGTCTTATTCCCTGATCAGAAAAAAAGTTGCGTTCCCACGTTAACGTCACGCTTCTTTGTGCACATAAAACTGGCGAGTGGCTTTTGAGTTTTTCCTAAGTATTTTCGACGTCAAAAAGGGATTAAAATCTCGATTTTTACGCTATAAGTTGGTGTTTTCGAATATGATTCGTTTTTAGTAACCTTAATTCTACGTTATGACACTGGTATAGTTTATTTTACTGAACAAAAAGTTTTATTAACAGTTCCCTTTTAACAATTTTATAATTTTTTCTTACATTTTTTAACAATTTTTATAATATTTTTCTACATTCTTTGACAATTTTATCATTTTTAATATGTGTTAAGCCAATGCATTCTCTTATATATGCGAGGCGACCTATGGTCGACTCGCATATATAAGATAATGCATTGGCACAGGGCCGTTCTGTTGGGTAAAGGGTTAAACGGAACACAACAGTGCAAACACCAGGATTTATTGATTGATCGTTTTAGCCGCTATAGGCCATATCACGACCAAGAACAGAATCAGGTATCAAAAATGATCGTAGCGAAGCAACTGTGCAGATAAATCAGACAGTGGGTTAGATTAAACAATGCAATGAGCTATGTACACATAAAGGCACACAAGAGGAATGTTTCCACTTGGAGTCAGGAATATAAATTCAAGAACTGACCATTATGGAATAATACTATAAAAAGTATAAAAGTAGTACAATAATAGATAATAAATAGCAAATAAATAACACGAAATTACCAAGGATCCACATCGAAATATGTAAAGTAGCTTTTTAAATCAGATTTTTTTAGGCCAATAAATTCTCTTATATATGCGAGGCGACCTATGGTCGACTCGCATATATAAGAGAATGCATTGGCACAGGGTATAACTGTAACTATCACAATGTGGTCAAGGAGCCGGTTCCAATGATATCCATATTTGTATGGTTTTATTGAGACAGACCCAAGATAATTTAGGCTGTTGAAGCTTTATTTGGCCGGTTTTGGCCGGTTTGTTGTGTAAAGGGTTAAATCATATTTTGTATTGATAAGGTATTTATAATATTTGATGATTAATCGAGCATGAACCTTTTTCAATGCGTCAAGCTGATGGTCCGGTGGGTGTGAAAGAATGTCATCCATCACCCAACCGACAGCCTCGATCTACAAATAATGTTTGTAATTGTCTTTGAGAGTTCACCGTTTCTGTTCAATCATGTGGTCAAATTTTGAAAATTCAAAGATGTACCTCTCTTTCTGAGAATCAAAAGGTTTGTGTGACTTTGGCGATCTGTTTCGAAGCAACAAGCGATTTTCTTTTGGAACAACATGATCAACTCTGGATAGATTATTTCGGGGAAAATGTCTCAATGGATGAAGTTTTATCCAGTGACGGCGCTACAGCTTCTGGAACAGGAATAATAAGATGTAGTGATTTACTGACGAGTTTGGTTTGACTCTGAGTGCTGGCATCCACACACCTTCTGGTAGACACGATTGCCGAGTATGTAACTTGTGGAATGGATGGTCGAGGACCAACTCTTTTCTGCAAACACCAGGAAACACAACATATAACATATAATCTGAAACACTGTGAGGAGGCGTGACTAGCCGATTGAGTTAAAGGGGTACTGTACGCCAAATGTTGTTGTTTGTTTCTATAGTCTCCGAGTCTGAGAATAAGGTAACACTTTTTTCATTATTTGAAAGTCTGTTGAGTACGAAGTAGTGTTACGGATGACAAATTTACCGGAATGCAAAAATACAAATTGTCGTTGTCGAGTAATTTTTGTACAGTTTTCAACCAAATGAATCAAGTAAAAGTTATATTATAGGCATACTAGTCCCATATAATCATTTAAGTTATTGTATCGTCGCTAGTCAGTGAGTGGCTTGAGTGTTCTCCCCGTATCATCATAATATTTTAAGCGATCGTGTGTGCGATCGGTTTAACAAGCCAGTATCCCTCATTTACTTTATTTGATTACGCAAATTCGTAATTTAATTGACGCCATTTTATGGCTCCAGTCATAAATTCAATTTATATCAAATTATTAACTTTTAAATTATTAAATTTTAAGATAGCCTATTAACCTGAGCGTTTACAGAATACATCTTCGACTCAAATTACTTATGTTTCTATATATTATCGATATTAGATCGTTGTTGTCACCGGAAATTTAATGAAAATGGCGTACAGTACCCCTTTAAGCTCAATGTCCCCAATTATATACCGGTACCCTCATTTCAATTTGACAAGTCATTTTGGAATTTGGCAACAACAAAAAACTTTCATTTGGCAAACATTATAGCAAGATAAAATTTAAGTCCAGCGCCAACCCTTGCTCGCAACTTATCTATCATGTTTTGGTGGCATTTTGTACATATACTGTCACTTATTTATTTGTTGGCTAAAATGTTTGCCTATACGTTTGAGACTGTAAACAACATATGAAACACTCCTGAGACCGCAGGAACAGCATGCATGGATAAACGGACCATACCAGGACACATTGCATTATTGAAACACATTGAGGACGCGTGGCCAGCCGATTGACTGAGCCACCAGTCTTGAAGCAATGTTGGACCAAAGTGGACCATGAATTCAGAAGGCGCCCCTTTCGTGAATTTTCAAAAAATCTCATTCTCAAACTATCAAATTCGAAGGAAAAAAAATCATTATCCTTTAAATACCGATGTATGCTATAGTACTATGTCAATACCTGTTCACCCTCACAATATGAGCAATATGTTATAATTATGTAAACATGTGGTTTAAACAAATAATAACAACACATTTAAAGACTGGCCATTGGAGAGTTTGACAGGAAATATTTGCAACAAACGCACTGCATTATCTAGCTTATGAACCCAACTAGGCTAAGTTTACTATCTGAAATCATGAATGTCTGCACGAAAATAAATACAACATTTTTCATTGAATATTTCAGAATCGTGATCGAATTAAAACTGGGAATAATGTTGTTGATGTTGATGATACTCTCCCTACGAGAGAGAAAGTCCATGGTCTCCCATTCCTTCAACATATAAACCTCGCGAAAAGGCTATGTATATTCCTAAGGTGTGCCTTTAAGAAGGTGTCTTATTCCATATGAGTGGAATCAGAAATTTTAATTTGTTATGGGTGAACACATGTAATTATCATACTTGTTAAGTTTATCGACTATCGTTGTGTAATATAATTTAATTACTGATTTATATATAACTAGCAGGTGACCCGACTTCGTCCGGGCTTTGACCTTGAATTGACAATTTTGACGGTCAAGGTCAGGTCGGAGTCACTATTTGACCCATCTAAAACACTCACCGGACAAAAATACCCGGGGGTATCAAATTTCGTCGAAATTCGTCCAGCAGTGTTCCCGGTCATAGCTAACAGACATACAAACAGACATAAGTTCCAAAATATATATTAGATCATTTGTGAGTACCCGTTTCAAGGTGAAGGTCACCTCGGGCGGAAAAACTGACCCGATGAAAATCTCCCCCATTCCCAGGAACCCCTAAGTACGAACACAGACAACACGCTCATGTCTGTACACAGACACACCACGCTCATGTCTGGACACATACACGCTCTTTATCAACGACACTGCGGATACGAACGCTCTTTAACTATCACGCGATTAACCCATGAATTGCCATTGCGGTGGCGGGGGATTGGATAATGAGTGCTCTGACGTTCTCAGAAGCCGTGCGATGACACTCCATCTGGATTTTACCCTTAGATAGGAAGTTTGGGCTAAATCCGCTCTGCAGTTTTCCCGGCCATAGCTAACATACAAACAACAAACAAACAGAATTAAGTCCCAAAATATATATTAGATCATGTATGTGTGTACGTATATGAACAATGATGAACTTGAAATGCGAATTTTTGAACATCTCATATATATTTTGAAGACCTCTGTCTGTCTGTCTGTTTGTCTGTCTGTCTGTCTGTCTGTCTGTCTGTCTGTCTGTCTGTCTGTCTGTCATTAATACAAATCTACGATTCTCGACCGATCGGGACGAAACTTGGTACATGTGTGTAGTCTGACCAGGCGGTCGCCGCTGTCGTATTGGCGAGCCCGTGCGACGCCCGTGCAGCGCATGTGCAGACGAGATCTCGGAAACGGGTGGAGCTATCGACTTGAAATTTAGTATGTGAATGTATCTTGCCCCGGATACGAATTTTATCGGGTCGCCGAGCCCGTGCGACGCCAGCTTCGCGCATGCGCAGACGAGATCTCGGAAACGGGTGGAGCTATCGACTTGAAATTTAGTATGTGAATGTATCTTGCCCCGGATACGAATTTTATCGGGTCGCCGAGCCCGTGCGACGCCAGCTTCGTGCATGCGCAGACGAGATCTCGGAAACGGGTGGAGCTATCGACTTGAAATTTGGTATGTGAATGTATCTTGCCCCGGATACGAATTTTATCGGGTCGCCGAGCCCGTGCGACGCCAGCTTCGTGCATGCGCAGACCAGATCTCGGAAACGGGTGGAGCTATCGACTTGAAATTTGGTTTTTGAATAGCTATCGACTTCAAATTTGGTTTTTGAATAGCCCGGACAACGTCGGGCTCATCGGCTAGTCTCATATATATTTTGAAGACCTCTGTCTGTATGTTTGTTTGTCTGTATGTTTGTCATTTATAGAAATCTACGATTCTCGACCGATCGGGACGAAACTTGGTACGTGTGTGTAGTTTGACCAGGTGGTCGTCGTTGTCGTATTGGCGACTTCGTGCGACGCCCGTGCAGCACATGCGCAGACAAGATCTCGGAAACGGGTGGAGCTATCGACTTGAAATTTGCTATGTGAATGTATCTTGGCCCGGATACGAAGTTTATCGGGTCGCCGAGCCCGTGCGACGCCAGCTTCGCGCATGCGCAGACGAGATCTCGAAAACGGGTGGAGCTATCGACTTGAAATTTGGTATGTATGTGAATGTATCTTGCCCCGGATACGAATTTTATCGGGTCGCCGAGCCCGTGCGACGCCAGCTTCGCGCATGCGCAGACGAGATCTCGGAAACGGGTGGAGCTATCGACTTGAAATTTGCTATGTGAATGTATCTTGCCCCGGATACGAATTTTATCGGGTCGCCGAGCCCGTGCGACGCCAGCTTCGCGCATGCGCAGAACAGATCTCGGAAACGGGTGGAGCTATCGACTTCAAATTTGGTTTTTGAATAGCCCGGACAACGTCGGGCTCATCGGCTAGTCTCATATATATTTTGAAGACCTCTGTCTGTCTGTCTGTCTGTTTGTCTGTTTGTCATTAATACAAATCTACGATTCTCGACCGATCGGGACGAAACTTGGTACGTGTGTGTAGTTTGACCAGGCGGTGGTCGTTGTCGTATTGGCGAGCCCGTGCGACGCCTGTGCAGCGCATGCGCAGACGAGATCTCGGAAACGGGTGGAGCTATCGACTTGAAATTTGGTATGTGAATGTATCTTGCCCCGAATACGAATTGTATCGGGTCGCCGAGCCCGGGCGACGCCAGCTTCGCGCATGCGCAGACGAGATTTCGGAAATGGTGGAGCTATCGACTTGAAATTTGGTTTTTGAATAGCCCGGACAACGTCGGCTCATCGGCTAGTAGTGTATATACGGTTTGCTCGTTTCACTGTTATATATGACTTTGCATTAAAACCAACCAATCAATCAATCGATGATGGTGATGATTCATGGCGGTGATTATGGTGATGATTTGGCCGCGTCCTTGGGTCATACGTGAAGCACAACGATGCCATCGCTCTGTAACGTGACCTACCCAAAGGAACAATGACGAGTCTGCAAAAATAACGACACCCAAAGCAAAGCAATGACAATGTTTATAGTCGGGGGAATAGTTAAATGATGATCGCGATGGTGACGAATAAGACCATGGTGTTGATGATGATATCCCCACCATGCATACGACATACAAGAAAACCATAGTCAGAAAAGGTAACGCCATCAAGATCATATATTGAGCATAGATATAAATCATATTATAAAACATATTGGTTCCATGAATGCACCACCTCACAATTCCGTAAAAACAACTAACCCTTCAAATTATTACAACAACTACGGCTTATTCACCACACCAGAAAGCCTCTAAATGCGGACTAAAAATCTACTAATCGGATTAAATACACACCGATACTTCGCAATACGGCATTTAGTCTACATTCCAACAGACATACTTCATCAGCAATGCTAGCTCTTATATTATACATTGTATTCCAGCAATAAAATATTCAAGAGTTGCACAGCCATTGTTCATACCTAAATATCGAAAGCAGTTAACGCGGTATTAAAGTTATATACTGCAACAATGAGACATCCGCGAAGACACATCCGTGAATACGTACATTTAGCAAAAAGTCTAACTAGCACGCAATATACGTGAATGTCTCTTCAATTTGCCCTGACACCGAGTAATATCATTTTACGATATCACCAGTCCGAGTAATATAATTTTATACGACATCAGATATCCGGGTAATATGGTTTTACGATATACCGTAACTCCATATCTCACTGTATTTTTGTGACGTCACTCATTTGAAAAAAATTGTCGATATTATACTGAAGATGCGATCTGAATGATAAATGGGATAATACTTGTTTGGTTTGATATTATTGGACTGATATCAGCCCCAGGTAACCTCATATCAGCCTTCGACCTTCGGTCTCTGGCTGATATGAGTTTACCTCAGGCTGATATCGGGCCTAATATTAAACAACCAAGCATTATCTTCTAATGCTCTAAATGTCCCATATCCCCGACTTAAAGATGCCCAGTCCTGTTGGACATAATACAAGCGCCATGCGTAGACATACGTGTTCTATACCAGAAAATCACTAATCAGACCCATGAGTCCATTATTAATTTTTGGTGACCAGATATCGACGTTGAGAAGAGGACGTTTTAATACGTTTTGAATTATTTTTGCCATACTATAGCAGCAATTCAAATGCTCGTCTCTTATAGAGACCGTTCGTGGTTCTGTCACCTAAAACGGTAGATAATAAAGGGCTTTTCCCATTATGAGCTCTTTTTGTTTACTGCTATTCGACTTATAACTGATGGATTATTTGTGGATTGTTGCGATGCATGTTATATGGATGATGGTGATTGTAAGTATTTTTTAATTTTCAAGCAATAAGCCTTTTACTCATTTTCGTTATAACTATAAGTTTGTTATGGGTCCGTTCACACACTGGCAAGTTTTCACGGTACGTTTTGCAGGCATGTTATTGTTGTCGTAGAAAACGATATGGTGCCATAATATGTACGGAAACAAGCATATAAAATGCATCTGTACCACAGCTAACTACGTGCAAAGTAAAATATCTGTAGTTCCACCAGTAGCGCTGCTACCGTAATTTGCCTGTACATTATTATAAATAGCATGCAATTATCTCGCAAGAATAAATCATACAGGTATTTGATGGCAAATTCCAATAGCACCGTTACAAGTGGAACTACATAAATTTTACTTCTCGTGTCCTTCGCTTTGGTTAAGATGCATGTTATGTGCATGTTTCCGTTCATATTCTGGCACCATGTGGTTTTCTATGACGAAATGCCCGCAAAAACATACCGTGTGCAAACTTGCCAGCGTATGAACGCACCCTTATACGTGGTTCTTTGTGTACGTGCGTGTTGGAACTCTCACTCTTGACTCATATTAATTCGTTCAGTGGGTATTTTCTGTTGAGTATAGTAGGAGACGGCCCCATAAATGAGTGGATTTAGATACAGTCTCCCTTTAAAGATACGGGGGCGTTGGCGGTGGGTATGCTGTTAAAATATTCATCTCCGTCAAAAACCGCCATAAACAGAAATAATAGTAAAATATAGACAGACTTTGTTCTTATACAAGTCAGAAATTAGGCATACACAGTATGTTATTGTCAAATGTTTTTCCTTTGCAAAAAACGTTACAGAACTTGGCTTTTGTTTAGATCCGGATATGGTAAACATAGAGAGCGTTCTTTGTTACTGTTTTCCTGATATGGAAATAATAAAGAGCGTTTATATCTTTTGTATGTGATTAACCAATAGAATTGAGCTTCTGTAACACGAGCAGGCTCTTGTTTACGTACACCATCCTTGCCAATGCTTGGGACGTACACCATCGTACGTCTTGACGACAAATACTATTTACGCGCTGATTATGTTTGGCATATGAACAAAATTACATATTTTAATATTCCTTCTGTTGATATCGATTTGAACAAATATGAATATTTCTGCAACGAACGCCGCCCGTGCCTTTAAACGAGATATAGGTTTGAGCGAAACAGGATACTGAATTTTCCGTCCTTGCCAATGCTTGGGACGTTGTCTTAGGGATCGATATTTCCTCATCGGTTGTGTTGATTGTTACATGGGAAACGTTTGTTTACACAAAACTCCATGTATTCTGAATGTCATTTCTTATTTGCCCAAAATGCCCACGTAGCGAAGGGAGGCAAACAACGGAAATTGACCGTAACAATTCCTCAAGGTGGAGCATGCTACGTATAATTAGGTCTCGAGTGGACCAGCATATAAGTTGGACCATTTAAAAAAATATCATTCCGGGATTTATTTACCAAGCTATCTGCGTCCGTAAGAATATTCCTTCTCAATGACAACCACACAGCCATGCACTTCCGGGTGTATGCTGCCAATAATTGATTTTTGATTTACAAAACAGCAAGCCATCCGTTCAGTGTACTCCAAGTCAGCTCTTGGTATCCTTGTTTAAAATTATAGAGACGTTAGAAATGCATGACATGATTTTTCTATTGCTATCTTTGATTAATTTTTGTCATATTAATTGCGCCATTCAACATGAGCTTAAGAACTTTGGTTCAACAGAATACGGTCGTTCTATGTCAATGTCGCAGGCGATTTTTGGAGAGTTTCCTGTCAGAAATTTGGTCCGCTGTCGGAAGGCCTGTGCTTACGTAACGACGTGTGCGGAAGTTAAGTTCGATGTGCAGACGAGAATGTGTTTCTTTATTCAATCAGAGAACGGAACAAAGCTAAACCGGATGAATTTGGTAAGTTACCTTAAAGGGATACTGTACACTAAATCCGGCCATTTATGGGACCATCTCCTTTTATACTCAACAGAATATGTGCAACAGATGAATTAATTTGAGCCATGGATTAGTGAACAATACACTGGTGTGCTCTGTGAATAACGCAAACAACATGGTAATTACACTGAAAATGATTTTATGACTGGAGCCATAAATTCATTTTCGTTAAAATTACTGTGTTGTTTGCATCGTTCATAGAGCACACAGTTGTATTTTGCACTAATACGTGGCTCAAATTCATTCAATTGTTGCATGTATTCTGTTGAGTTTTAAAGGAGATGGTCCTGTAAATAGGTCAGATTTGGTGTACAGTACCCCTTTAACCATACTAAATGGAGTCTTCCAGTCAGTTTAAGATATACATTGGGATGGGTGTTTAGGATATATAAATTAACAGACGACTGTCAGACGAAAATATAATACAACTGCTGAAGGATTCATATGCATTGATGGGAAATGTTAAAGTGAGACTGTGTCTAAATTTCCAGTATTTGAGCGATTTGTTTAAAGCCACATGGCGGTTTGCGCTCCAAATTACACCTAACAATATTCGCTTTTGAATTTTTCCCGGTAACGAAATACTTCGATAAATGCTTGAACTACTTTCTACGGGCATTATATGTCCCAGAAAGAATCACTGATGTCATGAAAAATACAACTTTAAACACGGTGTTTGATTCCCAAACAAACAACAGCCACGTGAACGGCGTGGAACAGAAAATAGCGTTCCGTGTTAGTCTATTCCTGATATGGTAGAAATAAAGAGCGTTTGTTTCACATATGTGCGAAAAATTGAAAATGGCTGTGATCATGGACAGTATTTTTCAGAGCATATGAAGCCGGTAGATCAATATTTCGTGTATCTAACAATCCCCCTTTGTCGACTTAGACATTTTTTTTGCAACATGCATAATTTTGTCCGAACTTTTATTCCTACATTTTTAGGTCGATGTTTTTTAATCTTGGCACTGATATTTAGTACCATGGGAACCTGTGCATCTGCGATTATGACGTCTGTCCGACTTTTTGTGTGTGGAGTTAGTCCCCTTTTTCGACATTTTCGCAACATGCATAATTTTGTCCGAGCTTTTATTTCTACATTTTTCGGTCAATAGGTTTAAGATTAGGGTTAGGGTTGTGTACCTGCAGTGGGAACTGTTATTTTATTATTTTAACTAAATGTTTACTGACATGTGAAACATCTTAGTATTTTAAAAACACGGGGGGTATCCTTAGTCCCATTTGGACAGTCACACATCCAGTTATGTTTTTTTCTTCAAAATTGGTATATGGAACACTCATATGAATATTCAGGTCAAGTGCGAACTTGGGTTCTGTCCGCATAATTTGACGATTATGTTGGTTTCCGGGTGCTACATGTATATTTAGTTATAGTTATTTGTTATTAAATATGGTATATGGATTACCTATGAAAATACAGATCAAGTTCGAATTTAGGTTTACAGCAGTTATGGTCCTTGTTGACTGAGAATTTTTCGACTTAGAATTTTATTGAAATTGTGCCAATTTGAGGTTATATTTCGATTTTAAGATTTGTTTTTATTTTAGATTTGGTTATTTGTATGCAGCTCAGTTATGAGACTTGCACAATTATGTAATCCCTATAATATATTTCTACAAAGCCCCCGCTCCAAATGAAGCCAACGTTTTGGGGGACACTGTGACCGAGCGGACTTTTATTTGCAAATCCTTGTGTCTCTTAGTTGTAAAAAATACATGTAGCTTAAAATATTATTTTCACCCACAGTCTATTTCTCACATCGCTTCGCTTGATCCCACTCTCCATCTTAGTGGCATGGCCTAACCGATGAGACGACGTTATATCCTAACTAAACACACACATCTATTTATATACATCTGTAATTTAAATGTTTTATGACGCGTCTATGGACAATTTGCTGATAGAGAACATTCGCAAAATCAATATTACGACTTCATATAGGATATATGGTCCTAGTAAGGTGGACACCATCACAATTTACACACGATGGTTAATTGGTAAGACGGCATATGCTCCACTATATTCAGTTACAATTATATTTGATGGAAAAAGTAATGTGTGTCTCTTTCAGATCCCATGTTCTTATCCGTGTATAATACACCACACGGATAATATTAAAGCGTCCCCAAGCAGGACCGATGATACATCCTTTACACATCTGCACATAATTAAACTGAGTGGGGTACATCTATATTTCGTCTCATATAAGAACCTCTGTGCCATATAATATGTTCTACAATCTAAATTCCCATTTATTTCAGGATGCTGACCATCCGTGTCACGGTCAACCGTGTGGAAACAGCTCAATATGCTCAACAAATCAGCTGGGTACTCTGGCATATAAGTGTCTTTCGTTGGAACAAAGAGTACAAGGTTTGTTTTAAAGTGACTTCAGTAATAACTACACATTATTTGTAAAATAATGGGCAGTGTTATCACCGTTATGTTATTTTTGCCTGTCCGTCATTTCTGGGCGTACAGTAATGCTCTAATTAATCGACTCCTTAACCACAGCAGAATTATGGGTAACTTTTCAGGATTTAGTCGGAAATATGGCTTGTTGCCATTCATCGTAAAGCTCACAACGTCGTTGTGGCCTAGTGGCAAAAGCGACGATAGTGCCCAATATAGAGAGGCTTCGCAAACTCACGGATAGATTTACGACTATACGTTTAACTGTTCGTATCCGTAAAATTCACGCAGGCCACACAATTCGTTTCGCTAAACGTAACGACTACGATTAGGATTATTGTTTTGTTCTTTAGAATTAACATACCGATCGAGATTGTACTGAAAGGCAAATACGTTGAGCAGTGAGCAGTGAGTTTCCGCTTTCCGATCTAGCATGCAGATTTTGTACATCAATCGGCCAATTGGGGATAGTTGTCCGAGGTCTGATAAATGATGGCTCGATGATACAACACAACAAATTGACCGAGTGTCTGTATTGTTAAACGGAATTTTGGGTACACACCGAAGAAATTGATACTCTATCCGTCGCACGGTTAGGACATTACAACCGTTCGAAAGTACGCATAATTTGATTACGTATTACCCTAATCGTCGTCCTAAACGTATGCGTTGCTCTATCCGTGAGTTGCGAAATCTCACTAATAAACTAAATCGTTCACAATATTGCACACATTAGTTCAGACTTATTCTCAACAACGGCTAGGATAATTTGACGTTGTTGTATATGTATACGATATCGTTGCAATACAGTCGTATTCCTACAGGTGCATTCCTATTCTTTCCCGCAGCTACTACTGCGCGCAATACATCGGGGAGGAGCGCGTCGGTGACGAACAGCATCCAAACTACGACGACAGTGATGACGTCAACGAGTTATACACCTCAAACCACGCTAACATCGGTAGACCCGGGTAAGTGTGAAGTAATATAACACATAGATATATACAAGAAAATCACAGTCGGAAGGTGTCAACCCTTTATTCCGAAGGTCTGATATTCCGAAGATCCAATACTCCGAAGGTCCCCTATTCCGAAGGTCCAATACTCCGAAGGTCCCCTATTACGAAGATCCAATACTACGAAGGTACCATATTATGAAGGTCTAATACTCCAAAGGTCCTATATTCCGAAGACCCAATACTCCGAATGTCCAATAGTCCGAAGGTCCGATACTACGAAGTTCCGATACTCCGAAACTCCGAAGGTCCGATACTCCGAAGGTCAGATTATAATAAGGGCTGTCAATTGATATGCGATGTTAATTTAATTATTTTAAAGCCTCTACTATTATATGCAACGATGTAAGCATTCAGTGACGTCGCGGCGGGAAGTTGCAGGAGCCACAGCCCCAACTAAGGAACTACTAGAATACTAATACATGTATATGCTCATTCATTAAATGTTTCTATATTCAAGGCAGACGAACCATTCCCATGGCGCCTAGCATAGTATTCAGTCACAAATATGTCGCTTCCCTCTCTTCTCCTGTTATCTATGTCTCTCTTCCTCGCTCTCTCCTCACCTCTCTCCGCTTCTGCCTTGACATTATTACTGCCAATACATGTATAATATTTCGCACCTGGCTCATTTTTGAAGGGTTATATATTAGTATTGAATGGTGGAAAATGTTAAGATAATAAGTTCAACAAACGAACTATGGTTGCTTGCTTAACTTATTATCTGAACATTTTCCAAGGGAACTATTAGTCGATATTTAATATACATGGGTTAAAAAAGATATGATATTGTAAAAGTTTCATGTGGCACTTATAATTCCAAAGTGACATTTTATCAACGAGAATAAGAAATGAAATAGACGTCACAGAAGTTGGCTCTGAGCCATCAATACATCTTTAAAACTCATACTTTTCGATTGTGGCCTTGCGATTCAAGATCTCGAATAGAATCATTTTCGATTTAGAGTTACTCCACTATATTCTCGTCGATGTCTACAAAAAGCATACAAATAAAAGACCATAATTATGATCAAAGAATTACATCATTGATTTGAATCATCTGCGGCGTTGTCCCATCAAAGTGTAGATACAACCTTTTAATTCGACGTCAAACACAGTCATAGACTCGGAATCACCTGCGATGACCTATGCCAAGGTCAGTGCACTATTAGTGATCACACGATAATGAGCTCTCTGCTCAATGGGCCCTTAAATCAATTGTAGTTGAATATCCAACTGTTTATTAAAATTATTTGGGATATAACATTGCATGTTCAAACACACATGCCGCATTTATGTCGCCAAGAACATACTCACACGCGAGCCAGAACTTGTAATCGCGGACCAGGGGCCTCGGTGGCTCAATCGGTTAGGGGTACAACTCCAAGCTGTTTCGCCCCCCCCCCCACAGCGCTGGCGATAAGGGTTCAACTCAACATGATTCAATCGTGGACTTTGTAACTCGAAATCGTTATCTGGTGGAGTTGCCAGTTACTCAGCGATGCCAGTGGTTTGCCGCACATGGTCGACGAGTCTATCAACCATTGAATTCACTGTTAGATTAGCCGTAAGTGTGCGGATTTCCACCACCACTAAAACTGGCAATGTCCTGATATGGCCTTAGTTGCTGAAAGCGACATTAACCCCCAAGCAATAATCAATCAATAAATCAGTGATCGCTGACATCGTCGGTCATAGTTACTTTATGTTGTCGCACGGTTAAAGCAGTTGGCTGAATCGTATCGAATCGCGATTATATACCCAAATTGATTTAAAAAATCGAATCGAAAAAATAATGCCCGAATCACAGGGCCCTAGTTACGAAGTCATTGCACGAACGCGTCCACTCTAACAGAACATATATTACTATCACCGGGTACCGTTTTTGGAACTTAAAAAGAGAAAGAAAACTTTACAAATATCTCTTTCCAGAATGTCCAACTGATTTTTCAAGATACACACTAGACGGAGTGGCACGCTGTTTGAAGTATATAGATGGGAAATTTGAAGGATTCTTGGTTCAACTGGGATGCCTGGCTTCATCTTCGCACCCAGTGACAATACTCAGTCAACAAATGCTCTCTGATATTAATACCATTCTTGTCGACCTGGGTCATGGCAATAGTGAGTATAATCAGCGATAATAATGGACGAACCGACCGCAGGGCAAGGTATTCAACCGAGTCACTACTATAAAACTGCCCACAAGGCGGTGGAATTTCGAGTTCTAAAATCGGCAATAATACATGGGTGCATGCTTGTGCCTATCATTGTATCTTTTACTTTACCTCATTTTTTAAACAGGGGTATACTGTTTTGAACATGTCCGTCCGTGCGTCCGTGCGACCGTCCGCACCACGGTATGACGGACGGAGATCGCCAACCCATGGCAATAGCTCAAACTTTACTTTGTCAAGTTGAGCAAAAAAAATTATCCATTGTTATGAATCATTGGCTTTCTTTTGAAAAAGTTTGTAAGATGCTTGTACATACGTTATAATATGATTGCTGGCTAGTATAAAGTACAGGTACAAGCACATGCCTATATTTATATGATCAAAATAATTGACTTATCTTCGGTAATTGGCCATACAGGATATCTATTATATATTTTGGAAGATCTGTCTGTGTGTCTGTGTGTTCGCGATGGACTCGAAAACGGCCGAACCGATTTCGATGAAACTTGGTATGTGGGGGTATTTTCGGCCGGAAACTGGCATAGGCCTATTAATTTGCCCGTGCGACGTGACCTTGACCTTGAAATCGGTTTCAAGGTCAAACGCCCGAATATCTCGCGATTTAGATGAAACTTGGTATGTGGGGGTATTTTCGGCCGAGGGGTGACATGAGCCTATTAATTTGCCTGTGCGACGTGACCTTGACCTTGAAATAGGGTCATTTCAAGGTCAAACTCCCGAATATCACGGTATTTCGATGAAACTTGGTATGTGGGGGTATTTTCGGCCGGGGAGTGGTATAGGCTCATTAATTTGCCCGTGCGACGTGACCATGACCTTGAAATCGGGTCAATTCAAGGTCAAATCGCCAATTTTGATTGGATTTCGACGAAATTTGATATATGGGGTTACTTTTGTCCATTGAGTGTTTTGGACAGGTCAAATCGTGACCCCGACCTCACCTTGACCTTCAAAATAATAAATTCAAGGTCAAATCGGGTAAAACCGGATGGATTTCGACGGGCACGTTTGTCGGGTACTTTTGTCCGGGCAGTGTTTTGGACTGGTCAAATCGTGACCCCACTTGACCTTGACCTTCACAATGGACAATTCAAGGTCAAAGCCCGGACGAAGTCGGGTCACCTTCTAGTCTATTATATATTTTGGAAGATCTGTCTGTGTGTCTGTGTGTTCGCGATGAACTCGAAAACTGCCGACCCGATTTCGATGAAACTTGGTATGTGGGGGTATTTTCGGCCGGGAACGGGCATAGGCCTATTCATTTGCCCGTGCGACGTGACCTTGAAATCGGGTCATTTCAAGGTCAAACGCCCGAATATCACGGGATTTCGATGAAACTTGGTATGTGGGGGTATCTTCGGCCGGAGGTGGCATAAGCCGATTAATTTGCCCGTGCGACGTGACATTGACCTTGAAATAGGGTCATTTCAAGGTCAAACGCCCGAATATCACGGGATTTCGATGAAACTTGGTATGTGGGGATACATTCGTACGGGGAGTCTCAGTAGCATATTCATTTGCCCGTGCGACGTGACCTTGACCTTGAAATCGGGTCAATTCAAGGTCAAATCGCCAATTTTGATGGGATTTCGACGAAATTTGATACATGGGGTTACTGTTGTTTTGGACGGGTCATATCGTGACCCCGACCTCACCTTGACCTTCAAAATGATCAATTCAAGGTCAAATCGGGTAAAAACGGATGGATTTCGACGGGCCCGTTTGCCGGGTACTTTTGTCCGGCAGTGTTTTGGACTGGTCATATCGTGACCCCACTTGACCTTCAAAATGGACAATTCAGGGTCAAAGCCCGGACGAAGTCGGGTCACCTTCTAGTAATGTATATAAGATCAGAATATCAACGGTGTGCTTATGGTGACCCAAAAAGAAGGACTACATGTTTAAATGACCCCTTCACACACGAGGTGTATGAGTAACTTGTATATCTTAGCAACATTACTATTTCTATTTCCACAATATGTCAATATATCGTAGCGAATGGACGCTATATGTATCATACGTCTATAGATCGAATAGCTCAATGTTTGTGCATATGCATTTTTTAAGCCATTTTCTATTTTTGCCACATCTATGGGGCAATATAGAGTTATAGTCTGTCGTAACCTTGGAGTACGACGTTCGTGTTCTCCAGTCTAAACCTCTCCACTGTCTTATATAATAATCGATCATATTTACATTCCAGGTTCACTTTGGGTGGATGGATTTGCTAACGATAACACCACTGTGTACAACACGTATGGTGGGCAGTTGCTTCCGTTTACGAATTGGGCTGACTTCGAGCCATCCGGTGGAGTTGGAGATTATTGCGTGTACGTGGAAGCTACTTCTCGTAAAATGGCGGATGGTCACTGTGATAACGCTTCCTATCAATTCCCGTTCATGTGCGAGATCTGACGTTTTTCCTGCAGGCGTGGAATGATCGGGTATCCGTCTAGTGTTATGATTTAATAGAGAGGTTTCGCAAACTCGCGTTGAGCAGTTACGATTACAGTTAGTGTACTACGTCACCAAGTTATACGCACATTCTAACTAACCTTGAAGCCCCAACCTCCATCACGGATAGTGTTTCAATTTCTTCTGTTTGTACCCATATGCTCTTTATAATATACAGGCACCCATTCAAACTAGTTATGTTGTATCATATAGCCAGCACCTATGACACCTGCCCACAACTATTATCATTCGGCTGCATAATTGAGGCATCAAATAATGGAGGAATCAAACAATTGAGACACTTAGTACGTCCGTTTGCAAAGTAAATTAGTTATCATCTTTCAAGTATTATCAAATAAAATTGGCTACCAGGTACCAAACTCCAATTCGAATTTGACCTGTATTGTGAGGTAATAAACTAATATACAAAATATGAGTCCAATAAGATAACACAAATTATCATCTGGAAAGCAAGAATTTAGAAAATTTCTAAGTCGAAAAGACCAACAACTCCGGAAAGTATCATCGAACCAAACCCAAATTCGAACTTGACCTGTATTTGGGTATGACTGAGCCACATACCAAGTTTAGTAGCGATCAAATAATCCAAACTCAAGTTATCCGGAAACCAAAATGTTGATGGACAGACGGACGTCGAGACGGACGGACATACTGATGACATAATACGTACCGTTTTTTTTCAAACGGGCGTATAAAAAGTCATACTATATCTATGTAATGGAAGACTCAGCTAACTCTAAAGCTCTACTTGTTCTCACAAAGAATCTTCTCGGAGAAAGCAATGGAGTCGTTATACTATAATAATGTTTCGGAAGTTCCATCAAACTTCAGGAACTTCTTTATACACAAAATGGTACAGATACAATAGTCCATTCATGTGACTACCACGACTATATTCGAACATACATCTAAAAATATCCGTAGTTCGTTCGAATCTCAGTCAGTAGAAGCTATATTTGATCTCCTTTCAGCATCGACGAACACAATTATTTACCGAGACTGTATGCCCACTTCTCTTGTGAAATACAGTAATGCTCTAAATAATCGACCCGTTAACCACAGCAGAATTATGGGTAACTTTTCAGGATTTAGTCGGAAATATGGCTTGTTGCCATTCATCGGAAAGCTCTTGGTTTTATCCCCAAGCTTCTGGAAAGGTCATAACAAAACAGCAGCATTCGCAGTCGGAGTTTAATGGTCTTCTTGAATCACACAAATATGCACATAGTACTGAAACAGCTTTACGGCATGTACGTAACGATATTGGGATATCTTTGGGCAGTTCTGCTTATATTACTGGATCTATAGCATCGGCGTTCGATACTGTTGACCACGACCTCCGCATTTCATTATTACGCCAGCATGGATTAAAAGACAACGAAGTTCAATGGTGCTCATCGTATCTCTCAAATCGAACCCAGTGTGCGTATTTGAACAGACATCTGAATTGTGGGATGCCCCAAGAGTATGTCATCGGACCGATCTTATCTACAATATACATGTCATCTCTTGAGATCTTGATCCGAAAACTAGATGTAAGTTACCGTCTTAAAATTCCGTATACAGAAACCAAAGTACTTGCTCAGATGGATACACATCTTATCGTAGTTAGGAACTGGATAATAATCTTCGCTCTTAAAATGAAGTTTCTTGTCATTTCTAAAAAATCTATCCGGAGCCTTGTGTGTGCCATCCTAGATCATAGGAGACAGTTCGGTTTGTAATATAGATTTGGCTAGGAACATATTGGATTCGTTTCTGTAGCTTGAGTCGTTTATCTATAATGAGTGTGAGAGATGCTACTGACAGCGCATTGTCGAAGTTTTGTTTCAGTGTCACTTCCGTTATTTTCGCTACCATCATGCGATTCTTTTGACTAGAGTGGTGGTAAATTTTACTTCTTTCTCATAACTCTTAATATCCGCTTCCATGTGATCTAACTATTTCTGTTGCATGGGGCTGTATTTTACTACTCCCACTAATATTCATTCGTACTTCAAATATCACCCCACTGATTGCTATATAGTTCTGTAACCCACATAGTCAATTCTGTTTCTTTTGCCATATATGTGTGTAACTGTTAAAACACACATGCAGGTGGTCTTACATTTTATGTACTCATTTTATATTGATTGCGCGTACATATTTTATCGCACGCGTTGTACCAATATTCACTTTGTAAACCGTTTTATGGCACACGTGTGGTTCTACGGTTATATCAAATAAATTATTATTATTGCATAGAATAGAAAATTATTGTGAACAGTCAGCTTAATATGATAGATAGTTTCAAATGAAAATCGAACTGCGCATGATTAGCCACGCGTTCGATCTCGAGTTCAATAATCTAGAAGTCGTCGTCATTTTTGCGAAACTAATGTACACATTTCGCTTAATGAACTACTGATAAGAATGACGTTTTCCGGGATTGTAGTGTATATGTACTCACAGTACCAGTCAAATGAAGTGGTATATTAAGCGCGATATTTTCGCGCCCAATATCGCAATAATATTGCAAGTGGAAACGCTTATAAGCGCGCCGCTTGCGATATTATTACAATATTGTGCGCTTAATATCGCAATATTTCGTGCTTAATATTTCGATATCGTGCGCTTAATATTGCTCAATTGGGACATTTAAAGCCACATGGCGGTTTGCGCTCCAAAATACACATAATATATTCGCTTTTGAATTTTTCTCAGTATCGAAATAGGTCGATAGATATCTGAACTACCTTTCTACGAGCATTATGTGTCCCAAACATAAAACAGCCATTTGCGCGACATGGAACAGAAAAGAGCGTTCCGTGGTAGTCTATTCCTGATATGGTAGCAATAAAGAGCGTTTATCCTACTTCTGGCGAAAACGTCTGAAAATGGCTGTGACTTCAGCGAGTGTTTTTCAGAGCATATGCAGCCCGTTTATCAATGGTTCGTTTATTTATCGACCTATTGTAACCGTCGCTCCAAATTACGTAGAAAAAAAATTGGATGTTCGAATGAATCATGTCCTTTTAAAGCAAATTATTGCTGCTTTTTTTTATTGCATCAATAGAGACAGTGTTTTAGATTTGTATATAATTATAGTTGTATATGCTATATGGACTCTATATGCACAGTATCGATCTAATATAAATATAACACTAACTGTTCTGTATGAAATTGTGCGTGCTTAATATCGCAATATTTTGCGCTCAATATCGCAATAATAAGCGCGACAGATTTTTGGTATTGCGCTATAATCGCGACTTTTTCAAAATTAAGCGCGCTCAATATCGCAATAAAGGCGCGCCTCGATATACCACTTCTTCTGATTGGTACTGTAACTATCTTGTCGGTTGGTTCGATGATTGCACGTAAAGCTCGGGTGCCCATGCTTGGCTTCTCAATTCAATTCAATTCATTTTATTCTTGTCGACCCATAATACATAGGTATTAAGATAATTTATAATACATTTATGTACATGGCTTACATAATACATATTCAAATGATATACATTATAATATATGAACAGTATTTACAATATAAATAATATACCTGTTTGCCATAGGTGATTTCCGTTGATGCTATGGTGTCATATGCTTGATCAACCCAAAGTGCACAGGCGCCTTCAATTATATTACCAGCGAGGTAATATATAATTAAGAGTATGTATCCACTCTGGTTTAGTCACTTGCGCACGTTATTTCTGATTAGCTTCGTATGAATACAATGTAAGTTACTATCATTTTCAGTATCTACACAAGCTTAACCGAATTTATAAGTTCACGATTGATTATTTTAATAAAATCACACAATTTCCGTATGTCTGTTGAATTGTTCTGGATAAGTATTTCACTCATTGTGATAGTATTTTGTATTCTGTTAGTAAATTTTGACAGTAATCGCCGTCGCTCGGGTGACAGTCTCTCGCATTCGAGAAGATAATGAAATTCTCGAAACCGCAATCGTAACTATGCAGATATGGTAAAATGATAACTGACAGAGAAACCACACATATTAGTGACGTGGTACTATTTTCATAATTCTTATCAGTGACATAGTTCATTCGGCGAACGGAGTCCAAGATTTTACTCCCCAAACATTTTAGAATGACGAATCGTGAGTTTGCGAAACCTCTCTAATCCTGAGTAACGCTGAGGTCAAATAAAAAGTAACCCGTGATGATGTGGAGCCTGGAATTAAAGATGTTCCATCTTTTTTCGGTAAACATTCCACCAACGACTACGAGACTTCAATGAAACTACATGTACGTTGTAATTTAGAAGCGAAGATTGCATTATTGTCTCAAAACATGGGAGAATATCTCGTGTAACATATTTTCCTTCAAAATAAAAAAAAAAATAATGCTGTAATAAATAATAATAATTCCCGTACCACTTTGTAGAAAATATTAGGAGAAAGAATAATTTTAGTGAATGAAACTCAATGAAAACTCAAAATTATTATATTATACATCTACATCAATACAGACAGTTCATGGAAACGATACACCACCTTTAAAGACACCTTGTGACAGCCCGGTCTGGTTCCTGAGATAAAAATACATGTATGTCAATAAATACGTCAAATAGTTTTATGCGGACTTAATATGCACAGATGGGGGGGGGGGGGGGGGGGGCTTAAAACTCCAACCTGTTTCGCCCTCCAGCGCTTGCGATGAGGGTTCAAATCCACATGTTTTCATCGTGGACTTTGTAACTCGAAATCGTTATCTAGTGGAGTTGCCAATTACTGGCAGGTGGTTTGCCGCACATGGTCGACGAGTTTATCAGCTATTGAAATCACTGTTAGATTAGCCGTAAATGAGCTGATTTCCTCCATCACTAAAACTGGCAATGTCGTGATATGGCCTTAGTTGCTGAAAGCGACATTAGACCCCAATCAATCAATATGCACAGACAAATTCATGAAATCGATAGAATCTAGACGAAAACCCTGTGCCAATGCATTCTCTTATATATGCGAGTCGACCATAGGTCGCCTCGCACATATAAGAGCATGCACTGGCTTAATAATATTTACCATTATGTTGTAAACCAGTGCATTCTCTTATATATGGGAGGCGACCTATGGTCGACTCCCATATATAAGAGAATGAACTGACACAGGGTATTAATGCTGCCCCAGAGCAGATCCCGTCATCAAAAGGTTAAACAAAGAGCGTTTATCTCACTTCTCTTCGGTTGATTTAATCTGATCAGCAGATCCAGATATATTATTGAAAATTAAATTGGTGAGCTGTCAGAGCCCAAACATTGATGTGAGCTGCGCTGGTGCAGCATTAAATGTCACGTGCCAGAGCATTCTCTTATATATGCGAGTCTCTCGTAGGGAGCCTCGCATATATACGAGAAATTGTCGAGAATGAACTGATTTACATGGTCAAGGTAAATATTGTTAGGCCAACGCATGCTTTTTTATATGCGAGTTGGGATCTCGCACATATAAGAGAACTAGCTGATGTGCCCGACTTCTTCGGGCTATTTAGGAATTTCGTTGTGATCGCCTCCGTCTGGGCAGAATTTACAGCGTCTGAACTTGTTGAAAAGCATGAGGAGAAAGAAAAAAACTATTGTTCGATCGGTACAGAAACATACCTATATGAGCGCATATGTGGGAGGTCAAGGTCAAGGACACTGTCGCACGATATATTGGACCCGTCCATATTGTTCCCGGGATCAAAGAAGGCCTACATACCAAATTTGAGTCGGATCGGTCGAGCAGTTTTCGAGTCTATAACAAACGTACATCAGACATACAGACAGATGTTCCAAAATATATAATAGATGCATTGGCACAAGGATTTCGCAAAATTTTAGGAAGCTCCTGTCATGGTGTGGTTAAAAGGCCGACGATAATCTTAGTACGCCTCACATCTGTTTACTGCTTCGCTGATCTGGTTTGTGGTCCAAAATACACATATTATTCGCTTTTGAATTGTTCCCGGTATCGAAATAGGTCGATATATATCTGAACTAACTTTCTACGACCATTTTGTAACACCAAAAGACATATTGAAAAAACAAAGCCATATGAAGCCGGTATATCAATGTATGGTGTATTTATCGACATATCATATCCGTCCCACCAAATTACGTAGACAAAAGTGGAGGTTCGACTAAGCCATGTCTGTTTAATAACAATGTTTTATGCAAAATTAACCAGCAGTTGCAATAGATACATTGTGATTGTTACAGTTATGCCCTGTGCCAATGCATTCTCTTATATATGCGAGTCGACCATAGGTCGCCTCGCATATATAAGAGAATGCATTTTAACACTTTTTACCATTTTTTCTTACATTCTTTAACAATTTTATAATTTTTTCTTACATTTTTTAACAATTTTTATAATATGTTTCTACATTCTTTGACAATTTTATCATTTTTAATATGTGTTAAGCCAATGCATTCTCTTATATATGCGAGGCGACCTATGGTCGACTCGCATATATAAGAGAATGCATTGGCACAGGGCCGTTCTGTTGGGTAAAGGTTTAATAACAATGTTTTAGGCTAAATTAACCAGCAGTTGCACTAGATAAGTGCTCTAGGTGTTTTCACTAAAGCCATAAGTTTGAGGATGTAGCTAAAGTCTGGTAGATTAAGTTTCTGAAAAATTAGCTATGACCATCAAAGTAGAAATAGTATACTCTGCGCCACATTAACTTAATGAATGTAATAATAATCACGGTGGGGAATCATGTGGTTTCGAGTTGATGAGTATCACGCATTCAAAGTGGCCGATGCGATAGCAAACGCAACCAAAGGCGAGGGAAAATGTAATAAACATGGCTAATGATATAATACGTACTATATTAGCAGCTACGAGCATATGTTACAACCCATTTGTGTCCAAACTAATAGTTGATTGCTCTAACATTCTGACAAAGGATTCTCCTAGATGGATAGACTTGTGTATTCTGCGAACCGCCCGACTGGCAACTTTGGTCAGAATGAGTATTCCCGAACAAATAAGCGATAAACATGTTTTAAAAATAAACTAGCATATGCTCGTGAGAGTCAGTTCTTCATATATTATGTTTTTGTGTTTTCGCACATTTTGAATGCGTGGTACTCACAACCTCGAGACCACGTGATTCTCCACCGTGATAATAGTTGAATCCAAGCTGTCCAGGACCTGATTATAGGACAGACGACGGTTTCTAGTTAGGGACTTATTATCATATCCATGCAGTATTATAGAAGTCGATGCACGTGTACATGCACGAAGACGCAAAAATTTGGGATCAACTTTCATCGTCATTTGTTACAAATGCACAGAATGCGACGTGTTTGTTATCGTCAGTCCACACTCTATGCATCTTCAGCCCAGCCTCCGACGCCATGTGCCGTATTTTCTCCATGGTGTACTTGCAGCTGAACTCCCCCGTCTCCGACAGTAAGATTTTCTCTTCCCTTTTCACACAAAGCGCTGTTCTGGTCTTTGCTATAATTGGAGACAAATAAGGAAATCATTTACTTTCATATATGAAAGGTGTACAACTGTTAATATGATGTTCTGTTCAGATCAAATAAAATATTGTTAATCAGTGAATAACGGGTATATGTCAACAATGGGCTTATTTCAGAATCAAATTAGGTTAATATGAATCTATGTGAATATTTAGGTCCAATATGGATCTACATGTATTTGCACGAGGACATGTTGAAACATAGCACAAATTGTTGGGTCTAAAAACAACAAAACCCCCACTAATTATTGATTGGAAATCAAACAATGGCAACATATCCTCCTGAAAATAGGTTCATATAGGACCTAGATATTCACATAAGCTCACATGTCGATGAAAAAATAGATTAGATAGTGCCCATATGAGCTTATTTTGTATACGTAATTAAGCTCTATACGGGCGTATTTTGAACGACACATTTTATGTCGATATAGATCGTATTTTTTCCTCAAGCTAAATATGGGCATAAAACGCGACATTCAAATTAAGCCCGTATTGTGTTTATTTTCACGATAACAGGCTGGACAAATTATATGTCGGTGTAAAATTTGCATCAAATGTTGTGTGAATCATGAAATCTCCAAATGTTATACACAAAGCTCACAAACCCCGCTCCTGCATATGTCACCACGTCCCAGAGTCCATTATGTAATGAATTACTTTAGCCTTGAACAGAACTCCTTTTGAATAGCGCGTTGGACTATATGGAGCGTTAATTTCACGTTTTGGTAAACCTTTTCGGAGCGAAAAGTTGAAATAGTTGATAAATGTATATGCACTCGATACGTTTCAGTGTCTATAAGTAGATAATGTGTAGATTCGACCTATAGCGATCGCCTGGATGTCACAGATGTGACAAATAGCACGAACTACGTATATCTTCATCACGGAGTTTGAAAATGAAATTATCGTACCCAGATAATATTGACCCTCTTCTCTGGCGGTAACGAACACACTGGTATGGCTAAGTTCATCCAGAGCTGACTTTCTGACATATTCAAACTCGACTTCAAAATTTGTCATGTCGATGTCTCCGACGAAATCTCTGTTAAGACGCTCGATGGCGTTCCGGTAAAATTTTGAGAACATATCTGTGAATAAAACGAACATGGTACATTTAGGCAAAGGAAATATATTTGTGGTTGCGGTTTCCCTGCAGACTCTATTTAACACTTTCATGTCGGGAACTGCGCTGTTGCAGTATTAAAGACCATGTGCTAGTGTATTTTCTTATATATATGCGAGTCTTATATAGGGTGCATCGCAAGGCCACTTACAAGGCCAATGTAAATATATTTTGGCCAATGCATTCTCGTATATAGGCGCTTTTTTCCTTAAAACAAAACAGGAGATACTTTTCAATGAATAAATTATTTCTCAGTGTTAACATTTTCTTTATAACATTTATGTCAAGACAAACTTATGGTAGTGACAACGGCCATGACTATAGCTTGATGGTGTTTAAAATGATATGTGTGAACGAACATTTAAAATGTACGATATTGTTCTCCTAAACTATACGGATTTGTTTTATTTTAATAAAATATGTTTTATTTTAATAAAATATATGTTATCTGAAATAAACTCAACTTTCATTACTAGACTTACATAGCGTACATTATAAAATATAATAATTATTGACCGTTATCTCCGAATAGTATGCAAATTGATATGGATTTATTTGTGAAATTAAATATTTTCGGCAAATTTTGATATGAAATAATGGTAAATAGCTGTAGTATCTCTATGCCCCAGCAGCTCGCTGATTATCTCCACTTTTCTAATTAATGACCCGAGCGAATACCAGTCAGCAAATACAAATTTAAATTCAGTCAGCAAATAATAATTTAAATGTCTCCCCTCTCCGGTCAAAAGCTGTTTCTAACTTCGACTTTACAACTGCATCACACATCTCTCGTTGAAGCAGGCAACTTTATCAAACCTGGAAAATTTCAATTGCACTCTTCGATTGTTAGAATGTTCCAACTGTACAAACGTCATTAAGATTCCACACTATTGGACAATTTCTAAATTCTGAAAATATATAGTTGTTCTCTTTTAACTGTTGGTAAGCTAATAAAGTATTTCAGGTTAAGATACCCACGAATTGATCGACTTAATAAATCGATTTTAGCTAACCATACTATTTTGTGAACAAAGGTAGTGTAAATTCACACCCCAACAAGAAATGACACTAGCGTCAACGGCGAAATGTGTCTTCCTTATTCTCACGCGAGTCATTCCGCGCAATATCTGGGTTGACATACCTACCTCCCGTATAAGCCTTTGTTATAACTTCGCTGTCTTCGGTGACATCGAAGCTGATCAAAATTATACCCGTATCTGAAAAGGAGGTATATAAAAACTAGTTCAGTATTGTCCTTATTGCAACTCACCAAGTACATTAATTATGTCAACTTATGGCTAAAGGGATTGTACCCAAAAGCCAACCATTTATAGACGGCATTACACTATATCCGGCAGAATGTAGGCACCAAATAAATTTCTTTGATTCGAGGATAAAGAGCAAGAGAAAAAAAATAAGAAAAGAAAAAACAGAAAACATGAAGAAAAAGAACACCAGATCCGCATAGCATTATATTATATAGATACTTAAGATACTTAATTGTGTACCATACACGCCCATCGAGCCCACCATTACGTAATATGGATCTAAATAATGAACTAACCACGGGCACAATGGTGATTATATTGACGAAATAACTGAGATATTCAGAGATATTCAGAAATAAAAGAAAAACATGTTTTTAAAAAGCGATTTTTTTTCAAAAGTGTTTTTTTTTAAATTGACTAAATAACGGAAATATTCAGAAATGAAAAAAAAACACATTTGAAGAGCTTTTATTTTTTAAAGAGCGTTTTTTCTTCTTCGAAGAAGTGATTTTAAAGAATGACCACAAACCTCCTCCAAACCCACCCACACAATAGTCGAATTTGACTTACATACGCCCAAAGTTGATCATTTGTGGTGTACATTGTTTCAGAGATCTCCGTTATTTCGTCGAGCATACGTTCTATATTGGCAATTTTGGGTTATCACCTCCGATACTGCGTCCGTAATATGTCCATTATTAAGTTGTATATATAATAATGGTCAGTCTCTTTGAAAAGCCGACGAAAATCCTATATCGGATGTACATCTCTAGAACTCTTTATTGAAAATAGGTTCTGTTTTGATGGAGTGCTCTCCATTTCATTGGAGAGTGGCGAAGACTACGCGCGATTTCATTGGTTTATGCCTAACAATTCTCAGATATGGGGTCAATGACGCGTTGACAATTTCCCCACGCATTGTCAAACTCAACTATTGTTAGAAAAACTGAATACAGGCGATATATCATGCATGTAATTCATTTTACTCATCGAAATATAGGAGACATAATCAGGTTTTATCGCATCTTGTTTATTTATAACTATTTCTAAATACTACTAGAAACATTAACTACTCCAATGCACTCCATATTAGGAAACGGTTTATTACGTCATGTTGGGAATGGCGTGTCGTTGTAGAAATGAAACGTAAATTCGTCGGCAATTAAAAAGAGAGTGCATAATGGTGGGCTCGCTGTGCGTATACTGTACACAATTAAGTATCTATAGAATATTAAAAAAAATACCGTAATTAAGTATCTATATCTGATAATGATATGCGGAACGGGGTGAACAGAATCAAAGGTTAGAAATCTCCAGGATTCAGGATCATTTTCTAGTTTTATTTCGTCAGAAATAGCTAGGATTCTCTTCCGGATTTCTCTCAAATACATCACACTGTTTAAAGTGACATAGATCGCGGAATACGTCACATGATTATAGTTCGGTATAATGGCGAAACAATAGAATTACCAAACTGAGCAGTATAGAGACAGTGTAGTGTGGTGGTGTGACACTACATTCCATTTACGTTTCAATGTTAACCCTTTCACGACTGGAGCTTCCTGCAATTTTGGGAAAACAATGTGCCAATGCATTATCTAATATATGCGAGTCGCCCATAGGGCGCCTCGCATATATAAGAGTATGCATTGGCCTAACAATATTTACATTCATCTTGTAAGCCGATGCATTCTCTTGTACATAATTACGAGGCTCCCTGTGGGAGACTCGCATATATAATATAATGCACTAGCACAGAGTCTTTAATGATGTACCAGCGCAGCTCCCGTCGTGAAATGGTTAAACAAGTTGCATAACGCCAGACAAATTAGTTGAGACTCCGTTGAACCGGTTCACAGTAGGTTCATTGTGAGGATAAGTTGACCCAAGTTAGATCGTATATAAACTACAATTAACCCTTTACCCAACAGAACGCCCCTGTGCCAATGCATTCTCTTATATATGCGAGTCGACCATAGGTCGCCTCGCATATATTAGAGAATGCATTGGCTTAACACATTTTTTTTAGGCCAATGCATTCCCTTATATATGCGAGGCGACCTATGGTCGACTCGCATATATAAGAGAATGCATTGGCACATGGCATAACTGTAACCATCACAATGTGGTCAATGAACCGGTTCCAATGATATCCATATTTGTATGGTGTTATTGAGACAGACCGAAGATATTTTAAGCTGTTGAAGGGGCGTTTTTGGCCGTTTTGTTGGGTAAAGGGTTAAGTCACCTCCGAGAGCATCTCCGATTCTCTTCATGTGTGAGATCTGTTCATCGTACGGAAGGTTGTGGATGGCATTTATCCACAGAACTATCACTTTGCTCTTGTCTGGCATCGCCCTGGAGAGAAAAAGTAGGATCTCGAGTTTGCAACTACATGAATGTTCAACTAATATTATATACGGCATTCGTAGTACTGTCAAGACGGCATGTATGAATCTGGACATGACGCTCGTATAGGTTAAACAACCAGTGATATTGGAGAAGAGGACCGTTAGGTTTCTTGTTTTAATGTGTATTTCCGATGACTTGGATCATTCTGAACGATTGAAGATAAAGCCTTGTCCATATACATGATATACGCGCTGACATGCAACGGACGTCATTCTTGCCCTGTCAGATGAGACACAATAGCAATACCATACATTAAGAACGGTTTCCATACGAGAAAATAATTAGATATGACTCATGGCCCATTAATATAATGTTAACCCTTTCACGACGGGAGCTGCGCTGGTGCAGCTCAAAGACCTTGTGCCAGTGCATTATCTCATATGGAGCCTAGCATACATACTATAATGCACTGGCTTTCAAAGTAAATATTGTTAGGCTAAATCATTCTCTTATATATGCAAGGCGCCCTATGGCTACCTGACGACGGAAATTGACATCATATATCATGCAGCGAATACCCTTCTGCATCCATGGTCGATTGGGAAAGTCGCTAGCTGTAGATGAAGTGAATATATTAGCCCATACTTTGCTGCTGCTGTAACTACTCATGAGACTATAGTAGTGACTTGAAGCATATTGTTTTATGATATATTTTTGCATGCATGATAAGGAAAAGTCTCCGTGGAACATCTTCGACACAATACACAGTTTGTTTTAATTATAGTCCTTGAAACTTACATGACTCTTCCCACTGTTTTCGTAGACACTTTAGCACTCACCACATGTAAGTTGTCGAATGTCGGTGTTGATCTAGCAGGACGAGAATACACTCTTCGCCAGTATGTAGGTCCCACTTATATATGCTAAGTCGTCTAAGATGGTTTAAATTCGGACTACATGCAGAACTCGAGCGAGGCATTTGCCCGATATAATTTCGGTATACATGCCAGAACGATAAAAACACAACCCAAGGGTGTAGGGCAATTTTCGTCTGTGAGACACTTTGCCTCCGGAGACTTGCCCCTCCTACAAATGGACACCACATGCATCCTCGCACATTTTACACAAACACATTCCCATTATAGAGTTCTCACTTAAATAATTTGTTGAAAAGTGGCTTATGGCATACAGAAATATAAATAAACGACGATCTTGATGAATATATCATACTTGATAACATTGTTAATGATATATGTATTATAAACAATGCCAGCCATGCATGTACTGATAGTGTCTGTAGTTATTCCGCTCGAGCTATCGACTTGGGAATTGGAACTTTGGTATATACAGGTCTATTCTGCACGATATATAATGCATGCCACATCTCGCTTGGTACCCTGGTTGCGGTGCGGTCGGCGGTTGTTGTGTTAGGCGTTTTGCGAATTTGACAGCTGCGTATGGGTTAATAATATCCACTTCCGCTACAGCTAGCGACTTGCACGATCGCACATGGATGCAGAGAGGTATTCGATGCACGATATAATGTCCCAATCCGTTGTCAGGCAGCTAGGGGAGGTGCGGTCGGTCCCTTTTTGGATTTTGCGTACCTGACGGAACCGGCCGCAAGCTAGGGTTTATAGTGCCGTTTCCGCTCTAGCTATCGACTTTGCGATTGGATCTTTGGTATATACAGGTCTGTTCTGCACGATCCAGTGCATGTCCCATCTCGCTCGGACCCCTGGGATCGGACCTAACAGAGCGCGGTACGGGGCCAAAGCTTGTCTGAAACCGACAAAAGCACAGAACAATTTATTTTGTTGTGTGTTTCATGATGTTGATAAGCGAATGTAAGGTAAATATATGATCGGATGTTGACAAACCAGCTCGAAATCCTGTCTGGCATTCTGATAAGACGTTATTGTCTTCTATGTAATTTATTTAATCTAGCATAGCATCTAGGATTCTCGTAGACATTTTGGCCAAAGAACTTAGGTCGGTAATCGGTCGGTAATTTCCAGCTTCCGATGGGTCTCCTCAAGCTCAGAGTTCAGTCCCCTGCTACGCAGGACTTACCGAATTAGATACTTATGTAGGTTATACTTCTTCTGCATTATTCTGAAAAACTACTCTATCCATATCCATTTGAAAATTGTCTAGATCAAGCCAGAATGAATTGTACATGACAAAACACTTCAATAAAGAATGTTAGATTTAATTAAGAAAGCGCATGCTGGCAGCGGTCAGATATACATGTAGGGTAGCGAGGGGACTGAACTCTGTTTTACAGCTTGGGGTCTCCTTTGTGAACACTGCTCCAGCTACCCAAATAAATCTGTATATAGTTGACTTATATCGAAATCTTATTACAGAATTATAGGAATTTGGCATGATGGTGTCAAGTGTATTTTAGGTGCTCGTTTAGAATGCCATATGCGCCGGGCTCTTACTATTTCTCAGTTTAGAGCACGTACTTAGGTTTTGTGCTCGTTTATAGGTCCATTCAGAACAGGATTAGCTAAGAATGTGTTTTCCTATTGAGCTATATTGTGTCAAAATCAAGGTTTTACCGCGCATCATTAACAACTTTGTCCATTTATTCCACATTATCCGCAAATATATTCGCATCGATTGTCGACAACATGTTTGCACTTCTTTTGCTAAAGATGCCTAATACGACATAGCGCTCCCAAATTACTATTTATTGGCTTCTGGGGTAAACAATATTTGATTCGAGTCAAGGAACCCACCCATCAAAGCTCAGAGTGATCAGATATCGTTTTTTGAAATTTGTTATTCCTCGAGATGTGTAATTTTTTGCAGCCTGGTAAAAGGTCGTCTCAAAGCTATCGATGTCATACTCGAGTTGATGTTCTTTTGCGATTAATCTTGCATTTCTAAATGCTGAGCCAGCCTCTTGCCTTATTTCTTTTTAACAAACCACGGTTTATTTTTATTTCGATTTCAAGTATGTGACGGTGTTTCGCCGAATGACTCGCGATCTGATCTTTTTTGAAAATGTCGCATATCCAATATTCTACAAATTCGATTTGTTTATCCTTTTTTGCCAACAGTTACTTGAGAAATATTTTGTCTCTCTTCCTAGAGTTTGACGCCCTATGGAACATCAGTTATGTATGCATTATATCCTCGCGCAAATACGCCCATATCGACCTGTAATGTGAAATAGGTACATATTATGATTAATTGATTCTGAAATAAGCAGACGATGCATGGAGTCATAGCCGTTATTTCGTTTTATGGCGCGGCCACACTGAAAACACATGTTAAAGAGCATACACCTGACAATCATGGGTTGGCTTATTTGTGTCATTGTCCGCACATAAACTTCTGAGAATCGCCTCATTGTGCGTCGATAATGTAACTAAACTGCTCTCCTTTTCAGCACATTATGAACTCAAAATGAGGCGATCTAAGCAGATTATCTACCTTAAAAAAGTTATATATAAGCAGATAATGTGCGGGTTTTCAGGATAACAGGCTGGTGTATTGGTTTGTACTCGATGGTGTGCTTGTCGCCGGATACTTCAGTGCCATGTAAAAAGGGGAGTGGCGGTAGGATTTGAGTGGACAGGGATTCAGTGAATTCGAACACTTGTTTTGGATTTATTAAAACTGATTCTGCAGCCTGTTCGCCCGAAACAAAATCACGTCATGGGCTTATACTAGAATTTGTTTTAGGCACATAATCGGCGTATAATTGTCTCAATTTAAGTCCATAACGAGCTGAAAATAAGAGTGTTTTAGTGTCATTATCGACTCATAATGACGTATTATAAATTCATTATGGGCGGAAAATAACACAAATAAACCAACTCACGACTTACCGAGATGAACGCTTTAAAGTGTGTTTTCACTGTCGCCGCGCCATAAAACGGAATAGGGTGATTCTCAAAAATGTCAACCAGAAACGTAAAAAAAAAAGGAATTTGTCCTACGATTTTTTTTTCAAAGTTTATTTGTGAAGATTCTGATTTGTTTGGAAATTGTATATTTACTCCAGTATTCCAATATATTTCTTTTTATGAATGTAGAACGCGGGGGGGGGGGGGGGGGCGGGTGGCAAAAAGACAAATCGTGAAAATCTAATTCTAAGTTTGTGTTACGAAAAAAATAGTTTCGAACATACACTAGGCCAAAGTTTATCTTACTTTATATTGTTAGAGTAGTCAACTGTAAACAAACATTACGTCCAAGAACAGTGCAGCAATTCCTTAATATGGCTCAATACATGTTATGGATGTAACTGTAAAGTACGAAAACCACGTGAAGGAATAAAACAGTTGAATTATTGTATGTCGTAAATTGATTGAACAATTATGACGGTTGTTCAAATGTGGTTGCGGCAGGTAAACACGCTTAAAACTCTACCAGTTACATGACGTCACGTACGTAACATTTGCATTGGTTGCAACTACACATCAGTTGCCCCTTATGTTCTATTCTATGATGCTTATTCTAACAGAAGCACTTCAGCTACACGATTTAACATCTGCATCTCCATTGTTTTAGCAGTAGATTGGCTATATACATTAACTCTAGTGGTTATAGGTAGATTTGTGCAATCTCTTGAAATCATTTGCTCCAATCACGGCAAAACAAACATCTTTTATGATTTATTAAAAGGTGGAGGCCATTTACTTCTTACTGTTCAGTCGCGCAGCGAAACTGCCTAATTATTGATTAACATTTCTCCTAATTCAGATGTCATACCGTAAAGAATGACATATACACAATAGTCACACACAGTTGCAGAAACTGCCTAATTGCTTATTAACATTTCTCCCAATTTAAATGTCATACGGTAAAGCATGACACATACACAATAGTCACACAGAGTTGCAGAAACTGCTAGATTGTTGATTAACATTTCTCCCGATTCAAATGTCATACGGAAAAGCATGACACGTACACAATGTAACAATATTTCAGTAGAAAGTGTAGCAATTTCATACAGATCATGTATGTTAAATTAACCCTTCGATCCTGTGACTTATTTATTTCCACTGCTATTAATTATGACAGTTACCTGCATAATAGGCATTATATATCATCAGTTTTCCTCAATTTCAATGCTAAAATGCATAAAATGTGGTGGAATAAATAAAAACTAACGTATGTGGTTGGACTTTGGCAGTGAAAGTGTGTCTGCACTTGGACTGATGTATACATAATACACGCATGGATACGTTTCAGTCTAAAGAAAACAAACACACGTGCTGATAGAATGAGAACGATGAGAGAGAAGAGGATGTGTGATCCTTAATATAGAAAATGTGACAATGAGGGAATCAAATTGTTGAGGAGGAATAAGAAAATGAATCAGAATCAGAATATTTTATTGCATAGCAAATCATCATATCAAACACAAATACAAAAAGGATTACACAAAGATGCCACATGGAGACGACACGACCTATCAGGTCGTCTTCTTGTCGCCACAAAAACAAATTTGAAAAGTTATTTCTTTATATGAGACCTGTTGTATGACATGTGAGAGCTGTTTTAACATTCAGTTACATGTCCTGTTCTATCTATGAATCTAGACGTTGGTAATACATTATCTTTAAAATTATGATGTGTTATTTAGAATAGAATAGATTAGAATAGAGCAATTTTATTTAACATATCATTAAAATATTTACTAATCAAAAGTCATGTAGATAATTAAATTATTTTCCAAGGTGTAGAATTTGAACCAATCAATGTATATATATATACTAGAAGGTGACCCGACTTCGTCCGGGCTTTGACCTTGAATTGTCCATTTTGAATGTCAAGGTCAAGTGGGGTCACGATTTGACCAGTCCAAAACACTACCCGGACAAAAGCACCCGACAAACGTGCCCATCGAAATCCATCCGGTTTTACCCGATTTGACCTTGAATTGATCATTTTTAAGGTCAAGGTCAGGTCGGGGTCACGATATGACCCGTCCAAAACAATCAGTGGACAAAAGTAACCCCACGTATCAAATTTCGTCGAAATCCCATCAAAATTGGCGATTTGACCTTGAAGTTACCCGATTTCAAGGTCAAGGTCACGTCGCACGGGCAAATGAATATGCTTATGAGACTCCCCATACGAAAGGACCCCCGCATACCAAGTTTCATCGAAATCCCGTGATATTCGGGCGTTTGACCTTGAAATGACCCGATTTCAAGGTCAATGTCACGTCACACGGGCAAATTAATAGGCTTATGTCACTTCCCGGCCGAACGTATCCCCACATACCAAGTGTCATCGAAATCGGGTCGGCCGTTTTCGAGTTCATCGCGAACACACACACAGACACACAGACAGAAAGATCTTCCAAAATATATAATAGATATATTATTGACCACTAGTGACCACAAAATATTAAAAACCTAAACCTTATCAAGAGAATTAGCACTGAATAGGCATGATAGCATGATGATGTCGGAAGATAAGCAGGTAAATCGGACAGCGACACTGAAGAGAGACTGCACAAGAAAAAAGGCAGGTACGAAGACGGTGGAGCAACACTGTTTGTACGGCTGTCATACATCGATACACGCTTCCAGAGACGTTATATCTCGAACACGAATAAGCCTACCAGCGTCACCCGCAAAGCGAGTTTTTGTTGTAATTGGCCTGGCTAAGGAAGTGGGACTCAGGATCAGAAATAAGTTTGAACAGTCTTTGAGGAAACACAGGGAATCGGGAAATCGGCTGAATGTTCAAAGCGTAGACTGATATAAGCATTACTCTACCTGGAATGAAGGATCGAAGGACGATATGGATCAATGGAAAGAGACAGAGAGTAAGGAATCATTTTCTGAGACTATGTATCTTAGGGAGGCTTATGGGATATAATCAGAATTTTACGCTGATTGTTCTGTATCATTTTCAACTTTATGCAAGATGAGACAAAACTATTTTCTCCATCTGGGCGACTCTCCGAACGTGCGAACTTTATGCTAAAGAATTGGCATGGAGTTATGATGGAAGTTGATCGGGCTGGAAAATGTTGGCAGGCAAAATATGAAGAAGGTTGAAAAGGAGAATTGTTCAGTGCTTCTGTGAGTGATGACATGATATTATTCGGATACGAAAGTTTGGTGGTAAGTTTGGCAGGATGATGAGGGTAGATTGAGGAAAATGAGAATTGACAACACAGCACATGAGTGCCTCTCAGTGAAATCATCAATAATATCCAAAACATTCAGGAACATGTTCGTATAAAACGACTGCAACAGAATGCATTCGAAACAGACAAGTCCTAGCCCGAGTTCTCCGAATTGATTTTGCAATTGCTTACAATTGTGAGTATCAGAATGTTGTACAATCTGCCCTATGATCACGGAATACAGTTCAGTTATTCACAGCGGCTGCCTCGTGCTCATGAGTTGCAAGATATGTCTAATTTGTTCTGACATAAAGGATAAGGGCCGTGACACAATATATACCATTTTGGATGGAAAATTTATAAGTATTTGAATAAGTATAATTTAGTTGATCAAAATAACATCAAATTCAGTGATGGCCCGACTAGTGAGGTCAAGAACAGATATCCAATGAAAAAGAATGCATGATTTGGCTTTGAAATACAAGAACATGGCATGGAAATAGTTGGCTACTGCAGTGCAGTAACTGTACATGGGAAGGGGGTCATTGATGGGATTGGTGGCAGGGTCAAGTCGTTGGTCAGACAGAAGGTTATGAATCTGTCCGGTGATACCGCTGTTACAAATGCTTCTGACTTCTATAATATTGTAAAAGACCTGATGCCAACTGTGGAAGTTATGATGATGTCCCACAAAGATATTGACAATTTAATCAAGTATGTTAATCCATGGTTAGATACTCCTGATATACCATACATAACAAAGATGCATGCTAGTAAGTACTGTTGAAATACTGGAAAATGGAAACATGTCCTGATGACAAGGATACACTCGCTACCGTTGAACATGGAGATGCATGTACTGTAGAAGCAGACGCCAGCCAATTGATTATCAAGCTGGGCTATTGGGTTTCAGCATCTTACAATGGGGAACTTGCTCCTGATGAGGTGATCTGTGTGACTGATAATGGATATTAGATGCAATTTACGCACAGGTCTGGAAGAGACTCGTAGTACCGGATAGGATATACTATATAAGTAGCCAAATAGTTAAGACCATACATCATCCATAGGTTGCGTGCACATGTGGCCAATTTTCCATAAAATGATCATGTTGGATTCACAACTTCGATATATTGGATCAATTTGAATGACTGCTAAACATTAACAAATGATTCACGAACTTGGACAACTCGGTATGCATGTTATTTCTCAAGTAAAAGCTAGAATTGCAATTACTCATATAGACTAGAGTATTGGTTTGTCATCATGATTATCTTTTATGACCCCTCTATCCTAGAATATCCGAAGGCTGAGAGGAAAATTGATTTCACGGCAATTTAAAGAATGAATACATATAGGATATCTAAACAATTTTAGTGAATATGGGAATTATTTTATTAGTGGTATTTCTAAGATTACATACTTTTATAATTTAGCCCGTGGTAGATTTATTAATGATATTATTTTAGATGAAAATAGGAAAAGAAATATATACTTCACCCAAAAATGCTACAACATTGGATTAGGATTTAGGATGTTTATGTTTTCAGAAGATATTCACAAAAATCGGTTGAAAATGTTCACTTTAGATTTCTTATGATATCCAAACAACCCAACTATATTTTACATACAATGCATAGAAACACACTTTTTTGTTTTGAGCCGTACACGTAAAACCTTAAAGGGGTACTGTACACTAAATCCGACCATTTATGGGACCATCTCCTTTTATACTCAACAGAACATATGCCACAATTAATTTGAGCCATGAATTAGTGCAAAATACACTCATGTGCTCTACGAACGATGCAAACATCATGGAAAATATAATGAAAATTTATGACTATAATTACCATGTTATATATATCTCCATTTCTCATAAAACCATTATTTCCAACCCTTTCCGACTGACATATTCCACTCCCTCACTTATTGGGATGTATAGCCAAAGAGGAGAAGACTTCATATATGCCATCGGGCTTGTTGTCTGATCCTCGTTTCCATATATTAACTCTTCTATTTGACATATATGTGTCATCTGTATATTATACTATTTGTTATGATTTGGAAATAAAAATGTTTACACTAAAGCCGAGTATGTTCTCGTGTTTTCATGATCGGTGTTGACCTGAAAGCTTTTGTTTGGTTCATATGTATGTAACTGATTAAATTCATATTTGACATGAACACATGTCCTCGATGGGAATACGAAATGTGACTTGAAACACCAAAAACATTCGAAACATATAGTTTTCGTTTCAGTATAGAACCAGATAATTTGGTTCTTCCGAAAACCAACCGAGGAAGCCAAACAGGGCTTCTTTGTTCGATTTATCGGTATATACTGACACCCGATCCGTATAGCATTCATCAGATATAGATACTTATTGACGGTCATTGTTTACCATTTATAGATACTTAATTGTGTACCATATACGCCCATCGAGCCCACCATTACGTGATATACAACGTTATATACAACTTAATAACGGACATATTACGGACACACTATATGGAGAGTGATAACCCACAATGGCAATATAGAACGTATTTTCGACGAAATAACGGTTGGATTTCGGAATACCAAATTACCTTATTTTATACTGAAACGAAAACTATTTGTTTCGAACGTTTTGGTGTCACAAGTCCACATTTCGTATTCCCATCGGGCACATGTGTTCATGTCAGACCCGAATTTAATCAGCTACATACATATGATCCAAACAAAAGCTTTCAGGTCAACACCGATCATGAAAACATGAGAACACACACCGCTTTAGTGTAAACATATTTTTATTTTCCAGATCAAAAGAAACAACATAATATACAGATGACACATATATCCATGGTCGCACAAGGACAACTTGTCATGGACAACCGACAATAATGTAAGCGCTTGTCTAGTCCTTGGCCGATATCAATAATCGTATACCATTAGTGTCGTACAATTACGTGACTTTTCCAGCCAAGTGTATCTTCATAGCAATAACGTAGTAATACATGTTACACGTGCGTGTGGCTGAACATGGCATGCGTGTGTGATGGAAGCAGAGGCATACAACATATAAATATGTGGGCCGCGCGATTGCAAATCAATGGATTCGGGAATCCCTGATACATCTTATGTTACTGAACGTCGGGTGTATTATCGAAGCGGAAGTGTTCGGTGTACCTACCCAGGTATAGTTAACTTGCAACCACACTTACCCCCCCCCCCACCACACTACCCTTCCCATTAATACTCAATAGTAGCGTTATTCATATTAAATTATTATTTTATACATGCACCCGTCATGCCAAACCTATTCTGTTTAATATACTGTTTATATGTGTTGTTATACGTATTGTGGGGAGCGGAGGTCCATCTAAGTTTTAAGAATGTCTTCCCTAGTATATGTATATGAATATACTATTAAAATAATGTTTAAACCTACCCGGGGGGGGGGGGGTCACAAGCAGCATGTTTGGAATCGGTATACGGTTGTAGGATATTATGATATATTGTATATCACGTGACTTTCCCGCCTTCTGATTGGCGGAGAGCAATACCCCTATTTGGTGTAGTATTAAACTGTGAGAAGTCGACACTACACCCGGTCACCACACACATGTATAGTTCCGGCCATATTTGGCATGTGACGTCACGGCTTTGTGCTTGCCGCTGAGCGCATGTGTTTCATGCTAAAGCATATGCTAGTAGGATATTGTTACGATATACGGAGTTACCTGAGTTCGCCAACTTGTCAGAATTGTGTGCATTGTTCCGTTCGTTGTGTGGAGGAAATTATCTTCTGGATCATTCCGGCCATTTAACTATAAACGTTCCACAATAACGCTTCCACCTTTAACTTGGTCTTAGAAGTCGCTCGGCTTCCGGATGCAAATTTGACAACTTTCGTTTGTTTTTGTATAATTCTAAATAGTAAGCAAATAAGTAATCGATTTTCCTTAATCACTCCATCTAAATATACCAGTTTGAAATATTTATTATGTGAGTGAATGACTCCATATATTTTGGTGCAGAAAAAAAATACGACGCATTTGTAGTCAGTTACTGGGCTACAAATACGTGGTGGTTTTATTACAAGTCGACTCAATGTTTTCTCGTGAGTTAGCTCCGACCAGTAACCCGGTTATAAATGCGTCGTATTTTTTTTTGCATTTGGAGTTACATTTGGAATAACTGAAAATATTTCACACATCCTTGTTAAAAAAGGGTTAGATTTGGAAGTCGTTTCAAAAATGAGACGCATTTTTTGTCACATAGTTACAAAAATGCTTATCTGCGAATAACCGCAACTAGAAAAATGAAAATAGTTCACCTACACTTGTTAAAAAATGCTTATCTGCGAATAATAAAATATTTCCGGTTACAAATGCATAATGTATATTTCTTGCACCAAATCTGGACATATCTAGAATGTGAGCAATGTGACCATGAGCACGTTGTAAATTGTGAGATTCGTAAATGAAACTAGGCGTGAGTATAGGGAAATGTGCCACTAGCTGCGTTTACTTTCTGAGATTTTGGGAGAAAAGAAACGTTGTTCGATACAATATAATGAAGATAGCATGGCTTGTAGTTGACTACGCAAATATAGGACCTAAATATTCACATAGGTTCGTATGTATTTGATTATGAAATAAGCTCATATATGACTTATACCCGTCATTCCGTAGAATGGCGAAGGTTGCAGTGAACACACATTATAAAGAGCGTTCATCTGGTACGTATTGTCGATGAAAAAATTAGATTAAATAGTGCCTCAATGTGACCCGCCATATCAAATCCAGTCGTAAGTCGGGATTTTTTTTTACCCTGTGCCAATGCATTCTCTTATATATGCGAGTCGACCATAGGTCGCATCGCATATATAAGAGAATGCATTGGCCTAACAATTTTTTATCATTTTTTTAAAATAAATGTTTCTTACAATTTTTAGGACATAAAATAAAAAAACATCCATTACCCTGCAGGGAGCCCCACACATATATAGAAGCATATAGAAGAGTGTCGTCTGCTCATGTTTGTCTGGGGCTCTGTATGGGTGACATTATAAAATTGTTAAAGAATACAAGAAAACAATTATCAAAATTGTAAAAAATTGTTAGGCCAATGCATTCTCTTATATATGCGAGGCGACCTATGGTCGACTCTCATATATAAGAGAATGCATTGGCACAGGGTAAAAAAAACCCGACTTACGACTGGATTTGATATGGCGGGTCACATATGAGCTTATTTCGAATTTAAATAGGCGCAAATACGACTGTTTTGACCGTGTCCCATATAGGTTCATATATAGCTTAATTAGATTCAAATAATCCCTATATGGGTATATTTCGTGTGTTTAAAATACGTTCTATATGAGCTTATTTATGGGAGAACAGGCTGAATATAGTGCCACTCTGGTGTGATGCACTACATCACTCCCTCGTGGCACTGAATTGGCGTAGTCAACTCCAAGCTATTTTCAAATCCCCAGATCACGTTATATACAACATGTTTCATAGTATATATACCGTTTGAAAGAGGAAACTCCCAAACATTTGATTATCAACTTACCTTGCCGAATAAACTGTGATCATTTTGTTTTGTCAATGTATCGAAGTGTGTTCTGTGCTTAATTTAGATCTTGTATGTATATTGATCTCAATGGTAGGGGGTAATTATATCTCTTAGTTGTGAATTATGATGCATTATGGATACATTCTGGAAGTCTTGGGCGAATCTGAATAATTCTATCACTTGGTGGACATTCATATACCACAGCAATTATATATATCTGGTTGCTCTTCCAAATGGTATATACATCTATTGTATATGTTGTGCATAATGATATCTGGGCATTCGAAAATTAAGTGGGCCTTTAATGGTATATATGTGTGCATAGATATAAAGGTATAGATACTGAGGTGGTGGGTTTGCAGGTGCTTTACCTGATGACGGCTATGCCATCGTCATACGGTCCCGGGACGTCATTGATTTGCAAAGATTTCCCATACTCTTTCTTCATTCGATTGACCGTTGCGTTAAGTGCTCCTATTCAACGATATAGAAATATATGAGCATCCAACAAACACGTATCCCCGTGCAAATAGGCTCATATAGGACCTAAATATTCACATAGGTTCATATGGAAATAATTTGATTCAGAATAAGCTCTTAAAGAATATTATCCTGTTATTTCGTTGCATTGCGTGGCCGCAGTGAACACATATTATAAAGATCATTCATCTGGTACGTCGTGTCGATGAAAAAGTAGATTAAATAGTGCCTATATGAGCTTATTTCGAATTGAAATAAGCTCATATACGACTGTTTTTAGCGTGTCCCATTTACGTTCATATAGAGCTTAAAGACACGGGCGGTGAAATATTCACTTCCGTCAAAAACCGCCATAAACAGAAAGAATAGTAAGATATAGACAGACCTTGTTCTTATGCCAATCAGAAATATGACATAAACAGTATGTTATTGTAAATCCCCCCCCTTTGTTATGTAAACAAAAGCAAAAAACGTTACGTTTCCTGGCCTTTGTTTAGATCCGGATATGGTAAACATAAAGAGCGTTTTTTGTTAATGGTTTCTTTATATGGAAATAATAAAGAGCGTTTATATCATTTGTGCGTGATTAAACAATAGAATTGCGCTTTGTTATGTAACTGTAAGCACAACTTCTGTAACACGAGCAGTCTCTTGTTTACGTACACCATCGCACGTCTTGACGACAATATACTATTTACGCGCTGATTATGTTTGGCATATGAGCGGAACTGTATATATTTTGGTGTTCCTTCTGTTGATGGCGATTTGAAATATGGGCTTATTTCGTGTTTTAAATAAGTTCTGTATGAGGTTATTTACCGGAGAACAGACTGAACTTTCAGCTGCCAAGCCATATATAGTGCTATGTGAGTCATAATGTGACATTCTGTTCATGAAATAGCTTGGTGGATAAGTAGATGTCGATAGTCTTTTGTTCAACACAGTTAGAACACTCAAGAGATGTCGATGAATGAATGAAACAGTGATGTCTTCTATTTCGGACATTGTTGCTATAGCTTTACCACCAAACGGTCGTGGATCTGGAGTACCTGTGTTATGCTTCACATTAACCCTTTACTTTGCATTGGCTTAACACATATTAAAAATGATAAAATTGTCAAAGAATGTAGAAAAATATTATAATTTTTTTAGGCCAATGCATTCTCTTATATATGCGAGGCGACCTATGGTCGACTCGCATATATAAGAGAATGCATTGACACATGGCATAACTGTAACCATCACAATGTGGTCAATGAACCGGTTCCAATGATATCCATATTTGTATGGTGTTATTGAGACATACCGAAGATATTTTAGGCTGTTGAAGCTTTATTTGGGCGTTTTTGGCCGTTTTGTTGGGTAAAGGGTTAAACCAAGTTCACCACGAGAATAATGTCCAAACGTGTTAGAAATAGGCGTAAACGTAAAACTAGTTATATTACTCAAATAATGTACGTATGCCATTGGTAATGCTATAGCGGCACACAACGTCTGATTCTGGTTGATCCTTAGTACCATCAACCATGGATGCATTTGTTATTGGTTTAAATTAGCTGGGTACGATTTTTATCGCCGATGAAAATCTGTGTACGATTTTAATCGCCCATGGAAAGCTGGGTACGATTTTAATCGCCCATGGAAAGCTGGGTACTATTTTGATCGCCGGAGAATATTTGGGTACGATTTTGATGGCCGGTGAAAATCTGGGTACGATGCGATCAATGTCTTTTGGAAGTGAACATTTCAGTCGCGTAAAATTGGCACGTACCATGAGATCTGTCAACAGGAACGTATGTAACTGCTTCTGTTCCGGTTGACTTATCTAGCATGATGTCGATGAAGAATCTTGTTTTCTGGGCGTTGCCACAACCCATATCAACCAGGACTGTTGGGTCGTCTAACTGTGATACAATTTCCTGCAATAGTCGCATAAACACATTTGGTATATACACTATAAGCTTTAGTCACACAATATCATGTAAATTACGTGTGTACATACAATAATATTTACATATACCTTATATCTCTTCCGATTTCCCCATAGCGTTACGATAGACACGCCCCTTATCCAATGCGTTCTAAACCTATGAACGTAACGTGACGTCACTTTCAATGTCGTTCATATGTTTATGAACACATTGGTCCCGGAAATCACCGGGGATTGTCGGACATTACCGACTGCTTGAGTATCTAGTCAGCCAATACGCCAAGGATTTGATAGCAAACAATATGTAATCGAGGTTCACGACTGGATGGCTAGTGGCATCTAATCGCGAGCACGGGTGGCACGAGATGTTCGATTGACTATCAGAATGTTGATTATCATATAATCCCATATCCCATAATATGTCAAATATAGCGAATTATCGAAATATGAAATACAACGAAAAAGCGAAATATGAAAATACAGCGAAATAGCACGAAAAATCGAAATTGGAGAATACAACGAAATAGTGAAATATAGAGCGAATATAGAAACAGGAAATTATCTTTATAAACGAAATAACGGAGATATTTGAAAAAGTGTTTTTGACGAAATAACGGACATATTTGGAGAAGTGTTTTAAAGAGCGTAAGTATATAAATATAAATAATAAACGGCGGATTCAACGTGGTCATGGGTTTTGACCGCGATAAAAAAGCAAACTCCGCATAATCCCATGACCACATTGAAACCGCCGTTCATTTCTTATATGGTGCATTATGGTGGTCAACTATATCGGAATCAAATCAACTATACGCATTTTACCGATAATTAAAGGCACGGGCGGCGTTCGTTGCAGAAATATTCATATTTGTTCAAATCGCCATCAACAGAAGGAATATTAAAATATATATAGCTTTGTTCATATGTCAAACACAATCAGCGCGTAAATAGTATATTGTCGCCAAGACGTACGATGGTGTACGCAAACAAGAGCCTGCTCGTGTTACAGAAGTTGTGATTCTGTCTACATAACACAGCGCAATTATATTGGTTAATCACACACAAATGATATAAACGCTCTTTATTATTTCCATATCAGGAAAACAGTAACAAATAATGCTCTTTATTATTACCATATCCGGATATAAACAAAAGCCAGGTTCTGTAACGTTTTTTGCTTTTGTTTACATAACAAAGGAAAAAACATTTGACAACAACATACTCGTTCTGGTTGGTATAATAACAAGATATGTCTATATTTTACCATTATTTCTGTTTATGGTGGTTTTTGACGGATGCGGATATTTTAACAGCATACCCACCGCAAACGCCGCCCGTATCTTTAAGTCCGACATGTACTTTGAAAAGGGAATTACCTTTCGCAAGATGAAACAGATTTGTTAACTATAGTATGACCTTCTGTATAAGAAACAATTACATACACACATAACACGGTGCTGGGACCAATACTGATTATTCCAACCGACGTTGAACACTCTGTAATCTTATAATCAGCGATGAATAACATGTATAAAACTTTAGTTATTTGAACTTCAATCATGTAACCCATCAGGATTGTCTTCAATTTTAATGTCGATCACACTTCATGTAAAATAATATTAACTTTTGTCTATTTCGACGTCATTGTCATCACACTATTATATCTTTTACTGGACAATAATTGAATGTTGATTTCATTGCGAAAAATCCAGATGAGGTACTAGTTGCGGTTAGAAATACAGATGCTGCTTAGCTGTCGCACATCTTTTCTAATGTTGAGGGTTCATATGCCATCCCGTGTGAACAGATGTTTTGTGCACAAATTATCAACATCCAATATATTTCCATATCCCTGTGAGTTAGTAAATTGAGATGTTTTATATTTATATACATGTATTTTTGGTTTTTTCTTTCCAAAACATATTTAAACACAATTTTAGCTATCAATATTATGCAGCTGACATCGAAGCAATGGACACCGAACAAAAAAGTATCTCCGTTCAAAGTGAAATTGATTTCTGGCATGAAACTGATGAAAGTGACACTCATCGTAGATGACACATTGTGTTTCACCGAACTGAACTCCGTATAGATCTCGGTGATTCTTCATAATATTGAATATACATGTCTTGCTCTTTCATTCCAATTTGTTTGTCTGATAGCACTCATAGTCCTTGTTACTAAGTGCACATGTAAATGTCGTGCCATGTATAATGTCCTCGAATACAAGTGGGAATAACTTATTATCCGGAATGTATGTCACAATATCGCATCACCTGGGGAAAATGACACATAACACCAGCTTCATATAATTAAACAATTGTTTTCTCCATTTCTATTTATGTGGAATACATTAACTCAGTCACACTGACATATCCTCAGCACATCAACAAGTTCCAAGTTGATTCTGCACAAATTTCCGATATGTTATTACTTTAGTCAGCTTTGATCTGTTTTAAACGCGATATAATTTTTGTTTTTTTGTTGACAAATAGTTCGAATTTCTTCATATCCATAACATATATGAAAAATTAGCCGAAAACCTCCGTCGAGTAAGCTTTTGTCATGATAAACGTTTGTGAAATCTGTCAAATTTGTAAAACACGTTTTTTACTTCCGCGTTCCACAGTGAGGCTCAAAGCCAGCGATTAAAAAAAACGGAATACTGAATACAGAAGGCTATCAGAACTCAAACCCGGGGACAATCACTGTTACTTTCTTCATTTATAAATGTATATTTGAAAATGCAATAGTTGCTGCAGACGATACAATTGTTTTCTGCTCTTTTGTTTATCTTGATCTGTATATATTTTTCCATGATAGCGGTTTGTATTACGTTATATATAATTATGATGTTGGTGTTTAATTAGGTATTATTTTTTCAAATATTCTTGTGATTGTGATATGTTAAGCTAATGATCCTAACGCCATGTATATGGCCTGAATTTACCTAATATTCTAATCACATAAATGTAATTATATAGTCGATTATCTAAACGAATTTATCTGAATCATAATATATTCGACCAATACACTGAGTCGTGTTGCTTTTTGAATTCATTTACGATATATATGCATTAATTTCTTCTAAATACCGACGAATTATTTCAAGTATAGCCTAATCTATATGGCGGTTATTAAATATGTCGTGAGGATCATTCAATGAATTTTTCTTCATTTTCTCGTGTTCAGATCACCCGTTGTAAGTACATTACATGTGAGAGCCAGAACAAAATAAGTTTTAAACTTCACCTTCCTATATATATTCAGTCTACAAGATTTATATACTTTAAATATTTCAAATTGATGGTTTATAACGGTATTATAATTGATTATGGCTGAAACATTTACCAATAGCACTGTGGCACTCAACCAACTTGAAGAGGGTCTAGAATTTGACTTGAAAAACATAATTTATGGCCCTGATGCCCTGGATATAAGTGAACATACCGATGAAACAATCCTACAAATACCTGATTGCCAATACTTTACTCCAAAAAGGTTTCATGACAATATAGATACTAACAATGATTGTTTATCAGTATTCCATTTAAATTGTCAAAGCCTCAATTCTCACTGAGATGACTTTAACACATTAATATATGAATTGCAGAATAACAAATCAAAACTTGGCGTTATTGGGGTAACTGAAATCTTCAGATCACCTGATATTATTGATTTCCCTCTAAATGGTTACCATCCCCTGATTAAAATATGTCGCCCTGATGGAGACGACTGTCATGGTGGTGTAGGGATCTTCATTCGGAACGACCTATCCTATAAAATTCGAGATGATTTATCGACATTCATTCCTCATGTATTTGAATAATTGTTTGTTGAAGTTGTAACTAATAAAAACAAAACATATATTGTTGGAACTATTTATAGGCCAAACACAGCACCAAAGGCAGACTTGGACAAATTCATTAAACATATGAATGAAAAAATGGTTCAGTTTGATGATGATCATAAAAAAACAATTCAATGGGTGATTTCAACATTGACTTATTAAAATATGGTTGACATGAAAAAACGAATAATTTTGATCAATTATTTCTTCGCTTCTAGTTTCTTACCAACAATAACTAAACCAACTAGAGTTACATAATTTACTGCTACTCTGATCGATCAAACCTTGATTAATGACCACTCAGTTGATTATGAAACTGGCATAGTACTGACTGACTTAGCGGACCACTTCGGTTCTTTTCTGTTTCAAGAGTAAACAAAAAGTGAAATATCATGAAAAGAGACCCAAGATACAATACCATCGTATATTTAGTGATGAAAATATATCTTGTTTTAAAAGACTGTTAGTATCCGCGAATTATAATAATGTTGTTGGGCAAAACTGCCCACATGAATCATAATTCATTCATGGAAATCTACTTGAACGCCTTTGAAATAGCTTGTACGCTAAAAAAAAACCTAAGAACAAAATCTATTAAACAGAAACCATGGATTACCAAAGGACTTATTAAATCTTCAGAACACAAAGCTAAGCTCTTTCATATAAAATTAAAGGAACCATGTGAAGTGAATGTAACTAAATATAAAGAATTTTGTAAATGCTTTAATAGAATTAAACGAGCAAGTAAAACCTTTCATTATAAACATATGATTAATGAATACAAATATGACATGAAAAACACATGGAAACTAATTTCAGAGATAATCCAAAAGAGATCTAAAAAAAAATGGAATATCCTTTGTCATTTAATATAGGTGGCATTGACAGATCAGATCGCAAAGGTGCTGCAGAAGCATTTAATAACTAATTTTTCTAACATTGGAGCCATTGAATCTGAAAAAATACAAAGTACAGGGGAACATGTTTCTTCATACTTACCTACACCATGCAATGAAACACTTTTTTCCGCCCTACTACACCAGAAGAATTACAAATAATCGTCTATTCTTGTAAAGTAAAACATAGCACAGACTGTGATGGTCTTTCTTCTTCACTAATGAAGAGTGTCATCAATGAAATTTCCCAACCTCTAAGCTATATTATTAATCTATCTATGGAAACTGGAATTATTCCTGACAACATGAATATAGCACGGGTCATCCCTTTATTTAAATCTGGAGATCCAAAACTGTTAGAAAATTATCGCCCTATTAGTATTCTTCCTACATTTTCAAAAATCTTAGACAAAATTGTCTGTTTAAGACTTGTCGAATTTATTAACAAGCATGATGCCCTCTATCACAAACAATATTGATTTCGTACTCCACAATTCACCCCATACTGAAGTTAATTAACGACGTGGGTCTAAATAATGATAAGAAAACAAAAGATTGTACACTCTCTGCTTTTATCGACTTCTCCAAAGCTTTTGATACAATAAACCACAAAATTCTATTAAAAAAACTTGAAACCTATGGAATAAGAGGCAAAGCCAATCATTGGTTTAGAAATTATTTGAATAATAGATTTCAATATGTGGATCTAGAAGGTATGGTTTCATCTAAACTTCCCATTACATGTGGAGTCCCGCAGGGATCTGTGGCTGGGCCGATTCTCTTTTTCATTTATGTAAACGATATGCACAAATCTTCTGCCTTGTCATTGTTATCTTTTGCAGATGACACCACTGTGTACTCCTCAAACCATAACCTTGATTATTTGTATGACAACTTTAACAATGAACTTGCAAAACTAAGTAAATGGTGTCGAACAAATAGGCTATCACTAAACACTAAAAAAAAACAAATATATGCTGATACAACCTAAAAATGACCCATATATAGTTGGAAATCACACACTAACTATAAATGGAGAGCAAATTATAAGAATTGGAGTAGACTGTCAGGAGAAATCATTTAAGTTTCTTGGAATACACATTGATGAACACCTATCATTCGAACATCACGTGAAAGCTATTTGTGCAAACATTAGTAACTCCTTATATGCTATAAATCGAGTAAAATATTTCCATCCGTTTGACTGTCTCCGTATGCTGTATCTTACATTAGTACACTCCCATATTCTCTATGGAATTGAGCTATGGGGCAATGCCGGTACCCACAACCAAGTTGTTGTTTTACAGATAAAAGCTATCCGAGCCAGTAACAAAAAACGCTACAATAGCCATACTGAACCTTTATTTAAAACTAACAACATCTTGAAATTACAAGACCTTTACATGCAACGGGTATGCCTTTATATGCACAACTGGATGAATACCAACCTCCCCAAGTCATTTAATAACAGCTTTAGCATATACATACACCCGAGTATGAATACCAGATCAACAGGCAAAATTCGAGAAACAAAATAACGAATTAAATTCACAGAAAAATTACCTCTCCATGTTTTTCCGAAAATCTGGAATAATCTTAATAAGGCTACCCAAAATATTCGACCTAAGTCGGCCTTTGTGAACCACATTTCTAAGACAATTATTGGGAATTATTCACTGACTGTTAAATGCACAAACAGATTTTGTCCATATTGCTCAACATTAACACAGCTCACTCTGTATTTTGGTACTAAACGGAAAAAAGAATACGTCAATATAAGTCGTACCTCACTTATATGCGATATGATTTCAGATTTTTGATTTCTTATTAACTCTCATCTTATTTAAATTCAATAACCTATTACTGTTGTCTCATTCACATCGCGCGTTCTGGCAGGTGCCTAGTTCACTGCTATTACGGTGGAAATATATATATGGAAAATATATATTGATTTTATATATTTACTAATACATTGAAAATTATATTTACCATATATATACTTGTTATGCTAATGATATATGTGCATGTGGACTTTCAGTATAACATTTTAATATCATCTTGCAAATTTAATCAAAGAATTCACTTATGGAAAAAGTTCGATGATCTAAACGAAATATCAAACAGTCCACTTGCACCATTAAATAAATTGAATGCTGTAGTAAACTGACAAATTCTAATCTAGACGAAATATTTAATAAATAATTCGTGTCATAACGACTTAACTTAATCCTGAACAAATGGATAAACGACGATGTAACAAGCTCTCACATGTCATGACCGGATTTATTATTATCAAAAGAATCAATAACAATATCTTTAATTTTAGGGTGGCGACAGGAAGACGACCTGATAGGTCATGTCGCCTCCACATGACTTGTCTATTTTTGTTATATTTACTTTTTTATGTACTAGATATTATATATGATTTGTCATGAAATAAACTATTCCGATTCTGATAATTATGCCAAAAAAATGCATGAAACTTAAAGAACTCAGAGAATAAAATACATGAAAAACTATGCTACTACAATAAATATAACACATATAAACTGGCTGCTCATTTCAACTCCCGAAATAATGTGACCCTCGAAATTTTTCGGCGTTTATTAAGAAGGTCCTTGAAACATGTGGGTTCACCCGAGGCTTGTTTATTTATTGTTTATTAGCAAAGCCAACAGTTAAGTTGGAACATGCAATAACATATATACATACTATACACAAGGCACCCATAACATATAAGTCATAACAATAAAAATACATACACACAACATTATATTGTAATCCATGATGCAATGTACATTAACGTGGTATCCTTTTTAAAGATAGTCTTATAAATATGCTAACTTTTTTAAGAGGCTCAAATATTCAATTGAAAGCAAACGATGAAATTTATTTCTGTTAGGGTTCTCCCAGTAATATTTGGGAATGTGGATTTCGCGTAAATCTTGTAACTTTTGACATAGGATCATAAAGTGATATTCGTCGCAAGGGCTGTTTTCACATAAAACACACATTCAATTGTCTGCGGAATTTGTGGTTTATTTTGTCCATCTATTTTTTCCTACTGGTAATTTATGATTAGATGTTCTGATTTTCAATAGGTAGTTAGACAAATGAGATGGCAAATAAACTAAGTAGCTACTCATCTTCATGGACTGCTTTATGGCTCTGTAAAATATGGCACGCGATGAAATAGAAGCATTCAGGTTGTCAAAGAGGTTGCACTCATACTGCTTAATCAGTAGCGATTTTATGTTTCTCAACTCTGCTTTGCTCAGTGCTGATTGGTTTGTCCACACATGTTCCATGTGTAGGTCGTGTAGAATTCCTTCTACAAAACATACCCAATTCATCTTATTTTGCATGTTTGTATCCCTCTCATTTATATATCTAAGTAAAAGAAATATATTCTTGGCTAGCTCCGATCCTTCGTGTGAAACTAGTTTGGACCAGTATGCTAGTGTCCTGTATTTTATTTCAATCAATATAGGATATCTACCAAGTTCGGCATAAACCATGTAATTAGGCGTACTAGATTTCATTGAGGTAACTATTTTACAGAATTTCAAATGGAGCATCTCGAGGATTTGAACTTTTTCAAAGCACCAAACTTCACTTCCATATAACATAATTGGCATAACCATAGCATCGAATAACTTGAATAAGATATCTAAAGGTAACCTCAGTTTTCGAGTTCGATTAAGTAGACCGTACATTGCTTTAATTGTGGTAATTGTAGTATCTTTAAGAGAATGGCAACTCTTTTTACCCTGTGCCAATGCATTCTCTTATATATGCGAGTCGACCATAGGTCGCCTCGCATATATAAGAGAATGCATTGGCCTAACAATTTTTTATCATTTTTTTAAAATAAATGTTTCTTACAATTTTTGGGACATAAAATAAAAAACATCCATTACCCTGCAGGGAGCCCCACACATATATAGAAGCATATAGAAGAGTGTCGTCTGCTCATGTTTGTCTGGGGCTCTGTGTGGGTGAAATTATAAAATTGTTAAAGAATACAAGAAAAAATTATTAAAATTGTAAAAAATTGTTAGGCCAATGCATTCTCTTATATATGTGAGGCGACCTATGGTCGACTCGCATATATAAGAGAATGCATTGGCACAGGGTTAAAATGCTCTCATGTATTTAGGTTTAACTTGTTCACACCACCAAAGCCTGACGAAAACTGTAACAGTCCCCTCGCACGCTATGTCCGACCGCTGCCAGCATGTGTATTTTCACAATGAAATAAACATTTTTTTATTGAAGTGTTTCGTCAGTTACAATTCATTCTGGCTTGATCTAGACAATTGAATATGGACAGCTCAGTTTCTCAGAAAAATGCAGAAGTAATTGTAACCTATATAAGTCTCAAATAAATAAATGAATGATTTATTCACATTATGTGTATGTGCTGGCAGTAGTAAGTCCTGCGTAGCATTTTTTGTAATGGAAGATTGCGTTCATGTCTCCATGATGGCAGTTGGTATCGAAACATTCTTAATTTCTGGGAATGTGCACCAACTAATACCAAATTAGTAATAAAATAAAATACACACAAACAATGCTTAGTCGTAAACCATATCGGTAGAATGTAATCCCAAAAATGCCACCAAAATGGACAAAATCGAATGAAATTTACAATTTGTGGAAAATTGAATAGCTAGTCCTATAATAGTGAACAGGCTCTCGAATTATGCGAGGAAGAATAAATTCAGAGTATAAAGGTAAACGTTTTTATGACGAATTATCTCTAATGTGTCTCACGAGAGCAAGCGAAAGCAGGGATCGTTATTTTTCTGTTTCTGTGTGCTCAAAAAGTCGTGATTTAACCGTTGTGTGAGTCACACAACGGTCAAATCACGACTTTTTGAGCGCACAGAAACAGAAAAAAAAACGCAGTTAAAAGGGATTAATATGGATAATGTGACATTTTCTATAAGCATAACTATATGTACTCAGTGCAGTTTCACAAATGTGACCGATCATCATTTAATTTTATATCTACAACCTCAAATCTGTCAAAATACACTACTATAGAACAGTAGGAGAGCTATTCATAGAGTACTGGGTAAAATGTGTAGATCCTATTGTCCATGTCTCAACAATTGTAGTCATAGTTACCTCCGGTCAAGTAATGAAACACGCATATTTCGCTGTTATCATAATAAAACATGGTGGTGTACTGTGAACGCAATGTATACGTATACAAATGAGTACCATAGACTATCTTCAATAAATTTCAACTGAAACAAAATAGCCTATATACTCTGTGGCAGAGACTATCCTTATACCTGGAATTTGTATTTCCTTATATACACTAAGATCACATATACGCGAAAATTACTACGTTTTCTGCAACAGCATCACCACGTTTACCCATTCCCCCTAATGTTACACATATCTGCTGCAAACTAAACCATAAATTGCAACATTGAGTGAATGGTCAACGCAGAAATAATAGCTTTAAACGCTGATGAACTGATATTTAGCCCAAGTACGTGGGTGGCATGGTAAGATATTTTCAAATAACAAGATACTGAAACTAATATTGTGCATTGCGTGGTAGCATTTTCCGTTGTAAAGTGCCGTCTGAAGGAATTTGAAAACAATTGTCTACTAAGAAACCTGCTTTGTAGCAGCAAGGAAATTAGTTTGAAATAAAATGTACGATGTTCCGTATCTTCGATCTGTAGAGATGGGGTACTAATCTATTGAAGAGACGAATTTTTCTTAAGAGGATAATTAGCATTACGACATAAAAGTATAGTTTATTGTCACATAGTGTTGAATATTCTTGTGCGGCGAAACATTACTTCGTGTGTTGCATGCCCGATAATATGTTTTGCAGGACTGTTGGATGCATTCTAAGCAGAAAACCCGGACTATAAAGACGTAAACTTGGTTTAAGTTGCGTTGCAGTGATTGATAACTCCTTCAGATGCGTGTGTTCCTTATATCAGTCCACGTTTCTGCGACAATTGCGATGATTTTTTTTATGGATATATTCGCCTCCCCTGGTAACATGATCTCTGTCCGGACTTCAAACCGACGTCGCATTTAGACGTAAAATACACATTCCCGAACAAAAACGACAGGATTAACTCACTTTATCTTTACCTTATCGGGACAAACAACGACACGAACGCTCTTTAAATTAGGGCAGTCACATTCACAACAGAAACGAACAAAACGACGCGAACGCTCTTTATGTTTCACCAGTTAGTGGTACGCTCTTCGTGTAATCTGGAAACTATACGAATCGGAGAGCCGATTCGGTATCGATCCCAAATCTGGTCTCCGAGGTCGACACCGAATCGAAGCTTCGCAGGGCCCTGGTGGCTGGTTCATGACTCCCCCAGACATCGCCATTATTGTGCTTACCTGAATAGAACTAAGTACCGTAACAATAAACGCTCATTAACATGTTTCAATTGTGATCCGATGCCAACACGTATATTATGATCATAGGTTAGGTTAATCGACACCTTTGTTGACTGTTATCACAACACTATGCGACACTAGACGCAATTGTTGGGAGATCAGATATCTGGACTGAAAAAATTGTAATTTATTCAAATTAAAGATGGCAAGATGTAAGGAAGTTGAGAATGTGTCATTTGACGACATTGGCACCAGCAATGCATGTTTAATTTGCCCCATTAAAATAGACGCTATAGTAAGAAATATTTATCTCAACTTTTTACAAAAATAATCTAGAATATTTTGGCAGGATGTATTACAAAAGTAATTGAAAATACTCTCAAATTTCAAACTATGGTATAATATATACAACGCCGGGTATCTGCATAATCTTTTGTGTACATACTCAAGTGGCTTATTACATATTCTTAAATCGGTTCGATGCCCTGTGAAAAATACGTGTACATTGAATCGTAAGCCGTGCGGGGATGGGGCGATAACAAGCCTAAAGTGTTTCATTAAACGGACATGGTTCATTCGAACCTAAAAATTCTGTCTGTGTAATTTGGAGGGACGGATAAAAGAGAGCGGTCGGCGAGAGCATTACGTCAAGAGCCGGATGGTTTCTCGGGAACTTTGGTAGGGGCATGTATTTCGGCTTTTCGGGTAACACGAGCTTGGCCTGGACTCCACGTGACGTCATGTTTTGACGTAACGACGTCATATCCGCACGGGCAAAACGGGTTCTCTGGAACCACTTGGCCGATCGTACTGAATTTTTGTTATGGTCGTGTATTTCGAGCCTATTTGTAATTACACATGTAATGAATTGTGTTGAATATAAACTATGATTAAACCAAGATAACTTGTTCATGTTTGATTAGGGATGCCTTGTCCGATATGCCATCTAAACTGACATGTGTATGTGTCGATACAGAAAAGTATTTTATTATCCATCCCTTAACTAACACCATTTCCGATTGGGCAAAAGCCACCACGTGATAGTCCTGGAAAAAGTCATATTGGACTCCCGAAAGTCATATGGACTCCCGACTGTACAATATCACTTTTTTATTGGGACTCCGTGACGTCACGAATTAACTCTATTGCGAAATGAATCGGTCAAATTGTGATGCGCGCGAAACACTGATGGATTTTAGCAGACGTTTCACTTCCGCATTTAGATTTTGTTTTCTCACTTCCGTGTTTACTTTCCAAATCATGCTTTCTGATGATCAATATACAGGCTTTTACCGAGAATTAAGTGCCGACAAATACCAAAAATAACCACAAAAGTTTTATTCCCAAAATTTGGATAAACATATAGATGGATAATAAAAATGTCATTATAAAATGAATGTTGTGTACAGTATGAGTTTTTCTCGTACTCGTCCAGGTTGTGGTGAACAGTCATATTTCATCACAACCTGGACTCGTACAAGAAAAACATATACTGTACACAACATTGTATAATAACTTTATATTATTACGTGATCCTACTCTTATTCCATTCAATAGACCCATTCGATAAATTGTGATATTAAAAGTTCGTTTCATAACAGGAAATACTGCCAGGTGATTTGCCTTTCGGTTTGTCGTCTGTTTACATTCCGTACATACTGAATTAGGTCTGGAACTCGCCAAAGGCTCGGTCCAGACCAAATTTACTGGACTCGTTTTGTAAATTCCGCTATAAACTGGGAACTCGTTGTAGATCCTCTATATATCGTACCCATGAGCCCATTAATAGAGGGTTTGGTGGTCCGACGTCGACTCACAAAAAAGGAAGATTAAAAATGTTTTGACTTTTTAAAAAGATTAAAAAGTCCATTGATCGTCTCTGAATACTGGGCGTCCATTGATCGTCTCTGAATACTGGGCGTCCATGTGTTCTTTGCACAAAAGCGATAGAATGGACCATAAACCACTTTCTCCGTGATGGCATTTGAACTCGTTTACGCCTCATTACTGTGGATACGTCTGTGTATTATCGCGATGATTGTGTGGTAATGTTGGGTGCAACATAGTAGTCTCAACATACTATGGTTTTCAATGTTTTTTCCAACAAACTCTAATGAATGAAGAGTTTGAAAAGTTATTTAATTAAATATACGCCATTAAGTACGGCAAAGAGTCTTTATTTATCTGGGACTATACGTCTGAGCATGGGCAAACAATGCATAGTTACGTGAAACGCCATCGCAGGTCTTATAGAAGCTGGTGTTAGTTTAACGTGCCATTTGTTGATTTAAGTTTATTTTATCGAAGTTGTGGATCATGTATTAAATCTAATCTACAACTCATCCCCAGTTTATAGTGGAATTTACAAAACTCGTCCAGTAAATTACACGGGGGGAGAACTGCGACGTGAGGATCGGTGGCATTCCGATAAAGACACGGTGGAATTCCGATAAAGAGACGGTGGAAATCCGATAAACGAGACGGTTCGCTTTCGGCGACAAACGAGATTTTCTTCGTGTTTGGGCATTCAAACGGAATTGCCGTGACAAATCAGGTTTCATATCATCATATCGTTATTTAAGTTACTAATATCCATCAAAATCTAGACGCTACAGTGACTAAAACCAAGAGAATAGCCATTTAAAAGTCACGCGACGGTTCGTTTTCCGATAAAAGACACGCGACGGTTCGTTTTTATCGGAAAACGAATCGTCGCGTGACTTTTAAAAGGCGATTCTATTGGTTTAACTCACTGTAGCGTCTAGATTTTGATGGATATTAGTAACTAAGATAACTATATGATGATATGAAACCTGATTTGTCACGGCAATTCCGTTTGAATGCCCAAACACGAAGAAAATCTCGTTTGTCGCCGAAAGCGAACCGTCTCGTTTATCGGTTTTCCACCGTCTCTTTATCGGAATGCCACCGATCCTCACGTCGCAGTTCTCCCCCCGTGAATTAGGTCTGGAACTCGCCAAAGGCTCGGTCCAGACCAAATTTACTGGACTCGTTTTGTAAATTCCGCTATAAACTGGGAACTCGTTGTAGATCCTCTATATATCGTACCCATGAGCCCATTAATAGAGGGTTTGGTGGTCCGACGTCGACTCACAAAAAAGGAAGATTAAAAATGTTTTGACTTTTTAAAAAGATTAAAAAGTCCATTGATCGTCTCTGAATACTGGGCGTCCATTGATCGTCTCTGAATACTGGGCGTCCATGTGTTCTTTGCACAAAAGCGATAGAATGGACCATAAACCACTTTCTCCGTGATGGGCATTTGAACTCGTTTACGCCTCATTAATGTGGATACTTCTGTGTATTATCGCGATGATTGTGTGGTAATGTTGGGTGCAAGTATTACGCGGGAAGAATAGCAAATTGCAGAAATGCATTCAACACAGAGAAAACAATGATGCCCCGAATTTCAGAATTGTGATGCTGCCAACAAATTTTAGAATGCATCGGACGCCATGGGCTTCAGATGGGATATCTTTCTAAACGCTTTCTGTACTGAATACTCATTTGTGAGTAGTAATCCCATGACATGTTCAGATAGCACGTTCAACGAACGTTTGTTGAACTTGCTTATCTGAACATTCCCTCAATAAATATGGCTCCTTCTGCACTTGTATTACCTGTCGTCTGATTATATTACCTGTACATCCCTCCAAATCAATAATAGATATTCCGATGTGTACACTTTTTCAATCTGGTGAGACAATCCATTCACTACAGAAAGGGCTAAATGATGAATTGAATCTATCGACGTACACACTATTTGATTACTCTCCACTTTCACCTTTTAAATCGGAATTGTGATCATGTGTTATAAAATTTTATTTTCGTTTTCGAATAGTTTACTTTCCAATACGTGAAAATGCTCTCATGAATTTATAATAATGTATAGCATTTGTAAAGCGCCTTTCCCATGAGGCCCAAAGCGCTCAAAGTTTTACAATTATTACCCTGATGAGCCTGAACATTCAGTAACCATCTACTGCTCCCCGTGGACAGGGGGAGGTACAGCCGGGAGTATGCGAGGATACCATATGGCTAGCATACTGACAAGATCTTTCACTGCTCATTATCAGGTACCCTTGTAATGCATGGGTGGTGCAAAGCAGACACAGTACGAGCGACCTTGCTCAAGGGTCACAACTTGGCGCGAGATTCAAACAGTGTACAATCCAACAATTGCACATCGCTCAAGTCGGCCAAGCCACTGCTGTGTGGAAACTCATAACAGACCACCAGCCAGCCGCGAACTCGCCTCGCTGTGTTGACAGCGAAGACAAGTCCAACGCGCTAACCACTGGACCACTGTTTAATTCTGCATTATAAAATATTTACTTATGAACTATTTTTACCTCGACATATTTGGTAACGACACTCCGCTCTGCCTTGTGTAGATAATAGAATTCGTGTTCTGCCAGTATCCTGTCGAACCTTCGAGAGCCTTCATCGTCATAGAGGAACCAATGTGGCAAGTTTTTGGGATCTTCTCGAAGACACTCCAGAATATATTTGGTTTGCTTGTCCATAGTTTTCTTCCCTGTAGTATCCGGGTGTCTTGGTTCTGCGACGGTATGACCCCAACTGTCCTTAATACGATCTTCGTTAACAGGGAATTAGAAACAGATTAGTGAATTCAACCTCTCCAAATAAATAATATTGATACATGTACATTCTTTATATTTATTGAGTTCTATTGTTGACTTTACCGGCTATAGGAGTCAGGTATATTTTTTCTCCCTAAATTTGCGCAGTGTGAGAAATTTTTCCAAACATAACATTGACGATTAATCTGTATTACATAGAACAATAAGTAATTTGAGTCGAAGATATCTTCTGTAAGTGGTAAGGTTAACAGGTCATTTTAAATTCGAAGTTAATAATTTGATATATATTTATTTTATAGCTCGAGCCATACATTAAATTACGAATTTCGGTATACCATGCGTAATCAAATTAACTGGACAGAAAGTGGATTACCACGTGGGCAACACGTGGCAGACATGGTCGTGTACAAAAAAATATGTTGATACGGGGCGTGAAATCAAGCCACTCACTGACAAGTGATTATATTTACACACTAAGTGTTGTCATCACTAAATCCAGCATTCTGATTGGTCGGCGCCCACGTGGCTAGTTGCAGTTATTTCTCGGTGAATGCGTAACGCCTCATAACTCCAAGCTAATAACACCATCGATACGTCATTAGGTTTGGAAAGACGAACGCGTAGGGCTTTGGGCGCATTTTGACTCGCGCATGATTGACTTAATACATCATCGGGTTTCAACATGAAGAGAAATTGTTCCTATTAACTTTGGCCAAGGGTGCTATTGGGTATTTTGGGCTGATCTTGTCACGATACACTTTTCGATTTAAATATATTTACAAAAGCGGCTTTTTCGCTAAATGTATATAAATATAAGGATTAACTGTCATGTGGACTATTTTTATGGAGATGTAACGGTGAGGTAAGTGGACATAACTTGTATGTAAAACCCTTCGGGTTTTACACAAGTTATGTCCACTTACCTCACCGTTACATCTCCATAAAAACAGTCCACATGACAGTTAATCCTTATATAAAACCACTTAAATGGGTACATCGGACTAGAATGCATATAACACATAACATGTATTTGATATATTTGCTTGAAGACTCTAAAAATATAATCTATGTGTAAACAACGTAGACACGCATGAATGAATGCTTTATTGCGAAGACCCAAACTAATGAGTAACATGCAAAACATATATACAATATTTTATATACAATATATACATGATGAAAATGAGACCCCTCCCTACAAACGTGTAGTTTGTTCTTCTTTTTTTTCCTTATTCCTTATTTTGTTCTTTTAAAAATCGTGTAATTACATAAGTTATATTCTTCCTTATATTTTCAATGTCATTTTGATTATCATTTTGAATTATTAACCATGCAATGAGCTAATTCAGCTGCCTTCCACAAGGTATATAATTAATTGAAATTAAGAAACTTCTCTAAAGGCAATTTTTAGGAAAATAGAGAGTTGTTTCAAACGAGAGATATTTTCTATTGACAAGAGCCCATGAAACTTTTCGCGCGAAGGATTTTCCCAGTAATATTTTGGGATATAGCGCTCTCGTATACATTTATATTTGCCACATGAAGCCTCATGTCATATACTAAATCATCTCAATTGCAAAATATGGTATAAACCGCACACAGTATGCCAATTTTGTGCAATTTTGTCTAAATTTGTATATTTCCATATCTTTCATATTTTCCGTTCCCAAATGGTCGCGACAGGAAGACGACCATATGGTCATGCCACCACCATATGACATTTTGTTTGTTACCTGATTTGATATGTATTACATATTTTTATGATATGCCATTAATAAATATTTACTTACTTACTTTTCAAACATTACTAGAAAACGATACTTCTATTTTGGCATTCCGGTTAATCTGACATCCATAACATTAATTCATACTGAACGGACTTTGAAATAATGGAAATCTGGCTACCTTATTCTACTTTACTTTAAACATATTTTATTTGTAATAATACAAAGTGGATTGGGGCACAAGTTACATAACTTAATGAGCCCCTCCGGTATACATTGTTACAAAATTACATAATTGACAAAGTGGCACAATAAGTAACTTATTTACAGCTGTGTGGAATGTGAGAGAATGGTGACTGGTGAAGGATGATCCTTGCGGATGATGTAAGGTTGTGGGGGTGCCAATGTCGATTGTGTTTATTTAAACATTGTTATGACCGAGCAAGTACCAGGTCGAAAAATGCAATAAACATATTTATGTCCTATTTATTAATTAAGTTAATATCATTTGTCAAAAACTTTTAGTTTCCGTAATAAAATGTTGTACCATTTTGAACAATTTCACATTTTGTTTTATATCTATGTTTTGGATGCCAGAAAGTAAATCATTCATATGTGTTAATTTGAGTCCTTCTCTGTGTAGCGAATGATACATTCTATTCGTTTCGTTCTGATTGGTACAGGGAACACATGAAAATGTAATGGTATGCATCTTCGCATTGATTGCCGCATGCGCAACGTGGACTGTCAGATATGTAGTTTTGGAATTTATCAGACTTTAGATCACTGCAATAGTTCCGTAATTTTGCGTGAAGTACATTACATTGCTTGCGTCCCGTGTAGAATTACCTCGGGGGTCTAGTGACGGGGTCAATTATTCTAAGATAAGTTTTGAAATCTGAAATTGCGGGGGCATCTGTTATTACGGACGGCATGTCATTCCACGCTTTTATGGTTGAAGGGAAAATACTTTTGTAATTCTCAGTGTTACTAAAATATGTGTAACATTTTTCGGGATATCTGGATTCATACTCTGATATGTCAGCTACTCTGGGTGGTAATATGTTTGTGAGATAAATAGGGGCATTCCGATTGATAATGTTGTACATAGTTTGTAATTTGTGTAATTCACGCCTCCTCCTCGGTGGGGGCCAGCCTACTTCTTTCATTGTGTTTATATCAGAGACTGATCGTGTGAGTCCACTGACTATTCTGGCTGCATGAATGTGTAACCGTTCAAGTTTATCCATTTGATATTTGGGTGCATTTGCCCATACTACATCGGCATAATCGTATAATGGTAAAATATTCGTTTTATATATGTTTTCTATGGTCTTCCTATCGAGCTGGTATTCTTAGTTGTGATAAACGCGAGGCTATTCTTTTAATAGTTGCATTGATGATTGTTCCATGACATATTTGATTGGAGTTCAAGACCGAGGTGTTTATGTGTCTCAACAAAGGATATAGTATCATTATTAAAGGTTAAATTAGGAGTATCACCGGATGCGCCAGTCAATGAGTACGACATGCCCATCGTTTTTGAGGGATTAAAATTGACAAGCCAATTGTTTGACCATCTGGATATGTTTTCAAGATCCTTGTTCATGGTTTGCGCCAATTCATTTAGGTCGTTGTGCTCGTTAGTAATGCAAGTGTCGTCAGTGTACATTCTCGTAACAGAACATAGGTTGTCTGCTAAATCATTGATGTAAACCAAAAATAGAAAAGGGCCTAGGAGAGAGCCTTGTGGCACGCCCGCTGGGATGATATCATAGCTAGAAAAGCTGTTGTTAACTAATACGCGCTGCTGTCGGTTATTTAAATAGTCTCCTAGCCATTTCAAAGATTTACCACGAACTCCATAACTTGAAAGTTTATGTATTAGTCCCCTGTGCCAAACTCTCTCTAATGCCTTTGATATATCACACAAAATAGAACATGTATACTGTCCATTGTCGAGAGATTGACACAGGTGATTGTATAGATCTATGAGCTGATGAGAAGTGCTTATTATTCTACAAAGCAGAGACTATAGAAACCACCAACAACATTTGAGTACAGTACCCATTTAAGGATATGTTATCTACATTACTTATTCCACACAACTATCTATGTGTATAATAATATGTGTAATTTGTATATACATTTGTGGGTCACAATAAATATGTTCAATCAAATACTTATTCCACTACTTCAAATTGACATGTTTCTGATCAACCACTACAACGTTCAAAGAATGTATGATTCAACTAGTTATGTCGGATTCTTCGAATACATAATATGTACCCTTTCGTAGAATACGACATCTGAAATATATGTTCGCAAATATTTATACAAGGAATCCTTCGTTCGCCCAATTAATAACTGATAAACACATTTTCGTCAATAATTCTGCCAAAAAGTCATTTGTCATTACTCATTAGTCATTATATAGAAGAATGAAGTTGTGAGGTTTGACAATTTTGAAATACCACCAAGTAGCTTTATCACGCTATAAGCGTTTGAATATTGAGGGGAATGTTTTACCTCATTTTTCTCCAAAAAAAAGGAAATATATTTACAGTAGACACATCAATGAACTGTGTACTGAAAACGGTAGGTCAATACTTAGAGGGACAATGCAAATTACAACAATAATTGTCCCATCATAATTGAAATTGAACCTCGAACAACCTCTTTATAGAAATAACAATAAGTTTCCTTATCAATAAACAGCAACAATATGACCACATCAATCGAAAATAAACACCTCCACTATAATAACTTTATGTGAACTATACGTGCTTTCGAAAAATCTGTGTGGGGAAAACCCTACCACCATTTTCTCGTGCCCAAACTGAGTCACTATCGTGAAAGTTACCGACTGAGGATCTCAATCACTGTCGATGGCGACACGTTGAGCATTAACTCAAACATTCACCTGGGACAGTAACTGCATATACACCTGCAGTAATGAATGCTATATATCTATATTTGTGAATCGTCTGTCTGTTCTATAGAAATTCACGCGGGACCATTTAGATGGAACCAAAGGTGTCTTAACAGGGGTAACTTTTTTACGCGAAAGATAATGGTGCGGGTTAGAATTCTCTAACGTGACGCTGTTGTCATGAAAATGAAGGTTCATGCACGATTCATCAAATATTATAAATACATTATCACTGCAAAATCTTATTTTAAAAGCTACTTTACATATTTCGATGTGGATCCTTGGTAAATTTAGTATTCTTTAGTTGCTATTTATTATCTATTCTTGTACTACTTTTATCCGATTTATAGTATGATTGCAAACTAGTCAGTTCTAAATATTTATATTTCTGACAATCAATCAATCCTGTTTAAAATGCACGAGAAACGTTTATACCCATAGTGGGCCTTTATACACACAGTGGTGATTAACTTTTTCACAATGACCGTTAATACTCTAGTAGAGTACATGTACGTGATCATGGCATAAATAAATATACCGCGGGTTCAAGCCGATTATTCCCTGTGAGTTATTTATTTGAATTATATGTTAATGATATTGGTTTAGAGATAAGTACACGTAGCTTGTAACGTGTGTTACTATGGTACATGTATTGCCATGGCGATCACATTGGTGGGAATAGTCACGTGGTTTTACGTTGCCAAACATACACGTTTATAGATATCGGCCCAACTTTGAGACAAATGTGCAAACAATAGGCGGTTGGTTAGAACAAGCTGTATCGTGTATAATGCCTTTTGAAGATATCAGGGAGCTTTATATTGGAACTTATGACTTCAAAAGTCAGGCGTTGTCAGCTACTTACAGTCACATGAATGACTCCATCCCCAGGTTGTTTTGTATATAGATACATTCCTTTAAAAAAAAGTCAGAGTTACATATACCTCAAACAAAACAAGATCGTTCCACGCAGGCATATCCAATCTCCCCCATAGAGTTGGCTACTCATTCGGTTATTTCAGGTTTATGTTAGTTCCCTTTTCTACAAGTTTCGTATTCCACACTTCTATATGGAATGTGTAAGTGTAGGAAAAATCATGCTTTCGCCGACAATGGCTACAATCCTTACAATTAAGTATGCACCAAGCTAATGATACTATAGTTATATGTTCTAAACACTTTGGAGGATTACAGGATATATAACTAGCTGATACTTATGTATTAAGCGAGATATCAATGGGCGAAATGCCGAACACTTAGCCTTTATTTGAGTATTTTTTATGTATATTCATTTATACATGTAGGTTGAAGGCAGACGAGTAAAACGCAAAGCGGATTTTATATGTATTAAACGCGCGGAGTGACACCAATATATGGATGTAACATGCCGAACGACAGTAAGTTTAACGCTTCATACTATATATCAAGACAGTCACTGGTACAACTCACTGTGTAGGAACTGTTACATCGGAAGTCGTTCTATCGCCGGTTTGTGATGGTTCTTGACTGATTTGTGACGGTTCCTTATGATCGAAATTATACATTTTCGAGACTTTTTGACAGTTAAAACGCAATTTTGGAGCCATCTAGCTGAAAATTCGATTGTTTCCACACCCCTCACAATCGGTGACCCCAACGAGCGTAATAACGAAAATTCCATTGTGCGAGTCATAACAACGACGAATTATAATGAAAATGATTAAACGGTCATAAATTCTTTTTCATTATAATTACCATGTTGTTTGCATCGTTCATTGAGCACATGAGTATATTTTGCACTAATCCATGGCTCTAATTCATTCATTTGTTGCATATATTCTGTTGAGATTAAAAGGAGATGGTCCTATAAATGGCCGGATTTAGTGTACAGTACCCCTTTAATATAAATTTATACGGTTGTTGTGTTTTTTTAATTTTATTTTGACAGTTCAACTTTTGAATACATGTACATGTATATAAGAAAGTTTGTTTGTGTAGCTGTACTCGATTTCTTTTGTTGTAGGAGGGTCTGAAATAGGAAAATAAGTATCTGCAAGCCTTGAAATAGTGTGTCATTTGCAGGGTGAATTTAGTGACGCTGTTCCACACAGCGGGCTAGCATTACCAAATTCACCCCCTGGGGACCTCATTCTCTGCTGAGAAAGAGCCAATTTTTAAGTGTGAATTCGTGTCGTTCTGTGTTTATTACCCGCTTCGCGTCCTAGAATCCGTGCATTAAAAACACAGACTTAGAAGGTTTACTTAGGCACATGTTTTGTCATGTGTGATGATGCTTTTATTTTACAGTTCCGGTCACATGGTTGAGGCGAACGTAATTTCACGTCAACGAGATGCGTATGGAACGTACGTTCCATACGTATTTGTAAATATGGAACAGCAATAACACTGTACTTCTGGGAACAAGCGTGTAACAAGAGTCCATTATTGGCTTATTTCAGATTCCAATATTCCATTATGAACATAATTATGTGAATATTATAGGTCAATTGTGAACCTATTTGCACGATTATATGCTGGTTACAATGCCGTAACAGTTCATAAAAAGAAGCAATTTGGACACATAACATGATTGTCAGTGCAGGCTAACTCCGTGTGTTCGGTTAAAGGAAAATAGCACAATTTTCCCCACCACGAATTGTGTTATATATGCACTTGTAAGAAAATATTTTGAATTGCTATGATAACTTTTTACTATTTCAAATACTTCTATGATAGTTCTATCGGACAGAGTAAGCATTTTACGGACACCATTCGCTCTTTCATGGTCTGCTCTGGGGTTGCAAATTGTCAATTTAGCCAAAACATGGTTAGTCGTTTTATACAAGCAGCTTGTTTACCTGTCAGTTACCCATTTGAATTATATGTTCCTGTTAATGTTATTGGTATCTTCACAAAATAGCCACATTTAGCCACATGTACACGTAAATTGTAAAAGTGTGTTAATATGGTATTGCCATGGCGACCGACTTGGCAGGAAATGTCACGCAACATGTTGCTCTGCTACTAAACTAGATTCGATTATCTCGTGTACGTTTTTTTCAATGTTAAGAACATGTGCGGGTGCATCTTTCTCAGCAATTTGGAACCAGAATTCATTTCTCGTACATGTAACTACGATGATAGATAAAACAAATCTATTAAGAACTAGTCCAAGTCTTCTCGTACTAAAACTAGCTAAGATTTTGGGATGGAGATGCTAGTGTTTAGTCCGAGTTCCAGGCCCATGCATTTCTATGACACGACTTAAGCGTTAGTGACCCGCTCAAATAAAACCACAATTATATGAAATAAAATATCACAATTGCTACAATAAACGGATAGTTTCCGCAGAAGACATGCTATTTGATCTGAAACCCACATCGGTTGTGAATTGAAAGCGGTAATTTAATGTGAAAAGAAACTTTTGCCGCAGTGTTTACATATATTTTAAAGTATGCGAACTCAGTTGACCTTGCGAACTGCGTTCGGCATTTTCCGGTGAAATATTCCGTAGATTTTCAATCAACCACGCACGATGAATTCTCCATTGTAATCGTAATTATACGTGACAATAAATAAATAAATACATAGATTAAATACATATTGAAGATATAAATGTAATACATTAAATAAATTACGGGAATTATAACCGTCTCACAGTTTAAAACAGTGTAAACACAATGACCACTAGAATATCATGGGGGCCGCCATTTTGTTTGTATCGAAATTCGTCTCGGCCAAAACAAACACCGGACAATGCCGAAGTTCTTCGGAACATGAGTTCGGCTTTCAGTTAAGTAAACAAACAGAAAAAACAACGATGTTTGTGGCAATCAACCGGAATATTCTATGTGTAATTTAACATTAAAGTTAGATTATTATACACCATTATGACCATAAGATGTCACTCTTTCCGATGTATATAGCATCATGTATTGCTTTGTTAGGTAAATCGAGTAAAATACACCACAGATTCCCGCCACATATCCTGGGCGTAACTCGTGTCATAGAAATGCATGGGCCTGGAACTCGGACTAAACACTAGCATCTCCATCCCAAAATCTTAGCTAGTTTTAGTACGAGAAGACTTGGACTATTAAGAACGGACAAGAAGAAAGAGCAAAATTTCCCGCATAAGTCGCTCATAACTATATGCCACGAAAATGGGTGATATCACGTCAAGTACATAGCTCATGGTATAATATTGACTACCCGGAACGGCAATGTACCCTCTGTAATTTAGAACTGGGCGATGAGTACCACATTATAAAAGTCACGAGTTGAGACTGAGATATATTCGCCATGAACATGTCGCTTTTCTTCAGAAATTTCTTAGAATGTTTAAGTCCTCTTGGGTCTGAGCAGCATTAATAACACAACCACAACTAACTTGACCACATAGAATAACTATATTACTATAGATATATTATTATCACCATCTATGAGAGCAACAAGAATAAAAAGTACTATATTTTCTAATATACACTATTATATTATAACGCATGCGCTTGCATATATCTATATGGATTTCATTTTTGAAATAGTCGGTATTATCGCTATATGATGACCAGAATAAAATTGGAAATGGTTACAAAAGAGCTACTCACCAGCCGCTTGTGATGGTGTACGGATTGTAGTGGAAGGATGTACTGATGATGCGCAGTATATATTACCACTATCGATAGATCAAACATCGGCGACAGTGATCATGCGCATGCATACTAATTATGGGTGTTAGCTCATGCTTGATCAGGTTTAAAATTCAAAGTTTCTTTATTCTCAATGATGATGACTCGACATGGACGATGCAGTACATAGGTATGGGTGGCGCTAAAGATATATAAACAGTTTATTGCAGTGGGATATGTGTAAAGTGTGTTCGTTTTCAGTTTGGTCGCACTGGGATTGATTTGGATTGGGAGCGGCAGGTTGGACAAGTTGATATTCGTTTCATATATTCGTATGAATTACGTCTGTTACATTGGTGGAGTTCAAACCAAAGGTACATGCATCACAAATGTAATTCGAATACTTAGCGACGTGTTCAACCGAAAGTGAATCAGTAACGAGGAAGTACAGGTACTAGGATTAAAGATTAAATTAACATAACAATTCCCCACGAATACATGAACATATGCATGTGACATACTTTATGCTTAGAAGGAAATAAATGTTTTCCCTATATATGCCTCGGTGTTAACGTTTGGCCACGCCACGCGAGATCTGAAATGCACGACTGATCATAAGGCCCCCAATGTGTTTATATTGTCCAGGGTGAGTTATATCTCCCAAATAGTGTTTGGGGGGGGGGTAGAATCTAAAACAATTATTTTATGCCTAGGTTTGTCTCATTTGTGGAATGCCTGGGATCACAGTAATTTGGCAAAAGTAGTCGGGGACCACTCCCAGAGACTTCCAAACCCCATCCTAGCCCACGCACAACCGGCTCGCATAAATCCTTGACACCGATTGCGTTATATCCTAGGAGGGAGGTCAGAAGGCAGAGTGAGTGCCCCCCAGACACATTTCCATACACCACGCTGTGATATATGATGTAGAATTCAGTTACTATATTTGCTCTATCAATTACCATTTAGGGTTTAACTTTTGAGGGATAAGCGCCTTTTTAAAATCTACAAAATTATTTTTTAGAGTGTTGGTTGTTTAAGAAGATTTTCTATCATATTCCATCTTTCACGGAAAACCATTTCTTTCTTTGAATCTGGATTGGCAGGGAAAAGAGTTTTTATGGCTTTGTAATTCCCGATAAGGTTGTGAAGACATTTTGGCACAGTGTAGTACTTTTCGATCCATGTCTTCAACTTTTTGACATACGTTTTCCACACTACCACATTTTTTTACTCAAAATTCGACAGCCATTAATTTAAACATATGTTATGGTATCACTTAGGATTGGGGCACACGTTATAACAACTTAGGTAGCTCCCCCATACAATTGCAACACAACATAATAATAACAAGATAGTAAAACTATGTTTAGATTGTTTTGTGTGTTACCAGATGAATCTTAGAAAGATGCGTTAGTTAGTTTTGTAGATTTGGGTACTAAAATGGTAAATTAATTGGTAAAGCGGTTTGTAGCAACTATATATTTCTGAACTTCTGGAAATAGTATTTTGTTTTTGTTAATACTAATGCTTGGTGTACCTTTTATGAGCTCAGTGATATTATATACCGTGACGCCTTTTGTTCTAAGTCTGTAGAAAAGCCATACGCATTGAGTCTGATGTTCGGGACATACGAAACAATAGTTCACCACAATTTGTCCTTAGTTCTGATTACGACTATAGATTTCGGAATTGAATTGTTGGTGTAAACACTATTTATTTTGTATCCCAGATGTATACTAAACTTTACAAGATGATGTTCATATATATATACTAAAGTATGGTAAGTCAGAGAGAAGAGGATGTGACACCAGGCGCTTATATGGAGCCATCTCCGAAAAGAACAATATATGCGTAGTGGAAATAGAGATCGAGATGTGGGAGAGAAAATATGAAGTGGAAAACAGAGGCATGGATGAATTAAAGGTTAAATTTATGGAATGAAAAAGGAAACAAGACATAGAGACAAATTAAAAAAATATATATATATGATCACTGCTCTATACATATCAGTATAATTTATAAATTTGAAATTAACGTTTTTATTCATTTTACTATTACTTGTGGATTACCCAAACGAGTTGCCAGTCGAGAGGGGTCACTTAATCGTTTTGCCTATAAACACAGCTATTTTGCCCAGGTTGCATGCAATGATTCAATTAATGTTATTAACTGATCGTAAGTATATCTTTAAAATGTTAGTTGACGTTGATGAGTTTACTTGAGTTTATTTGTAGAAAGTATGATTGAGTTGCTTCCAACGTCGTACGATTACGGCTTATCGAGTACGAAGTGGATCCTTTCAATAGAATATCTGTTCTCCAGATGACGAAATATACCACCAACCAGGCAGACTCCGACATAACAAACGCAAAATGTGCCATGGTATTCAGCAGAAACAAGAGACGGAAAATCAATGCCACCGGAGCTCGTCAGCCCGATCTTTTCACCAGCCAAGAAAAGAAGCACACAAGATGAATCTACAAAACAATAGCCTCAACAGACGAAAACAACCGACCGCCCCAACGACAGCCGACCAAGACGTGTTATCATCATAGCGGAAAACCTGACGTCAATTACATAGCTCATGGTATAATGTTAACTACTCGGAACGGCAATGTACCCTCTGTAATTTAGAACTGGGCGATGAATACCACATTCTACTTAAGTGCGAAAGAGTCACTAGTTGAGACTGAGTATATTCGTCAGGAACCTGTCGATGTTCGTCAGAAAGTTCTTAGATTGCTTAATTCCTCTTGGGGCTGATAAGAATTAATAACACAACACCCATTAACTTGACCACATAGAATAAATCTAGTACTATAAATATATTATTATCACTATTTATGAGAGCAACAAGCAATATATATATATGGTCCAAGATTGATGTAAGACATTATGTAGAAAATAATTCATTTAAATAAAGTGTCTATAGGCCACTTTTCAATAGAAGACAATGATTGTGGCGTCACAGCGTAGGTAAATAACACAATTTAAAGAAAACGTCATTTACTGATTTACTGAGTACATTAAGTTTACACTTGAAATGTTTCATATAAAAGTCTTCTCTTTGATTTCTGAGTATTTTGCTGTCGGATTGTAGCTTTTGGAACGGGAAAATCGAAAAATTCCCACCCCCGCATTCATCCAAGTGCTCACTGAGCGGAATTTTTCAATATTCTGGTTTAATTTGCTTCTTATGAATTCTCGTTCTTTCTCGCAGAGTATTGCCCGTTTCGCCGACGTAACCTTCTGAACATTCATGGCAGACGATACAGTAAATTAAATTTCTTGTTCCACAGTCCATAGAAATATTCGGATATATTCTCATCCCATTTTTTAGTGTTAGGTTTCCGCGGGTATGGGGAAACTTGGGGGAGTAATAGCGTACATAAGCACGGAACTATTATACAGACAAACATCGACTTGACATAGAACGTGATGACCTTGAATGCATTTGGACTGAATTTATACCACATACATACGGCAACAAAGATACTCATTGGAATTATGTATATGTTCTATATGTTTGTGGGCGATTTAAATGAAAAACAATATTCACTTTCATGTGGACATATCAAAGGAATATGCTCCAAGTTTGGCATGAAACAAATAATAAAACACATTACTAATTTTACAGAGCACTCAGAAACATTAAGTGATGTTATTCTAACCGATGACAAAATTGAAAAGCCGAAACTCCAAAACTGATATTCCTCCTCTAGAACAGAAAGGACTAAAAGACTCGAATAATTACGAAAAAGCAAAAGTCTTAAATGACTACTTCTGCAGCCTTTCATTGGTTGATGATTCCGAATCTGACCCTTTAAATCCCAACCAAAACCTATTTCTGCGACGTTCGATACTGTTAGAATTACAGAAGACGATATTATCGAGGTACTTAAAACCTACATAGTGATAAAGCATGTTGGTTATGACAACATTAGCCCACTCATTCTAAAAACAAATGCCTTAGCATAGTTAAACCCCTATATATTGTCTTTAGAATGTTCATGAACAACTTTTTTCCTAGAGTGGAAAATAGCAAACGTTGTACCTATTTTTCAAGAAGGGATACCGTTCTGATCCAGGGAACTTTTGGCCTATATCTCGTCTGAGCTGTCTAGGGAAAGTATACGAGAAATGTGTTAAATTTCTTACTACAAACAAAGTGCTAACAAGGTTTCAATCGGGTAACCTCTCGGGCGGTTCTACATCAAACCAAATGACTGAAATTTCTCACATACTTGGTGAATCATTGGATAACGGCCTTGATGTTAGATTTCTCTTCGGTATAAGTAAGGCGTTTGACAAAGTTTTGCACGTCGGCATTGTGCATAAGTTGAAAGAAATGGGCATACGCCGGGACTTACTTGGTTGGATGATAGTACCTTACGGGCAGAGAACAACGAGTTGGGTTGGGATCAGAATCATCGGAATTGAAGCCCTTAAATGAAGGAGTGCCCCAAGGCTCTGTCCTTGGTCCTATTCTATATTTAATCAACATTAATGACATTGTTGATATAGCCTCGATATATTAAAAACTGAAAGTATGTGTATATCTCGAAAAACGTTCCCACTCGTACATGACCCGCTTTATATGAACGATATGCCCATGGAGGTAGTCAGCCAAACACAAGCATCTCGGTATAACACTCAACGAAAACGGACCATGAACAACCCAAATTGATACTGTGTGTGCCATTGCATGGCAGAAGCTGTCAGTACTTAGGCAATACAAATTCGTTGTCGATAGAGCTACTTTGGAAAAATGTTATGTCAACACGGGTTATGTCACCACGGTTATAGACATATACTTGAATATGTGAGCAGTTATTAGGGAAACTGTAATATCACGGATTCATTGAACATAAAATGCAGCACGCATAGTAACAGGCGTAACAAGATCAGCCAGTTTTGAAACCCTGTTAGAAGAAACTGGATGGGAACTTTTAAGCAAACGACGCCAAAAATCCAGATTATACCCATTCCACAAAAGAAATACAAGGCAAAGCCCCTAACTACCTGAACAATTTGCTCCCCGCTCATGTATCTGATGCATCCGAATCAAACATGGAAACTCGCAATGCGAACGACTATCGAGTCCCCAGACAATTCATTTATTCTAGAAACCACCTCTCTGTGGAATTCATTAGAAGAAGAAACTAAATCCATATCTGATTTTGGCGTGTTTAAAAAAGAAATTAATGTAAACGAAATAAGCCTTGGTACTATTGCTCGTACAATCGAAGAGCTCAGATACTTCATACTCGCCTGCGTACTGAATGTAGTAACTTAAATAGTCACAAACTGTCTAATTGTATATCCGATAATGGCCGTTGTGTGTGGTGCGATTGAAGACATGTATCATTTTATTTTCCAATGCCCGCAATACGAACACGCCCGCCGCGAACTTTTAAATAGTCTACCTGACAATTTTATACTAACTGACACTTTGTTTCTTTGTGGAGATGACAATCTAAACAAAAACTACAAGCGCCGCATATTTAAATCTTTTAAAAAATTCATTCTGGACACAGGAAGATTCTGAAATTCATTTCTCAGACGTGTAGCCGCAATACAACTACAATACTTCGCATGCATATTTATTAGCAAACGGCGGGGATCATTCGATGGTTTATGGCATTCTGTCCAAATGTACATGACGCACAACCACGAAGTTCTTTTTTGCCCTACGCTAAACATAGTTTTATTTCCAGCCCAACTACCATATACACCTACTGTCTCGCCTACAGACTACACTGTACTATAATTATAAACGACTAATGAACACGTATACTGTGTAAGCTTCGCTGGGTACATGGACGACTACAAAAAGCTCACACTTACTGTCGTTCCTTTTCCAACCAAATATATATATCTAATTATCTATACATATATACATAAGTATATGCGAATGGCACAGAGTGAAATTTATTTATTTTGTATACATGTATATAACATTTGTAAGTTAATATATGCTAATTTGTGTTTAAACTATGTTTAAACTACCCAAGCCAGAAAAAGACCGCTCAATCCCCAACAACTACCGACCCGTCAGCCTCCTACAATGTACAGGAAAACTCTTCGAGAGAATCATCAGCAACCGACTACGAGAAAATCCTCCAACTTATTCAACCCATTGCAGCGCGGATACTGACAAGGGAAAGAAGGAATAGAACACATCATCCGACTATTAGAAGACATTTGACTATCCCTAACCAAGAACTGGACAACAGCCGCAGTATTCCTTGACGTAGAAAAACATTCGACTCCTCATGGCACGACGGCCTCCGCTACAAAATCAGCCATCTCAACATCGCGAGAAATACACACGCCTTGTCCCTCATTTCTACAAGACCGTCAACTCAGCGTCCACATCAACGAAGCATCAATCCCAGTCCACCTACGCACCGGAACACCTCGAGGATCTGTACTCAGCCCGCCCCTTTTTCTAATCTACGGGAACGACCTACCGAAACAACGTTGAGATATCACAGTTTGCCGACGACACTGGAGTCTGGACTACACACACGACCCTCATCCAACAAAAGCTACTACAAAAAACACTCAACGACCTATCAACATGGTGCTCAAAGTAGAGAATCAAACTCAACGACAAGAAAACACAACTCATCCTATTCCATGCACAGAAGAAGGAAAACACAGTCCATCAAAATTAAGGTCGACAACGAGACAAATCAACTATCCGACCAAGCGATCCTATTAGGAATCACCTTACGCCAACGAATGGCCTTCAACACACATCAAGAAGATAGCCGACAAAGTCGGAAAAAGTACCTACTAAGATGTATCCGGGCGACAGACTGGGGAACCAACATCCAAACTCTCATCAACCTCTACCAGATGTTCGTCCGCCCATTCGTGAAGTACGGTGCGCTCCAAAAACCTACATAGCCGCTCCAAAGACCTACATCGACAAACTACATGAAGGAATAAGTACTCAGCCCACCCCTTTTGATCATCTATATCAACGACCTGCCCATCAACAGAACAAAAGCTTTGGGAGTATCTTAATTCGCCGACGATCTCGGACTATGGACATCACACATAAACCCGAATGCTCTACAGATAAGACTACAAAGAAACCTCAACGACCTCACAAAATGGTGCTCCAAATGGTTAAAATAAAAAGACCCAGCTCATCCTATTCACCAAAAGAAAACACCAACCAGCCCTCAACCTGCATCATTTCGGCGAACCAATCCAACCATCCGACCAAGCCACCCTCGGAATAACCCCGACAAACAACTCACATTCGGAGCCCACATCCAGAAAACAACAGTCAGAGCAAAGAAATGCGCTTCATTATGTGGTCGATAATGTGACTAAACTGATCTCTTTAGCAGCACATTATCGACTCTAAATGAGGCAATTCTAAACAGATTATCTACGTAAAATAAGTTCTTTTAAGCAGATAACAAAATGTGCTAATTCGGGAGAACAGGTTGCTAAAAAGGATTGCCGTTTGGCCACCTGGTCGATGTCAACGGTGGAGTCGAGGAAACATCAAGAAAGTGTGAAGGGATCGGCAAGCTGCCAGACCGAACACCCCAACCGGCCGGAAACAACACACACGATGTTTGTGTAACCACAGTTTCGATTCAGATTATTATGCATCAACAACACTATGCCCCAACGGACAATACAGTTGATGCCTATTAGACTAATACCATGTTTCAAGACACGGCAAAGAAGGCAATATTTATTCATTTATTTATTTATTTATTTATTGACTTAAACGGACATGGCTCATTCGAACCCCCAAGTATTTTTCTACGTAATTTGGAGCGACGGATACGATAGGACGATACATAAACGAACTATTGATATACCGGCTTCATATGCTCTGAAAAACACTCGCCAAAGTCACAGCCAATTTCAGCCGTTTTCAACTTTTCGCCTGAAGTCAGACAAACGCTCTTTATTGCTACCATATCAGGAATAGAATACCACGGAACGCTCTTTTCTGTGCATGTCGCGCAAATTGCTATTTTGTGTTTGGGACTCAAACACCATATTCACAGTTGTATTTTTCATTACTTCAATGCGTCTTTTCGGGTTACATAATGCTCGTAGAAAGTTATTTCAGATATGTATAGACCTATTTCGATACCAAGAAAAATTCAAAAGCGAATAATATTATGTGTATTTTGGAGCGCAAACCGCCATGTGGGTTTAACATATCACACCCAACAGAATGTTGCCTGCAACCAGAGGCGGACTGGGCCAAAAAACCGGCCCGGGAAATTAATTTAATACCGGCCCATCTGTTCGGAGGGTGTCCACAGTCCACCTTGGGGAAATTCCAACTGCACCCCCCCCCCTTGAATCAGAATCAGACCAAATACATGTTTTTGCATAATTCCATTTGCACCTCTGGCATAATATATCCTATATATTCACAAACCATGGTTCTATATATTCCCGATATGAGACCATTCAGATATTTTTACCTGAAAAATTGCATAAATTCTGACATCTAGCGGTCTAACTCCAGACAAATGCACACGGCTGCGGACAAGAGACCAGGACACACCGGGCTGTTCGTGGTTGTTCGGCCCGGGGTGAGAAAATTTTGAAAACTATACAAGAAAATCGCAAATCCTAGCATCTAGACTGGCGTCAACTGAAGAGTTCCTATTTTGTAGTAAATTTCAATTGGGGGAGGTTCCGGGAGGGGTGCGTGAGATTTTTTTTGGGATTTACAGCTGGAATCTCGAGATTAACGGGGTCTTTATGTGGTGTTATATAATGCTGACAAGTTCATTTAATGACAAAATTACGATTAGCCAATTCGGCTAGTTAAACAACACATGTGGCGGCCCACGTCCGGAATTTTCCCGGTCTCTCGATCAGCCCCCCCCCCCCCCCACCCCCCGAACGTCACATTATGCTCACATGGGGACCCTGGGGAACCTGCAAACTTCCCAATTTAGGTAACTTCTGTCTTTCATCGCCGGTTTTCCGCTTCTCGGGTGATATATATTTATATATATATATTGGCAGTTCACATTATCCGAAGTAAAACATTTGATATGTGGAATAATTTCCGAATCAATATATTCTTGTTTAGTGACGGTTCCAAATAAGGTTACAATCGGGACAATCTCATACGCCGTCGTAAAATGGAATTCACTTCATGAATGTATGTGAGAAGAGTGCCATCTTATTGGATACACGGCAGGTTAAACAACACATGTGGTGGCCCACGTCAGTTCCATTTGCGGCCCAAGTTGTGGTTGGGGCCGCCCAACCACATATACCCCCTCCCATGCAAACCGTAAAAAAAAACCCCTCGGATTCTCGCTTGATAGAGAATCACATGGAATCAGAATTTTTCCGGCCTCCGGCCCATCGGGAAATTTCCCGGTCTCCCGATCGGCCAGTCCGCCTCTGCCTGCAACTCACTAATTCCTGGACAGGGGCGTTGCAACGCACAGCGGATAGTCTGCAGCTCACAAGTACGTGTTCAGATACGTGTATATGCGGACGTCCCAATAGAGGCAATGACGGCGGGCGGAGGATCGAACGCATGTAATCCAGTAAACCCACAATTTCATTCGGTCATGGGGTATTATAACTCAGCTGTACGAACAAACCAAAGTACGGACAGTTTTTTCCTCCGACCATTCCTTTCTAAAATAATGCCACAAGTTTCATTAAATTATGTCGAATATTACTCAAGTTAGCATCCGGACAACAAAAGTTTCAACGGACGGACGGGTGGACACTGCTCATTTCTATAGTCTCCCGAAATTTGATTTCGTGCCACAAAAATACAAACGTCATTGAGGACTCTTTTGTAAATATTCCCGATAGCGAACTTCTATACCAAATCTCATTGAGATCTGATAACCAATGGCTGAGATATATGTCTGGTCGGACAGAAAACCACTATTTCAAGATGAACGAAGGATAACTCTAGAACGGAAAACGCGAACAATGTCATCGATACCAAATTTCATTCATATCCGATAACCCATGACTGAGATATATGTACGGACAGACATACAAAGTCAATCCAGTATTTATACATTTATCCATTGACCAGTGTGCTATCTTTAATTTGATTAATCGATAGCTACACAAGATAAACCCGTGGTGTGTGGTCAACATCGAATCCCATGATATTTCTGGGATCCACACAGAAATATTTTCGTATCGTGTAGCTGCCTCGATTCCGGAATATCAGATTGTCGCTCACGTCAAAATGCGGAAGTAAACCCAACGATATTTCTGGGAACCACACATACTTTTCCCATTGTGTGTATTTGTTATACAAAGGAGAAGAATGATTTCAGTTACAATCTCAGTCAAGGGTGTGATATCAGTAATTGTTAATACTTGTGACAAATCAATTTGTGTTCAGCTATTCACGGTCAACACTGTTGTTATGGTAAAAATAATAAACAGAACATGAATTTAAGTTTATTATTTATTTAGTTCAAAATGGACAAATACTGAACTATTATGTTCAAACTTCCCTCTTCATTGATATGGGGGAAATGAAGGGATATGTTGGTTTTAATCTACGACAGGCTTCGGGTATGTAAAATCCCGTACTACGTGAACATTCATTATTAATAATATTTTTTTTCCCGGATATGTGACGTCTGTCAGAATTACAGTAGTTATAGTAAAGCATTGGTTTCTGTCCTCCTGTTGGAACTTCGCCGGTGACGGTCGTAGAGTTGTCCATCCTGGCCCGGTGTTTATGTGTAATTATCGTCTACAAACCGAGACAACTTATGGATTATGATCTTTACGTCAATGGTGAACGTATTCTCGGGCCAGTTGGAATATTTATGGAAATATAAGATTTAAACACAATATAATCTACATTTACTGAACATTGTCGGGGTCCGTGTTTCTTGTTAATGTCTATACACTGACTGAACGCAGCGTGTGGTGGACGTCATGAAAGGCTGCTAAGGAAGAGTCAATGTGGTTGTGCCAGTCAAGCTCTTCAAATTCCCGTACTACCGATCTTACCAGCCGTCTCCACGTTGATATTGCAATTTAACATGTCCTCGCACAAATACACACATAATCGACCTATGATGTGAAATAGGTACACAATGTGATTATTTGATTCTAAAATAAGCAGGTAATGGACTCATATCCGTTATTTTGTTCTATGGCGCGGACCATAGTGAACACACATGTCAAAAAGAGCGTACACATGAAAAGTCGGCTTGCTTGTGTTGGATCTGCTTAGAATCGCCTTATTATGAGTCGATAACGTGACTAAAATTTCTAATTATCAGCACATTATCGACTCAAAATGAGGCAATTCTAAGCAGATTATCTACCTACATGTAAAACAAGTTCTGTTCTAAACAGATAATGTGCGGTTTTCGGAAGAACTGGGCTGAGCAACCAGGTGATGTTCAAGCTTATATTTACATAATGTATACAATATGTTACGAGCAAAGGATTTATCTTCCTTTGACAACCCTGAAATTAATTCATACAAGCGTCGTAACATAACATCGTTGATGCTTTTCCATGGTTTGCCCTACAGAGAGCACCAAGCAATATCAGTTGCCGAGGATCGATCCAGGAAATAAGTGAGTATAATCCTAGACAACCCTGGGCGATGACCATGTGAGTCCTCGTCAGAAAGACATGCATGGGTTATTTGCAAACTCTGTGGACCTTCTCAAGCTTGTTTCGTGTGGGTTTGGTTAAGGTCCCATAGAAGTTCACTGCCATATAACCTCGCTGGCATGACGATTGTTTTGAAACTTTGTAATGGTAGGGTGATTCCACCGGGGAAAAGACCGATACCAGAAAGGCAAAAATATGACCCCTCAAGGTGGTGTATAATGGCACCAAAATGTTGGTGTTGAAATTGAATCTTAATGAGAGAATTCCAAGATTGGTATATGAGTTGACCTCTATGAGATAAGACGAGCCAAAGGGCCAGAATCTACTTTCCGCCTTTACACAAATGAAACAATGAACACGCATGCTGAGTGAGCTATGCCTCCATAACTCTGATATGTATAGCTATTATAGCAATAAATGGGATTTCCTAGACCTGATTATGCGTTACATATTACGCTTTGAAGAGCATTTTCAAAATCCTATAGTTAGATCATACTAGGAATCTCTACTCTTGTTAACGCCCGTAGAGATAATATTCCACCAGTACAAAACCTTGGAACTTTTTGAAGTTTTGACAGGGAACATTATAAAGTCGAAAAAATAACGCGGTGAATATATTGTTTAGTTATTACCTATTCCTTAATAATGTACTTCACTGTAGATGAAGGTCCCAACTCGAAATTGCCCGATTTAAGCGACTTTATGAGATATATTGATTTGCGTAGCTTACCATTATAAAATTTCTCCTGGGTAATTAATTCAATGTCTATTACGATATCGGCCCACGAAAGTCACAGGAAAGCATGCAATTTCGAGTTCGGACAATCACCCACAATGAAGTACATTATTAAGGAACAGATAATAACAAAGAAATATATTCCCCGCGTTTTTCTTTCGACTTTATAAGGTTCCATGTCAAAACTTCCAAAAGTTCCAAGGTTTTCTACTGGTGTAATATGATATCCACGGGCGTTAGCCAGAGTAGAGATTCATGGCCTGATCTATCCTATAGTATACTATTCGGGAGAAGTGTGTCAAGTTATAGCACCACTCCCCTCCATATTTGTCTTCTTATCTTAAATTCTCCTCTTATTCTTTATACCCCAAAATCACAGGACCAATGTAATATCCGAATTATCTATCTACTGTCCGGTCCCGACACTAACGTCAATTTCCATGATGATTTATATAGTATATTATACAGGGCCCCTAGATGATACATGGGGAGAACGACACCTGAAAAGCCATGTGCTTACTGTCGTTTTTCCTTTCTACCATATATATCACATATTACCATATACATTATATTAATTCCTTGTGTATTCCCTCGTTCAATTTATATTATGTATATTATATATTTGGTGGATAAATAAACTATGCTTAAACCAAGTTATAGCACAGGTATCTGGCAGCGACATAGTCGTCTAATGAGCAGATTCATCTTCATTGTAAAAAATATAGTGTCCCAATGGCGGATTTATGCTGAAACGTATGGTCGCGTTTGTTACATCCGGTCCGGTTCCGATGAGCAACATAGCATAAGGATGTTAAATTCTTCTATATGACGTAGAAAACTTCAATTCATAGAAACAATATTTAAAATATAGAACATTCATTGTTAGTCTACATCTGAAATAAGAAAATATAGATGGTTTGCCTCCTTTCTGCACGGCAATTGGAACACGGATTGAAAATAGCTATGTTTAAGATGCTATGTTCCAGAAATTGGTGTTATGTTCGCGCAAAATAACGCAGAAACTAGTTCACACCAAAATTAGTCCGGGTGACGAAAGTCGGACTTACAGTTTCGGTACATTCCCCCTGAAAGGAACACAAATTAATCTTCATACAGATGGACGAAAAGTACCAAGTATTCAACAGATATTAGAAATATCTTACCAATCATCCAGAAAGCGACGTTAACGCGTTGTCCGCTGTTATAAATATTTCGATATGCAGATGTCTTAATAAATTATTTATATTTGATGAAAACATTTCATGTAGGTTTTATATTTGCTGTTTTCAAAGCAGTATTGCTATCTGTTTTGATGTTCTCTTTTATATGTGTTTGCACTATTGTCAGTTTCTTAATTGTTCTGGCCCCAGTCGAGAACTCACACTGATTTTGGTGTTGTTATTTGTATATATTTGTGTTTCATTTTAGTCTAATTCACTGTCATTTCTAATCACAGTTGCTTCACTCAATGTTGATAATCTGTTTCTCCTCGTCGTGATATGGCTTTTTTGCTAAAACGACGTTAAACCCAAATCAATGAATCGAAAAGTACCAAGGACATCAAAACGTATAGGAGGATAACAAGGGAATGCACAGGCTCGTCTACTCTGTAAACACACTCGCAATTCCCATACTGTGATTGACACTGTCGCTTGTCGTCTGTGGCAATCAGTCATCTGCGGATGGACTATAGACGCTAGGACACAAAGGCTTGATATATGCATATAGTTTGAGCTATAGCCATGGGTTGTCGTCCGTCCATCCGTCCCGCGATATGTGCGTCCGTCAACAATTTATTTAGCATGCTCTACAGGTCACATCTCTCATCCGATCGTCACGAAACTGCAAATGGATATTCAATGTGACCTCTAGATGGAGAGCCTTTGATTTCCCCCCCCCCCCCGAAATTCGTCAAAAACATGGCCGCCAGCAGCCATCTCGGATTTAAAATTTGAATCCATCCGCACAATCGCAGGCTGGTTTTATTGGAGAGCAGGATCACCTCTAGGTGGGAACTATCGAATTTGAACGATTCTCACATTTAACACAGCCACCGGCAGCCATCTTGGATTTTACTCTTTGTACGACTAAATCGTTCGGCTCACTCTGCAGACGACATCCTCCATCCAATCGTCAACAAACTTCACATGGATCTTAGGCGTGACAACTAGATTGGAGCCTCCCATTTTCCCGAAAATCTTCAAAACAGTGGCTACATGTATCTTGTATTTTACTCTTTGAATGACTACATTCTTCGAACACCCTACATGTCACATTTCTCATCTAATCTTCACCAAACTCCGTGTAGATGTTTTTGATGACTACTAGATGGGATCCATGATTATTCTCGCATTTTGTTGATGAAATCGCCCCAACATAAATCTTGGATTTTACTCTTTGCATGACTAATTCCCTTGGCGTACCCAACATCTAGTCCGCATCCCTCATCCGATCGTTACCAAACTGCATATGGATCTTCGAATTAACAAATTAATAGCAATGTGTAGGGCCACCGCTTGATGGGAGCTATCGAATCTAAATGATTTTCGATGAAAAACATGACTGCCGGTAGCCATTTTGGATTTTACTCTTTGTATGACAAATTTTTTCGGTACACTCTACATACCACATCCATCATCTATTCGTCACCAAACTTAATCTGGAATTTATGGGCTATCAAATATTTGCGAACTTATTTGAAAAACAGGGCCATCAGCGGCTATTTTTTTTATTTGTCTCTTTGCGTGACTAAATCCTTCGCCATATCCTATAGGCCACACCCCTCATCCGATTGTCACAAAATAATTCACATGGATCTTTGGGGGCGACCACTAGTTGGGAGCCCCCCACCCCCGCTAGTGACCATCTTTGATATCACATCTGAATCCATCGGCACACTGTAGCCGACGTTTATTGGATAAATGTTTTTTTTTAATTTACAGGCATGTTCAGGATCACTTCCATAGGTGTGAGCTATCGAATTTGATCGATCTTCTATCAAAAACATGGCTGCCGGTAACCATCATGGAAATTTGCATCACTCAATACTTCGGAATTCCCTACTGCTAACATTTGTAATCCGATTGATCCCAGACTTCATATGGCTCATCGAGTTGACATATGGTACATAAACATTTCACCTTTCCCCATTCCTTATCGGTCCATTGTCTGTAATGAATGACATTAGCTCCTATCCATCCAACTTGATATATCATTGGACAGTTAATATCGTTAGGGGCGAAATCAACGCATCCACGATTTTGACGACATTAAAGCTACACACTCCGATTCGATGGTCCCCGTATCATCAGATTCCAACAACAACAACATTTCTTTAAAATACGCTTTAGTTATCAAAATCGAATAATTACCAAAAACAAATAAAGCTAACTACTGTCAACTATAGTATAAAATTTCCCAAACCGTGTTATATATAAACATTGTGTTAATCGCAATTTGGTATCGAGAGTATGTCGGTCGGCTCGTCGAATATTTGCTAGACCGCTAAATATTCTAGGTGGTGAGAAATAACATATTTCAAAAATCGATATCTGATAACTCTGAGCTTCTTAGGTGGATGGATTCCTCGACTCGAATCAAATATATTTTACCACCGAAGACAAAGAATTATTAATTTTGGAGCGGTAGTCAACATTGAAATTAAATCGGACGACCAAAAGTTGGTAGATATGGCCAGAAGCGTGGTAAAAAAAATTAGGGTATGCATTTGTGTTGCCAGCATGTAATGGAGGCGGTGTTTGTGTCACGTTGCTAGCAACAAAAATGCATACCCCAATTTTCTTTACCACTTGTTTTGCCTTATATGAAAGTTGGGTAAAAAGTTTCCGTGCACCTACTCTGAATGTAAAAAAGTAAAACAAATTAGTTGTCATTCACAGATGGATGTAAAATATCATAAACATCATAACGCATAGGGAAATAATAAGGGAAATGTCCAGAATCGTCTGCTCTGTGTGTCCACAATCACAATTCACATTTCTCACCCGAGACACTCCATCGTTGTGTTACAAAGAAACGTCTATATATCGAGTCGACGATCGATGTGAGGAAAACCTTCTTGATAACTAATCTACTGGTTTGCCCGGAGAGGATGGATTTGGAATAATAGCGTAACTGAGAAGTATTCTGTCATCCCGGATGCGGCAGTTGATCATTTATACTTGGCGTGATTGATAATGTCGTTCACGGTCGTCTGCGACATTCAGTCATCAGCTGACAGTTGACGGACTATCACCGTAGTTTCGAATGAGAAAGTTCGGTCGAAATACTCATTAAATATTGTATTGAGTTATATTTTGCGGTCACTCGAGTAGGCTACTGGCTGTTGAGATACTTGATTCAATTGCGGGAATCGTCAGCAAAACTGTTCAACAAACATTGTTTGTTTAACATATCAGCCTAGCGTCCCCACTAATACTGGTGTATAGTTTAATCTAAGGTTTCCATCGGTTGGAAGATTTCCAAAACTGGGGGGGGGGGGGCAATATGGAAAATTCCAACAGTTGGATACGTTGAGGCACCAGTTGCCGTGGGTATTCATATCGGACGGACCGTTAGACAGGAACGTGGTTAGACGGTCTTCGGTGGGGCAGGGGTGTCCATCTTGGAATAACCATCTACACGGCCATTGAGCCAGAGAGAAATTTCCTAGTTTCTCCTTGGCTTGAAATGTTCCAACAGATACCTCAAGTTTTAATTGATGTAAATTTCCAACCGGTGGACGCTCTACATCTCACATCGTTCATCCGATTAATCCCAAATTTCGTGTGGTTAAGGTGACATCTAGATGGGAGCTATCGATTTTGTTTGTGATTTAAAAAAAATGACGACAACTTGGAACTCTATATCTGATTCCATTGAACCTGCAGCTGTCGAATTTGAATATTTGCAATGAAAAACGTTGCCGCCGGCAGCAATCTTTGAATTTGCTTTCTGTATCACTAATTCCTTTGGCGCTCTCTACAACCAGGATGTTTCATTCGATCGACCCCATATTTAATATGCTTGGTTGTGATTTCATTTATATACGATTTCTCAAATCTTTAGGAATTCCGTTGAAATATATGGCTGCCACCTGCCATCTTGGATTTTACTCTCTGCATCATAAAATTCTTTGGCACTCACTACAGCCTGCATCTTTTATTCGTTCCCAATGTGCATACAAGATACAAGATTTTATTGCAATAACACCTCAGTGGGCAGTTGCAAGCATATAACATATAATATAAAACATACATATACAATAATAGCATGAATTAAACAAAACCCGACTAAGTCAAAATTTATATTCAGTATACTCACTCACAAGTTGTTCTTATAATTATTATGCACTTGATAAAATCTGCCGTTTTTCAAAGAAGGACCGGATCATGTCGCATATGATATTTATGGTATCAATGTGCCTATTTTCCGTTATATAATTAAATTTATTGTCTTCTGTCATTCTGTGGAAATCGGTTTTATACTCGCCTATTGCTGCGAAACAACTGATGCGAATGTTTTCGTATGCCGAACAATTCATAACAAAGTGTGATTCGGTCTCAACCGAGTTTGTCCTACAGACAGGACATATTCTATCCTCTATATCTGACGGGGGCTGTTTGTGTCTTCCCTTCTCAATCTCAAGCTTGTGATTACTTACGCGTAACCTTGTAAAGAGAGTTCTCGCGTCAGCAGATTTGGTATTGGTAATATACGGTTCCACCTCATATCTGCGTTTGAAAATGCGATACGTTCTTAGTTTATTACCACCGATTGATCTCGTATCATCAAAAACGTCCTTCACAAAACAGTTAATGTGATCTATTTTCAGCTTTTTTATCTGTTCTTGTTCTTGAATTCCACTTTCTTCGGCAATATCGATTCCAAGCTTCAGTAGTAATACATTCCACGATTCCGTGGATAATTTCGAATTAGTTGATTCAACGTAGGCCGCATAAACTAATGTATGACGCTTTGACTTAGAAATTTTATTCCTATATCTGAAACTCTTTAAAACCGCGTCATGAAATACGGGGAATCTACCCAGTTCTGCACGAGAAGCATGGTTCGACGCTTTTCTATTTATACAAAGTACATTTTTGCAGAATTTCAATTGAACCTGCTCGCAAGGTAAAGAATCAGTATGCAGATTCGGCACATCTCCCAGCCATACTTCACAACCATACAACATTACTGGTTTTATTAGTTTATCAAACAACTTGCATTTTGTAGGGGTCGTTAGCTGAAGTCTTGATGGAATAGATTGTGTTAGGAAAAACATTGATTTTAATGCCTTTGCACTCAAATGCTCCTGCGATTTTAACGTTTTGCCAGTTGCACTGAATTTTAGACCCAAATACATATAATCCACAACCATTTCCAGTGGCTTCGATCGAAATATGAATTTCGGTTCATATTTTGACTTGCGAGATCTAAAAACCATGCATTTTGTTTTATTTACATTAACAGTGAGACTATTATCTGTTGCATAATTTTCCAAGTTATTCAAGCATTTCTGTAAACCTTCTTTCGTTTCCGATATTATTACAAGGTCATCTGCGAATAAAAGATGACTGATCGGCCGATTATTTAGAATAACGGGATTACAAGTCGAGTCAAATGAATACCTTAGGTCATCAATATACATTTTAAACAGCGTGGGTGAAATTGAATAGCCTTGTCTTACTCCAATAGTTGATAGAAGTTGTGGTCCAACGCCTGCCTCTGTTTTCACACTTATGTAGCTTGCTTGATACATTGAACGTATACACTGATTTATTTTACCAGAAATTCCATAATCACGTATTTTGTGTAACATTAACGATCTATCTACTGAGTCGAACGCTTTTTTGAAATCAATGAATGCAGCATAAATGGGCTTATTTTTCTGCTTGTATTTTTTCACAATGGTATTTAAAACAAATGCACTATCAATTGTACTACGATTCGTCCGAAAACCAAACTGATTGTCACTGATCAGATCATTCTCCTCGAGGTGGTTATTTATCCTGGTGTTAATTATTTTGTTGAAAAGTTTACCTAGGTTATTTGTCAGAGCAATCGGGCGATAATTATTCGGATCATGTCGATCTCCCTTTTTATAGAGCGTCTTTATGAGTGAAAAACTCCAATGTTTAGGGTAATGTCCGGAACATAACACTAGATTGAACAGTTTTGTTGTCTCATCTATTATCTCCGGTACTACTGATTTAAGAAATTCATTTGAAATATTTCCATTTTCAGAAGATTTCCTATTTTTCAAGAGCTTAAGGCATTTTAGTATTTCTTCCGATGTTATCTCTTCGTCGCTAATATTTTGATCTATATCTATGCGCGGCGTTCCCCGCACACGGTCATTTTCGTCTCGTGGAATTATTTCTTTACATAAAAGTTCTTTTAAAAAATCTGAACATTCATCAGGGTGCAAATAATTCATTTCAACTTTTCGTGGTCTAAGACCATTAATTATACGCCAATATTCCGAAGGGTCACTTGTCTCAATATCATCCAGGTTTTCCGATATTTCCTGATAATACAATTTTGATTTCTTTTTTGTTTCTCTTTTATAAGTTTTTTTAGCTGCGAAAAACTCATTTCGGAGATCTGCATTGCGAGGGTATCGCTTCATTTCTTTACTCGCGTGCTTCGTATGTTTTTTCAATTCTTTGCATTTTGCATCAAACCATTTACGTTTCCTTTGCATTTGTTTATTTTTACTTTTAACAAATTGAGTTGCGGTGGCATTAACAGAATTCACGATATTATCATAATCGCGCACAGCTTGTTCTATTCCGTTCTTATCGCGTGCGTATACGTTTGATCTAAATTTCAATAAGCGGTGTTGCATATCAGCATCTACCAGAGCCTGTTTTACTTTAGCATCACTATCTCGAGACCATTTAGCCACACCGTGCGGTTTCGTATAATGATATTTAAATGCAGTTTTATTGACATCTTGTGACTTTATGTTCATATGTATTGCTAGTTGACAGTGATCTGAATATTCAGTAGGTTGTTTAACACAAAAGTAACTCACATCGGATAAATATCTGTCTGAAATAATCACGTAATCCACTAAACTCGCACCATTATACTGAAAACTCGTATAATTTCCAAAAGAATCACCAGGTTTGCGACCATTCACTATTCTCATGGACGCCGATTTACAGAGTTTTAGCAAATTAAGTCCAAACGAATTTGTTTCTTTGTCTAAACTAGCCCTGTCTTTCGCACTATCTAAGACATAACTTTCAGATGATGTTGTGAACCTGTCCTCATCAAACGCGACATAATCCGGCCTTCCGCCTGTCCGTGCATTAAAGTCTCCACCCAGAATGATAAGCGATGTTGGGTCATATTTGCGGAGTTCTGTCTCGATATCTCTAAAGACGAAATCGTAACCATCTCTTGTTTTCCAATAAGTAGAATTTTGTAGGGGCAGATAAACAGAAACGAAAATGACATCAGACTTTTGACCAAATATTTCTCCGTTAAACTCTACCCATAACGCAATATCGTGAATGTTATGCACACGTGTAACAAACTTCGCATACTTTGATCTAAAATAAAATGCTATTCCACCTTTCTCGTTATCTTTTGTATTTCTGCTCAAATCAATACATTGATAGCCAGTTAAACTTATATTCCCGGGGTCTTGATGCCAAGTTTCTGAAATAGTTATGAAATCATATCGATCTAATTGCCGTATGAAATCAGAATCATTAATTTTGTTAACAATGCCTTGTGCATTCAACGCAGTGTAACATACATTGTGTGTTAAAGAGTGAATTGTTGATATTACATCATTTGACATATTTAAATTGGTATCATTAAATTGGACTAGGTCATCGGAGATAAAACACCCGCTTCGATCTATGTACATGTGTATCGAGCATTTGATAAATCGATAGTGGTATATATTTCATCTTAGCATAGTTAAGCTTGATTGGGATTGAATAGATTTTTACATTAAACATCAATATACAACAATAATAATACATGGCATACATGTAAGTAAGTATTGTGGTGCGAAAGCATTACATGCTATTCCCGAATCTTTTCATCAAGCTTTCGCTGAAATATGAAAATTGCTCTCTAAACATATGATTAATTTCATTCCTTAACGAAGTTTTACGCATCTCACTATTTGGACCAGCAACATTTGGCCTATGCTGGTAATTCAATGAATTTAGACGATGTCCATATCCATGGCTATATGATGACTGCTGTCTGTTAGAATATCCCCTCAATCTACTATCTCTCGGGCACACTACACTGATACTTTTCCAATCTCCTCCAAACATAATGTCACGACGAGCATATTTTATGCTCTTAGCCAGTACTTTCGTTCCAATAAAATTTGGGTGCCAATTATCACGATACACATTGTATCTGACCTCATTGTCTCGCGAGTTGACAAATGAAGGAGTATTGTCTATGAATGTGAAGCCATGTTCCAAACAGAATCCGTAATATTTTTCATTTGTTTTCTCAATCATCCTGTTAATGCGGTCTGAATGCAATGTTGGCAACACGGACGAAATTCTGATAGCTGCAGTTGGTAGCGCCCTTCTAACTTCAGTATGAAAGTCCTCCAGATCGCTGTATGTTGTTTCTATATTGTGCCGACAGCTGTTAATGCCGACATGTATAGTAACTTGGTGTACATTTCCATATTTACAAGCATTGTCATCTTCGAACCATCTCCTAAGACCCTTAAGTCTTTGTCCTGGTCTTACAACACATTTAACTTCCTCATTCCCGACAGACATCCTTTCTGGTATTATCCCTCTGATCACCGAATCTCCGAGTATCAAATGAACCGGAACCACATCATCATTCGCCTGCCGTTCATTGACATCAACAAAGTTATTCTGAGTATTGTCAACAATATCGGAGCTGCATTCCTCATCACCATCATCATCATCATCATCATATATTACACATGGTATGGACTCCAACGTAATATCCTGGTTTGAAATTAAACTGAACCTGTTCTCAGTCGATACTAGAATTTCGTCGGTAGCATCCTCAGTTTGTTTATCAGGTGTTAGAACCTTCGGCTTGGCTAAACAATTGTCAATATGTATTGTGCCTTTTGCTCCCGATGTCGCTTGAAGATTATGTTTCACTACCCTAAGCATTTCTACTTCCTTTCTCAGTGTTGTGTTCTCTATCCTAATGTTTTCCAACTCCAGCTTAAGCTCTTGCGTTGCTCCACGAAATTCTCTGGCTTGTTCTTCGAGAAGGCTGCTGGTCAAAGCTTTCATATCATCTATTGACTCTCGTTGTTCCTTCTGCTCCAGTTTATTCTCTTCAACCAACACGTGCAGCTCATCGACTGATGATTTTAACGTAGATGTAGTTATATAATCTCCCCTTGTGATGCTGCATAGCTTCCTTGCCTTTTGTCCCGTACGAATGTGTGTGCGATGTGGTGTTGCAAAAGATACAGTCTTTGTGATGTCAGATGTATGTTTATCAATAAGTAACGACACGTGCTGATCATTAACATCTGATATTTCTCCAGTAACATTACTTTCAGAACACCCAGACGCTGACGGTTGTTCCAGATCAAGAGCATCAATTATCAATCCAGCTTCTTGATATTTTGCATGCTTCAAGGCGGGACATTTTCCTCGTTTATACACAGCGCTAACAACATTATGAATGTCTCCGTCAAAAACAGATTTAAATCCAATGCTGTATATATTAGGCAGAATATTAGTCAGCCACCAAATTATGTTAGGTTTGGGTCCTTGCAACATCATTTTGTTTTGGGTTCTGAATATATGAATAGTTAACATACACGACTTACTTCTGGTTGGAACTTTAACAATGTCCTCAACTTCAACACCTTTTTTGTCGCATGCAACACGCCAAATTGATCCGTTTTTCTCCTTCAGCTTAACAAAATCCCAATATATTTCTGTCACACCATACCTGTATGCTTCGAATTTCCTGGTATCCAAATCGATTGTGACACATCTTCCTTTGTTTTTGACTTCCACATTATCGAAATAAACAGACATTCCCTTCGATTTCTTTTTCGCAACTTTGTCAATTTTCAGTGAGTAATCCCGCATTTCCGTAACCTTCGGTACCGGTACTGGTATATCTATAGATGTAGAGATCACAGTTTCGTTGTCCGCTTCATCGTCCGCCATTTCACCTATACCGCCGATGACCAATGTCCAGTGAGTGTAAGTTAATAAGTTGTCATGTGTCGCTTTAAGAAACGACAATAGGCGATATATTTATCTTCGCAGAGAGCCAATTACAGTTGCGACTTGACGTCACCGCGATTACGTCATTATTATGCACGATCAGGATGAGATAGAATGGGAGGCGCCGAATCTGTCCCGATTTCGTTAAAAACACGTGGCTTGCAGCATGCATCTTAGATTTCACATTTCAATACATCTGCGTCACATACATCCCTCAGTTATGATTGCATAATTCATAAATAGCACATGCATGATTGTGATCCCCTCTAGACTGGAGCTATCAAATGTGATCTATATTCTATTATAAAGATGGCCGCCGACAGCCGTTTTGATTCAATTCTTTATTCTCATGACCTATTTTTATAATAAATAGGTATTGAGATAACAATTGTACACTATTTACATATAACATGGTACATATATAAACATATGATACACATTATTATAAATATATATAAATAAACACGTTATAAATAAATAAATATAACACTATTCATTTTATAGTAATAATAGGCTCAGAAGTGAACATATAGATTTATGCACAAATACACACACACAGTTATATATCAATTTATCAATAATGTATATGGCTTATATACAAGGCGGCGCGTCAAGTTATCTGTATTATACCGTCACACGGAGGAACCGATCCCGGGAAAACAAGGATATCCCGGGAAAACAAGGATGGCCAATTAACGCGGCAACAAGTAAAATTTGTGTTTTCCGTGGCGGTGAAATTGAGTTTTCGCCGCCAAAGTCCGTTTGTTAGGACAATGGAACGGTACGTATCACCTATCATTGATTTAACCCAGTGAACTGGTTATTGTGAAGGGTGCTGGCAGTGGTTAAATGTCTGAGCAAACGATACACGCTGCTGTAGTGGTGCCACCAACTGGATACCCTTGGCCAAAATACCGGCATTGTTGACAAAACATCCATCATTTTTCAAAAATATACACTTATCGGTGGGTGCGATTGAGCCGATTCGAAGCCAAGCATCTCCCAAGCATTTCCACAAAATTCCAGTGCAAATGTCCCACAAAGCATTTTATTGAGCATAACGTGAAGGTAGTGCAACGATTATTTGACAACGCGGGTGACGAGGAAGTGCCAACGCGGAACACAAGATACGAATGTATTCAAATATGATGTTCGAAAATAGGTTTGTGCAGCTATGTGGTACATATATCACTATTGTTGTTGATATATATGCCGTAAGATGCAAATCAAGTATCATAGGATTATTCAGCTATGGAAATGTAGTATAGTTATATAGCTATGTGGTATATACAACACGTGTACGCTTTGTCAATAACCCCTATATATGCGACCAAGTTAAATATGTTAACTACTTTTATATTTACAGAACGAGATCGAATAGTGTCCGATGTGGATATGCTCGCATGCCATCATTTCCCCCGAATGCTTTTTCGTACGTCGATTTAATCGAATCGCCGATTTGAATGATTTCTCACATATGCCGCATGTTAACGAACTCTCAAACTCAGACTCAGACTCAGTGGTTGACTTTTTTGACGACTTTGGTGTTGATGTCATAACAACTTTATCCTCAAACGGAATGGTTTGATCAAGGAATATTCACTCGACATCTATCCCGTCTATGTCTTGAAGTGGAACGACTCCATCCATATCGGACAAATCGGCACTATTCGATCTCGTTCTGTAAATATAAAAGTATAGTTAACATATTAACTTGGTCGCATATATAGGGGTTATTGACAAAGCGTACACGTGTTGTATATACCACATAGCTATATAACTACTACATTTCCATAGCTGAATAATCGTTGCACCACCTTCACGTTATGCTCAATAAAATGCTTATTTGTGGGACATTTGCACTGAAATTTTGTGGAAATGCTTGGGAGATGTTTGGCTTCGAATCGGCTCAATCGCACCCACCGATAAGTGTATATTTTTGAAAAAAATGATGGATGTTTTGTCAACAATGCCGGTATTTTGACCAAGGGTATCCAGTTGGTGGCACCACTACAGCAGCGTGTATCGTTTGCTCAGACATTTAACCACTGCCAGCACCCTTCACAATAACCAGTTCACTGGGTTAAATCAATTATAGGTGATACGTACCGTTCCATTGTCCTAACAAACGGACTGTAGCGGCGAAAACTCAATTTCATCGCCACCGAAAACCCAAATTTTACTTGTTGCCGCGTTGGCCATCCTTGTTTTCCCGGGATATCCTTGTTTTCCCGGGTTCGGTTCCTCCGTGTGACCGTATTGAGTATTATAATCGCTATCATTCGTGGTTAACAATTTTAATAAAATCACATAATCTTGTTGGATTTTTCTGATTAAGTAGTTCGCTCATAGCATAGTGATTGTATTGGGGCATATGTCCGAAAACGTTATTAATAAACGGCGTCTGGCTTGATAAATCGTGCTTGAAAATTCTATATATACGGCCACGGCTCGAGTTATTTAAGTCCGTTTCCCATGAGTTTCTAAACTTTGAATTTTGCTGTTTGCATCACTTAATCCTTTGCTCTATATAGGCATCATCTTTCATTTGATTGATCTCAAATTGCATATGCATGTTTGTGATGACATCTACATGTAGATATGCTATCGTAGCTTTTACGAGTTCCGAAAACAGGGACCTTAGCATCCATCTTAGATTTAACTCTTTGCATCACTAAATCCCTGCATCTTTGCGTATGCATCTTATATGTCTTAATTTGAATATATTGGCAAAACATTTAGCTCGTATTTATGAGCGGATAATTTTCAAATTGTACATATGTACGATGAAGCTTCATATCTAGGGGTAATTTGGCCATGTAAGCATCATATATGCGTTGTCGCAATTAAACATGCAGACATCGCGTTATGATATCAATGACGTTCGGTTGACGTTTTCATCGTTTCTTACGCGATCGGGTAAAGTGTCTTATATATTGACTCTACATGTATGTGTGTTTTGCCACGTAGGTATCATGGGCTGGGTGGAAATTACACCAAACGTTATACAGTTATCGCATTATTTCGAGGTTGACACGAGGAATTGTCAACCCGAGGAAGTCAATATTGACTTCCAAGGGCTGACAATTCCTCGTGTCAACAAAGAAACAATGCGATAACTGTTTTATTATATGAAACGCACTTTGATTGGACAAGACGTTGTGACGTTGAACGTCGCTGGGAAAATCCTATCTATTTTCAGGTCTGATAATAAATTATGTTAACTCCTGAAGTATCTGACGTGACTCAGAACTGTTATTAACATCTTGTTTGATTAATGAGGTGAAAATCATTAGATATCTCTGTTTTTTCGTTACGTTTTAACATAGGAATTGGGAAAGAAACTTGTGATAATATAATAATGCATTATGGCGGCATGCACATGTTTCAGTCACGGGTGACAATTTTGTCAATTTCTCGACATAACAGAATTAAACAAACACAAAATTAATTATTTATTTTTCAATCCAAATATTTAACCACGATCAAAATGTGCGCGAAACGCTCACAGGGACCGCAGGACCCTCCGACGCCGAATAAAGGCGGCTCCCGAATGGAACCTTTATCACTTTGTCAGCTATAGTTGAGTTATATTTTAGGTGACTCAAGTACTCAAGTACTCGCTGCACTTGATTAACATTTATTCAATTACGGGAATCTTCAACTAGGAAGTGTCTGTTTAATATGTCATCCGAACGTCCCTACCTAGTATGATATCCTGTCTAATGTAAGGTTTCTCATAAAGAAATAGGCAACATGAGAAGAATTCTATCATCCATTGTGACCATGCTGATCATTTATACCTGTCGTGATTTATGTCGATCGCGAACAGATAGGTTGTCTGCGACATTCAGTCGCAGTTTCGTATGCGAAAATTCGGTCGAAATACTCATTAAATATTAATTATATCACCAGTATGAGCATTGATGTCGTTCACGGACCAGAAAGGTCGTCTGCGACATTCAGTAATCAGCTGACGCTTAATGGACTATAGGACCGTAGTTTCGTATGAGAAAGTTCGGTCGAAATATAAGTAGGGTAGATATGTAGTAGATTGTAGTATGAGTAGATAATTGATTCACATAGATTCATTTGCGAGAATCTGCTGCTTATATATTCAACAAACATTGCGTGTTTAACCTATCATTTTAACGTTCATACAATTGTGATGCATAGTTTAATCTAAGGCTTCCAGTAACACTTGGCAAAGAAAAACAATTATGTTATACAGTATGATGATGTTGGTCATAGATGTCGTTCACGAATCAAAGATTGGTCGTCTGCAACATTTAGTCATCCGCTGACGGACCATCGCCGTTGTTTCGTAATTATTGTGATGAATTTCTGTCGAAATGGGGGAACGTTACATGATTATCCGAATACTCGAATAATACCTTGTTTTATAGACTTAATCAGCTAATTTGTCTATTTTGTTGTTTGTTGAAAACTTCTGCAATTTAACCCTTCCATGACTGGAGCTTCCCGAAAGTTTGCGAAAACCCTGTGCCAATGCATTCTCTTATATATGCGAATCTCCCATAGAGAGCCTCACATATATAAGATAATGCATTGGCCTAACAATATTTACCTTGACATTGTAAGCCAGTGCATTCTCTAATATATGCGAGGCTCCTTATGTGTATGAGACTCGCATATATAAGAGAATGCACTAGCGTAGGATCTTTAATGCTGCGAAAGCGCAGCTCTCATCATGAAAGGGTTAATTCATTGAGTGTTCCTTTATCTCCCGTTTGCAGTATCTTTAAGCAATACAAAGGAAGACTATGTCATTTAAATGTACAGATTGAAGAACTGAATGGGAGTTCCCATTGCTCGTTTTCCGCGCTCTGACACACATATATACTGGCGACGCAAGTACAATGGGAGCTCCCATTGCTTAATTAAGGGTTAAAGTGGCATGCACTTAAATGACGACATCTCATTTGCCGCGCACTGACAAACCTATATACAGGCGACTTAAGTACATGCATCTTTAATTTCAGTCTCAGTGTTCTCTACAGGAATAGCCAAACGGAGAAGCATTATGTCACCCCTGATTGCGCTGTTGATCATTTATACTTGATTTGATTGATAATATCGTTCACGAATTCAGATTGATCGTCTGCAACATTTAGTCGTCTGCTGACGGATCATCGCGGTAGTTTCGTAATTATTATGATGAATTTCCATCGAAGTTGTTTAATTATGATAGAGCTGATTTCTGGTTGAAATGAAAGTTGAGTCGTTCTGGTGGAATTAACGCTTATTGATACAATCAAAACTATCGAACATTCCAGTATAGTTGGAAGTGGTCCACACAGCAATGGGAGTTTCTGTTACAATGCCACCTAATAATACCCACACGATTAGATAGCGAAAGATACTTAATTGGGGTTCACTAGTAGATGGCTATCGATATTCAAACGGATTAGCAGGTGAAGTTTCACCCTACATGTATAACTTGTTATATCGACGGAGCTCGATTGTGTTGGCGGTGGTTGTTGGTACAAATGCTAACAGGGGATAAGTTGAGGTGGAGTTGTCAGATGCTGTCTGGCTCTAGTTTCTTCTGTTGTCTTTTCTTTTTGTCCATTGGTTCTGGTGATGATGTTTTTGCTGATGGAGGAAGCATACCGACCCTTTGTTCTTATTAATGCTTTTATTGTTTTCCTTTTTTCCATTCCCGTTCTATATTCGTCTTTATATTTTGTTATTTTCAGCTTGCCGTCATTCTTCTTGTGTTTGATATTGTCAAAGTGATTCTTTTTGCTCATTATATTTAGGAGAATATGTAAGCTGGTTCGGGTATTGGTTTTGTGGTTGTTGTAGGAGAGGGAAGTGAAGACTCCGACTCGATGTATTCCGGAGTCGTCGGGGTGACGTCGGGGGTGTTCATGTATGTCCGTGATGGTGGAGAGTACATCAGTAAGTTGAACTGCGCAGGAATCTCGGCTTTGCGGGAGGTGTCGCCTGGTGGACCATCTCACTTGGATAATGTTGTTTTGAGACTTTCTAGCTGATTTTGCAGTCTCCAGTCCCCTCCCAATGGAGAGCCATCATACGGACAGTGCCGGGTCGAACTGGAAGTCCAAAATCAGCTGGAATCCAGTAAGCATGTAGCGTCCAGTTCACGCACGGAGCATCATGCAAGTGTTCCAGCACGGTGTCACATCTCTGGGGATTATCGATGGCGTGTTCATCGTGATCATGAGAGCTGGTGATCCGTGCTTTATGGTGGTCCGACTCTTTGTTTGAGTTTGTAAGAATGATGAGTGAGGTGACACAAACTAAAATGAACTTATATACAGAAAATGCAGATGTGCGAATTAACGGCGTATCACCCGATGCGTCGACCTGTGGATACGGCTTATCTCATGGCCTTCTTTGGTCCTACATATCTTCAAGATGGGTGGTTGACATGACCCGGCTCAATCAATTGGCTAGTCACGCCTCACCAGTGTATCAGATTACATTTCTGCCATCTGTTCTATTATGTTTCTGGTGTCTAGTTGTGTCTTTTGTTGTTCGTGTATGTTGTTTCTTTTGTGTCATGTCTGTTTGCATTTCGTCTTCATGACTGTTAAGTGTTTCAAACTCGTACTGTTCACGCCTATCTCACAGTGGCGAGGTACCGAGAGGCTGCTATATGCAGTGGCTAGATGTGTCACCCTTTCAGCTGTGTACTAGTCATTGGCCCGACCATAATTTGAAGGGTAGTCCTTGGTTTTGACCCAAGTGCCAAGAGACCTTCTGTATATGTGATTGATAAAAACGCTACAAAACATAGCAGAACAATTAAAATATGCCAAACCGAGCACGACTGGGCGACTACATGACTATCTTATGATCGAATGGTCAAGAAAAATTCAAGCTGCTCATGTGCAATCAATATATAATGCACAAACACCAGTGTTGATTACTCCACACAAGACATCGAACATTAGCCGAGCTGTGTTGATAACTTGCGATATAGCTGATTCTTCTAAGTAAGAAATATTGGCTGAGTTAGCACCACATGGAGTTACAGAAGTCAGCAGATTTACAGAAACAATTGATGAACAAAAGTTCCTTTGAATAGTTATCTTCTGACCATCAATCTGTGCGAACATCCACATTGAAGGTTGGGTATATGAAGATGGATTTAAGCATATATGTTCCAAAACCCGTTGAGATGCTTCAAATGACAGGGGTATGGCCACATAGCCAGGAACATTGTAAAAGAAAAGAAACCATATGTGCACGATGTTCTATTTCTGTTCATGATCATACGGGTTGTACGAATCTTAAGAAATGTTCAGTGTCAAGGTTGACATGCTGCAATGAATCGTTCATGTCCCATTTTGGGAATATGAAGTGAAGATTCAACAATGTATGTCTGAGAAGCATCTGTCATAAATAGATGCTAAGAAAATAGTTGGTCCTCGACCATACATTCCACAGGCCACATACTCAGCAATCGTGTCTACCACAACAGTGTGTTGATGCCAGCACTCAGAGACAGATTCAACCCAAACACATCAGTATATCACTACATGTAGCAACACAAGTTGAGAAGACTGATATTATTCCTGTTCTAGTACATGTAGCGCGCAGGTAATGGCTGCAGCTTCTGCCGTTGAGACATTTCATCAGAAAGAACCTAAATGAATGCAAATTGATCCTATCGTTCCAAAAAAAAAATTTGCCTGTTGCTTCGAAACAAAGATTGCCAAAGTCATTCAAACGTTTCGACTCTACGAAAGAGAGGTACATCTTTGAACTTTCAAAAAATTTGACCATGATTATTGAGAAAAGGTTAACTCTCAAAGACAACAAACAATATTTTTGGATCGATGCTGTCGGGTGGGTGGGTGAACGATGAAATTTTGTCTCATCCACCCGACCGTTAGTTTGACGCATTGATAAAAGTTCATATTATAAATACCTTGTCAATCTGTGTCAATGCAAAATCTGATTTGAAAAGCTACTTCACATATTTCGATGTGGATCCTTGTAATTTCGTGTTATTTATTTGATGTTTATTATCTATTCTTGTACTACTTTTATACGTTTATAGTATGATTGCCCACTTGTTGGTTATTGTTATTGGTTATTCCTGACTCCAGGTGGAAACATTCCTCTTGGGTGTTTTTATTCAGCCTGTTCTCTCGATAACCCGCACATCTGTTTATAATATATGTTATTAATTGGTTGTTTCCATATTGGCCGAGTTATGAGGCCGAGGTCTGTCGTGTTGGCCTGAGGCCGCAGGCCGAAGGCTAATACGACAGACCGAAGTATTTTATTAATTAGCAACAATGGCAATAATTTCACAGGATGAATATATTAACATAGATATGCCATTGTGTTTTATTAAATTAACAATTATTCCAGCATTTTTTATTCTTGTGAACTTTGTGAAGAACTTGCAGCGATTTCACAGTACTGTCAGTTTCCATTGGGAATGATATTGATACGGATACATGTAGTTCATCCACGTACATGTATATTTACTCCCAAAAACAGTGACTGTCCCTAATTCAACTGCAACCTATCTTCCGTCGACGCAATATTCTTTTCCGATCGAGCTAATTACGTATGACGTCTTTACGTTACCTTGACTTATTGGCCGCGTTTTCTACTTATTGGCCGACATTTTGTTACTTATGACGCGGGCAGCGTTTTACTTATTGCGGCCGATAAGCTGTAGCTAATTAATAATAGACCTTATTTTAGGTAGATAATCTGCTTAGAATGGTTTTAATTTGAGTTGATAATGTGCTGAAAATGAGAGCTTTTTAGTCACATTATCGATATTAGGATATTTTTACACAGCTCATAGCATTGTTTTAATCTAATCCACTGTCTGATTTATCTACAAAGTTGCTTCGCTACGCTCGTATTTGATACCTGATTCTGTTCTGGGTTGTGATATGGCCTAGCGACTATGACGACGTTAAACCCTCAATCAATCAATCATCACCTCACATTATATTCATCACATCATATTCATCACCTCGTAATCGTAACCATTTATCGACTTTCGTCAGCAGCTTGCCGCCATGGGAGAGGGGCTCTGATACGTTTAGTAGCTTCTGCCCAGAACCGGTTTGCACGTTTCATCAGCATTATTTCATTATTTCTTTATTTCATGTTGTTACCCAGCCTGTTATCATCAAGATAAGCCCATAACGGGCTCATTTTAATGAGCGAAATAAACTCATATTGGCATTATTTACCTCAATATACGCTCTATATGGACCTAAACTCGTTTTTTTTAAACAGGCGAACATGGGACTATATACATACGAAATAAGCACACCTTAGCATTATTTAATCAACATGTTTTCATCGAGACGACTCACCAGATTCACGCTCTTTATATATATGAACTTATTTGATAATAAAATATTTCCAACAATGTGACTATTTAGGGCAAATATGAACCTATTTGCACAATGATATGTTGCAGCACTATGTAAGTATACTTTCGGCTATTATTGGGTCACAATAAAATATGTTCCTGTACCAACAGGCGCATATGTATTTAATAACCCCGCTCAGCAATGTTGCAAACGAGTGCGTCTGCACTCTGCACATGATGGATTATCCTACAATCTGTACTTTAGCCCCTCAGCAATGTTCCCAAATATGTGCGCCCGAGCCTGTTAGGCCAACAAATGGAGGTCTATGAACTTTTGAAAGTGAAAAACTCACTATGAGGAAGCAATAATAGCAAATTTAAATGCAACACAAACACCTTATTGTCTCACTTTGAATTTCAAGTGACAAAATGCAGTTATCGTTTTCTGCTCTTGCTTCTTCTTCGCGCAGATGAAATTCATTGGTATTGAATCTGATTTCAGCAATCAATGTATCTGAGCTCGGAGAATAACAAATCGAATGTCAAAGCAATGTTCACGGCGCAAGCGGAAACTTCAATCGAACATGGACGCACGCCAAAAACACTTTAATTACCCTTCCGGGAAGCGAATATATTTAATAGCCATAGTACGCAAATACGAGAGGAAACACAGGCAAATGTGATACCTTCTTCCCAATATGAACAGTGAAAAGCGAAATGGCTATGGGGTCTTAGTTTGGGTGTACAAATTCCAATTTTCAACTGCACGGCTCCCATGAATCAATTCAACTTTCCGACAGTAGGGAGTTTAATTGGCATCACTATATTGGTTTACAACTGGTATCGCAGTCTATCCAGATATTGGATAACTCCCACATAACGCTCCTCGTGGTTAGACGTTGTTCAAATCAATGTCATTTTAGTCTAAACATTGACTGAAAGTAGGACAGTTGACGTTATGTCTAAATTTAAGTTGCAATAAATATTACTTGGTAGATATATCAGAATATTATCACCCTATTCCCAGTCTAACATGAACAGCTGGGCTCATATTCACCAACTGGGTTTATATGTAGTCCAGGTAGTTTATGTGTCTCAATGCGAAACTATATGTGGTCGTCGATCGGAGAGGCATCGTCGTTGTAGTGGCTGTATAGGAGTTTACCATGTCTCCATTTCAAGTCGACCAAACGGTGGTCAGAATATTGACATGGTATGAGATTATACCATGTCACTAGACTGGAAGTCGTTTCCCATACCATGCTACATGTAGTAACCACCATTTTAAAAATACGCCGCCCCCCCCCCCCAGCACGCTTCGAATCGTAACTTTCATGTATAATCGCGTGTCCGTCGGAACAGCCGCCCGAACAAAAGTAGTCAATAATACAATGAATGTTCAGTCAGGATTCCCAGTGCTAAATAACTGTACCATCCATAAAAGGATATTGTAATCCACAATAGATGAACAAAGCGACGTTGCAAGCATAAATCATAAGAACTGTGCCAGTGTTGATCACCATTATTATAGAGAACCAGACCAAGTACACAATTCTGACGCCATATATATGTTCCTTTCGTTGAAAACGACCACGTGTTGCGATGTAAGAGATAGGAAACAACCTTGATTGGGAAAACAAACTTTGGGTTATCTACCTTTGTCCGCTTCATAATTTAGATGTTGGGAGCGGGTTGTACTACTGATTGCTATTTCCTGAGAATATACCTTTGGCGTATGCCTTTAGTATGTTTTGGTATACCTTTTTGGTATACCTGGTATGTTTTTGGTGTACCTTTGTTATATGTATCATACCTTTTGGTATGATTTTGGTTTACCTTTGTTTACTTTTAAACCCGAATATGTTATCAGATTTAACGCGGAACAACGCACTCGGGTGTTATATTTACAACATTAGCATTTCCACTTAAACTTATGCGTGGTGATAATTTTTGTAACGCGGTTACAAATTGTCGAGATTGTAAATACGTTACAGCGTCTCCCGTTGAATGGTATATAGCGTTGTACCAGGCTCAGTGGGTCAATACCACCCTCCGCTTCGCGTCGGTGGTATTGGCCACATCGCCTGGCACCAAGCTATACCAGATAACTGGAGATAATGTAACTTGTAATATTAACCAATCAAGGGGATTTGACTACTGTTGGTCACCGGTTACACAAGTAACATGCGCATAGCAGTACATGTTTTGTTCACTTCGATCATGAGCAATCGTGAGAAAGGTCGTGTTGCAAAATACACAAATGGCGAAAGGAATGATATCCTAAAAACTCTTTCCGCAGAATGATTCAGTTTTTGAGGCTCTATATACAGCTATAAATGTATGTGTAAGAAAGACGTGAATTGTATCCAGTGATTGTTCTCAATTTAGTCGTGGTGTGGCTAACAGATGGCAAATATGATAGATTGTGTTAATCATATCGCACACAGTTTGTGTCCAGGGTTCGCGCTGCCACTTGCCAAATTTGCCAATGGCAAAAATAATTCACATTTGGCAAAAAAATATTTTCATTTGGCAAAAGTTTTGGCAAGTCACTTTTTAATTTAAGATGCAGTTAATCTGATAGCATTAGTATTGATGGGTGAGGGATTACCGGTATTTAGTGTGGTGGTGGTGTTTACATAGCTAATCCTCTTGTAATGTGCCTTTCTGATAAAGCAACCCTTCTACAATTTTAGTGTTCGGTGATAGGTTTATTGTTGTATGATAAAAAACAAAATAAGACTCAATGTTGCAGAAAATTATACTATCAGGGATAGCATTTATCAAATTCTAAAACAATTTGGCAAAAAATATTTTCATTTGGCAAAGTATTTGGCAAAAGTGAATATTTGTCCAGCGCGGACCCTGTTTGTGTCGACGCTAGAGAAGGTATATTGTGCCTTCAGCCGCTACCAAATAAACTAATTGGTTTATACAAACATAAATCATGTTGGTGAATACGAGCCCTAGTGTTGTTTCAGGCATAACAGTTCCAATACACACAGCGAACAGAACCTTTGTTCCAAGAATGTACATATAATCGTGGCATTTCGAAACGCCCCCTTAAAGGGGGACTGTACCCTAAAACTGACTATTTATGGGACCATCTCTTATTAATGACTGGAGTCATAAATCCATTTTTTCATTATAATTACCAAGTTCTTTGCATCGTTCATAGAGAACATGAGTGTATTTTGCACTAATCCATGGCTCAAATTCATTCATTTGTTGCATATATATTCTGTTGAGTATAAACAGAGATGGTCCCATAAATGGCCATATTTAGCGTACAGTACCCATTAACGACAGTGGGATGGGTCCCCTTGCGCATATGATTGCAGGCGAATATACATGTATTACCCATACAGCCACACTAGTGTACCTAATATACAACTTTCGCATAATGAACTACGATAGATAAGTATTACGAATAGGGTACTACGTCACTAAAACTTGTGTTCTTTCTATTAGTTATTGTTTTGCCCTATTCGTTGTTGAGATTACGGTTTGGATTTTCAACAAAACTCACAAATACATCATAAAATAATAAGTTCGCGATCGTTTCTTGTATCTATTAGTGGCAATATAATCATTCGTCGTCATGAAACACGAGACGCTTGCGAAACACAAATCACTAAGCCCGACGACGACTAGATATATCGCCGGCTGCGATGAAGCAAACAACGAAAAATACCAATTAGAACTGGACATCCTGCTTCTGAAAGAATATTTAGCGTCACCATCCCTGATGTATCATACCATGAAACTCTACTCTGGCTATCGCCCGTAGAGATCATATTCCACCAGTACAAACCCTTGGAACTTTTCGAAGTTTTGACAGGGAACTTTATGAAGTTGAAAAAATAAATTTCTTAGTTATTATCTGTTCCTTAATGATGTACTTCACTGCAGGTGAATGTCCTAACTCGAAATTTCACAATTTAAGTGACTTTGTGAGCGAAATTGCTTTGCGTTGCATACAATTATGGACTTTCTCCTGGGTAATTTATTCAATGCTTATTGCGATATCGGCTCATAAGAGACCCAGAAAAGCATGCAATTTCGAATTGGGACCTCTGCTTTCAGTGAAGTACAGATAATTACTACGAAATATACATGTATTCCCCGCATTATTTCTTCGACTATATAAGATTCCCTGTCAAAAAGTTCCAAGGTTTTGTACTGGTGGAATATGATCTCTACGGGCATTAGCCAGAGTAGATATTCATGGCATGATCACCATCCCTGAACGCTAAATGTAAAAAGAACAAATGAGGGGAAATCGTGGATGCTATAAATAAAACAGTTCGTGTTCTCATTAAAGCGAGCTTTGCATGCAACCACCGTGCTTACTGCTGGCTATGACCCGATAAACCCTTACTTAAGTGCAAAATTATCCCTGTGGGGGGTTCCCGGTGAGATATCAACGTATCTATTGATTTGTGCACGTATTAACGTAACATAACGCATCCACTGTGAGGTACAAGTCTCTCTGAGAGTGGGACAGATAGAGCAACGACATTTGTGCCTCTGTGATGTCGCGATGTGAGCTCAGGCTTAAAATCTTAAATTGATGGAAACCCTAATTAGACAAACAAATAAACACACACGGCAAAAATAACAATATCACCTTACTGCAAGTGGAACGAAGTTTGAAGAGTAAGATTATCTCATAAACGGACTCGTATTGTTCTCAATTCTTCGAAAATGTTTTTGGACAATCCGAATAAATTACGACTACAAATAGACCTAGCTATTCGTAATAATTAGTTGTCATCGTTCATTATGCGAAAGGTGTCTACTCAGCTCTCTATAACCCGTCATTAATATTACATGCAGTTACATTTACAAGTAAAGTTAGTTGGTAAATACTTCCCTTATGTGTACTGGCGAAATTTGTTGTGAAATGGCCAGAAAAAAGCCCAAGTACTTACGTCTAATCTGTTTATTTTTTTAACAAAAAACATGCCTTTCAACTGACAGAAAACAACCATAATTGAATGCTAAATTGCTAACTACAAGTAATGTCCAATGCAAGTATATTTGCTTTAATATTGCGTCTTGGTGAAACATATCCGTGGTTATTGCTGTCGGAATGTTGCCTGGTTTATTCCACTCCCTCTAAGATGGGATATGGGGTCCTTCCATGCGGCTACACGAAGGTTTGCAAATGCACATATAACCTTTTAATTTTGATTAAGAATTTGACCTTGCTGACGAATAATTCACCAACGTTTCAACACAGCCAGTGTGTACATTTGTTCAACACAATTAGCAAACACTAAACTGCAGGAATAAACTGCTATAGATCATCAATGAATTGAATATGATTTCAGGATTCGTGTCATTATCAAATAATGAGAACAAAATAACACAAACGTCCGTACTGCAAAGCGATAACGATAGTACGTGTACCTCCAGGCACTGACAAGTTTGCATGGTAATTTTGTTTTTGCAGGAATCTCGTCATAGAAAATAATTTTGTGGCAGAATGTGAACGGCACATACTTGACGGATCAATTTTCTTTGGAAATCTATCAATTTTCAAAACGGTTATTTGCGGAATTATCCTTGATTTTGAATGATGACAGACGGCTGCTTTAACGTGAGTGTCAAAGAGCAGCAATCTAGAATCGTTCTCACATCTAATCTCTTTATTTTTTTAGACATTAAACATGCATTTTAACTGAACGAAAACCACTATAAGCGCATGCTGGCCAATTCCCAATGCAAATATGTTTGCTCCAATGTGACCAATTTCGTCTTGTCCAAACAGATCTGCGATTAGTGTTGTCGCAATGGTGGTTTATCGCACTCCCTTATTTAGGATCTTGGATTTTGCCACGCGGCTACACGAAGGTTTGTAAATGCACATAAAACATTTTAATTTTGATTAGGAATATTAAATTGCTCTCGAATAAGTCATCAACTGTTCTACATTCGTGCAACACAATTAGCAAACACAAAACTACAGAATTAAACTGCTTTAGATCGCCAAATAATTGCATCTGATATCAGGATTCGCATTTTTACCATAATATTTCCCATTGTAAGTTTCCAAATAACGAATAACAATGACTTAAACGTCCGTATACTGCAAACCGATAACGATATGTGTACGTTCTCCCACTGGCAAGTTTACATTTGTTTTTTTGCAGGAATTTCCTCATAGAAAACCAGAATATGAACGGCAACATGCGTGTTCATCTCCAAATGACGGATGTCAATTTTGTTTTGAAAATGTGTCAATTTTCAATAAGGTTATTTGGGGAATTATTTTTTATTTTGAACCATACAGATAACTGCTTCAGCGTTAGTGCCACAGAGCAGCAATCTAAAATCGTTCGCACGTGCAATTTGTTTATTTTTAACATAAAACATGCCTTTCATCTGAACGAAAACCACCCTAAGTGCACGCTAACCAATTTCCAATGCAAATGTGCTTGCTCCAATATGCCCAGTTTGTCCAAACATATCCGTGGTTATTATTGTTGGCATGTTGGTTTATCCCACACCCTTAGTTGGGATCTCGGATTTTTACAAGCTGCTACACGACAGGATTAGACTGTTTTCGGTTACCATAGAATTGCATCTGATTTCATGATTCGTGTTTTCACCATGAGATTTCCCATAGTAAAATTCCAAATAATGAATAAAGATGGCACAGACGTCCGTACTGCAAAGCGTTGACGTTATTACGTGTAACATCACACACTGGCCAGTTTGTAGGGTCATTTTTTGGAGGAATTTCGTCATAGAAAACAATTTGATGAAAAAATATGAACTAGAAAATGCAAATTTAGGTAATATCACAACAGGTGAAACAATGGTTTTAATCCTGACGTTGTTAACTTGGTGCAGATGCCTTTAAAATCATGTGTGCGTTCGTTTTTTGGCATATTATACATTCGTAGCTATGGGTATACGAATGCGGCCTATGGGTATACGAATGCGGCATATGGGTGTACGAATGCGGCCTATGGGTGTACGAATGCGGCCTATGTGTGTGCGAATGCGGCCAATGGGTACGCATTCTTGTTGACTGAAAGATATTCAGCGTTTCAATTATTTTATACCGCGAAACATCAAAGGAGAAAAATCTAAATAAAGCGCAGTTTTGAGAGACGAGACGAATATAACATTCGACTGATCGATATAAATGGTCGGCTGTATAATCAGGATTGATCAATTACGTCGTTTAGTTAACCCTTTACCCAACAGAACGGCCCTGTGCCAATGCATTCTCTTATATATGCGAGTCGACCATAGGTCGCCTCGCATATATAAGAGAATGCATTGGCTTAACACATTAAAAATTATAAAATTGTTAAAGAATGTAAGAAAAAATGGTAAAAAGTGTTAAAAAGGCCAATGCATTCGCTTATATATGCGAGGCGACCTATGGTCGACTCGCATATATCAGAGAATGCATTGGCACAGGGCATAACTGTAACTATCACAATGTGGTCAATGAGCCGGTTCCAATGATATCCATATTTGTATGGTTCTATTGAGACAGACCGAAGATATTTTAGGCTGTTGAAGCTTTATTTGGCCGGTTTTGGCCGGTTTGTTGGGCAAAGGGTTAATATTTGTTTCCACCGCGAAAGTCTGAGATTCGATCGCAACCACGTGAACCTGATTAATGATCATGACGTGCACAACTCCACAACTGCCAAAATCAACCTTAAAATGGGATAACACGTGTTTGTGTCTCTTCATCCGCAGTGGTTATCCGTAACATATTCCTGTTTCTCGTTCCATTCATGTTAAAGTTATTTGAAACACTCCGGTATATAGGGTGATGAAATAGAAATGGAGAATATCTTGCTCAAAGTAGTTATTTTTTACAAATATTATATCCAAATTGACAACACACACGCCGTTATTCTTATATATTAATTAAATGCAGTGACTCTTGGTGTCGAAATCGTTTTCGTAAGTTTATCACCAATAGTTGCGTCCCGAATCGAGAAGTAAATGTTTACAATTGAGCGTAGTTCGGACGGTGTTTTCTATGAAGTGGTACGGTCGATTTGCTTGAGATTTTCGGCGTTAGTAGAATGCTATATTTCTCCAGTTGGCATAGCGCCTGAATACTAATTGATCAGTTTCACGCCCCCGAACAAGTCGATAACATGTCTTTGAACAGGATTGTGTGGTCACTTAGTCTGAACACATCTATAACCGACCTTATATTCGCTGTAGCATATGTCAACATTTAACCCAACTAATTGTTTCTACCTCCACCTTTATTACTTCTATGTTTCCCGAATGTCCACTTGGTAATCTGAATGTTGGTGTCACTAACGAGTCACCACTGATACATCTGACAGAGATCTGGTGGGCATCACTCCGCATACAATCTATATATATAGATACAAAAAGAGTAGGATCTGTCTGTCTGTCCGGTGTTTTCTCCCACACCCCTGGACCAATTTCAACCACATTTGGTGTCGTGACTCGTGGTGCCCTGGTGGAAGTTACAACGGCGTTAGTTTAAAAAAAATTCAATATAAAATTAAGTAAAAAAAAAAAAAAACACAAATTTAAAATAAGCTCACTATGGGCCTATTTCATAATCAGATAAGTGGAAGATGAACTTATGCGAATATTTAGGTCCAAATGTGTCACAGGCCCCTAACGCACAGGGTCTCTCCGATGCTGAATAAAGGTTCCCATCGGGAGCCTGTTTCAGCTAGTAAATACTATTTGCATAAGGCTTATTGAACCCCACACCCAACTAATTTTTTTCTTTCCGATATAGATGTGTATCTCATTTGCATTTATCAATGTATAACGTATAAAATGTGAGCTTGTGTAACGTGATGAATGCGGAGTTCGTGTCAACAATATTTTATGCATAATAAGCATATTACATGTATAATTATATGTGGCCAAAATCCAGATAAGTACGTCGACGGTCGATAGATCGCGTATGTAAATAAACAAAATGTAATTAATTCAAACAGCGCAAAACTAAATGATGGTACACGTGCAGTATGTTTATGCATGTTGACGTTTTGTTTCGAATATAATCGCATGCATAGGTGACCTACATTTGCGTTCCAAGTACGTTCAGCGACAAAGTACACACGCTCTAATAACATGAAAAGTGTCAAGAGGCGTGGTTTTTGTTCTCAGTCAAGGACTACATTTTATAAAGAAAAACTTTCTTATGAGTCTCATATATCATTTCACTTGAGGTCTACTCATTTATGGTTTTAATCTATATTTTTATTATACACTTTTATATCTACATTGTTGGACCCCCGGTATGCCATCTATCTTCTAATTCAGACATGTGTTTACTCGTGTATATCTGGTTCGCAAATTTTATTGCAGCGCCTAAATCTGATAACAATTTAGTACTTTTAAATTAGCATCTATAATTTCTCGTGTCTAAATAGTGCAGACTACTTTACCATTGAACGACTTCAGTCAATCTATCTGCCAGTTCATCAATCAGAATCACGATGATCGCGGTTGGTTGCCTTTGATTGACTGTGTTTGATTGGGCAGAGCACTTGGCTACCGCAATAGAATGTCTTGTTCTCTCACACGCTAGTTTTGTCTTCGTCTTCAGACATGTCTCTAAATCCACATGCCCGTGTTATCACGACAGGCAAGTAAATTTGTATTATGTCAGGCCATATGTCATGTATATCTACGAATAATAGAATGTCAGGTATATTAATTAGACAATTACAAACATAGAAAAACAAATCAGTTGATCGGAGTCCAACAGCGACCATGGATGCTTATGTTTACGTGAATATGTCTTGGTTTAAACATATTTATTTATCTAATTATATACAATTGTATAGAGACAATGGGATTGGAGGACACGTGCTGTCTCACTTATGGGTACCTCCTCTCCCGTGTGTTATTACAACTAACAATAAATAAAGAACACTGGCAAACCAACATGACTCCCAAAAGCATGTTGAACATATATACATGTAGATATCACCGTCTTCCCCTCCCCGAATCAATCCTGAGTTCATATATGTATTAGTTGAAAGTCGTGATTGTTTAAGTAAATAGCTGGCTTATACATTTATTTGCAAGAGTGGATCTGTCTCGCCATCCCATTACGCGGCAGCTCAAGTACATTATTGAAGGGATTCATACAGACAGATTTCATCGGACTGACGACAAGGGGGTGGATAACATAACGCGATATGCACACGTAATTGAATGGAAATGGCATTACGTTGTGTGTGTATTTTTTACCAGTCAAAATAAGTGGTATATTAAGCGCGCTATGTTCGCGCCCAATATCGCAATATTACGCAATAATATTGCAAGTGGAAACGCTTATAAGCGCGCCGCTTGCGATATTATCGCAATATTTCGCGCTTAGTATTGCGATATCGCGCGCTTAATATTGCGAGATCTTGCGCTCAAAATTGTGGCATTTGAAGCAAATTATTGCTTCTTCTATATTGTTTATTGCATAAATAGAGACAATGTTTTAGATTTGTATATAAGTATAGTTGTAAATGATATACGTACACTATATGCACACTATACGCACAGTATTTATCTTATATAAATATAACAATGTCTGGTCTGTATGAAATTTTGCGCACTTAATATCGCAATATTTCTTACTCAATATCGCAATAATAAGCGCGCCAGATTTTTGGTATTGCGCTATAATCGCGCCTTTTTCGTCAATAAGCGCTCAGTATCGCAATAAAGGCGTGCCTCAATATACTACTTCATCTGACTGGCACTGTAGAAATGAATACGAGTGATGTTTGTAGCAAGACAATGTGGATGTTTAGATTTGAAAACATCTAACTTCGATTTTCTGTCATGCATAGCATTATTAAACACAATGTTATTCTCTGCGCCCGAGGCGGGATAATAGCAAGTAATCAGATAGCTATGTTCTATTTCCAAACGAAGTCAGTGCAACATAATTAACACATCGATTTCGTTTGTTGTCAATGAGAATCGAAAACATGTCAAACTCAAGTTACCTAAACTATCCATGTTTCCAAAGCTATCCATACTGGGGTGATGGGACGACAGTCTAACTTGGGTATATCACCCAGACAATATACATCGTTGCACACATAGTTGTATTGCTATGCTATAAAAAGATGGGTATATTGTAAATTTAATTTTCATATCCTATCCTAAATTTACCCTTAAGAAATGGGCAATATATAAAGAGAACTAAATATTATTATGCCGAAAGACATATACATATGTTACAAATGTAGATGTGAGGATTTTGATAGAAGATAGTTTAATTGGAGAGGTCCCATTTTAGAGAATGCCATTGGTACTGATGAAATATGACGAACAATCCATTCTTTCTACCTGTATTCACAAAGCTTGTTTTTAGAAGAAATCTACCCAGTGGACCTCAAATTAACGACGAAGACAGACTTAAAAAAGGAAATATTTTTGAAAACCCTTGGATCATTGCTGAAATTTAGAAAAAAACATACTGCACTTCACTTGCTCTCTGCCACTTTTCTGCAGTCGACTTCAATCTTTCTCTGTTATTATTTATTTACTCTTTCTTAATATGAAAATGTGTTTGTTCCATTACCAATACCATGCAGTTATATATAATTAATGCTGTATATTTGATGTGCTAAATGTTATTCCTTGAAATTGTGTTACTTTGGGTAAATACTAACTGTCCAGTGTGTGAATGGCCGATCGCGCGCCGGTACTCACTCCTACAATATGCAGCTGGTTTGGGTGCACGCGCTCTTGGAGGCAATCTCAGTATGTTCTTAATCCAATATATCAATCTGTCAGAAACACGATGGGATTCGAGTATTAGGAATCGTATAGATGATGGATTTCTTTATTCAGTGTAATTAATATTTAAATCAAAATACTTGCGCAGACCACGGCGATAATGAACCACGACGCGATCTCGAATAGGATCTTGTGCACGAAATAACGTCAACAAACAACCTATGGGTAATTAGGACACACGCCTTGAAATAGTGTGTCTGTCATGTGCAGAATGAGGTCCCCAGAGGGTGAATTTCGTGACGCTACACTGTACAGCAGGTTAGCATAAATAAATCCACTCTCTGGGGGACTTCATTCTGCTTAGGCCTCATCTTCTGTGATTTATCTATAGTCTCAAATAAACATTGCTTTTAGTTACTTTCTCCCTTCTGTTCAGTTTCTGTATCTCTCAATTTTCAGAAGATAAAATGCATAATCTAGATGACTAATGTGTACATATCACCAACTTCAACTGGGGAACTTCAATCTGATCCAAGTCTCCTATAGCATATACATGTATGTTGCTCTTCTAAAAGGTCGTAGCTGCAGTTTTGGCGCGAAACTTGTTATTGCATTTTCGGAATCTACGGGTTCGATTACATGAATTATAACTTGTCAATATTTCAAGTATAAATATTATTTTTCGATTCTTATCAGGGAAATTGGTGCTCTAAAATCTCGTATCTGGGTCCCGGCGAACAAAATTCGTTGATTTTAAAATGTCGTGATTTTTATTTTCGAAACTGTTCCCGATAGGATGCTTCTGATTGTGTTATTTTGAAGAAGAATGACCGGAGAATGTTTCCTCCTTATCCTGAGTGACAGAGACTAACGAAGCCGCGGGAATCGTAAAGACTAAAATGTCGTATAGACAAGATTTCGATTTTTAACTTCTGGAAGTGTCGTATAAAACAATCAAATCATGTTTTCTCATCAAATAGAAGATAATTGAATTTGAAAGTGTATCTATTATATAACAACTGTTGTGATATAAAGTGTTACTGTGCAAAGTTATTGGCAGATACCAATTCTAGTTCCAGAGATGAATAGTTTTGTGTGTCTCTTGAACAATTTGATTATCCTGAGGTACAGTAATGATCTAAGTAATCGACTTCTTAACCACAGCAGAATTATGGGTAACTTTTCAGGATTTAGTCGGAAATATAGCTTGTTTCCGAGAGCTTTCCGATGAATGGCAACAAGCCATATTTCCGTCTAAATCCTGAAAAGTTACCCATAATTCTGCTGTGGTTAAGAAGTCGATTACGTAGAGCATTACTGTGGGACCTATCCACGTACAGTTCAGCCGCCCCCACACCAGGGCCGGGAGCATACGTCATAATTTACTCAATAAATGGCTACAAGTCTCACATCGAATTTAGTAATCATCGTGTATCATTTTATGCTAGTTCACTACATGTATGAATCCCGTCACCATATACATATGACTGTTTGAGTAAACTTGGTCACCATTTGTGAACGACACAATATCATTAAAGGCACGGGTGATCTTCACGGTGGGTATTGCTGTTAAAACAGTCACTTCCGTTAAAACCGCCATAACAAAAAGAGTATTAAAAATTAGACAGATATTGTTCTTATACCAATCATAAATATTGCGTAAATAGTCAAGTTTGTATGATTTGTTATGTAAACAAAGACCAAAAATGTTACAGAATATGGCTTTTGTTTACATCACACAACGTACAAACTTGACATTGATTTGATATTGATGATTGGTATAAGAATAAAATATGTCTATATTTTAATATTCTATTTGTTTATGGCAGTTTTAACGGATATGACAATTTGAACAGCATACCCATCGCGAAGGCCGTTCATGCCTTTAAAACGAATCTGTAGAAATAATTGGACACCCGAAAACAACTTACATGTTTGACCAGAAGTTCAACTTTCGCGCATCACATCCTTGCACTCCCATCTGTTAGGGAATCTATTAGACGCAGCTACCATGTCGCTATATCTCTGAAATTGTGCAATATCCGCCAAAAATGATCTGCTCTCAACGTTCAATGACCCTTTATTATTAGGATTTCTCTCTCGTGAATTTTTTGTTTATTTTGGAACTGAAGAATGCTGCTCTGACGGCAGTTACTTTTCAACTGTTGTTATGAAAACTTCGATCATATACCATACGCCATAATGCATATATTTCTCTCGAATAAATAAAATATTAGGCAAAATAATACATTTTTAGTATAAACAAACTAAAAGTCCTGGTTTCTGTCATAAAGTTCCTAAATATTGACCCAAGAGTGGAAGTTCTGATGAAAGGCCACTATTCACTAACTACATCCCATCCCCCATTTCGCATTACCCGTTGAGCGTCCTTGACCTTGTCATCAAAATTCTGCGCGGACTCGACTCCACAAGAATAACACGACGGGCTTTGAGTCATTGACTTTATGAACCCGCGGTCGATGTCCGCCCTTGACGCCGACGATTATATGACCAGACATCCAGCTGATTGATTTCTAAAAACATTTCTGTCTGGCGATTGAAATCGATGAATTATTGTGGTTGTTGTACCTTGATATTGCCTATAATTTCAATGGTCCTGTGTGTCATCACACAAACTTGATTTCCTCAGCTTAGATTGTTAATCCATGTACTATATATTGATCGAATCTAATCAGAAAAAGAACCAAGAATTTAAATAAGAAATGACTTGCAGATCGAATGGGGTCATTGGTTTTGACCGATAGAGTAATTAAACATAGTGTTCGAATCCCGAAGGGATTCACACGAACTTTGTTTAATTACTCTGCCGGCCGATCAAAACCAATAACCCCAATCGATCTGCAAGTCATTTCTTATAATCATATACCAATACATTTTAATAGAATATTAATAATTTGAACTACTTTTCAAAAGTACCATAACAATTGAAAGTAATATATATTGTGCAAATTCCAACACAGTCTCTCAATAACAACACGCAGCTTGAAGTGACGTAGGTGGTTCATAGCTTTTTATGAAGTGGACACCACGCACCGAGCGCGTACACACGGTCGGACTAGAGTGACGTATATGTGTTAATCGCCTTTTATGAAGTGGACACCACGCACCGAGCGCGTACACACGGTCGGACTAGAGTGACGTACATGTGTTAATCGCCTTTTATAAAGTGGATACCACGCACCGAGCGCGTACACACGGTCGGACTAGAGTGACGTACACGTGTTAATCGCCTTTTATAAAGTGGATACCACGCACCGAGCGCGTACACACGGTCGGACTAGAGTGACGTACATGTGTTAATCGCCTTTTATGAAGTGGATACCACGCACCGAGCGCGTACACACGGTCGGACTAGAGTGACGTACATGTGTTAATCGCCTTTTATGAAGTGGACACCACGCACCGAGCGCGTACACACGGTCAGACTAGAGTGACGTACATGTGTTAATCGCCTTTTATGAAGTGGACACCACGCACCGAGCGCGTACACACGGTCAGACTAGAGTGACGTATATGTGTTAATCGCCTTTTATGAAGTGGACACCACGCACCGAGCGCGTACACACGGTCAGACTAGAGTGACGTACATGTGTTAATCGCCTTTTATGAAGTGGACACCACGCACCGAGCGCGTACACACGGTCAGACTAGAGTGACGTATATGTGTTAATCGCCTTTTATGAAGTGGACACCACGCACCGAGCGCGTACACACGGTCGGACTAGAGTGACGTACATGTGTTAATCGCCTTTTATGAAGTGGACACCACGCACCGAGCGCGTCGGACTAGAGTGATGTAGGTGTTCATCGCTTTTTATGAAGTGTCGACTTCAGTTATTGCCTGATGAACGTCGGAAACATTCGTGTAACCGTATCGAGATTTGAATTGATTCTTAAGGAAGATAAAGTGTGAATGCAGAGTGTTTGTGATTATAATGATATAACCACCAACATCATAGTAAACCTAGTGCCCCGTTTCCAATGCTGATGCCAATGTGAGGATATACATGTACAGGAACTACTTATGTGTGGACTTCACTGTCTGAGAAAGACAGAAGTTTCAGAAGGTATCGGCCAAAAATCAGATCCCTATATATCCTCGACCAAATATATCTAGTGTATTGATAATTATTTCTTTATGCGCCATTATATATAGCTTGTATAAATAGATATTGTTTACACTAAAAACCTTATTGGGGTCTTGTACATTCATCGTCTGTTTCCAACTTTTCGAACAGAATTAAGAAAAAAGCTCTTCATTTTCCGGAACAGACTAATAAATAATGGTCGACCGGGTGAATAGGGGGGGTTTCGTAACTCACGGAGAGAATAATTATTACTCTTAGCTCTATATTCTTATCCGTAAAAGTTACGTGGGGAGAAAAAAAATCGGTTCACAAAAGATAACGACAATGATTAGGATTGCCGACCCCCGCAATGCATGAATGATCGATCGCCATATCAAATCCAGTCGTAAGTCGGGATTTTCTTTACCCTGTGCCAATGCATTCTCTTATATATGCGAGTCGACCATAGGTCGCCTCGCATATATAAGAGAATGCATTGGCCTAACAATTTTTTATCATTTTTTTTAAATAAATGTTTTTTACATTTTTTAGGACATAAAATAAAAAACATCCATTACCCTGCAGGGAGCCCCACACATATATAGAAGCATATAGAAGAGTGTCGTCTGCTGATGTTTGTCTGGGGCTCTGTATGGGTAAAATTAATAAAATTGTTAAAGAATACAAGAAAAAATTATTAAAATTGAAATATTCGCATTGCGTGATCCTCAAGATTAATAATCTTCTATCCAATCGGCCAATTGTCACGGTGGGGAATCACGTGGTTTCGAGTTGATGAGTATCACGCATTCAAAATGGCCGCGGCGATCTAAAACACGACCAGACTCGATGAAAAAAGGTAATAAACTAAGATATGACATATTACATATTATTTTGACAGCTACGAGCAGATGCTATACTATTTTTCAAACAAGCTGATGCCTCATATATGTTCAAATTCATATTTGTTTGCTCTGACATTCTGACCAAAGTTGTCAGGATTCTCCAAGATGTATGGACTGGTGTATTACACGCACCTCCGACTGGCAACTTTGATCAGATGTTATAGAAAACCACTAAGTATTTCCGAACAAATAAGGTATTAACTTGTTTCAAAAATAAACTGCCATATGCTAGTAACTGTTTACAGTCAAACTGCTAAGTTTTGTGTCAGTTCCTCGTATATTATGTTTTTGTTCGTTTGCAAGTTTTGAATGCGTGGTACTCATCAACCTCGAAACCACGTGATTCCCCATCGTGAATTGTGGATTGTGTACGAAGCTTGATAAGTTATGGCTGAGTGATACAACAAAACAAATTAAGGAGTGTATATCATTAAATGAAGTTTTTGATACACACCGAAGAAATTGATGCCCTATCGGTTGAGATGGTTATGACATCACGACTAGTTAGAACGTGCACATCCTTTGATGACATCCTGCACATAATTTCATGACCTAGTTGCGCGATGATATGTTGACCATGTATGTCTTCATCGGTGGCGATCTTTTAAATTCCTGGGCGTCCTTTGAAAGTTAACACCAGTCTGACCATCATTGCCTCCAAAGTGTCGGGCCCAGATTTTCGCCGAATTATTTGCTGTTACAGGTTTAGAAAACGCACATGTCATTCATTGGTGGGGTCAAATCTGGTGTCTATCAAATGCTTACGTGATTTTCGTGCGATGTGCCGATTTGAAATTGCACTAACTTTATATTGAAAGGTGATTCGTAAACGGGAAAAATTCTCAATTTGCGACTGTAACCTGAAGCCCCACAATGTTTCAAGTAGACATCCGAAACAAAAACACAATAGAAGAATGATCTCCTCTATTCGTATCATACGTTGCGATAAGTATATCGCGAATGCAGATCAACAATGGTCTTGGTCTTGAGGAATATTCTTCGTGAAATCCGCCGCGAATAGACGTTTCATGTCCCAATCGATTGCTGGAAGAGTGTTAAGGTAAACCCTAACAACAAAGGCTGCAAAAGTGGATATTGGCAAGTTCATTTACAGAACAATATCGCCAAGATGCATATGATTGGGGTCGAAAGTAAAACCCTTTATATCGTTTCAGAGATGTTGTTTCACCAAATATGAATTCTATATCCACCGGTCCAAGGTCCAATATCAACACAATTGAGATAAATGCATTGGGAAATGAAGTGATAACAAGCACCATTGGTATTATCGGTATATTATCGGACAATCAATTGGCAGACTGCTCCAATCTACCGACCATGCGCAGGGTGGACGATAGGATTGGATAGGATAGGATAATTGTATTTACAATATATACACACATAGAAAGTACAATTACATATAATTAACTATACATGTATATTGTTAGGGGTGACATAGTCATGACTGACTCTCTTTCTATCACCCGAATCTAGTGTTCTTTATTTATTTGTCAGTGTAATAACAAACGGGAGAGGAGCTACTCATAAGTGAGACAACACTTGTCCTCCAATCCCATTGTCTCTATAAAAAATGTATGTGTCATTTACTATGTGTTATCAAATTAGACAAATAACTATGTTTTAAAAAACCCAATCTATGGTACACGTGGCTCTTTCTCAACGACTCGGATATTTCCACTTCTCTCAGAATAACCTCTTCCATAAATAGACACCATATGCAGGAATATCTCAATCACGTGTATGTGCATACTACTGGGAAATACGGTTGTTGCCTGGGAGACTCGTCTGTTAAACTTAACCCTTTACCCAACAGAAGGGCCCTGTGCCAATGCATTCTCTTATATATGCGAGTCGACCATAGGTCGCCTCGCATATATAAGAGAATGCATTGGCTTAACACATTAAAAATTATAAAATTGTTAAAGAATGTAAGAAAAAATGGTAAAAAGTGTTAAAAAAAGATTTTTTTTAGGCCAATGCATTCTCTTATATATGCGAGGCGACCTATGGTCGACTCGCATATATAAGAGAATGCATTGGCACAGGGCATAACTGTAACTATCACAATGTGGTCAAGGAGCCGGTTCCAATGATATCCATATTTGTATGGTTCTATTGAGACAGACCGAAGATATTTTAGGCTGTTGAAGTTTTATTTGGCCGGTTTTGGCCGGTTTGTTGGGTAAAGGGTTAAACTAAGTATTGCTATTTATTACTAAACATCACTATTTAATGCATTATCAAGTTTCGTACAGCCATATAGTGAATAAATTCTGCTCCATTAACATATGCATGTATGCATGCGTCAACGAGACAAGGTCATTGCGTGATCACCAGGATCGTGCGTTGTAGTATTGTGCGAAGATGGTTTTTTTTTTTTTTAATTCTTTATTGACAATATATACATGGACATATTCATATATTTTAAATACAGCATAATGACAATAACAAAAATAATGTCCTGGTATTTTCGGGAGGGGAGACTTTCGCTCGCAACTCACACACGCCTTACACACGTTCAAAATCGAAGACACCTCGTGCGTGTTTTTGATTACACAGACTATGTTTATGACTGGAATGTCACCAGAAATCGTTTCGTATGCTTTTAAGTATACATGTAGTTTATAGTCTCCGATATGAAAAAAAAATGCCTCTATCGCGCCCGGAATTTATATAGCGTTAATTTGACCAACCATCAACAAGTGAAAAAACGAACATAATCACAAATAGTTATTTGTCCTCAAAGTACTTGACAGGGCAAGGTATATCTCACACCATTAACATTCGAAGTGGTTAAGGATATCTCTCTTTAGTGCTATATATTTCTCTAAGCGGTATCTCTCATCAAGTTCACGTAGAAATGATTTATGGTTTATATTTAATTAGACTCACATATATTAATTGAACACCCTTTGGTTTATTTTTTTGAGAAATATAGCAAAATATAGAAAGTTTCAAAATATTCAATGAAAACATCTGCCTTGCCCTCGGATCACATATATACACCGATTACGTAGACAACAAACTTTTATATCGAATAGTTAATGTTTCGCTTAATAGGAAATCTATATCCACGGGATAGCAAGGCCCATTAGAAACAAAGGGATCGAATGCATTGTAAAATGAAGTGATAACAAGCACCATCGGTTTTATCGGTTTATTATGGGACAATCATATGGCAGAATGCACCAATATACAGATGGACTAAGTCTATGATATATGTGGCTCATTCTCATGGACTCGGCCATTTCCACTTCGCTCAGAAATAACCTGAGTACATCCGATAGTGCATCGGGTTGTAAGGGGTATTTCCGTTTCGTACATCTGATGGTGGGATGGGTTGTAGGGGTTTACTCCCGTTTCGTACATCTGATGGTGGGCTGGGTTATAGGGGCTTATGGTCGCTTCGTACATCCGTCGGTAGGGTGGGTTGTAGTGGGTTTAATATCGTTCAAGTCGATAGGCTATCTCGAGACATTGTCAGTTTTATAGCTGCATGATAGAACGGTCGCTCAGATCGATAACTTCAGTGGTAAACATTCCACTGCACGTAGATACCACAGACCTCCGACAGGCACCTGGTAAACGTTCAGTTTTCTCATTTGTGATGATGCTTTTATTTTAAAGTTCCGGTTTCATGGTTGAGGCGAACGTCGTGTACGTCATTTGACGTCAACGTCAACAATAACACTGCACTTCTAGGAACATGCGTGTAATAAAAATTGGTACCACATCAGTTTTGAAATAACGCACATATTTCATTATCGTGCTTAAGAGTGTGCATGCTCATTCAATTGGTCGAACGGTTGTCACGAACGAGCGATTGGTTGTTAATGTCACACATAAAGGAATTGTAATGCCATTATTAAATAGAATTATTTTGCGCAAAACAAATTTCATCTGGAGCCTGTACATTTGCTGCATTATTGATGAAACTTCACTTTGGTTGTGCACCGAGATTAGGGATTCAAAAGTTTCCTCAAACATACGGAAATTATTGCTTTGGTACTGGTAAATTTAATTACAATGGTTGAATATAACTGTAATTGTCGTAATTAAGATATGCCGGTCATGTTGACATCTCACATAAACGTCTGGACTATATATAGCTGTGCCTGTGATACGTATCACAAACGCGGCTATAGCCGACAGGAACGTGGATCCAGCGTCCTTGTTTGAAAGTCGTCCCTCGTCGAATTTCCAATCACGACGCACTTCAGGTGTTCTATTTGGCCTAATTTTAACCAAAAACGCATCAATGTGCTCGGAAATATTGTAATTCGTCGTTTGAGTCTAAACTTTGATTAACATATATTCAACTATTAGTTGAAAACACATATATTCACATAGATACATTTATCATATAATTAGCCACAAAACCCGGCCTCATATTTTTAGTGAGACACACATGTATAATTGGCACGCCCATTGACGCAAGAGCTTAAATGTATTATGTCGATGTAAACGCCGAAATTTTATTATTATGTTAATTAGAATTTAATTATGATATTTGATTTTTGTTGAGTTATTTTGTGTTGGCTGCATGTGAGATAAACATGGGTGATAAGGGTGGTTGAACAATGTTTTCAACATGACACACATTTAAAATGGAACTATATTCTTTCTTGAAGGTGTCTTTACTTCCCCTCTGGTTGTGAGAAGGAAATCACTATATTTTTACCCCAGCCGTTTCGAGTTTTTCCTTGTTAAAATGTGATTATGTGATAAAATCGATATCAAATTCGTCGCAATTCTATACGCGTCCACTAAATTCGGTTCAAAACTCGCTAAAGCTCTATTCGAATCGAATTTAGTATATAATTGCGACTCATTATAGACCCTCTATGTGCCAGCATATCATGTAAGCCACAAAGCTTACGTGACATAGCGAATGGTAGAAACAATTGGCGGAAAAATACACTATACATTATGACTGACAACCACCACCAGTATAGGCCAGCAGAGATTCAGGTTGGTTTCTACTATGCACGTCGATCTGGGATGTATTGTATTAACTTTGACTCATCTCAAACTTCTCAGATCTGACCGAAAGTCTACTATAGTATGATGGAGGTAACGTGAAAAACCCTACGTATCTGTACAGGTTAACGTAAGTCGGCGATCTACGAAAGCGCATTAGGGCCATCGGAAACACCACCGCATCCCCAAATATACAAATGCACCACCCGTTATAACTACTTGAAAGTATAAATAAAAACAAGTCGAGTTGTAGACAAATTTACAAGTCGTTATAACGATAAACGACTTCCGACATTTCGTTATAACGACTTCCAACCACTCGTTATGACGACTTCTAAGTCGTTATAACGACTTACATCTCGTTATAACGACATGCAAGTCGTTATAACGACTTCCAACCAGTTGGTATAACGAGTTGACGGAAGTCGTCCTAATGACTTGTAGAAATAATAGCAAGTCGTTATAACGACTTGTAAATTTTATTACAAGTCGTTAATTATAACGACTTCTTTTTATTTATACAAGTAGTTATAACGACTTACAATCGTTATAACGAGTTGTGTATTTGTATATTTGGGGATGCGGTGGTGTTTCGGATGGCCCTAACGCACTTTCGTAGGTGATCAGACTTAGAATTGACAGTTAGTCTGTATCCAAAAACGGTGTAGAGTTTGGTCTGAGATCAGAATATATGGGCACAGATCAATGACCTCTGGTGTCCCGTGAAATCGAATAACTAAGAGAAGACGAACCTTGGTTGCTATGGCATAATGCAGACACACACACAGTCAACAAATATCCACACACGGAGATTTATATACATTCCTCCGTGTTCTATGCCAGATATAATCTAGGGAATTGAGTACTCATGTGCTCAATTCTCACCCACTTAATTACAAAACGATATATTTACGCTCAAAATCAATTGAAATTATTCTGCTGACGGCTCAACTGCTATGACTAATTAAAATACGAAAGGTTGCCTCCCAATGTTCGATAGCGCCCCAATATATTTCGGTATATATTCGATTGAACATATTGATCGAACCGCGTGGGAACAACACACGTGTCTGGATAGTTTAATTGTCAATTTTATCCCAAATTGTTATACGACTCTATTTAAACGGTTTCTTACAATTTTCAACCCTTTTGGTCAGCATCATTGGTTCATATGGATATGTTGGCGCGTCCTGTTGTGAACACCTACATTGCGCATGTACATGCACGTAATCACAATCGACGCAACGTACTCAACGTACTCAACGTACTCAACGTACTCCATCAAGCCCAACATTCCTTTCAGAAACCTTACCATTCAAGCCACACGCGAATTGGTTAACTCCTGCTGTGTGGCAGAAACTGCAGACACTGCAACTGGGACCAGTTAAAAAGTAATGTATTCAAGGCTTCATAGTATGTCTGTAATTTGCAGAATAAGGTCCCCAGAGGGTGAATTTAGCGATCGTATCCCACACAGCGGGCTAGCATCACCACATTCACCCGCTGGGAACCTCATGTATGCTTAGGCCTCATATTCTATATGTACGTATATTTAGTCTCAAATTATATATCATTGTTCTTAGTTAAAAAAATAAAGTTTTCGACTTGCATTGCAATACCATGACGATTTGTAAATACTGTTCAGACGGTTACTGTGGGGGCAAATATCGTCCTTGGTGTATCATAAACGGTATGAAGAAATACAGAATAAAACGCAATTCACGGATGCTATAGAATCCAACGGTGGGGAATTGGCATCTTTTTCAAGAGCAACATAATATTATATAATTTCTCATCGGAAGACGATACGGTACGCGTGTGCCGTCTGATCACGTGCGCTGGCCATGCATCGACTTTTCTTGATACACGAGGAAGCATGTGGGAAGTACTTGTATTGTACTTGTCGATATATACGGTAAGCATACCTTCAAAGAACGACCTAGATTTACATACGTCCCTTGTGGGTCAACTGAAGCAGCTGTCCAATCTATAACCGAACATAGAAGCTGCACAAAACAAGTTGAGCTATGTGTGGCATTGATTTCCAACGACGAACAACTGATGAGAAAGCTAAGGTCAATACCGATACCAAGAACTTGGACGCTATCGGGAAACTGACTGATATCTTTAGCGACACAGGCTCATTTGTGCACATTTCTGAATAGTGTTCCTGTTCAGAGAAAAGTTAAAGAGCGCGACCAATTTCTATCCTGATGACATAGTTAATATATGATACATCATCTAGCATCCAAATACTAGTTAGATATAGGCCGGGTGCCTTCTGGCCGAAAAACTGCAGTCAATATATGGTTATGTTCTTTGTATCTCAATACTCGAGAGTGTACATCTGTTGTGGGATAAATGGGCATCATAAAGAAAAAATATCGCAAATATAGTTTACATAACACGACAAGGTGTGTGTGGAATGATGGAGAATCATGTTGCCGACTTGCGATAGAGAAGTATGAAGATCAAAGTGGTCTTAATTCTTCAAGATGTTTACCATTGGGACAAATATATTCATTAGCTAATCACAACCCGGCACAGGGACGTGGCGACATGGTGGTTTGGGGTGTCTCACACCCCCCAACTTTGGTAAAGATTTTCAACAGTTGGCAATTTCATACCTGACACAACATTAGTTGGAAATTTCACACCAACAATAGGTTGAAAAATGTTCTTGTAGTTTGATTTTCAAACAATTTACTGGGGGCATTTTTGTTTTTGGACCACTATTTTTCTTGTTTTGGTAAAAATTTTAGACTTAAATAGCCATCAGTTGGAAAATAGCCATCAGGTTGGAAATTTCCAACACTTGGAAAGTTTGGGTCCTGGTCCCTCCCCCGTGGCCAGTAAAAAACTGCTAGTTAATTTAAAAAAATAATATTGTCCTACATTTGGTCAAAACTGCCACTGGAATTGTCATCAGTTGGAAATTTCCAACTCAGGAAGGCTTGAGATTAGTCCAGATGTTAGGATTTTGCGATTTTCTTGTTCAAATTTCAAAATTTTCGCACACCGGGCGAAACCACGGTCGACCCGGTGTGTCCTGATCCCTCACCGGTGGCCAATACAAAACTGCTAATTAGTTTAGGAAAACAATATCTTACGACATTTGGTCAAAATTGTGGACTGAAATGGTCATAAGTTGGAACATTTCCTACCTAAGAGTATGAGGTCTGAAATTCCAACACTAGGAAACTTGAGGTCAGTCCAGATGCTAGGATTTTGCGATTTTCTTGTTTAGTTTTCAAAATTGTCTCACATAAGGTGGACAAACATGGTCGTCCTGGTCTCTTGCCAATAATCGTGTGCGTTTGTCCGCAGTTATACCACTATAGATGTTAGGATTTGTGAATATTATCATTACCGGGTTGATAGAACCATGGTTTATGAATAGGCTATTAGGCCTGAACACTTAGGTGCAAGGGGGGGGGTAGAATTATGCAAAACATTTGTTTGGACTGATTCAAGGGGGAGTGCAAATGAAAATGGAATGATGTAAAACCCTGTGATTCAAGGGGGGGGGGGTGCAAATGGAATTATACAAAACCTTGTCTTTGGTCTGATTCAAGGGGTACAATTCGAATTCCCCAAGGTGGACACCCCGCCAACGGAGACCCTCTAGCCAAGTCCCTGACCGCGCGGTATAAATAAAGCGCAATTTAAGGGAGGAAGGGGGTCCTCATATCTCGTATCACACTGGAAAAACGTTTTTGTCCATCTAAAATTTACAATTAATTGCACACCAGTTGGCCATCTGTAAAAGATGCAGAACACACATTGCAGACGGCAATTGAATAACAAAAACAATACATTTACCTTGAAAATCCTGTAAACATGTGCTCGGACTAACTTTTCAAATAATTATCAAATTTGCTATTCTTCCACTAAAATTATCACCCATTCATCAATAAAAGTGACGATAAGTTAAGTGAATCCCCAAAAAATACATATTTTGCAGCAAATAATTTCAAGTTGCCTATTCTCACGATAAACCTGTGGTTCTGTTCATATGAAGTGAGGTTCCCTGATCCTTAAAGGGGTACTGTATACTAAATCCGGCCATTTATGATAACGTCTCCTTTTATACTCAATAGCATATATGCAACAAATGAATGAATTTGAGCCATGGATTAGTGCAAAATACACTCATGTGCTCTATGAACGATGCAAACAACATGGTAATTCTAATGAATTTATGACTATTATAATTACCATGTTGTTTGCACCGTTGATAGAACACATGAGTGTATTTTTCAATAATCCATGGCTCAAATTCATTCATTTGTTGCATATATTTATTACGTTGAGTATAATATGAGATGGTCCCATAAATGACCATATTTAGTGTACAGTACACCTTTTAAGGAAGGTAATAATATTTATTTTAAAGATACTGGCGGTGTTGGCGGTGGGATGCTGTTAAAATATCCATCTCCGTCAAAAACCGCCATAAACAGAAAGAATAGTAAAATATAGACATACTTTGTTCTTATACCAATCAGACATATGGCATAAACAGTATGTTATTGTCAATTGTTTTCCTTTGTTATGTAAACAAAAGCAAAAAACGTTACGTTGCCTGGCTTTTGTTTAGATCCGGTTATGGTAAACATAAAGAGCGTTATTTGTTACTGTTTTCGTGATATGGAAATAATAAAGAGCGTTCATATAATTTTGTGTGATTAACCAATAGAATTGCGCTGTGTTGTGTAAACAGAAGCACAACTTCTGTAACATGAGCAGGCTCTTGTTTACGTACACCATGGTACGTCTTGACGACGATATACTATTTACGCTCTGATTATGTTTGGCATATGAACAAAACTATATATATTTTAATATTCCTTCTGTTGATGGCGATATGAACACATATGAATATTTCTGCAACGAACACCGCCCTTGCCTTTAACCCTTTGAACCCTGGCTCCCCACAACGATCGACACCCTGACCCTGGGCTCTCAGTGGTATTTTTTATATTTTGGCCAGTGTTTAGATGTATGGTGTTGTTTATGTTCAAGTGGTGTCACATTTCTGAAACTTTAGATGTATGTTCCCCATGGACCACTGATTATTTTACGATCTGGTTACTACATTGCCAAGTGGTCACTCCCTGGTAACGGTTGCTATGCATCTACCCGATATTTAAAGTAAAATACAATTATAGCTTTTACGGTCGTAATTCAGCCCAAGGAAATGGCGTTTTTGATGCAGTCAACACCCTATTGTGAAATTTGAGATATATCTGGCCAGAAGTCTGATCATAACTTGTATTTAAGGGTAGCAACTGTTGCTAAGCAAATACCCCAAATGATCGAATGACACCACACCATTGCCCTGTGAATCCAATTGTATTATGCCCAAATTTAGACATTCTTGGCATGAACATGCTGATGGTTATGTTCAAATGGTGCTATAGGTCTGAAATTTTACAGGTATTTTCCCATGGGCCACTGTGTATTTTGTTTAGAACGGTATACTTTGCCACACGATCACTCCCTTGTAACGGTTTCTAAGCAACTACCCGGAACTGGAAGTATAATGCAATTATAGCTTATAGCGTCGTATAATTCCGCGCTAAGAAACGGCATTTTCTATGCAGTCAATACCCTATTGTGAAACTGGAGATACATCAGGTCAGAAGGTTGAACCTACATGTAGTTTGTATTTAACGGTATCAATGGTTGCTAAGCATACAGCCCAAGTGATCGAATGACACCACTTCCCTGTGCATTCAATGGCATTACGTCCCGTTTTAGAAATCGCCTAAAAGGCACGGTGATGTTCAAATGGTGCCACGAGTCTTAAACTTTGCATAATTGCTCAATAATGCACGATTTGACCACGTGTTTGTAATGTGCACGCGCGAGTAGATCGGACTAGATGGTATTGTGACCATGCAACCCATTTCCACAATACTACTTTGGTGCAATGTCAAAACGTGCAGCTGTATAACGCAAATTTATGTACTATGGAGATCCTTGATGTGATTGTATCATTTCACAAAAATCCATACATTTATCATTTTATCCTATGCGCATGCGCGAAACAAATCGACTCAAATAAGAAACTGCGTGCGCCTTCCTCACATATGACAGAACATAGCACTGGTTATGTATTCAATACTAATTTAAACCATAACGAGTGATCGAAATGGTGTCTTTCTACAATCCTGCGAACCGCGCAACAATGTAGAGCTTTACCCGAATCGCTTCAAATAATTTACGTTTGTTGAATTCTGCGCTGTGCGCATGCGCGTGTTTTTCTACCCCAACTAGTCGGCAACAAACTCATACACATGCACCCATGGAACTGCTGAAGTTCCTTGGGATCATTTACATAGATATAAGTGGATATACCAATGGTTATAACATGTATACACATGCTACATAGGTTTATGATGTCACTGAATGATGCTGGCCGCTCTTGCGACCAGTCGGGTGTGTGAAAGTTTTCTGGCTGGCCGCTTTTGCGACCAGTCGGGTTCAAAGGGTTAAAGGAAATTGAAAGATACACATATACCAGTTTTCATACACCGTCTGAACAAGTGGAGCTGTTCGTCGCTTGCGCTCCATTAATTATATTGCCGCACAAGACTGTTCTACTATATTACTGAATAATATTTAAGATACACATTGAGACTTATGATTTAATCGCACGAGATTTCTGCCATTATATTGGCCTTTATCGGGTGAAATGATCAATATATCCTCCAACATAATCGACCTATAAAGTGAATTAGGTACATAATGTGATTGTTTGATTATGAAATAAGCAGATAATGGAGTCATGTCCGTTATTTCGTTTTATGGCGCGGGCCACAGTGAAAACACTAGTTAAAGAGCGGATACCTGAAATGTGATGAGTTGGGTTAAAGGTGTCATTGTCCGCACATAATATGCTTAGAATTGCCTCATTGTGTCATTGGGAGTCGATAGTGTGACTAAAACGCTCTCATTTCGGCAAATTATCAACTCAAAAATTTGACGATTATCAGCAGATTATGAACCTAAAATATGTTCTATTGTAAACAGATAATGTGCGGATTTTCGGGAGAGCAGACTTAAATTACCAACCTGTTCTCCCGATACTGCGCACATAATCTGCTTATAAAGAACTTTTAGGTATATAATCCGCTTAGAATCGCCACATTTTGAGTCGATAATGTGCAAATGACAGCTAGTTACTTCTCTTGCACATATGGAGATCTACGGTGAACACTCTTGCAAATATTGACGTTTGTCCTGAAACAGTATACGGCAGCGATTGGTATCTGCGACTCGAAAAAGACAGTATCACCTATTAAAAATGTCAAAAACGTGTATTTAGTGTGTAATCTACTCATTTTAGTAATCTATCGACTCCCTACGTATGGACCTATTGGTTACAAGCAACTAATTATATAGAGTTATGCTTCTTGAAACTCGAGTCAGCATAAAACAAAATCTGGCTGCTGATTGGTTGATTATCATTGAGGGAAATATCCCTAAGCGGGAACATAAAATCATAGCCTACGTAAATATGGCGATCATGCATGTTTGGATGTCCAGGAAGAGTATGGTGGGGTCCCGATGTTATGGAAGGGGTCTGGGTATTTTTATGCTGCTGATTTTTGTGCAGTAAATGGGGTAGTTGTGGAAATGCAAGATTATCGTTTGAAAACAATACCGAAAAGGGCGCGTTTGACGTCACAGACTGGTGCAGCTATAAATTAAATTTATATCAAATTATTAACTTTGATTTTAAGATAACCTATTAACCTGAATGTTTACCGAATACATCTTCGACTCAAATTACTTAGTTTTCTATATATTATCGATATTAGATCGTTGTTATCACCGGCAATTTATTGAACGTACAGTACCCCTTTAAGACTAAAAAGTAATTACATGTATATTCAGCCTGTTCTCTCGTAAATAAGCTCATGTATAACTTATTTAGAACACACGAAATAAGCTCATATGGGGATTATTTGAAACTGAATTAAGCTCTATGTGATCCTAAATGGGACACGATCAAAACAGTCGCATTCGAGCTTATTTCAATTCGAAATAAGCTCATATAGGCACTATTTAATCTACTTTTTTCATCGACACGGCGTACCAGATGAAAACTCTTTATAATGTGATTTTTTTTAAACATATTTGTATTGTAATATAATATTACAAGAGGGATCGGGGCACAAGTTTTCACAACTTACATGCGCCCCTTTCCCAATGTATTTTCACTGTGGTATGCGCCATTCGACAAACTAACGGGTATAAGTCCTATATGAGCTTATTTAGGTATATACAGTAATTCCCTAAGTAATCGACCCCTTAACAGCAGAATTATGGGTAACTTTTCAGGATTTAGTCGGAAAAAGTGGCTTGTTGCAATTCATCGGAAAGCTCTCCCCGAGATGAATGGCAACAAGCCATATTTCCGACTAAATCCTGAAAAGTTACCCATAATTCTGCTGTGGTTAAGGGGTCGATTAATTAGGGCATTACTGTATGAACCTATTTGAACAAGGATATGTTGGTATATGATAACGGCTGAACATTGTGCATTATTTCAGCGAAGTGATCGTCCGAGGCCATGCACAGACAGAGATAGTTCCACTCGCAGACATAGTGTACAGTTTGACGCTATTATCCGACTTAAAACATGGCCGTGTCCATTCCATCACCTTTGATTAACCGAAATTGGGCTTATACACATGAGTTGTACCATGTGGACTGATGCATTCAGCCCTATATGCCCGCTCATTGGCTGCAAGGATGGCGTGACATCTTAACCCATTGCCAACTTACTGGACCGGAATTACCCTATTTGCGTTTCCAGCCGTTGATTGAATACAACGTATACCACGAATGTGATCCTTCTGCCATTTAACCAATTTCCTCATAGTTTTTTTCTTACATTTCGGCCAACTATATATTAAATTATTTATGCGGCATATTTCCGATTTATAAATTGAATGATTTGTGCCTTCGGATATTTGACGATCTTTTAGGTTCAGTTCGATACTGAGGATCGAATGATTCGTCGCATTTTGATTTAATCAAAATGCGACGAATCATTCCATCCTCAGTATCTAGTAGAGGAAACTGTTGGTCCCTTCATCTATGTATTGTTATCAGCTGCATACACTTACGTCCACCGTTCTGTGTACAGTTCGTATAACATAGCCTGTTATTAAGAGAAGGCCAGATTATCCATTCAGATCCCATTCTACATGTTTGTGTGATTGACGGCTAATCAATCTCCGGAACATGGAACCTGAATGACGATCATTTAATCCGGTAATGTAGGCCGTAAGTTCAGTCAGCTGTGGTGCGATGGTCAACACAAATAAGGCGAATGTCCGAAATTGAATTACCGGGTCGAATCTCAGCTACGGATAAGCTCCCCTGATGAATGGCCAACATGGTTAATTATGCGTAACACATTCTTTTCGGAAGGCTTATGTTCATTAAGTCGCATGATAAGCATACATAAAAACAGTCGACGACAGCACATCGGAAGTCCTAATTGGTCGCAGCATTGGTTGACACTGTCGGTCAGCGGCACGTGCTTGGCTGAAACATGTGATGTATGTGCGTTCGAGGCTATTATTTGGGATTATTGGGCTTTATAATCGCTTCTATCACTTGGTCCAGGCAAAACGCACACGATTGGATAGCGAAAGATACTTAGTCGTCCGAGTTTATGATTAGATATCGATTGATATTAAATCGCAATAACACGTAGCAGGCGAGGTTTGATTGACGAAATAACTGAAAATTTAAAAGTGTGTTTAAAGAGCGCTGCACATGCGGCAATCAGTTCTTAGATGTCTATCATTATTTGTTCGTGTGTTCCTGCTATATACCAGTCTGAACGAATAGAGATCTATCATTCGCTACATAGAGAAGGACTTGAACTAACACATATGCATGCATTACTTTCTGACATCCCGAACACCCATGCAAAACTAACTATAAAACTATTCAACTATTTTATTGTGGAGACGAAATTATTTGACAATGGAAATAAGATACTAAACGATTTTACAACGGAAATTAACTTAATTATTATGTAATACATATGTTTCGTCTTAATAAGCACACTCGACGTCAGTACCTACCAACACCTCCCATCATCCTGTCTGAATGATATGATTTTATTTATTTATTTACCTCCAATACAGACGAATATACAAATACAAGTGTATTATGCGTATGGCCACATAATTTTATATAGCCTATAATGTATTGTACGTTTAAAAAAATATACATATTTTTGCAATTGAGGAACAGAAAATATAGAGACAGTTCAGCGTGTTCAGACGTCGAAGAACCGGCGATTATCCTAAAAGTTTTGACAAATCACTCGCATCCATATGGGCTAGCAACACCCATCAGTTAACTTGGGCGGATTGATTGTATGCACGTGAAGAGGAATACTGTAGAAGCAAGATTGAAGTCGTTCCACAAAAATCCGCGAAGAATTTGGCGACCAAATGCTACCCCGAGTAGGATCGCATGGAAATGGTCTTGATGCAGAGAGTCTAAATTGACGACGTGTCCGTGTCGAAACGGTCTATAATCATGCACCAGTAATGGTATCTTAGAGCATGCATGACAGAAGTAGTGATGTCTTCGATTTCATTGTCATATATATATACCCACAGTTTACATTTAGATTTGTTGGTGAAAAGTGTTCGGTTGAGAAGCTCTGCCAGATTTTTCATCTCCTGAGATTTTTCTGGATGATCTGCCAGGAGTTTCCAGATACTCCATGATGACAGCGGGTCCACATGCTGAAGAACCCGCATCTGATTATTTGCACTAGCAACGGATGACAACCAGTCTGTAAAATGATGCTTCTTGACCTTTGTTTTTTGTGAGACGTTTCCAACTGGCTTTCGTCATGAAGAATCCACTTGACAGAAAATGGTTAAGGTGAGAGTCGAGATAATAGATTTTAAGAATATCGATGATATCAGAAACGAATCCTGTGGATTTCACTCCGAACAAGGTACAGTGGTAGAGCTTATATAACAAATACACGAAGAGAAATATCCCATGTAGCAGGAAAGTGGATTAGATCTGCGAGGAAAACTAATTTCCTCAAATGAAGCTAGCTGCCTTTGAATGGGAATGATTCTAACAAGACACAGAGTGCCACTTTGTTAAAATATGTTTGTAACAATGTATACAAGAGAGGGGTTCATTAAGTTTTGTAACTTGTGTCCCAACCACTTTGTATTATATTACAATTGAAATATGATTAAAATAAAAGTATGCCGAGTATGACCACTTTTATTGGTTCAAATATCCGCGCCTATCGGGAGTGGATACCATCGCTGGCTGATGGACCATGGCAGCAGAGCACACCTTCCCAAATCGCACGCGTTCCGATTGAAGTAGCATTGTAATATGAATGCACCAAATTAAGCCCAGCCATTATTCCTTTGCCTGTGTCAATGCAGGTCGACGAATACTCGAAGTGCTGATACATGTATTATATACGTACTATATACACGTTAGTTCCGAGTTGAACGACTTACTGAACTCAGTGAGAACTGATCGGAGCGGAAGGTTGAACACTGAAAACAGCAGACAACTATTTCGCAAACATAACGGCCATGTCGTTTCTGATACCGCGGATGGCCTAAAATAACTCCTTAGAATCACGTATCAGACCATGGTCATCGTATGGAGGGGGTAAAATTTCCAGCCTGACCACCCAGATATTTTTGGTGTATCATTACTTGGTTGATACGATATTTTCTGTAACCGCCCTTTCCTGATAACCTTGATATGTATCGTTAATGTTACAACCAAACGCAAGCCAATTACCAAAAAAAGATAGCTCAGAAGGGGCTATTATACGGACAAAAACTTTGATCCATAGAAATACACATTTATGGCGTCTTCTGATACATGGTGTATGTATTGTGTTGGTGACAGCCCGGCTACGAACGGCTTAATTGAACGATAAAACGGCTTCAGTCGGCCATTCTACATGTATTTTACGAGAAAATGAAGAGCTCGTTCTTGGAGCGAATTTATGTCACAATTCACTGAGAAGTGAATATATATGACATTCCTTTGTGACTAATCCTACATTTTTATATACGATACGACCCATTACATGTATATGGAATAGATCAGCTTGTTGTTGTAAACACTAAGTCAATTTTCAGTTTTTTTCATCGGCGTCGATATAAACCGAGTTTGTGCGTCCGCTGCGTCAGTATTCGTATTACCACAACCAAATTGTAGATAGAAGAACGAATGCGTAGTATTCCACTGCGCCATTTGATATATAATACTTGCTATTTGCTAGCGTATTCATCGAGAAATCTAAATTCTAAACATTAATTCGAAGGCAGTTTCCATTTTTCGTGGTACCTTCGCATGGGTACGTTAATCGGTCTCTAGATGTACAACAAACTCTGGAAAGAATACATTTCTGTTGTGCAATAGATACTAAACTTCATTTTAATACCAAGTTTGCTTGTGGGCAGTTCTACAGCTGTTCCACAGCCTTGATTTCGACAATTTTATGGTACACCAAGATCAGTCGTCGACCGAATACTGACACGTCTGGTATCCGGTCAGTAATGGGGTTAATATATCGAGATATCGGCCGTCCCACGAAATTTCAAACTCTCTTCCGCAGATTGTCATTCTGTTCCGCATTGCATCCCATCCCCCAGTTTGTCACGTCTCTATCGAACAACTCTTATCTTCGATCGTAACGTAAGAAAAGTGAGCCGAATACTACGACGCAGTTTGGTAACAAATGTCCATCGAATTTACCGTGGCACACTCAAGCTGCTTTGCGGTAATATACGACATCCATTTATCCGCTTATAATTATTTTTTGGTATGTGGTGTTTTCACTGACTTTATCAGGACGTGATTCCTGAGCGTGCCAGTCGTCTGTGACATAAAAGCTATCACCTGCTAATAACCCCGCAAAATAAAAATCATTAAAAGGTTGACTTGAGGCTGATTATTCACTACCTCTGGGGAAATGGAGTATAGTTTAGCGGTAAACTAACAGTATTGTGTGTATTATGTGTAGATGGTATAACGCTAATGATGCTTTGTCCAATGTGACGCCAAATCAGTTATCTAAGCCAATGTTCCGCTCAGACGCCAAAGGGAAATGAAAATACTTATAATCACCATCAGTCGAATCACCACGAGATCGCGAAAATATTCATCCATAAGTAGTACGTCGGAAGCGAGCATATAAGCTCATAATTAATCACGCTCTCTATTATCTGCCGCCTTATAGAACCATGGACGACCTTTAAGAGACGATGTTTGCTACGCTAATGGAATCATGGGTCAGATCTAATTATGTTGTGGGGTAGTAAACGTACATTTGTAATTATGGTGGTTTGATTGCGTCAAAACGTCAAGTCTTTAAAATACGTGGGATAGAATAAGTGGGTGGCGGTATATCGGCAACAATTTAAACCGATTTGAAGAACAAACCCAAGCCTGGAGTAGTTTATCGTTATATAATGACCACTGTCATATGACTGATTGATTGCTTGGGGTTTAATGTCGCTTTCAGCAACTGAGGCCATTTCAAGACATTGCCATTTTAGTGGTGGAGGAAATCCGCACACTTACGACTAATCCAACGGTTCTCTCCCAATTCTGGGTGGTACCATATTTTAAATGGATAGGTATTATTGCAGCCACCAGCCAGTGGGGTGAACCTAATCCGATGGGCCCACTGTCAGCGTAGGTGACGTGGCCTGTCTATTATCGATACATTGAAAATGATTTGCCAGGTCCATCGCCTGTTTGTCAATGTCTAATTGGTTGATCACCAGGCCACTCGTCAGTCCGGGGAGAGTACGATATGCACGGTGAATTGACAAATATGTAGCGGTTGTTATTTACATGTAGCTGAGACGATGCCGTTAAATGAAGGCCGTGCCAAGTTATCTCGATGACAAAAACGGAATAGTATACATGAGACTATATCTAGAAGTTCAGCCTGTTCTTGGGGAAAACCAGCACATTATCTGCTTTTAATATAACTTGTTTTAGGTAGATAATCTTCTTAGAATTGCCTCATTTTGGGTCGACCATGTGCTGAAATTGAGAACATTTTAGTCACATTATCGACACATAATAGGATTCAACGGTTTGGAATCCGAGGCCCAGTTGGTAAGCCACTTTCATTATAAGCGTGCTACAGTATGTTCCTCGAGATATCGACCATCCGACGCAATTGCAAACTCTCTTAATTCCTCAGATTGTTATTCTGTCCCGCATTCCATCCCGTCCCCCCGTTTGTCACGTCCACGACCGAACAACTCTTATTTTCGATCGTAACGTAAGAAAAATTAGCAGAAAACTTCGACGCAGTTTAATGACAAATGTCCATCGAATTTACCGTGGCACACTCAAGCTGCTTTGCGCGGCTGTGATAACCAATATACATGTACGACATCCATTTATCCGCTTAATTTTTATTTGGCTACTATGCCGGTGCTTTCACTGACTTGATTACGACGTGATTCCCGAGCGTGCCAGTCTTCTGTGACAGAAAAGCTATCACCTGCTAATAAGCCCGCAAAATAAAAATCATTAAAATGTTAACTTGAGGTTGATTATTCACTACCTCTGGGAAAATGGAGTATAGTTTAGCGGTAAACTAACAGTATTTATCACATAATTAACCCACAAAACCAGCTTCATAATTATTGGTATGACACACGTTTAATATTAGCGCGTGCGATGACGTCACGTCATTTTAAATGACTTGCGATTGCTGAAGTTTATGATTGTTGTTTTCGATGAATACTTCGCGTTGCTTCGCGTTGTTTCGCGTTGCTTCGCGTTTACTTGATCATGTGATCAAAGGTATCTCAAACTCGTTCTATTTTATACGTAGTTTATCAACCTCGTCCACTAAATTATATTTGAGCCTCGGTAAACCTAAGCTAAAATCGAATTTAGTAAACTCGGTTGATAATCTCCGTATAAAGTCGAAACTCGTGTGAGATCCTCTATTTATGTATTATGTGTAGATGGTATAACGCTAATGTTTTGTCCAATGTGAAGCCAAATCAGTTATCTAAGCCAATTTTCCGCCCACTCGCCAAAGGGGAGTGAAGATACTTATAACCACCATCACTCGAATCACCAGGATGCGGACAGGCGGGCCAAGTGGAGCCAGGGGCGATCTGAGAGACGCCCAGCTCCCCCCACTTGGCCTCCCCCGACGATATCACCACCAGAAGCAGGGACGCGTCGTCATTCCGGAGGTCCCTGCTATCGTCACCGATGTCAGCGGAGACAGTGACGCGGATACCACCCCGACGTTCCTGCCGCTGACTTCGGGGTGTAGATGGACACGTCGACACATTGGACACCGGAATACCCTAACAGCCCGGTGTCCTCCATCTCCGCCACTGACAACAACACCAGCGGCGGCTCCACTAGTACCATTGCTGACATGATCAAAAGTGCGCTGGCGACTCAAGCAGAAGCAGAACAACTCAGAGCAGAGTGCCAGGCAGAACGTCTGAAATTCAAACAGCAGCATGACGAAAGGGAAAAATTACTGAAACAGCATGGAATGGAGTTATCAACAACAAGAACAAGAACAAGAACAGAAGAACTTCAAAGAAAGGAAAAGAAACAAAAACGGAACATGTCTAGATCATCTTTTTCATCATCATTGTTATGTGAACCATCTCATAACCCCAAAATCATTTCCTAGTGGGTTGTAGGAAAGGGCATAGTGCCCTTTCAAATCCTCCCGGGTCCTGTCCCCAAACTCCAATAAATAAATCACCAGGAGATCGCGAAAATATTCATCCATAAGTATAGTACGTCGGAAGCGATCATATAAGCTCATATAATTAAGCGCGTTCTCTATTATCTGCTGCGTTATGCTTCATAGAACTATGGACGGCCTTTAAGAGACGATCAATCAGAGAGGTGTTGCTACGCTAATGGAATCATGGGTCAGATCTAATTATTTTCTGGGGTAGTAAACGTACATTTGTAATTATGGTGGTCTTAATGGCGTCAAAACGTCAAGTCTTTAAAGAAATCCGTGGGATCGAATAAGTGTGTGGCGGTATGTCGGCAACAATTTAAACATATTTGAAGAATAAAACCAAAGCCTGGAGTAGTTTATCGTTATATGATGACCACTGTTATATGACTGATTGATTGATTGGGGTTTAATGTCGCTTTCAGCAACTGAGGCCATATCACGACATTGCCATTTTAGTGGGGGAGGAAATCCGCACACTTACGACCATGTTCTAAATGGATAGGTATTATGGTAGCCACCAGCCAGTGGGATGAACATAATCCGCTGGGCCGAACGTGGTTTGCCACAGATATGAGAAAATTGTGAGATTTGAACCTGAACATTGGAAAACCTAACGTCTAGTGGACTAACGCTAATTAAATTGACACCAGATTTGTTTTTCTTAAATTTATTCGCAGTTTTAACAGACCACTGGCGAGGGACTATGACACACCGGGCTGACCATGGTTCCGCCCGGTGTGTGAACAGTTTAAAATCTGAACGTGGAAATTGCAAAATCCTAGAATCTGGACTGGCCTCAAGCTTTCCAATTGTTGGAAAATTTCAACCCGACGCCCCAGTAAGTTTGAAAAAATCAAACTGATGGCCAATTCAGTTAAAATGTTGACGAAAAGTAGGAAAATATGCAAATGTTGTTCTAAAAACAACAAATTCCTCACTATTTAATTGTTGGAAAATTAAAATATGAGAATAATTTCAATTTATTGTTGGTGTGAAATTCCAATGACTGAATGGTTCATGGCTGCATGTTAGTCACGTTTTTATATCCAATCCACATATTAACCTCTTCTATTTAACCAACAAATCTCGGTAAGGAGAACATTCGCATGCACCATCGATAATGTTAATAATAATAATAATAATAATAATAATAATAATAATAATGTTAATAATAATAATAATAATAATAATAATAACATTCGCATGCACCATCGATAATGTTAATAATAATAATAATAATAATAACATTCGCATGCACCATCGATAATGTTAATAATAATAATAATAATAATAACATTCGCATGCACCATCGATAATGTTAATAATAGTAATAATAATAATAATAACATTCGCATGCACCATCGATAATGTTAATAATAATAATAATAATAATAACATTCGCATGCACCATCGATAATGTTAATAATAATAATAATAATAATAATAACATTCGCATGCACCATCGATAATGTTAATAATAATAATAATAATAATAATAACATTCGCATGCACCATCGATAATGTTAATAATAATAACTGGCATGACATTACCCAGGAAGAAATATCACAGGCCATTAAGAAGACACAAAATTGGAAATCTCCTGGTCCTGATAAATTACAAAATTTCTGGCTTAAGCAATTTACCGCATCCCATGCCCACATCTCACAAATATTGAGTTCATTATTAAGCACACCAGATGATATTCCAAACTGGTTTGTCTCCGGTATCACCTCGCTCATTCCAAACAACTCTGACACATCTAATCCAAAAAACTACCGCCCCATCACCTGCTTACCAACATTATACAAGATACTCACATCCGTTCTGACTGAAAGACTTTACAAACACCTGTCCCACAACAACCTTATCCCAAAGGAGCAGAAAGGCTGTTGTAAGGGAACATTTGGTTGTAAAGACCAACTCATGTTAAACAAAATGGTGATGGAGCATTCCAAGAAATACAGAAAGGATATGGGCATGGCATGGATAGATTATAAGAAAGCCTTCGACAGCGTACCTCATTCCTGGATTCTTGAGAGTTTACGCATATATAGAGCTAACCCAATACTGATACAATTCCTGGAGAATGCCATGAAAAAATGGAAAGTAACCATGCAGTTATCCATACCTCTGACAAGTGGTACGAACACCAAACACAGAATGTAGTATCCAAAAATAACATCACCGTCATTTGGGACACACCAGTTCAAACGGATCGCACAATTCCAGCCAATAGGCCAGACATTATCGTCAAAGACAAGGACGAAGGGATCTGTCTATTGCTGGATGTGTCGGTCCCAAGTGACTATAGGGTAATTAATAAGGAAACAGAGAAAGTAAAGAAATATATTGACCTCCAAATTGAAGTAAGCAGAATGTGGGACCTGAGAACAAAGATAATTCCGATAGTAATAGGAGCTACAGGTGCGGTCAGTAGAAATCTCTCTAAATGGCTGAAACACCTGCCAACAAACATTTCCATCCCTCTCATCCAAAAAACCGCCCTGTTGGGAACATCTAGAATACTACACAAGGTAACATCTATGCACACTGTCTAGAGAATGTTGCTACGACTGTGGTTCAGTCGCCAACATTTCACTAATATTCCTCTTCATGAGTGATTTCGTAAAGAAAACAACACCAATAATAATAATAATAATAATAATAACATTCGCATGCACCATCGATAATGTAGGTGATATCATTGTAACGATCACCTAACAAACGATGTGAGTGTTACGTATCCGCCGCCCAAACGATGTGCGTGTTACGTATCCGCCGCCCAAACGATGTGCGTGTTACGTATCCGCCGCCCAAACGATGTGCGTGTTACGTATCCGCCGCCCAAAGTTCACTGAAACAATGCCATACATAATAAGATATCATACATTTTGGGCGAAAAGGTTCGACCAAATGATAAAACACGATGGACTCGGTTTAAGTAAAACCTGAGATAGAGTGGATTTATTATGACTATTTTCCAAATAGCATATTTTTTTTAATTGATGGCTATATGTAAGTCAGTCATACACAAATGACCATAATGAATATATAGTCAAAAGACCGCACACGATCACTGATTTTATCAGAGTTTTACTCCCGACAATAATAATAGGTTTCAATTACGAGCGAGTTCATAACGTAAAACAGAGTTTATCAGAAAACTGGGTTTAACTGAACTAAAACTAGGTTTATCTCCACTAAAACTGAGTAACTAGAATAAAATCAGGTCTAGAATAGAATCAAGTTCAAACTAGAGATGCCGATTCGGACCAGAGGGTTTCAAACTCAAAAACTGAAGTGCAATGCTGCTAATCTGCTACGAGATAAAATAAGAAAAGTGAGTTTCAAGTTCCAAAGTAGCAGTCGATGATGATTTATTCTCATATTTCACATGAACATAGATAAGTACAGAGAAAACAGTATTTACAAAAGAATATAAGGATATATATACATTGTATACATGTATCCGGTGCTATGGAGATATCTATATCCTAACATGTGCATATAATAATGTACGCTGTTATCGTGTTTTATTTGGCCCTGGGCTACGAATTTGTTTTGTATGAAAGTGTTAGTACGGCTTCATGAAACATATGACTCCATGTGTCATCGTTTACATCTCTTTTTAACGGTAAATAGTCGGTAATATAACATCAGTAATTTGACAGAGTCTTTCTGGTGACAGATATATTTACATAGCGTGTTCGCCATAACTAATTATGAAATTAGGAGTGATAATATTAAGATGCTAAGTGCTAAGCTGTTAACACACTTCTTGATATCTGACTAAGAAAAGATAAGAGAGCTTCAACATAGAAATCAGAAGTGCTATTGGTGAAAATCTGCTACGTGATAATATAATTAAGACAACAGTCGCATGCTCGAACGAAACAGAATCATGCTACTAATAAAGCAGCGAATTAAGAATTGCAACTCAAGGGCATGAGTACTATGCTGCTAATCAGCTACATGTACCAGTTACAAGAACGTTAGCCTCAAGCTCACAATAAAAAAAACAACAACAACAGCAACAAACTTTAAACCACATCCTTGGCATATATGCTTGCATGTTGTGTACCGCTTTGAAACATTTGGGACTAATTGGTATTATGGCGGCGCCGGTTTTATTTGTGTATATGATAGAAGTTGAAAACAATACACGCGGCAGTGCGTGGGTTGCAATAAATGTGCCACAATACACCGGCACCAAGTTAAACCTATTTGAAGAATAAAGCCACGACACTATCGGAAGCGGAGCAGAAACTTCCATTCATTACTCCCTAACGTACACGGCGCACTGATTTAATTCATCGATTTGTCTATGTCGAAGTTGTCAATGCATCGGACTACATTGTAAATATTAATCCGCATAGCCCAATCACGGAACTCATTCCGAGCAATCTGCGTTTGCTAACTCGATTTACCAATATCTCGTTCCTCCTCTTGGTTTATGAAAAATGGATTGCGTCTAAGACTCGGCAGCTGCAATATGTACAGACAGGCCTAGCTGTATCTGAACACTTTTGATTGATGTAAAACAAGCCTTATTATAGTGTGTCTGTCATTTGCAGAATTGGGTCCCCGGGGGGGGGGTGAATTTAGTGATATTATCCCGCACAGCGGGCTTCTGCTTCGGTCTCATATTCTGGGAAGTATCTGTTTAAAATTAACATTGTCTTAGTTACTTTTTCCCTTCTGTTCAGTTTCTATATCCCCTAATTTGCAAAAGATAAAACGCGTAATCGAGGTGACTAATTGGTGAACATCACCAACTTCAACTGGGGAACATCAATCTTATCCCAGGTCTCCCATAGCAGTTTAGACCTAAGCGGAATGAGGTCCCCAGAGGGTGAATTTGCATCATAGCAATTCATCAGGACCGCCAATCATCATAGCACATTAGCAGGTGCGAGTACGTGAAATGCAGAAAAGATTATGTCTACAGTATTACATGGTATTTTGAGGTTCATTACCCGCGCCGCGTGTATACTAATGTACAAATTCTTGTTTCGCCTGGGCGCTGCCGTAGCGATGGGGGTTCTATTTATAGAATGTTAATTATTGGGACACATTAAAAGTTGTAGTGCGACCCCGAGGCCGAGCTGTAGTGCTACCCCGAGGCCGAGCCCGATAAAAGGTGTAGTTGAGAATTTAAATTTCGTTTATTGGCGTTTACATTATGTCAATAATTTTGATTATTGGTTTATGATAAGCTATGCCATTTACAAATAACAGAAATGGAAAAGATTATCTAATTAAAATCATGGGTATATAATATATGATCTTGAGCGCGTTACCATTTATGACTATGGTTTTCTTGTAGTAATGTGGGCGTGAGTATCAATGTTGGAGTTAGCAGATGAAGTCAGGACAACAATTCATGATCATTGGGCTGGAGCTCATGTTTGGTAATCTGTTCAACGATAATTGTTGGTAGATCAACCCCGGTGGAACGTAGTTCGAGTTTCCATCGATGTAAATCAGGCTAGTGAAATTGGTTCGGACAATGCTGTGTTATAATAAAACAGCATTATCCCAACATATTTTAACTAGCTGGTTAAGTCGACGTAAACTTGGACTATAGATTGGGCTGGGATGCATGTTGTGTGTTAGGATATTCAGTTCTCGAGACAGAGGATAGTTGGTAGATCAAACATGAAGGAATAGTGTGTACATTCGATTTCTTCATAGACATATATGCAAACATTTGAACTGGACAATGACAACAGTTACAACTCATTTGTTCAATCAGCATGTTAATTAACTCCCTAACATATATCCTGATTAAAATTATACTCTATAACAATAAGAAATGATAATCAAGACCACTGATAAATATACAGATGTAAACAGTGCGATCCGTATTTAAAACAGCGATTTGTATATCGCTATAGAACAGTTACATCACATAAGTTTGTGTTGTTCCTTGTTCAATTCTAGAATCTCACACCCAACCGACATCCCACCACGAAACAACGTATGGGAACGACCCATTTCCGAATGTTACAGACGCCAGATAGGTATATTACTCACAACTACGCCACCGAAACAACGTATGGACATAGTCCATTCGGGAATGTGACCCACCTCAGATAGTTATATGACTGATCAACGTACGTTTTCTGTGCCGTCCAGATCTGGTCCTTGATTTCGTTGATGTCCTTCTTGCATTTTTCGATTTCCACTGCCTTAAAGTCATTAGCTTCACTCCCGGTGGGCATATATTTGATGTCAGACAGAACTGTGCTCGATATACCACAAGAAAGGTCATAAAAAACTAGAAAGAAAACCCCAATGTGGCATATTATTAGTGCGGTACTCGCCCTGTATTAAATTGTTGAAAACTGCGATCAGAGTAAGAAATCTTCTCAGATACTAACACATTTTCGGAGCGAATCAGCGCGCGGAGTCTCATGGAATTATATTCGGAGGAAATCGGAACCACCCGAATAACGACGATCGGCTGGCACGCACGACTGGAAAAACAGCCAAAACAAAGGCCGGCATGTCGATAACGAAAGTAGATTCAACAAAAAGAGAAAAAAAAAAAAAAAATAATAGGGGGCCTATCATAGTTTTTGCATTCAAGTTTTCTAAGTAAAATGTCGACAATTATTTGGCAACTAACAAAGTTTTCACACTCTGTATATATATTTATATATATATGGAATGTTTGCAAATTTAGGAGAGAATGAGTACGTATTCACAGTGTGCAAAAGACGATTGGCACACCTCCGAAATTATCCAGGTTCACCAATAATAAACAAATCTGGGAATTCTGCCTTCTAATCTAACGTCAACATATTTGGCCGAATACAAGGTGAAGTTATCTGCATGCGAATTATTGACTTCTGTAAATGTAAATTATAAGCAATATTTCAATAATATTTTACATCACAATAGACCAATCGTGCTGAGCTAGATCGATTGGTCTTCCTGACACTGTTGTAAGAGATTTCTTGAATATTGAAATTTTGTTTGCTTGAAGATTTGTTCAAATTTATGATGAATATACCAGCAAAAAGTTATACATTGTCTTTCATTAGTTTCAAAATTGTCTTTCATTAGTTTCAAAATGAATAAGAATATTTTTTTTACAAAAAAATGGTTGTAACTTGAAAGAACAATTTAGAGTAGGCCTACTTCCTTTATCCAAGATTCATGCTGGCTGTGAAAGACCGATGGGATTATTTTAGCCCGATCGGTATATTTTAGCCCGATCGGGCTATTATTGATTAATCGGTGGTTCACCCAGACCTGTAGGATATGCGCACTATAGGATATAGATAAGGCGTTTTATGTATGGGAGGCCTATTTCACTTGAAAGAACAATTTATAGTAGGCCTACTCCCTTTATCCAAGATTCAGGCTGGCTGTGAAAGACCGATCGGTCTATTTTAGCCCGATCGGTCTATTTTAGCCCGATCGGGCTATTATTGATTGATCGGTGGTTCACCCAGACCTGTAGGGTATGCGCGCTATAGTATATAGATAAGGCGTTTCATGTATGGGAGGCCTATTTCACTTGAAAGAACAATTTAGAGTAGGCCTACTCCCTTTATCCAAGATTCAAGCTGGCTGTGAAAGAACGATCGGTCTATTTTAGCCTGATCGGTCTACTTTAGCCTGATCGGTCTACTTTAGCCCGATCGGGCTGTTATTGATTGATCGGTGGTTCACCCAGACCTGTAGGATATACGCGCTATAGCATATAGATACGGCATTTCATGTATGGGATACCCATTTCACATTTAGTATTCATTTACGATCAAGCGCAAATATTTCGCAAAATAACATCTATCATTTGCGCTTCAGTGTAAATCATTTGCGCAAATAAAAATTAATATGCATTGATATCACCCCCCCTGAATTAATTTTAAATGGCACAGACCCACCATATGAGGGAAGCACCCCCCCCCAGTAACCCCAATATCTCTTTTATGACCATGGAAATGGTAGATATATGTGCAGGATATATCTCTTTTATAAAATATACTAGATCTCTGGGATGGAGACACAAATTATTGGGGACAGGGATGCTGATAATATGAAAATTGGGGTTTTCCCCAATTTCAAGTCAATAAGTACACCATATGAGGGAAGCGAGTCCCCAGTAACCCCGAATTCCATATTTATGGCCATGGAAATGGTATATATCTGTGTAGGAGATGTCCCTTTAATAAAATATACTAGAGCTCTGGGAGTGAGGCACCAATTCTTGGGACACCAGGGACAGAGATGCTGATATATGCATATGGAAATATTTTTTCTTCAATGTTTCAGTATTATATGGGGCTACTACTATGGGTCCATGATAATATACTATGAGATGGACTCTATCATTCACAATCAGAGGGAAGTATAAAGGGAGTGTTAGGTATTTGCGCTTAAGGGCAAATATATTGATAGACATATACTTGCGCTTAAGCGCAAATGATTCATTTTCACATTTTATATTAACTAATTGCATTTAAGCGTAAATCAGTTACGCTTAATAATGTAATCATTTACGCTTAAGCATAATTGACTTATTCGTTATCATAATACATTGGAATTATATTAAGAGCAATAATTTCATCGGCTGTCTTACCTTATATGTATATTTGTATAATCTGATGTATGTTAACTTACTGGCATTAGTAATGTGGTTGCATCCATTTCAGCTTGAGTATGTGGAGTTCAATGGGGGTGTATATGAATTACGGTTAAGCGCAACTCATTTACGCTTAAGTGGATTTCATTTACACTTAAGCGTAATTGAAATGAATTATGCTTAAGCAAATACATGTACCTATCTCCAACTGGTTTCCTCAGTCTGAACATCCATCTTAGTATGGGATCTGGGTGGAGTCCTCACCTATGTTTGAGTAATGTTTTATGGCCTGAGTTAATTTGAGTTTAGAGCAAATCACATGGGAGTCTTTTTTACATTTATTATTTATTTGCATACAAATATTTGCGCTTAAGCATAAAGCAATTGCGCTTACTTAGTGCAAATACACAACACTTCTTTACTTCCATCCAATTTTAACTCTCAATGATTGAGTCCATCTTATGGTATATTTATTTGGGCCTATATAAACTCAAAAATTGAAGAAAACATAATTCCATATGGATATCTATATCACTATCGCTGTCCCAAACAAATACGGTATGTACTAGGATAGTGAATAGCAATATGGTACACATGTAGCATTGCACAGGTAATTAAACAGTTTGAAATTCACATGTAAGACAACTCTTTCTGCACGAGACTGTGCCTGCTGTAGTTCGATCATAAAATCGGTCAACGATCTGCAAAGATTACAAATTTCTATAAATAGTAACATTTTCAACTGTTACCGTTGTTCATTGCTCGATCATGACCACTTTGATTATAATTCTTTCATAACTCGGTCAATGTTCTTCCGTTGGTGATTTCAGGCCATAATTCCTTTTATATCCCTCCCATTCGAATTGACTATACCGCTTGTTTTTCGTTTTATTAAGCTGATGTTACGCTATTCCAGCAAACGGCCACCCTCCACGGAAGCTATTTTCTGAGAACGAAAGCCGACTCAATCCCGACCAAGTCGGAAGTGTTCGGGTGTTTCCGCGACTGCACACGACCACTCGTTTGTGTATTTATTTCGCGTTTACAGTGGAATTATTCGTCCCGATTGAGGGAAAGTAAATAGTTAGTGGCCACGTATAATTAGTACAAACTGATATCTGGTTAGGGCATTTCGTGTATGGGGGTTATTTTATTCAGTCTTTCCACAGAATAACGCAGGGAACTCAATTGTGAGGTTCAATTTACGTTTCACATCACTTTAAGACAATCGACTAAAACATAACACAGTCTCGCGTTCTTCATAGACGCAGAAATGTATTAAGTTCAATTGAGCACATAGTAACAATTTAACCCGGTCTTTACTTAATGGATTCTCCCATTCAGTTACAAAAATATCCATTGGAATGGTATATTATTAATATGGAGGATGTTATGGATAAATAGGCAGACGACAGAATAATACAAGGACAAAAGTGTTCCTTCAATTGGGGGTAATTGATTCAGATAAGTTCAAGGAACGAACTGAACATTTCTTGATGGAAACTACTCGCCAATGAGTTTTCAGTAAAGACAGGGTTAAAGATGTTACATCCGAGTTCACACCAGAACTAGTCAAAATTTCAACAGTCTATGTTATGTTTTCCATGCAAAAAATTATATTACTTGCTCAGTATGTATTATCCAAATTCCGACACTGGGTATTGTTCATAGTGAGTGGTAACAGTATATAGAGGATATGAAAGAGTGTTTCTCTCATATGATATTTATGAAACGAGTCTAAGATTTTTCAGTTTTCTCGAGCCTTCGGCGAGAGAAAACTGAAAATTCGTGACGAGTTTCATAAATATCATATGAGAAAAACACGAATTACATATTCTATTTATCATATGACACCTATAAATTGATTATGATGTCCAAAACGCACACAAATCACTAAATAGCTATATGACATCGGCAGAAAAAGATTAATGTGACGTCACTTCATTGCACCGGAAGCCCAATTACACCTGGTGAACTAGCAGAAATAATATGCACGCGAAGATATAGTGCGCTAATCTGTTCTCAGTTTGTGACATTATGTTTATTCGATAAATACGAATTACATAATCTATTTATCGTATAACAATGTCCAAAACTATATATTTCAAGATTATAATTGCGAGAATTTCGGCATCGCGCTGATTGACGCGCACGAATTTGACCTGCATTTAGTTAGAGATGCGGCTCGGTCCAGGCTGCCATTCAGCCAATCAGAACACACCTTTTGTCAACAAACCAATCAAATTATCGGAAGGTGATATGAACTAGTAGTTCATATGAAATAGATTTATGACATACTTTCCAAAGTACATAATGATTGAGTCATATGATAAAACAAGGTATGAATTTGCTTCTTGTTTTGTAAAAACATGATTGAAGGCTTATAGCAGTTGTCAACACAGATTTACATCATTAATGTTTTAGTTCAGCATCAAATCATTTCTCATTCATAATGTTCCTGTCAGCCACAATCAATTCAATTTATTATTATAAACTCATCATCTAATTTGACATTCATGAGTACTGTTGTCCTCATTTACAAATGAAAGACTAATATAAATACATATCAAATATGGGGGAATACACAGAAGAAAGTATTACATTACTATAAATGTGAATATCACTGAGGGGGTATAGCTGTACATGTGTATGTAGACGTTGATATGCATGGATATAAGTGTGTATAATAATACTATGGTATAATTAAAGGTACGGTTGGCCTTGGCGGTGGGTATCCTGTGAAAATATTTCCACCCGTCAACAACCGCCACAAACAGAAAGAACAACAAAATGTAGACATACTTTGTCCGTATACAAATAAGAAATATCGCATAAACAGTATGTTATTGTCATATCTTTGACCATTGTTATGTAAACAAAAGCATAAAAAGTTACTTTTCTGGTGTGTGTTTATATTATGATGGTAAACATAAAGAGCGTTATTTGTTGGTGAATTCCTGATATGGAACGAATGAAGAGCGTTTATGCCATTTGTGTGTGATTAGCCAGCAGCATTGTGCTGTCTTCTGTAACACAATCAGGCTCTTGCTTAGGTAAAATATAGTAAATCTTTATGATAACATGCTGTTTACGCGATGGTCATGGTATATATGAACGACACTGTATGCGTTTTAATGTTTTTCTGTTTACGGTGATTGGAACAAATATGAATATTTTCGACAACTAAGGCCTCACGTGCCTTTAAGTATTAGTAGAAAATATGATGTATGTGGGGCGATTCCCTGTATATATGGTGTACGAGGGTGGGCATTTTTCGTTGAGTCACAGGAGTGGATCATTAGCGTTTGGGCCTTTTTTTGTATAGATATATTGATAGATTTACTATGATCCTTCTGTTATTTGTATCGCAGAGGTCATGGAATTCAATTGCGTTCGGTCGGTTGTGATAGCAGGCTTTCAAATATTTCGTTGAGGACAGTTAGGTGAGGGCAGTTCATAACAAGGTGGTATGCATCGCGAGTTCCTCCATACAAAGAGTGCATCTTCGTTCTGAGTATGGGGTGTTTGTCCAAGAACCAGTTTCCACCGGAAGTCGGTGGTTTCTGGTTCTGAATCTCAGTAGTGGCAGGACGATATTGTGATCATCGAGAGATATGTATCGTGGTCTGCCGAAGTTTGGCTTTATGCGTCTATAAAATGTGTATTTATTTGATTGTTTCATAGATACTCGCCAGTCTGATATATATATATATATATATATATATATATATATATATATATATATATATATATATATATATATATATATATATATATATATATATATATGTCCATAGTTCTGATTGTTATGAAATTGGGAAGTTTGTGCTACTGACAGCTTGGTTTCGCCACATTTATGACATGCCCAGTGTATTCAGTTCTGTATTTACAAATTCTAGCCAAGCGTTTTCAGTTTCCAGCGTGCGTACATTCATCATTATATTGTAGAGCATAAAATGGAGTCGGGTGCTTTCCTGATTATTCTACTCCAGAACATTAATAATTATGTTTTTATTGTGAGCGAAATTGGTTTTATTCCCAGCTCACCGTAAATGAACACTGCCAGTGTGGTCTTTTTTATGTTAAATATGAATCTCAAGAATCATTTTTCTAGTTTTCGGAAGCACTCTGTTTAAACCATAAAGCTTTTTGGCATCTTGAATCTCGACTCACTAATGAGATTCCTTGCCAAAATGGAACGCCATAAAGATGCTCTTTCTGATTTGACATGGCTTAACCTTCATATAGTCTGTGGACTTCTAAAAGGTCGTACCGCGGGGAAATTAAATCGTTCAGGAGACACTAAAAACTAAGTCTGTTTATTTATTTATTATATTCTTGCCCATAAAATAGCGGGAATTTACCGAAACGTAGATCGTTGTATTTATCTCTTAGAAGCCACAGTGAAATTCGATGTCCTTATTTAACTCTAGATAGCGTTATTTCACTTCAGCTTATCGGCGGTTTACGCGAGCGAAAATTTTGAAGAAAAATTCTATAATAACCACTCTTGACATCTAAGTATCGATTGGTTATGCAAGTGTCGTCAGCATCCGGCGTTTTTGATTGGCTAGCCGCAACTTATCACACACCATGCAGTTGTGACCCGTGCACGTTGTGGTGACACCGAGACTTGTCAGTTTCGATTCCGTGTTTCATTTATTTGTGCGAGTCTTGTAGCTTTATCAAGGTAATTGTGCACTTCCGATTAGTAGGAAGCATTCTTCTCGAGTATTGTTCAAATTGCTGTACTATTAAAAGTAAAAAAAATTGCATAACTTAGGAACTTTGAGCTTTAATGGTATATTATGGACTTGTTCAGGTGCGTTGAACTGATAATTTAGTATGCAGGTGCTATGTCAACTGGAGGAATATAGTATTCTACTAACATTGCCGAAAATCTTAAGCAAATCGACCGTACCACTCCTTAGAAAACATCGTCGAAACTACGCTCAATTGTAAATATTTACATCTCGATTCGGGACGCAACTATTAGCGATAAACTAACGAAAACAATTTCGCCATCAATATGCACTGCATGTAATTAATATATAAGAATGACGGTGTGGGTTGTCAATTTGGATATATTTTTTGTAAAAATAAATCCATTTCTATTTTATCACCCCACCGGAGCGTTTCACATCACTTTAATAAGGTGCATATAATACAAATAATACCTACAGTTTTTTTGTTTGAATACCTGAAACATGTCATTCGTGTCTGGAAAGAAATACCGAATGGTGTTGTACGACACTTTAGAAGTTAACAGTAGAAATCATGTCTATATTTTTGTTTTGAAGATTTTCTCTGTCACTCAGGATAAGGAGGATACGCCTTCTGGCTATTCTTCGTTAGTCTCTGTCACTCAGGATATGGGGGATACGCCCTCCGGCCATTCTTCGTCAAAACATCCAATCAGAATTATCCTACCAGGAATGGCTTCGAAAATAAAAATTACGACATTTCAGAATAAACGAACACTTTTCACGGGGAACACAGATACGACATTTTAGAACACGAATTTCCCTGAAACACATCGATTAACATCGAAAAATGGTATTTATATATGAAATATTGACAAGTCATCTGATGTGCCGGTTAATTTTTTATAGTCAGCGGTCGCGTAAAAATTGCAACTGTAGACCATGGGAAGAAATCTAGAGCTGTTGTCGCTCTGCAAATTTTATGGTACATGTACTACATAATTTTGATGATTGAAATGAAGAGAAAACAGTGGATTCCAGCAATATACGTTTTCCGGACAGTCGCGCATCAGTCCGCTTCCTATTCCGGAAATTCAACAAATACAAATGGCGTAACAGGTGACCAGAGCATCGAGTTCCTAAATCGTATTGCTGTGGTTGTAGAACAGTTATTTGTGTATTTATGTATATGTCGATACCGGGAAATATTCAAAAGCTATTATTATTATTATTCCAGATATGGAATTCATGAATATTCAGAAACTTAATATATGGAATGCTATACCACAGTACTGCCACGTAGCGCTAAAACACAGAACGGGACTGTATGGATCCAATATGGCCGCGTCCAAGCTATATGGCGTATACATTAATCCGTTAACTGAATGGGAGAAACCATTTAGTACATGTATAGAAATGGTTAAATCATGATATAAAAAAAATATATATTAAGCACAATTACGGAGAAACTTTTGATCGACTTAAGTTCTAGAGTAAAATATCCAAATATGGAAGTCACGAATATTCAAAAGCGGCATACATGGAAATGCAACTCCAGAACTTTGACCTGTAGCACTAAAACCACGGAACGGGGCTGGATGGATCCAATATGGCCGCGAGTCAGTGATTAAACTTATTCCGGAGAAACCTTTGACCGACCGAACACCACACCAAGGCCAGTGTTGCTGTTGAATTTTATGGATCAAGACTATACGTGACGTAACTTCTTACTACCAGTCACGCACACGTCGTAATGTCGGGGATTTGCTATGTTTACGCGCGGTTTGATCGACAGGCGTGGAATGCGAGAATCGTAGTTATTCAGATCAATTTGAACATTGAGATTAACTGGAAGAGGAGCGTGACAGAAACGAGATGACACACACACTTAGACATGCGGAAGATATAATCATGTCAAGGATGAACTGTTCCTGGCAACACAATCCGATGTGCTTGCTGCAACTCGGGTAAAATATTACCCGAAGACTTCATATTTAAATTGACCCGTACTCTTCAGTGTTCAGATATAACCTAGTAATTTGTCGCTAATTGTCACGTTCCGGTGACCTAAGTAGCTTCTGTCGGGCCCCAGGGGCGCAGGCAACCGTGGAAAAAAGAGAATTTGATTCTTTCAGGTTAGAGTTTTGTAAATAGTTTCGACAGTGAAAATAGGACTGATTGATTTACTAATTGAGGTTTTACGGTTCTGTCTGCCTGCAGGCCATATCACAATGTCAACTGGGAAGAAAACAAAAACACCTTCATTTGTTGTAGCTTTCCGCGATATTATTTCCTGATGAATAAAGAGCGCTTGTGTCACTTATGTACATACTATGCAAAACATAACATTGTGATTAACTGGAAGAGGAGCGCGACAGAGACGAAATGACACAAACATAAACATGCGCGCGGAAGATATATGTCAATGGTGAACTGTTCCTCGCCACACAATCCGATGTGCGCGCTGGAGCTCGGGTAAAATAATACCCAAAGACTTCATAATTAAAGTTACCCGAACTCTTCAGTGTTCAGCGTGGGCTTTCGTCGTACGAGATGTGTCAATGCGATCAGGTCACATGCGAACAGTTGCCTATTTCTGACCGAGACATGATTGTTTGCCAACATCAAATTTGCCTTGGAAATCACCAGCACAGTGAACACAGCAAAGCACCATGCTCCCGTGAACAATATAGATGCTGGAGATGTGGTATATTTATACCGTGATTAAACCAAAACATGCGCGTGACATGTAGGTATATCGTGGTTGGTATGCTTGGGAGTTTGTGTGTGGCGTTCGAAAATTCACTGGAAATGGAATCTGCAAGGGATTAAATATAGTGTTAAGAAAAGTGACCGTTTCTGCATAAATAATCAGACATCAGACCGACCAGCGGTTTTATCGAATGACAGTGATGACACGTCTGACGACGAATACGCACCCGATCTCAATGAGTTACAGATGACAGCTATTCCAACGGAGATACAACCGAGTCCCGAGCCGGACACTGACGTTGTCATTAATCGCATTGATCAACAATCGGTTGTCACAGACACTCCGCGCCGTGGGTCTACGAGGCGCAGATGCCGCCCGACTTATTTGGCAGACTTTGTTACTGACTCATAAGTAACAGTATCTCGTAAACTAGTTTACATGCAGGTGGAAGGAAAGAAGAGGTTACGCCAGTGTCAGACTGTGTTTGTGTTGAACTTTTTATGTTTGTACTCTCTGTGAGAAACCAGGGATTTATTCTCGCTCTCTTTTAGATATTGTTTCACATTAATCAGTTCATGTGTGTGTCTCATCATTCAACCTCCCTTTATATCCTTAATACTGGCGCAGCATCGTTTCGTCTGTCGGGTCAATTATCCCGAGCACCCATCCAAATGAAAAATAGGTCTGCTGTCTGCTTATATGTCCCGAAAACCCATCAAAATGAACAATATACCATTTAGTGAAGAAAACACGCTTCCGTCGCGCCAATAAGTCTTTCAGATGCATAAAAAGTCCATACGAACATGTGTCATGAAATTATCGTACTATTTTAATGAGGAACGTGACAAAAGCGCGAGAAATTATCAGGTTTTATTTCAGGCCCAGGAACCTACGTCACTAATGTAATCTCTAAACCGTCGCATCAGACGTTCAGGAACCTACGTCACTAATGTAATATCTAAACATTCAGACGTTCGGATAGCCGCTACTGATTATTGTATGTGCATTGTGAATTGCTACAGCTCATGTACTATAGTCTATCCCATAAGACAAACGTTTATATATGTTTTATACTAATTTAAAATCAAGAGCGCTTTGGGTTAGAGATTACATTAGTGACGTAGGTTCCTGGTCCCGTGTGGGAGTTTGAATATTATACGCAGTGTTACATAGTAACTAACGACAATGATTAACAACAAATAATTGTAACCTGTAAAATTGTTTCAAATTTCTAAAACACCAACGCTCCATGAGGTTGCCTGGTGTGGCGTGATTCAGCTATCGATAGAGAGACGGTACACGTGCTTAATATAAATGTACCGTGTCTTTTATCTTAAAGGCCCACTTAAGCCCACTTAAGCCCACTTAAGCCCAGATGACATTATACAAGAATGTGGAACAGCTGCGGCCTAGAAGTGTCCACCAAATGATAGAGATCCTCAGATTCACCCAAGCCTCCCCCGTTATTTACCCCAGAATGCATCATAATTCACAGATAACAGAAATTGTTATTCCCCTTCCATTGAGAATAATAAACTGGCAGTAATAGATTGAAATTAACACAGAACACACGTCTGTACCTTGACAAAAACAACATGATCACAGTTTGTCCGACTAGATAAGTCAGATGGTATATACATATGGAATATGTTGTATGTAATGTGATATGGTGACTCGAAAATTAAGTCAGCCTTTAAATATGTCATTTCCGATTCGACACAGTAAAACTACCAGTGGTGCATTTGCTATACCAGAAACACCGGACCACTGACAATGAGCCAATTAATAGGAGGTTCGGATGGACAGATATCGACTTTCAAAGGGTAAGTTTTAACAACATTTGAATTTGTGTTACGCCAGTAAAAATTCATGTGATCGTCTCTGATTCACCGGTGGTGAGTCTACAATTTAGTCTTGTATGTTTCGTTGGTCAGGGGCAAGCTTGTCTGTTTGATTTTGTTTGCTAGCCCACCGTGCGAGCGGGATAGTCACTAAATCCACCTTCTGGTGACCTCATTCTGCATATGACTGACGCATCATAATCAGGCTGTGCAGTCTGTTGACAATGTTAATATTAAACCCTACAAGACCATCACACTATTTATATTAAGTAGGTCACAACTCACTCATAGGTTAATCACTATGTGCCAGTGGACACCAGTTAAAAGCCATTCACACCAAACTGGACATAATCCATGAAAAGGTTACCCATAAACTGCTGGCTCTCAGTCAACCATATTATGAAGTTAGTATATCATTTGTCAACACTCAAGAAATATAATATATTTTTTTTATATTACATCATTCTTCACAGTGTTCAGTACACATATCCATACTTGAATATTAGATATGGACTTTGTTTTTCTTGGACCATCGCCTGTAAAAAATTATTTTTTAAATCTCTATAAAGTTCACATTTTATATTTCTAACATAATCCACCATGAGGTATACTCTTAAAATGTTGCACCAATAGGCATGTTTTCCGTGATTACTAATATACGTGAACAGAATCCTTTATTTGGACTCTATCAAATATTTGAAATATAGCCACTGCCATTTTCAGTGGATCCAGCTCAAATATCTCCATAATTCCCGAGGACGATGTTTGGTATGATGCAAGGGGTGTGTCCGTGTGCACATGTGTGTCCCATATCATCGTTACGTCGTATCTGGCGGTGACACGATGAGCGTTGATGTTGGTACCACTTGGAACTTACTTCAATAACATTATCCTTGCACAGGGTCCAGTGGACGTATCGGGGCTACATTACTGCACCTTGAGGTATACTTATTTTGGAGCCAGAACAGAAAAGGCCGGGCTGACGTGCTCGACTGTTTCTGGAGTTGCATGGCAAACTACATTTTGGATCCACAGAGTGGTCGATGAACTTGTGTGTAGTATCGGGTAATAATTGCTTGATCTTGGGCCGCTATAATAACAGCTTTTGTTTATGCTTTCAAGCCTGCTAGCTGCAACCACCGGTCTGAGTCCTCTTGGATCTATATTTGAACTATTTGTATTCTTAGCATGTTGGCCATGCATGCTTTTCTTTTCATAGGTTTCTTGTCTTTTGTCTAATTCATCTGTTTCTTTATTTAATTCTTATTGTGTTGAGCCTGTTCTCTTGGCTGATTAATTTCTCGATATGTATTGCATTTACATGTACATTGTATTCGTGTTTGAATTTCTGGGCCTCTTTTGTTTGTGATGAATGCATTGCCATTGTGGTGGTCTGCAACACATTTGATGTTTTTTTTTCTTTATTTATTCGTCAAGACCAGCTATTGCACATTTGAATGAGGATTTGGTCCCGACCTCCAGTATTTCTAGCCATTTATATGTTGGGGATGTCTGCTTTAGTATAGTGTAGGACGCTGGCGGCGAGCAACTGTTGAGATTTTCTATCTATATTGTTGATTTATGATGCCAGTCAATGCTACCATAGCTATCAAATGACTGCCAATGTGTTAATAGCAGTCACATTATTCCGTGCATTTAGTTCTGAACGTAATACTTGTCTCACACGCTTGATGTAGTCATTCAATATCCTAGATTTCATGTCTGCATGTTTTCTACAAATCACAATCGTCTACATCTAGATATTTATAGATATCGGTTGATTCCAATTATTTTATTTCCGCCGCCTGTCAGCTTTACATCATTTGTTGAAATTATTTTGCCAGCCTTAATTGTCAACTTAGAGCATTTGTCATATCCAAATTGCAATTTAATGTCGTCGCTAAATTCTTTCCCAAGGTCTTACTGCTCTGTTGATGTATCAGCTGAATCAGCATACATTATGAGATTACCAATTCGGTATTTACTGTCGCCTCTATATCCTAGGTCAAGGGAGTGCAATGTGTAGCTTAATGGGTATAGTGACATGCATAACAGAAGAGGAAATCTCAAGGAAATATTCCACACTTTATCGGCAACTGGCATATTATTAATAAGTAAACACCTGTATTATTGTAATGCAATTTTCTATGTGTAGGCTTTCAATTATGAAGCGAATAAATATTGAATTTGATATACACTTATTTAATCAGATTATTGAATTCCAAACTCATTAGCATTAGGCATACCACTAACGTGCACGCACCTGACTATTTAATAATATGGATTGTGAATATAAACTAAAATATGGCGACGGAACTAAAGCGTGTCGCCATCGGGGGGGGGGGGGGTCGCGAGAAAATTTACACACACAGGGCCCAAAAAAAAAATTACAGCCCTTTTGCTACCCACCCACCCTTTTTGTGCAAAAAAATTTGTTTCCGCCTGATATTTTTGGACCCACCCCCTAAAATAAGAAAAAAATCATTTTAAATCTATTCAAGACCAAATCAAACAGAATCAAAGGTAAGTTTTAAATTGGTCCGTTTCTGGCAGATTCCAAGTGTTCAAACAATTGAAAAACTATCAACGGTTATGATGTTGTTTTCGACATTGAAAAATACATTTTGAAATAAAAAGTGTTTTATTCTACAATATGCACGGATATTGTGCGGTAATATTTATAGTGCCAATAAGCCAGCATTGTGTTTAATTTTTACATAAATAGTCCAGTTACTAATTAATGACTTCTTCACTGTTGTTCCCAAAAAGGTGCCACCAACCATCATATCAGAACACCTTATAGCCATACCTGCAATGACAGTTATATAGTATATAAGTATCACTCTTTGGAGCCAAATAAACAGGCTGGCATGTTTATTTTTTAATTTGAGGTATTTTGTTAGCCAGCACTCTGCAACACTATTTGGTCATTAGACATGCCAGAGTGAAAATGCCGGCACTATCAGGCACTATTCAATATTAATTTGAGGTGAAATGCAAATCAGCACTCCTATTCAGTCATTACTTTTATTTGGTACCAGAGAGTGCTTTATCTTATACCTATACATATGTTCTTAAGTGTTGGTTAAGGTCATAATCTATGTTAGAACATATTTGTCAGTGAAAACAACTTAAAACAATGTCCATAATGTGGGTTGAAAAAAAATTGCACAAACAATTTTTTTCAGGCCTCTGAGATGCACCCACCCCGCCCGGTATAGGTATGTTTTTGGAAGATCTCCCCTGTATTACTTATATCTTATACCTACCCTGTTCCTAAGTGTCTGTAAATGCCATAACCTGTCTTGGAACACAATTATTAATGAATATATTTGAAAACAACTTAAAACAAGGGCAAAAATGGGAATATAATTTTTTTGCACAAACTCATTTTTTTTTGGGCCTCTTCGGACCCACCCACCCCGGCCCTGTATGCTAAAACTTTTGTGCGACCCCCCCCCGTCGCCATTGCAATTAAATCAAAACTGCAGACGTCATAGTGCTATATGTGTATTGTGACGCCATATGGTAGATTTAAGTTTCAATGCTATGTTTACGGCATCGACACTTCGACCTGGCCTATAATAACAGCAATTTGTAAGTGTGTCACTGTAACCATTTTAAGTCGACTTTTGTTTTTAAAAGAAACTTACTGGCAGACCTCGGGATTACGACGTGGTTCATGGGTGGACATGCGGATAATGAGATTATTCTCAAGGAACTGCATATATATACCATAATTGTGTTAGCGGAATTGGCTCGTGATATTGTGAACCAACGAGATTAACTTTTATTTTATAAATATGGTTTAAACATATTTTATTTGCATATAGTATTACATATATACACACATGCAAAAGCGATGGGATGACAAGTGCTGCCACTTACAGTAACACCCTCTCCCTATTGTCAAAACACTAAATATATACAAATTAAACACTGACAAGAGCAAGGAAATATGTTATAACAATATAGCTATGTACAAGTTATGACAACTAACAGTATAGAAAGAACTGATGGATTGTTTCACACGTTATGTATGAGAGAAAGAAGATTGATAGAGAGAGAGCGAGAGAGAGAGAGAGAGAGAGAGATTGCATGTGGATGGTGTCGACAACTTTACTGGGTTCGATAAATATTTAACGTCAAAGGGGAAATATCATCAATTATAGTTAATTCGCTATCATGTTCTTATATTAGCTCTACACATCTCAGACATCGATATTGAAACGTTTTGTTTCTTTAATGAACCGATGCACGCAATTAAAGATTACAGTATTCATATCGTGACTTATATATGGGTTGCCGAACAAAAGTGTCTCGACTGATATTGGATTCACATCAAAAGGTATCAAACTATTGTATAGTCTAAGTCTTTCTCTGGCATATAGTGTGCATTCAAAGAAATAGTGGTCAACAGTCTCATCACCGAGACCACAACTGCACAGTTTAGAGTCTATCAAATGGTTATCTACCTTGTGTTCCTGCAAGTCACTGCATCGACACCGGAGCTGACATTGTATAACATTAAAACGCCGCTTCCCAAATGAGAAATATTTCGGTGGTTTCAGCACAGGATTTGCGAACTTTAGCTGTTTTTTTAAATCCTCTAGACGAGAGTTTCTGCAATATGGTTCTAGTGCGTTCCATTCTGCGAGACATTTTGGGAAAAAAGATGAGTCCATTCGTTTGGTGTCGCGGCGGAGAGGGGTAAAATCAGTTGCATTTCTGAGGTCATAATCAGTTATATCGACAAAACGGGGTGGAAGCAGAGAGACCAGATAATTTGCAGCTTTCTTGTTTACGATGTTATGTAGAACCGACATTCGTTTAGTATATCGTCTGCTTTCTAGGGTATCCCAGCCAATTTCTAACATAAGGCGTTCGTGAGACACGGATCGTGTACAACCGGTGACTATCCTTGCTGCGTCGTACTGAACATCATCTAATTTATCAAGAAGGTATAATGGAGTACCAGACCACACTGGGCTCGCATACTCAAGTAAGGGTCGTATGTATGACAGGTAAAGTGTTTCTAGTGAGTTACGATTAAGGATATATTTAAATTTTCGTAACTGGGCGAGTCTAGAATTGGCACGATTACATAAATTTTCAATGTGAGTATTCCACGAAAAATCCTCATGCAGATCTAGTCCCAAATGCTTATGCGTTTCAGTATACACTAGAGTATTTTGACCCAATGTGATAATTGGCCTCGCTTGGTCGCTGTTTTTAGCGAAAAACTTAAGTTTTGTTTTGGAGGAATTAAATGTGACCAGCCAATTATTAGCCCACTCGTTAATTGCAAGCATGTCCTGATTAATAGTTCGTTCTACTAGTTGCAAGTCTTTATGGCTTTGAAATAGACAGGTGTCGTCGGCGTAAAGTCGCGTTTTGGAGGAAACTTTATCCCCAATATCGTTGATATACATCAAAAATAACATCGAACTCTTTGTGATCGACCACTAAGGTAGCTTTGAAACCACTTTAGCAGAATACCATTTATTCCGTATCTGTTCATCTTTACAATAAGCCCATCATGCCAAACTTTATCGAAGGCCTTTGATACATCACAAAATACAGCACATGTCATAAGGTCATCATCAGTATGAAAAATTTCAATTAATTGACCCTCAGTACTATGGTTGGGCATGAAACCTGATTGGTGTTCGTACAAAAGGTTGTTTTTGTTTAGGTGATAAAGTAGTTTTTTTTAAACGATTTTTTCGAAAACTTTACTCAACACGCTAAGTAACGACACGGGCCTGTAATTGTTGGGGTTACTAGGGTCACCCTTTTTGGGGATGGGTACAACCTCCGCTTTCTTCCATTCAGATGGGAATACAGATGTTTCTAGTGAGAGTTTAAACAAGATATAAAGGGGTTTGCTCACTGTAGAATGTGTTTCCTTCAGCATACGATAGCTGATAATGTCGGGTCCGCTCGCCTTATTTGTGGGCAACTGTCTTAGTATGGTAGTAATGTCATCTTGGCAAATTTGTATATCGGATAATGTTTTGTCTGTTCGATATGCGAAATCAGGTACCTTCGATCCATTAACTTTGAGTGTACCATTCTCAACAAATATACGATTCAAGAGTTCTGCCTTTTGTAGGTCGTCATTATATAAATTATCTTGGTATACAAGTGGAGGTATCTGTTTGTTTTGCGATGTATTCATAAATTGTTTCACGATATGCCAAAACTGTTTTGGTTGCGTATTTACAGATAAAGACTCGCCAAGGTTCGACATGTATTCTTTTTTGGCTTACTTTTTCGCGTTATTCACCTTGTTTCTCAAAATTTTAAATTTGTTCCAATCACTTTGCAAATTAGTTCTAAGGGCTTTCTTTCTCAACCGGTCACGTTGTCTTAACAATTGTCTCACTTTGCCGTCAAACCATGGTTTATCACGGGGTCGTATTGTGAATGATTATGAGGAATATATACAATCGAGCTATTTCGAAATACTTTTGCATAAATTTATCAAGGCACGTATTCACATCAACACTAGAGTTCGCCGACAATATATCGGACCATTTTGTTGCAGCTATTTCAGCGTTCATTCCATGAAAGTTTGCACAGGAATAGTTCCACACGGATGTTTTCCTAACGGGAGGCTCTTGAGTTTGCATTACAATTTCAACAGATGTAGCGTAATGATCGGACAATCGAAGATTTGATACAGTCGGATTCATGAAGTTCGTCTCGTCGCTAACTAAAATCGGATCTATAAGGGTTTGGGTTGTACATGTGACTCGAGTGGGTTCCATAATAACATTATGTAACTTGAATTTTGCTGTTATTTTTTGCAATGGGCCGATCTTCTTCAACATATCACAGTTTAGGTCCCCAACTATCACCAGAGCTGGGTTATATTCCAGGGCAGTTTCAATTTTTTCTTCCAATTTCTGCCAGTAGTCTGGCAGGCATTCCCTTTCTGATCTATATGTCATACATAGGATAATTTTTTTATTTGTCCCCACTTCAAACCATAAAATATCGTCATTAAACTCTAGCCTATCCAAACGACGGAATCCAGTTGTATTAGAAAAATATGCAATTATACCACCACCATAGTCTGATCTATCTTTACGAATTGGAGGTTGAAAACCAGAAATCGCGAGTTTTTCTGATGAGTAATGTTCACTGAGGTGGGTTTCAGTAAAACACAGAATATAAAAATCGTCGACATCGTCTTCGAATTTTTCAATCTTGTGCCTGATACTGCGGATATTACAATGCAAAATTGATATGGTACGTATCGGCTGGTGCATGGGACCGGGGTTAGGACTTACATCACCTGCAATTAAGAGAAGGCATAGAAGAAGTGATGCAACAGCAAGATTACAGAAGCAAAAGTTACGTGATCTTCGGAATTTCCGGTGTAATTTAATTTGTTTAAGAAAGCTAACAGAAGACATGAACAGATAGTGCGCTCCGATTGCTAATCTATACACACATATATCAACTCCCATGACTAATATTACAGTAAAATAACAGACAGATTAGACCAGCAATACAGGAGCACCGTATCTGTTGGTATGTGTTTATAATGTTCCATCGATATATCTCGTCCAAGAAAGTGTCGACACACACAGAGAAGTGGGGAAAGACATAGAAGAGAGCAAACAGAAGAAACAATCGTTTGTGAAAATACATTATAGCAAAAAAAATAAAATAATTTGATTGAAATTCCGGACCCCGAGTAGTGTCAGGGATGTTTATAGAGTGGAGTATACTAATTACTAATGTGAAATAATAATAACTGATATTTGTAAATAATTAATAGAAGCATGTCGATTAGAACAAATGAGTGACTTGTGAATGTTTTATCAAAATGTGTTGTCCGGATTGTTAAAATGATTTTGTCCGCTTTCTGTTTTGCAGTTGGATCCTAATTTTTGAATTGCCAAAGAAAAACAAAAATATATCAACTTCCTTTTAGGTACATCTTTGCGGAAAATGATGACGCTTTTTCATAAAAAAGAGCTCGAAATGTCTTTGTAAAACACGATTTCAAGGAATAAACGGATAGAATATAATGATTTTGTGTTAGTTATGACTTTATGCCGGCTAGCCTTTCTCAAATGGTCACCATAAAGATAATGGAGTATAGAATATTCATGTTTTGCATTTCATTCTAATTTCTGCAGCTGTTCAATACGTCACTGACCACAGTCCCTTTTATAAATATACACAGGAACAATGACTCCTGTATACAGAGTGAACTGCGCGCTGTGTGACATTCGCATAATTTTTTTAAAGCATTGTGTTTATTGAAATAGCTATATCAGTCGGCCGCCCATATGGCGGAACCTAATAATGTATGCAATTTTATGATATATTTCTATAATATCATATGGGCCCCCAAAGCTTGAATTAAACAATAATTTAATACTAAAATATACATGGAAATGTGGTTTTGAGGAACATTTTCCCACAGAGCATTGTTCCTGTATACAGTTTATGACAGAATTGATTTTAACTGGAGTCACGGTCACCTATTTTACATTTGAATTGTTAGCCCTATTGCCAGGATAGTAGAAAACTTTAGCAACCAGTATTTGAACTTCACATGTAAATTTGTCAGTAGCCCATTTATCAAAGTCTAATCTGGGCGGACAACAATAACCACATTTATGCTCACAACCAAAGTTACTTTTTGTGTCGACGGGGTGAGTCCCACTGTGGGGGAACTACTCCCGGCGATTTGGTTCTCTACCGAGCTTTATTTACATTATCTACCGAGCAAAGTTTTCGGATGGCATATACTAATCTACCAAAGGCAGAGAATCGAGTTATTTGCAGAGAACCGAGCGCGCGGTAGAGAATCGGCGTCCTCAGCAGAGAATCGGAATTGGAAAATAAAAAGTCAATTTCTGTGTATTTCGGGATTACTTTCTTTTTACACACACTGATGGCCAGTGATTAATTTCACGGTAGCTATATGAAACCCACGAAACACTGTTCTAATGCTGTTGATTTTTACGTTTTATGCCGCGAGTGGTCGATAGAGAATCGGAATCGTCGCTAAAATGCTCACGAAACTCGGTAGAGAACCAAATCTCTAGGAGTAGTTCCCTCAAAGTGGTGAGTCCACTATGTACCACCATACTCTGACCGTGGATATATTGACCTGATATACTTGTGGACGTTCCCAGTCTCCCAGCATTCTAATTTTCGTAATTGGATAAATAGCTCCTGGATTGCAGTGTGATTGCCTTAACATAGGGGCGGGATGAGACTTTCTTAAGTCCACCAGGGACCATAACTCAGACTATAACAAGAAATAATCACCGATATTGCAGCATTTATTGAATTGGGGCGTCTTATAAGATCATTCACCTTGGCGTAGCGAGGTCATTGATTTGTAGGCGCCTCAACAAAACAATAACTCAGACAATGTGAGAACGACATGACCGAGACAGACTGAGAGGGGAGTGTGTCGAATCCCAGGCATAATAGAAATGAACACTTTAAAGTCTACATTGTGATAAATACACTGGACAAAAAAATGCCGTTGAATAAACAAAATTGCATTAACGTCAGTGAGATCCAAGCCTCAGTTTACTGTGCCTGTCATTTGCAGAATGAGATCCCCAGAGGGTGAATTCGGTGACACTATCCCGCATAACGATCTAGCATCACCAAATTAACCCTCTGATGAACTAATTCTTAGGCCCATCTTCTCTAGAAAGTTTCTTTATATCAAATTTCTATAGAACATTTTCACATAGATTATATTTCTTTTTTAGCTTAGTTTCTCTTTATCCCCAAATTGGCAGACGACACATTGTAAAATCGAGGTTCCCATAGGGTGAATTTAGTGATGCTAGCCCACTATGCGGGATAGCGTCACTAAATTCACCCTCTGGAGACCTTATTCTGCAAATGACAGGCACACTAAACTCAAACCACAGACAGTGAAATAAACGAGAACCCTACTAGCGGATGTTAGACACTGCTCATTTTTATAATTGATAAACCAATTTTCTACAGACTTGAGTCCCACCTGCGGTGTAAAGATTATACTTTTTTGGGGGCATATTGTTGTCTAAATTAATGCACAATAAATATTTATGCAACATATCCTCGCGGATATACGCACATGTTCGACCAATAATGTGAAATAGGTACATAATGTGATTATTTGATTATGAGATAAGCAGATAATGGACTCTTACTCGTTATTTCACTTTATGGCACAGACCACAGTGAAAACACATGTTAAAGAGCGTACACCTGAAAAGTCAGCTGGCTTATTAGTGTCATTGTCCGCACATAATCTTCTTAGAATCGCCTCATTATGTGTCGATAATGTGACAAAACGCTCTCATTTTCAGCACGTTATCGATTCAAAATGAGGCGATTATAAGCAGATTATCAACCTAAAATATAGTTATGTTATAAGCAGATATTGTGCTGATTTTAGATTAATGCACGACAACCAGGAATATCAGAACAATTTAGCAATTTATAACGCATACTACCATTGGACCTCACATCGGCGCCAATATCTTCTTTATATAAGACAGCAACATAATACTTCATTATGCCAGCTCTTGCGATTAGCCAATCAGCGTCGATAAATAGTGTCGGTATATGAACCCATATTAGGTCAGTGACCCCATATGAAATCAACATTAGGTGCTTATCCACCATCTTGTTTTTCAGAAAACTCTGTCGGGGATATTTTTGGTGTAATTTGGCGCCAAGAAATGTGATATCTGTCGAAAATCATTTTCGGCGAATTTAAAGACAGTACCAAAACCTGCATTCGATATATTTTATATTTGAGGAATGTTTAAGACTCATAAATTAACTATAAATCTCAACAAGTTGTCCTACTTCTGGGGATTAGCCATTGAGATATCTGTATTACCTCCAAGTATAGGAGAGATCGATATACATGACATATAATTACAGTTGGATTAAAGTGGGCTCCCCTGGCCAGTATGGTGGGCCGTTATGTACAAGTATGGATAGGTGTTGGAAACCACGAGAGTGAAGCATATATGAACTTGAATGTTCACGACAGCTTTTGTTGCAGGAACATCTTATTTGTCCAATAGATATGAAAGTTAGTCGTTACAACATGCGTGGGTGTTGAGAAGATAATTACAATGGACGTGAGACGGGTCGCTGAACGCCATTCCTGATCATTGTGCTGAGGACGTACAGGTACTTCGCAGAATATAGTACTAGTTCATTGAGGCAGTGGGATATGTGTTCTGTTAGGGTTTCAAGAGAACTTCCGAGGAGGGTTGCTACCAAGTCATCTTTGGCTAACGACGAAAGGTAAAAATATTCGGGTATGCCGAAACGAGAGATAATCCCTTCCAAAAAGAGTTTCTGATGATGAGAGCGGCTGGAGAAGAGCATACGAACAGGGCGTGGTCGATTTCGTTCGAGTACACTGCAGCGAAGTGTACTCGAACGAAATCGACTACGCCCTGTTCGTATGCTCTTCTCTAGCCGCTCTCATCATCAGAAACGCTTTTTGGGAAGGGATTATCTCTCGTTTCGGCATACCCGAATATTTTGGATTTTGGATTTTGTCCACTGACATAATAAATACGTTACGGGACGCTTAGTAGTCGGATATGGTGTCATGTGAGGCTCGGCGAGATCAATATTAGGGTCGGCCTACGGCCTCGCCTAATATTGATCTCACTTCGCCTCACATGACACCATGTCCGACTACTAAGCGTCCGTAACTTATAATATTCCAAAGCGGCTCTCGCACACCCAAAGATGTAAATCATAATAACGTCGTTTTATGTTGGAAGATTTAATGACGTTTCTGAGATATACATACATCACAGCTATTGGCTTTATAAATGATTTCGAAAGATTAAACTGTGGAGAATCGTTTAGTATGACCCACCAGTACACTGCGTTGAGTGTATGCACTTCGCTGTATATCTTCGTGATCCTCTGATAAGCAGCCAATTCTGGAATAGTTATAGTATCGGAATCCTATTCCGACTTTCATCAGCCTCTCTGACAAAGAGATATATCACGTTTGATGGATTTGTTTCTCCGCGCGTTTCCGCTTTGATAGTTTCTTGGAGTGGTTTCCAGAGGTAGATCTAACATTAGAATCCTACCTCACGCATGGGTAGTGTCGAGCCAGCGAATGAGGCCCCCGGGATACGTTTAATGATTTCGGGCAACTAAGGACGCAAACAGATACAGTACAAAGGCACTGGGTTGTGGGATGTGACCGGTGTGTCTTTGTTTGGTATAGTAGTGTCTAACTTGATATGCCCAACAACACCCCGTTGGAGACCAAAATTGCCCAACATGGACAATTCATTTTCATCCCTTGTGTTCGAACTTTCCGGGCGATACCGATTTTTTTTACAATTGTCCGGTAAATTCCAACTTAACATCGCCCTATAGTCGGACACTATCCCAATCAGAGGCGGACTGGGCCAAAAATCCGGCCCGGGAAATAAAAATATAATACCGGCCCATCTGTTCGGGTGTTCCACGGTCCACCTTCGAAATTTCAACTGCACCCCCCCCCCCCCCCTTGAATCAGAATCAGACCAAATACATGTTTTGCGTAATTTCATTTCCACCCCCCCCCCCCCTTGAATCAGATGCAGACCAAATACATGTTTTTGCATAATTCCGTTTGCACCTGCATGTGGCCTAATAGACTACATGTATATATTCATGAACCATGGTTCTATATATTCCCGGTATGAGACCATTCAGATATTTTTACCTGAACAATTGCATAAATTCTAACATCTAGCGGTCTAACTCCAGACAAATGCACACGGTTATGGGCAAGAGACCAGGACAAACCGGGCTGTTCATGGTTGTTCGGCCCGGGGTGAGAAAATTTTGAAAGCTATATACAAGAACGTCGCGAATCCTAGCATCTAGACTGACATCAACTGAAGCGTTCCTATTTTGTTATAAATTTCAATTGGGGGAGGGTCCGGGATGGGAGCGTGAGATTTTTTTTCGGATTTACAGCTGGGAGTTACCGTTAAAATCTCGAGATTAGCGGGGTCTTTACGGTGGTGTTATATGATGCTGACAAGTTCATTTAATGACAAAATTACGATTAGCCAGTTCGGTTGGTTAAACAACACATGTGGCGGCCCACGTCCGGAATTTTCCCGGTCTCCCGATCGGCCAGTCCGCCTCTGCCCCCCCCCCCCCGAACGTCACATTATACCCACATGGGGAACCCGCAAACTTCAATGCTGTCTTTCCTCGCCGGTTTTTCGCTTCTCGTGTGATATATATATTTATATATATATATTGGCAGTACACATTATCCGAAGTAAAACATTTTAAACGTGGACTAATTTCCGAATCAATATATTCTTGTTTAGTGACGGTTCCAAATATGGTTACACTCTGGATAATCTCAGATGCCGTTGTAAAATGGAATTCACTTCTCGAATTTATGTGAGGAGAGTGCTGGTTACACAACACATGTGGCGGCCCACGTCGTTTTCATTAGCGGCCCAAGTTGTGGTTGGGCGGCCCAACCATGTATACCCCCCCCCCCCAAACCGTAAAAAAACCCATCGGTTTCTCGCTTGATAGAAAATCACATGGAATTATAATTTTTCCGGCCCATCGGGAAATTTCCCGGTCTCCCGATCGGCCAGTCCGCCTCTGATCCCAATTATGGTAATTTCAATCCAAACTTCGACTAAAGGCGGGAACATATTCAACGTTTGGTCTTAACACAACATATTATACAAATTAAATTTTCAGAACATAAATTTCATTATATTTTCCGACATAACATGTCTAATGTTCAATACTGTTTATCCCCTGCGCGTCCCTGACTATTTGGATTGTATTGCATATGAAGATAGGGAAATTTCACAGCTGCCTGTTTCTTGTACTATAAGACGTCGACAACATAATAGGTAAACTCAGAAATGAAAAATGCATTTGACAATTAACATATACCACAAGTTAGAAGCAATAGAGGGGAAACTCGTACCACTGAAAACAGTCGGATTGTTCTGGTATTAACCCTTTACCCAACAGAAGGGCCCTGTGCCAATGCATTCTCTTATATATGCGAGTCGACCATAGGTCGCCTCGCATATATAAGAGAATGCATTGGCTTAACACATTAAAAATTATAAAATTGTTAAAGAATGTAAGAATTTGTTTTTTAAAGTGTTAAAAAAAGTTTTTTTTAGGCCAATGCATTATCTTATATATGCGAGGCGACCTATGGTCGACTCGCATATATAAGAGAATGCATTGGCACAGGGCATAACTGTAACTATCACAATGTGGTCAAGGAGCCGGTTCCAATGATATCCATATTTGTATGGTTCTATTGAGACAGACCGAAGATATTTTAGGCTGTTGAAGCTTTATTTGGCCGTTTTGTTGGGTAAAGGGTTAAACACAGCGCACTATGCAACATATGCAAAATACTAGTTTTCGTTTGACGGTGAAGACAAAGCCATACGACAAATACACATCGTCTGCGCCAGCGCAAATTGTGCTGTCTTATCTGCAACAAGGAGCACCACTTTCCATTGTCTCTAGACATAGAATTCAATTATGATCCATCTGATTTGACACCTTAAAGTAACATATCGGATCGAAGTTATGAACATATTTAATTCGATGAACAAATACCTACTTTCAAAAAAGAAAGTTTTGTCACGTTTTTTTTTTATTTGCGCCAACATTCAAATAATAAAAATATATATCATGATTTTATAATTTTTGTACCAAAATAACAAAAGTAATTTGCATCAGGTTTTGAATATTTTGCACCCTGATTCAAAGACGAAAAAAGGTGTTATCATGTTTTTATTTTTGCTCCAAAATGAAAAGGTTACTTATGGTAAGGGGTGGTGATGGTTTCGTAGCCATAACAGAGTGCTCCTGAATGTATTTATACTTATTCTCGTTTGTTGTCACGTTGAAGTTATTTGTAATATTTTTGAATTTGCTTCATCATAATAAAATCACCTTTTACAAGTTATACTCTCTCTCTCTCTCTCTCTCATATAATTTAGCCCGTCAATTTAACTCTTTCGTGATGGGGGCTGCGCTGGCGAAGCAATACATATCCCGTGTCAGTTCATTCTCTTATATATGCGAGTCTCCCATATGGAGCATCGAATATATATGAGAATGCACTGGCTTATTAGGTCAGTGTAAATATTGTTAGGCTTATGTCTTATGTTGCCTCGCATATATATAAGAGGATGCATTGGCACAATGTTTTCGCAAAATTTCAGGAAGTTCCAGTCATGAAAGAGTTAAGCCCTAAATATCGAGACTACTTTGGCGAGGATGGTTGTGTTGGAGCATATGCTTCTGCTATTTTTGTCCTACGTTTAAAGCACTCAGCTTAATCAATATATATCAGTCGAACGTCAGCTGAATCGCTGTCTCATTTGAGTTCTATTATCTAGGTCCCGTCGGTAGAAAATAACATACGTGTATATTGTGTTCCCGAGGGAGGTTTTCATCAATAGAACGAAGTGTTCCTCCCACAAGTTTCAATCCACAAATTTAATGTTGTGTCACCAATGAAAGTGTTGCACTTTCTTCTAAAATTTATAGCATCTCAGTTTAAGTGGGAAGCCCCGTGACTATTGGACCAACATATCCTCATGCAAATAGGTTCATATTGAACGTGTTTCAAAAACCCAAATACGCCTATATTGGAGTTATTTGTATCTGATTTACGTTCTATATGAACGTCCATTGGGCACGAACATAGTCGACTCTGAAATAATCCATCTATCCGTTATTCCGTTGAATGGCGTGGGCCGCAGTGAAACAACCGCATTATAAATAGTGTGAATCTGGTAAGTCGCGTCGATGAAAAAAGTTAGATTAAATATTGCCAATATGGGCGTGTTTCGTACGGGGTGCATCAAATACGCCCGATGCGAACGTATTTGTAATATGAATACGTTCATATATGACTGTTTTCGCCTCCATTTATGTTCTTATAGAGCGTAATTCATATTCAAATAATGCCAATATGGGAGTATTTGGTTTTTGAAATACGTTCAATATGGACGCATTTTCAAGAGACCAGGCAGATTGGACGGCTGGTATTATGGGAACAATGCTTCCGCTATTTATTGTGACAGTTCGTAGGACTGGAGATGGATTTATGTTACTTTCGTTCCCAATGGTATATCAGCACGTTGCTGTCGGAAAAATGGAAGAAAACAAAATCGGAATCAGATTGTAGGTGTCGATGTTTATTTGCAAAATAAATAAGAAAGATTAATAAAAGCAGTGGTACATGAAGTAATATAATTGCACAAGAGCAGAATGACATATTGGCCGTCGTCCTATTGCCCATGAATTATATACAGCCTGTTCTCCCGAAAAAAAACTGCACGTTATGGGCTTAGAATAGGATTTACATATACAGTAATGCCCTAAGTAATCGACCTCTTAACCACAGCATAATTATGGGTAGCTTTTCAGGATTTAGTCGGAAATATGGCTTGTTGCCATTTATTGAAAGCTCTCGGGGAGAGCTTTCAGATGAATGGCAACAAGCAGAGCTTTCCAATGAATGGCAACAAGCCATATTTCCGACTAAATCCTGAAAAGCTACCCATAATTCTGCTGTGGTTAATAGGTCGATTACATAGGGCATTACTGTATGTTAGGCTCATAATCGGCATAGTATCAGCACATTTTGAGTCCACAACGAACTGAAAATGAGTGTTTTAGTGCCACTATCAACACATCGATTCATTATCAACACATATATTCATTATCAACACATCGACTCATTATCAACACATCGATTCATTATCAACACATCGACTCTTTATCAACAACACATCGATTCATTATCAACACATCGACTCATTATCAACACATCGACTCATTATCAACACATCGACTCATTATCAACACATCGATTCATTATCAACACATCGACTCTTTATCAACAACACATCGATTCATTATCAACACATCGACTCATTATCAACACATCGACTCATTATCAACACATCGACTCATTATCAACACATCGACTCATTATCAACACATCAACTAATTCTCAACACATCGACTCATTATCAACAAATCGACTCATTATCAACACATCGATTCATTATCAACACATCGATTCATTATCAACACATCAACTAATTCTCAACACATCGACTCATTATCAACAAATCGACTCATTATCAACACATCGACTCATTATCAACACATCGACTCATTATCAACACATCGACTCATTATCAACACATCGATTCATTATCAACACATCGACTCAGTATCAACACATCGACTCATCATCAACACATCGACTCATTATCAACACATCGACTCATTAGTTGTAAATTCACTTTGTGCGGAAGATAACACGAATAAACCAACTCATGACTTTCCAGAGATAAAATGTGTTTTCACTGTGCCCGCGTTATAACACGGAATAATGGATATAAGTGCACTATGGGGTTATTTCAGAATAAATATTCCAAATTTCATGGATTCAGTAATCGTATGCCGTATTTGTAATTATTACAAATTTGGAAAAATTTGTATTGTATTTGTAATCAAGAATTCAGCCTGTTCACCCGAAAGCCCGCACATTATCTGCCTATAATAGAAATTGCTTTAGGTAGATAAGCTATTAGAATCGCCTCAATTTGAGTCGATAATGTGCTGAGAATGAGAGCGTTTTAGTCACATTATCGACTCATAATGAGGCACTTCCAAGCAGATTATGTGCGGACAATGGCACAAATAATCCAACTCACGACCGTTCAGATATACGCTCTTTAACCAGTGTGTGAATTGTGGCCTGTATTTTACTTAATTTATTTAATTTAATTTAATGTTAGCAACAAAAGACAAATACAATCTTCAATAATTTTATTTAGGGGATAACAGTGTGGTGTTTTGTGATTTCTGAAAGGTACATGGCGAATATACTGTGGCAAATTTAGTTAATGGGCGACGGCGGAGCCGGAGCCCATTAACGGGTATTTGCCACAGTATATTCGCCATGTACCTTTCAGAAATCACAAAACACCACACTGTTATCCCCATTCTAATGCTCTTCGAACTTAAAAATGTTATTTAGACAAACAAATGGCTCATAATTATCAACGAAATGTGCGGCCATAGAAAACACTCAGCCAATTCACGACTTTTTATTTTAAATTTAATGCGCTAGATAAAATATAGTCCCCCAATTACCATCGCTCTTATCGTTAAAAATACTGATAAACATGAAAAATTGCCACCTCAAATAGAAATAAATATGCACAACAATTAGTTTATGCATGTACCTGATGTCTTTTTCAGATGTTTACCACTTACAAATTGCGGTTTTGATTTTACCGCGATCTTGAAGTTGAATTGAAACAATGGGAAATTGTTTACTCAATGCGATGTATTTCACGCCGTGTCTGTCGCGGTTTAATGTCAAGAAATTTGGTCAAATGATATCGAGACACTGACATTGGTGGACTATAACGTTGTGGTGTTTTGTATTTTCTGAAAGTACATGTATACAGGGCGAATGTACTGACTGTCAATTTTCGACAAAAGCCACATCGCTGGTTTGTTTATATAGCAACGAGCTAGTAACGGAAGTCAGTGCCAAGGGCGTCAACTCTATAATCTACTCCGTACCGTCGCCGGCATGTACTGCGTAAGGGTGACGTCATGGAGTGAAATCGGTAGGGTGACACCAACGTACGTACCTACGAATCTGACCGATCGCCATACTGTTGCGCGAGCGGACGTAACTATCTTACTATTCTTTTGATTACTTTCAGTTTGATGTCGGTTTTTATTTCTATTCTATAATAATTTGTACAAAAGGAACGAAAAAAAAATTTGTTTAGGTTTTAAGTCTGTGAGGTGGTGTGCCCGTAGTCTGTTTGCATTGTGGATCTCGGATCTTTTAGCCCGGATTTATGATTAACCTAATCACACACTAAATTGCTAGCTAGGACCCACTATTTCGATGAACCCTTGTGTCCGGGGTGTAACTAATTGCTGATGAACACATTCACAGATTGTTCCATCAATAAAATATCTTTTAGATAAATTTTTTCTGAAGTTAACATACTAATGAGCAGCCTCAACTTATATTAATGCAATGCGAACGTATTACATCTTGCCATCTTTAAACGGACATGGCTCATTCGAACCTCAATTTTTTGTCTACGTAATTGGGAGGGACGGATATGATATGTCGATATATACACGATACATTGATATACCGGCTTAATATGCTCTGAAAAACACTTGCAAAAGTCCCAGCTATTTTCCAGCCGTTTTCACATTTTTTGCCAGAATGATTATAAACGCTCTTTATTTATACCATATAAGGAATAGACTAACACCAAACGCTCTTTTCTGATCCATGTCGTGCTGGTGTCTGTTTTTAGTTTGGGACCATAGCACCGTGTTCATAGTTGTATTTTCACTACTTCAATGCGTCTTTTGGGGTTACATAATGCTCGTAGAAAGGTAGTTCAGGTATATATATCGGCCCATTTCGATAACGGGACAAATTCAAAAGCGAATAATATGTGTATTTTGGAGTTGCAACCCGTCATGTGGCTTTAAAACATCGTAACTGTTTCCATCCAAACACCTGCTATCCCTAGTATCTCAATCTCAATAATTTTATAACAGTCAGCACATGTGTGGATTAGCCTCATCGGGAGATTTGTTGGATGTAGACCACATTCACTGATTAAATAATGACGCATAAGGTGACTGGGGATTATGATAGATCATTGTTGTTGATCTATGATTTTTTTGTGATAAACTTTACAAAGAATATTTCTCAGTATTTGCATCCATTACAAGCCAACAATCTGGTGTATCTATGACATGAAAATCGAGCAGGTGGAGTGCGATTAGATGGAACCAAAGTCAACCACATATCATAACAGTATCATTTCGTCGTCCCTGGATATACTATATATATAATGAATGGCTTGGAGGGGTAGGGTTCTCTATTCCGAAGGTTCGCTATTCCGAAGGTTCACTAATCCGAAGGTTCACCAATCCGACGGTTCACTAATCCGAAGGTTCACTATTCCGAAGGTTCGCTATTCCGAAGGTTTTCTATTATGGGAGTTTTTAGCCAGAAATGAATCAAAATTTGCGCCCCCGTACATTTATACACCCCAATCTAATATATAATTTGTCCCAGATGTCGGTTATTAATAGCAAGAAGACACTATCAGTTTATCATTTTAATATTATAGAAAGTTGAAAACACAATGACTGAAATAAACTACGAGTTAGAGATGCATTCTACCCGAACTGGCAATCTGTACTTGAAAGAAACATCAACATTAAAATCAATACAAAGTCAGAATTGCAGTTAGGTCCATTCAGCGGTATTCTGCTATACAGTAAGTTATAGCGCTCCAGTATTGATTGACCGTAAGAGCCCCACTGTTATAGTCCGCCTTTAGCATTTGGGACATTATATTAATCAAAATAACTCCTATGTAAATCATTTATAAATCAGATGATTTATTGAAGTTATGTCTACGTAAAATAACACTTCCTAAAACGTATGTCGTTTTAGTCCTCAGCAGATAGACGACATAAATGTCGTTCTACTCGCCAAAGGGTTAAATCTCAAGGAAACCCACGAACACAAAAATCACATTTATTTTTTTAATGTTTTAAGTTATTTCCTTCATAAAAAGAGTCTTCGTACTAAAGAACCCTCTCAATACTTTAGAATATAGAATTAACTTTTAAAATAACAAAAACCTTCGGAATAGCGAACCTTCGGAATAGTGAACCTTCGGAATAGTGAACCTTCGGATTAGTGAACCTTCGGATTAGTGAACCTTCGGAATAGCGAACCTTCGGAATAGAGACATGTTCCCGGCTTGGAGTTGACAATGCCGAAATAGTGGTCCTCGAGGAGGAATAGTCCACGAGCCGCAGGCGAGTGGACTATTCCTCCTCGAGGACCACTATTTTGGCATAGTCAACGACAAGACATTCATTATTTATTATATTATATCGAACATTTGTGCCAATTGTCACACAATTTCTGAGTCTGATTGTCAAATTTGTATTTACCTTGAATTTTGGAAACCGGTCTCAGATTTTACAATTTTGACGATGGCAGGGGAGCATAACTATATGTTATTAGTTACATGTAACAGCATCTCTTCGTGATTCATACATTCATTTCTATAAATACGCCATTAGAAAAAAACATTTTAGCGAAAATTTAGAAGTTAACTTGTTTAACTTCGATTAACCGGAAAAGGAAATTATAAATAACGTCCCCTGACATTGCAAAATTAGGACTGGCCGCTTGCCAACTAAATGGACAAACTATTAAATACATTGGCTTGATATCATCGGACATCCGTAAATCTAATAGTATACCGATATTGCAACAAATATCGCACAAGGTAAAGATTAAGATTGGCCGTATCTTCGGGCGGCAGCCCGATTTCGCGAAATGAGTTTGTTACTATAAATAGAACAAGAATAGTAGGCATGTAGGAATCCTACTGGGGTACTATCGTAAAATAGTATAGCAGTGTGCAGCCAATCAGAATGCGAGAACGTCACGTGATATATAATATAGATATATAGTATGTATCTTAAAGACCATCACGATGAACGTGCACACCAAATCTAACATGCATGTCATGCGTCATAATGTTCAAAAGTATGGACCAAATAATCATTCTGATTGTGAAATAGTTATGGATATTATTGTATTGAACTCGAAAGAAGTATAACACCAACCGCGTACGCTACTGACCCAGAAAATATCAACGAATTCAGAATGCTTGACCACGGTGTCACTCCGACAGGGCTGTGAACACAGACGTACTTGCGTGCACCTCCAGTCTTAATTATGTGTATCACTTATAGAATCATTTTAACACAGAAGAACTCACTATGATTTTCTTGCTTAACATAATAATGCTTAATCCCGAAGAGATTCAATGGATTCCCGCAGGTAAATACATATGTGTTTTATACACAATGTTTGTATCGATTCATGTATCGCGAAGAGGCTAGTTTTCGTTGCCATATAGCGACGAGGCGACCTTGGTCGCCTCGTCGCGATACATGAATCGTTACAAACACATTGTGTATATAACACATATATCTACCAGAATCCATCGCACAAATAATATTTTTAGAGTTTCTTAAATGCCAAAACTGTTGAATTTGTGTCCGACGATTAGCTTTCTTGAGTAAATTCTCCCAACCTGCAAAGGTATCTGTGTCACGCGATTAGCTCGCTTTGCTAAATTCTCACAACCTGCAAGTTCACGCGAACATGCCTAACGGAAAATGTATTCAATGGCCACAATGTCTTACACCTGCATGTTTTATATAATTTATAATAAAAACTGAACAAATACATATTAGTTACTTTGTAATATGTTATACCATAATACCCATGGTGGTAAGCAATCAAATAATGTTATAACCTTGGAACTATTTGTTTATAGTACGCAAGAATATACGTTGGCATGTCGTTTGATTTTTCACGCGATTGATGTGACGTTAGTTCATTCATGATTTTGAACCAGTCAACGACGTCACGAGCACCTTGTATCGCAACTGCAGTAACGATACAGATGTTTTATCGCCAATTCGTTATAGCCAATTGTATCAGGGAATTTCGTAGGAAATGGTAGATAAGATTTAATATTATCTGTCTATAAAATATTCCTCTTGTTTGGTATAAACTAAAGAGTCTTAATAATTTTCGCTCATTTTTTAAAAATACGAGTAGGGTATGTCATAACAAACCAAAGCCAACACTTTGGATCGTACATAGACTATATCTGATTTTGTCACCAGTTATTATATAACAAGACACTGATATTTTGAAGCGATGAGACCAATTTTGTAGATCGGTGCGTTTAGAACATTAATGTCGTAATCGGAAAAGGGTATTTTGCATATTTCAATTGCCGATATGCCAAAATGAGGGGAATTACTATCGGAATTATGCATAACAGTCTAAGATTTGCATTGGAGTGGCCTAAAATTTGAAAAAAAACGCCCGTGCATTGGGAAAATCTCAATCACTCTGGTAGGACAGGAATCTATACTGCTACGGAAATTCGTAATGAATGCAAACATCATTATATCGCGTTTAAATTGTCATAATATTACATAGTATATACATTTACATGGATCTGATAATCCATAGATATCATTCCATTTTCACGAATCGACAAGGAACAAATGATTACAAACAAAGCAGAACATACGTTCAGGTTATCGCGAATTCGATCAATAGGGAAAGCTACATGATGACATTTCGTCGAGTTACGTTGAGGTCGACATAATGACATTTCATGAATTAACTGAACATGATGAAATCAACAGGCTTCTCTGTATAGCATTTCAATCGGATAGCTCCCACAATGTCAATAATATAGTGGTTCAGTAAAATATTCCCCTCTCGACAACAACCAATTCAATTATCTTACTGAATACTTTCAGTTTGATGTCGGTTTTTATTTTTATTCTATAATAATTTGTACAAAAGTAACGAAATCATTTTGTTTAGGTTTTAAGTCTGTGAGGTGGTGAGCTGTTATGCTTTAATGAACTCAATCGTGAGTTAACACGCATTAGAGTTGACAAATATATTTACACTATTTACATATAATAATGCTGTATGATCATTAATGTATATATCATCGTCATCGTCATTATCACCATCATCATCACCATTATCATCACCATTATTATTATTATTATCATCATCATCATCTTCGTCGTCGTCATCGCCATCATCAACAACAACAACAACACCATTATTAACATCACCAATAACAGCACTGGTCATATACATCATATTAATTATCATCATCGTTATATCGCATCGACGACACACTACTATTCGATCTTACTCAGTCCTATCTTAGTCACAATACCTAAGCCTTTCTGGATTTCTGGATTGTGGGACGCTAATAGTATGTAGAATTTCCATCTAGCAGGTTCCTCCCAGAACCATCGTGGTATATATTTCTGCCTGGCCCCAACTAAGATTGTGCAAACGGATATGATATGATATTCGTCATTTGCGTCTGTCTGCCCACATAACGTACAGTTTTTTTTACCACGCTTGCTTGCTTTTCCCCACCTGCTAGTTTCGACTCCTAGTCTATGATTGGATGTCCTCAATTTCATAATGTGTGACAAATCGCGAGGTAAATTCGTAAAATACGTCTCAAAACCAAATTGCTTTTTAAAGTTCCGATAGAATCGACCGCGTGATGAACTATCGATGTCCACCCACCATTTTTGGATAAATTGATCTTTAAACCTATTCTCAATATATCTAATATCAAAACCGGAAATACATTGTGCATCCCATACGTGGTTTTGTCCAGAAGAGTCGATTAACCCCTTAATGCACGAGATCCACGTTACTCGCTTATTGGTTTTCGCAGAATCTTTGAGGTGCAATAACAAATGATACAGCTTTTGCACAACTTGGGAGCATTTGCCATCAAGAATTCGCCTCCAGTAGTTCAGCATACGCATTTTACATTTAATGCTCAGGGGAAATCTACCAATTTCACCATAGACCATGAATGTGGGGGTACTTCGTTTCATCCTCAGAACCTGCTTATAAAATCCCAGGACTAGACTGTCTAACTCATACAATTGTTCCATTGCCCAAACCTCGCTACAGTACGTAGTAATTGGTTCATTTGTTTTATCAAATAAGGTGAGGACAAGCCCGTAGTCTATTTGCATTGTGGATCTCGGATCTTTTTGCCCGGTTTTATGATTAACCTAATTTATACACGAAATTTCTAGCTAGGACCCACTCTTTCGATGAACCCTTGTGTACGGAGTGTAACTAATCATAATCACCACCACAAAATAAGGCCTCAGTGAATCTTATTTTAGCTTTGTTTTATAAACAAATATTTAAAGCCACATAAATACCTATACAATCTTACTATTTACAGTCTGTACATCCTAATTACATTATGTTCGCCCTATTTTACGTAATTTAATTTCGCGACTGATCGTAAATCTAATCATCGTATTCATACCATTTTATCAGTTTTACTTCGCTTCACCGATCTGCGAATTTCAAAAAGTAAATATTCTGGGAATTATCACGTGTGTTATGCTATTTTACCTCGTTTCCGGTTGACTGGGTATAAATACCTCCCAATCGTCAACATCGTTGGTTTTCAACTTTCATCTCTCGGCATAGAAACCTTCGACGAGTAACAGGTTTATCCAGATCATTTAGTATTATTCCTCACATGTAGCTTAATTACTATACTATATGCAGGTTCAGTATTATTAATATATATTGTCATACGTAAATGCTAGTAGAATAGAGTACACCATGGAGTAACGCTTAGTTATTTACGTCCAGTAATCCCACCAATTGAAGTAATTCACGTGTATTCCATCAGTGCTTTTCGCAATACTTATTCGCATAATACAGTGATACAAATCGTTCATATTGTTGACATAGCTTTAAATATACAATGTTATTCTGGTCATTGTAAATATACCATAGTGTTTTATATTGGTCTATTCACTTGTTAGACTGGTCAACTCAGGTGAACGTGAGTGTTGTATTTATCACATATACTTATGGTAAGTCATAACCTTGTTTGCCAGTTGGTAACACTCATGTATGGTCAGGTCTACAGACAGCCACATATTTGACCCGCCATATCCAATCCAGTCGTAAGTCGGGATGATTTTTGTACCCTGTGCAAATGCATTCTCTTATATATGCGAGTCGACCATAGGTCGCCTCGCATATTTAAGAGAATGCATTGGTCTAACAATTTTTTACAATTTTAATAATATTTTCTTGTATTCTTTAACAATTTTATAATTTCACCCATACAGAGCCCCAGACAAACATGAGCAGACGACACTCTTCTATATGCTTCTATATATATGTGGGGCTCCCTGCAGGGTAATGGATGTTTTTTATTTTATGTCCTAAAAATTGTAAGAATGGTCGACTCGCATATATAAGAGAATGCATTGGCACAGGGTAAAAAAAAATCCCGACTTACGACTGGATTTGATATGGCGGGTCACATATGTGCTATGACCAGCAGCTTACACAAGCTGTCGACATCCAGTCATGCTCCGTCCGCTGTTCCACCATATCCACTGCTAGTCAGATGTCTTGGTCGACATGTTACTCAGCCACACAGTGATGTCAGATCTAGTCGTTGTGTTGTCCTATGTTCTGCTTATAAGATGTATCGCTACCGTGCCATCAATCCATCGTCATTCCAGCTACTACCATACATACTAGATTAGTCGTAACCAACACAGTCAGGTCGTGAATGAGGTCAAAGATCACAGTATCAGCTACCGCTACTAAAGTACTAATCCGATACAGGTATACTTACCAAATGGCTTAATTAATGATACAGTAACAGGTTTATCCAGATCATTTAGTATTATTCCTCACATGTAGCTTAATTACTATACTATATGCAGGTTCAGTATTATTAATATATATTGTCATACGTAAATGATAGTAGAATAGAGTACACCATGGAGTAACGCTTAGTTATTTACGTCCAGTAATCCCACCAAATGAAGTAATTCACGTGTATTCCATCAGTGCTTTTCGCAATACTTATTCGCATAATACAGTGATACAAATCGTTCATATTGTTGACATAGCTTTAAATATACAATGTTATTCTGGTCATTGTAAATATGCCATAGTGTTTTATATTGGTCTATTCACTTGTTAGACTGGTCAACTCAGGTGAACGTGAGTGTTGTATTTATCACATATACTTATGGTAAGTCATAACCTTGTTTGCCAGTTGGTAACACTCATGTATGGCCAGGTCTACAGACAGCCACATATGTGACCCGCCATATCCAATCCAGTCGTAAGTCGGGATGATTTTTGTACCCTGTGCCAATGCATTCTCTTATATATGCGAGTCGACCATAGGTCGCCTCGCATATATAAGAGAATGCATTGGCCTAACAATTTGTTTTACAATTTTAATAATATTTTCTTGTATTCTTTAACAATTTTATAATTTCACCCATACAGAGCCCCAGACAAACATGAGCAGACGACACTCTTCTATATGCTTCTATATATGTGTGAGGCTCCCTGCAGGGTAATGGTTGTTTTTTATTTTATGTCCTAAAAATTGTAAGAAACAGTCATGGTGTGGCACTACCGTTAATAGTATAACTCCACCACTTATAAACTGGGAAACATTTAGTTTTGCGTGTGGCATTGGGGCATATAATTATGTCAAGTTTCCACTCGCCATTGTATATTGGATCTATGAAAATATATTTGTCAACATATTTTCCAAATCCCTTACGATGTTTTAAATGCCAGGGGTATGTTCAGGAACATTGTAAAAGTAAAGAAACCATATGTAGATTGTACATGTTGTTCTGTTTCTGGTCATGATCTTAAGGATTGTACTAAAAAAAAAGTGTTAACACTGTCAAGGTTAATATGGTGCAATGGATCGTTCATGTCCCTTATGGTAATATGAATTCAAAATTCAACTGTGTAAGGCTGAGAAACATCTCACAGTTCGATGCAAGGAAAATAGTTGGTTCCCGACCATCAATTCAACCAGTCACATACTCGTGTATCACAAGCGACACAACATGAACTGATATAAATCCTGTCCAGAACCTGTATCACAGGCCATGGAAACGGCTACTGAAGACGCACCAGTTACTCGCAAATAATCCACCCAATTTGTGCATGTACTGCACACAGTATATTCCTGTTCACACTAGTGTTTCACAACAACAAAAAACGCCTATTGCTTCGAAACAAAAATCGCACAAGTCTCCAAGGTTTAAACTCACATAAAGAGAATTATCAAAATTTTACCAGATGCTTGATGAGAAACGATTAACACTAACAGGCACCAAACAGTACTTGTGGATTGAGGCTGTCGGTTGGATGAAAGGTGACATTCTTCTGTCTCACCCACGGACCGTTAGCTTGACGTAGTGATGCGATTAATCAAATATTGAGAATACCTTATCAATGTAAAATCTGATGTTAAAGGTACGGTTGGCGTTGGCGGTGTGTATCCTGTGAAAATATCTCCACCCGTCAAAAACCGCCACAAACAGAAAGAACATCAAAATATAGATAGACTTTGTGCGTATACAAATAAGAAACATCGCATAAACAATATGTTATGATCATATGTTTGACCATTGTTATGTAAACAAAAGCATAAAAAGTTACTTTTATATTATGATGGTAAACATAAAGAGCGTTCTTTGCTGGTGAATGCCTGATATGGAACTAATAAAGAGCGTTTATGCTATTTGTGTGTGATAAGCCAGTAGCATTGTGCTGTCTTCTGTAACACAATCAGGCTCTTGCTTAGGTAAAATATAGTAGGTCTTTATGATAACATGCTGTTTACGCGATGGTCATGGTATATATGAACGGAACTGTATGCGTTTTAATTTTTTCTGTTTAGGGTGATTGGAAAAAATATGAATATTTTCGACAATTAAGGCCGCACGTGCCTTTAAATGTTACTGTACATAACTAGATGTTCAGCCATGATAATTTCATTTTATTTATTTGCTAATTATTATGTATTATTTTACGACTTTTACACTTTATAGTATGCTTTCACACTAGTCAGTTCTTGAATTTATATTCCTGATTCCAAGTGGAAACATTCCTCTTGGGGGCTTTTATTTGTACATAGCTCATTGATTTAATCTATTCCACAGTCTGGTTTATCTACACAGTTGCTTCGTTTTGTATACATGATTCTGTTCTTGAAAGTGATATGGCGTAGCGGTTAAAACGACGTTAAACCAACACTCAATCAAATAATCAATCAACCAATCATGCCACATAAACTTATTCGTTCGATTTAGCCGGCGTTCGTTAATTACGCAGGCATATGATCATATTATTTACAGAATGACAGCTATCCCCTCACTGGGGATTGTGATTTATTATTATTGAGTAAGAAGCTGTGTGGCGTCCTCCTTATCATCATTTATTACACCCAGGAAACCTAAAACCTGTCATCTACACATTGATATATTAATGACCCATGGAAACATTCCGGTTGGGGATATAAGGTGGGGGTATAATCAAACTGTCGTTGATCGGTAACTAATTCAAGGTAAAATAGACAAAAGTGATCTGAAACACCAGGGAAATGACATTTATTGAGTCGGGCCAAATCAAGCAAGCGGTTTAAAGTGATGCAGTGAACCGTGAGTTAAACGGACATGACTCATTCGAACCTCCAATTTTTTTCTATATAATTTGGAGCGACGGATACAGTGGGTCGATAAATAAACGAACTATTGATATACCGGCGTCATATGCTCTGAAAAACACTTGCTAAAGTCACAGCCATTTTTCAGCAGTTTTCAAATTTCGACAGAAGTCGGACAAAGGCTTTTTATTGCTACCGTATCAGGAATAGACTAACACGGAACGCTATTTTCTCTTCCACGTCGCACAAATGGCTATCTTGTGTTCGGGACACAAACACCGTATTCACAGTTGTATTTTTCATTACTTCAATTCAGAAAAATTCAGAAGCGACTAATATTATGTGTATTTTGGAGCCCAAACCGCCATGTGCCTTTAAGTTCTGCCAGCAGGTCGTTCATTTATACCTCACGCGATACGACCGCCCGTAAATATACACACCACAGTACTCATACGCCAAATCTCAGGAATGCACACCAAGGCCAACATGATGCAACATCGGGGAGAAGTTTATGTTGGTTTAAACACATTTCATGTATATTATGATACAAATTGGCATACAAGGAGGACAAGTGGGATCCACTTATACATACCCTCCTTTCCCAATTGCCTTTAGAAAACTGATAATTTGGGATGTCAACACAGTATGTATAACAAAATGTATAACATATTTACAAGTGTACATATATCATTGTATATTGTTTGTAAATAATTTGTAGATAATTTGTAGTCTCACTGCCCCACCAGTTTTTCTGAATCCAGTTATTCTTAGTGTTTAGCTGTCATAAAATTAAAGAGATACCTCAATGTGCATGGGTTTACAATTTGTATTTGGAGGCGAACGTCTTAATAGAACTTTGTCGGATTTTCCTCATGTATTGTATCTCGTAGGTAGTTTTGTAAAACATTAAAGATAACTTCGTTTTCGCAATTTTTAAGGTTCGGGTCCCCAAATAATAATAATGGCTTAACTGAATGTGTATTGCAACGCAGTTTCTGTTGCCAGTGGATCATTCGACAAATTCTAACTCAGCCCGGCAGGAGACTTGTGCATTGAAATTACTGTAACATGTATTAACACCACCGTAAATCGTTGTTACAGTTATAGTGTACGGTTTCGAAAATACCTGTTCTTTCATCGCTATTCTTGAATTCCCCTTGAACGTCGGAGGACACCGGACTAATGTAACTAAGACGCACCAACAATGTTTGAGGGTTGACGATAGGCCGGTCAGAATTAATGGATATAGCACATATATAAGTATTATGAGTAGTGTTATGAACCATTTTGCGCATATAAACTTTTATTGAATTTAAATTAGCATTTCAGTGTATCAATTCTCTGATATGCCAAGATATGGATCGAATGGGGACAACAGAGGCCGGTCCATATACACGTTATTTGAGCACGGCTATACATGTAGTTAGTCCATGTATATCATAGGTAATCACATATAGACCCTGATCGTTATATGTGGTGATGCCATCCAATCAGACTGAATGACTATTATAGGGTTTTGCTATACTTTTTTCACTTTAAACATATTTTATTTGTATATCGAATAATACAAAAGGGATTGGGGACAAGTTACAAAACTTACTTAGCCCCTCTCCGTGTTTACAATAATTTTATTCATACAAAATGGCGAAGGAAAGAGTCAAAATCATATACAGGTTAAACTTATTTACATTTACAAAAGAGTGGGTTTGGGTTTGGGGGTGGGAGGTGCCAAAACCGATCTCGTGACTAATTTGCTTTTAGTGGCTATTCTGAAATGCGTTTGATTATCAGACTTCGAATCGTTTTGTCGCTGTTATATATCGATGGACTATTTGGATGACAATTTTGTTTCTTCTATTTGAGGTATCGGGAATTCCGAGAAATAAATCGTTGATATGTGTAATTTCCAGTCCTTCTTGTTATAAATTTTGACACTTTCCATTTTTTCAGTGTGGAATAAGGGACACGCCCAGAGGTAGTAGTAAGTATCTTCGCATGGATTTCCACAATGGCAGTGTGGGCTGTCAGAGATATAATTTTGAAACATTTAATGTTTTGCTCAGCTCGATAAGGTCCTATATTGTGATATTACGTAATCTATCAACCTAGTCTAATCACATTGCCCATCATGTAGCAATACAATTCTGTTTAATTTTAGGGTAGATAATTAGGAGTAGCTTCACCAATTTTTTTCCATATCGGCATTATGTGCGGTACATATTTCTGGAGTAGTTAACCCTTTACCCAACAGAACGGTCCTGTGCCAATGCATTCTCTTATATATGCGAGTCGACCATAGGTCGCCTCGCATATATAAGAGAATGCATTGGCTTAACACATTAAAATTTATAAAATTGTTAAAGAATGTAAGAAAATATGGTAAAAAGTGTTAAAAAAAGATTTTTTTTAGGCCAATGCATTCTCTTATATATGCGAGGCGACCTATGGTCGACTCGCATATATAAGAGAATGCATTGGCACAGGGCATAACTGTAACTATCACAATGTGGTCAAGGAGCCGGTTCCAATGATATCCATATTTGTATGGTTCTATTGAGACAGACCGAAGATATTTTAGGCTGTTGAAGCTTTATTTGGCCGGTTTTGGCCGGTTTGTTGGGTAAAGGGTTAAGTGTCAGGGGACCTCAACTGGTATCAAACTGGAAAACAGTTTGTGTCCATCTACAATTTACAGTCAACTACACATAAGTTGACCCATCTGCAAAAGATGCAGAAAAACATTTCTTGTTTCCCGATTCACTGTAAACATGTGCTCAGACTAAATATTCAAATAATTATCAAATTAGCTATTCTTTCACTAATAGTATTACCCATTCAGCAAATACAAGTAATGATAAGGTAAGTGAGTCCAAAAATTACTATTGCTTCTAAAACAAAATAAATATGTTGCAGCAAATAATTTCAAGTGGCATATTCTCATGGAAAATATGTGGTCTTGTCGTGATTTACTCAACGACGACAATGTAACACATCTCCGCAAATTGTGCGAGTTTATTAAGATTGTAAATCGAGAAATGACCGAATAACTCAGCTAGACAATAAGTCGAACAAGCAATGTCAAAATTTATGCAAGAACAGTACCGATATACGCATACACATAGTTATTGATAAATAATTATAAATATGTATATGTAGGTATATACAATAAATATATTTAGATGTATATGTTTATATATATTTACAATATGCATATACATGTTATAGTTTTATACATCTATGTAACGATGAAGGTTATGTAATATAATCCATGTATACAACTTTTGTCAACCGGAAGCTAACATGTTTATGTACATATTGTATATATTTAAATTGTTATTATCTCCATACCTATGTATGTATAGGTTTATGAGAAATAAACTGATTGGTGTGAAGTGAGGTCCTCTGATTCTAAAGTGTGGTACCCGATCATCACATCTGTTATAGCTTCGATCGTAAATGTGTTAGGCTAACACGCAGCCTTGTGTCGATACCAAATAAATCCGCTATGTCGGCGCGGGTATACTTTATATCGATAATTACTATTATTATATCAGTTCTAGCTGAAACAGTATTACTTCCGGAACCTTTATTCAGCGGCGGAGATGTCTGCGACCTCTATGTGCGCTAGAGGCATGTGGTCATTTAGAACTTAGACATTACGCACATCTAGATATTGGATAATGCAGCGGCCCCTTTGTGCTTTTATTTTTTGTTTGGGGTATTGAACTCCTTTTTAAAATTCACTAGTACCAATTGTTTTGTTTTGTTATTTTAAATATATATATATTTTTGTAATCTAAATTTTGAAAAACTAACGCCGTTATACCTTTACCTTTACCATATCCGTAGGTACCTCCTCTTGCACGAGAACCGCCTTCGAGGAGGCGTTATTAGTCCTATTACCCTATTGCTTTCATATATACATCTATGTATGGTCGTCTCGATTGAACCGTGGTATTGTCTTGAGTTTGTAAGAAATGTTGACTGAAGTATACTGTAGAAATATTTACATAGTGTTCAGATAGTCCCGATTGGCTAAGGTGCATTGTCTTCTTTAATTGCAGTGAGGATGAGTAGACGTTGTCTGTGAAGCTTTTAGCATAATACCCTGGATATGGTCTCCACACGTTTGGTAGTTGTTGTGCTGAGTTGGAATTTGGTGCAATCTAGCACTGCTTGCAGTCTGGTCTGGGGGCATTCATGCATATGATTGTTAAGTGTTGGAGAGTCTTCTAGGTTGACATTGCCAATTGCCTCAAAATATGGTTTTCTGGCGTCCGATAGCATTGGGCAATTTATTAGAAAATGAACCATGTCTTCTTGAGCTTTCTTGCATAGTTGGCACGTCGGATTTTCAGTGGAGTTGCTGAATCTTGCTTTCTGTCTTTGGAGGATGTACGTGCCTGTTGCCATTTTCATCTTGGCCGTGGCCATGGTGGTTGCAAAGGGCTCAGATCCGCAGTTATCCCAGATTGGGTGAGTTTTGCCTTGGGTTGCATCTTGAAGGTGTATGTACTTCAGAGAGGACTTGTTGTTAGCTTCTCCTTTCATCTTATCAAACCAATAGTTGTTAATAGTGGTGTCAACAAGGTGTTTCCAGAGTACTTTTGATGGAGGGTTTTCAAGGAGGTCATGCGGTGATGGTAGATCATATACATCTGCTAGTCTGGATGCCTTGATAATCCAGCTAGAGGAGTTCTCCTTCTTCATGGCAAGTTGTCTACATGCAATTTTCCATTCGACAGCTCTGGTGTTCCGCAGCACGCCACCAATATTCTTGAGTGTTCGCTTATGTATTTCAACTTCGAGGGGCAGCAGACCAAGCGTTAGTAATACAACACATGTGGCTGTCCGTTGTGGAAGATCCTGTATACGTTTCAGCATTTATAAGTAAAAAGTTGATAAATGATCCAGATCTTTCTTTGTGATGTTAATGACATCCAGTTATAACATCCGCCCGGGTACCCCAAGTCACCACACCACATTTGATTTAAATCGGTCCAGGGGGCTGGGAGAAAACCGCGAACAGACCTGCACTTGTATATTGATAATAGCACTAACACAAAAGTAAAATAACGTTTAACTGCGCCCGCTGTTTCGAAGGTCACATTTTACAAAGTAGCGGGCATGCCTATTGTACGACAACACAAAGGGGCAAACGTCTGGAATAATAACGCAAGTAAACATAACAGGGTGTGCTGTGTACGGTGAATCGGGTGTAAGTGTCTTTGATGAAACTTTACAAACTAACACAGGAAAATAAGCAACTAAATGAGAAATCGAACAGTCTAGAACAACAAAGCAGAAAGGACAGTATTAGAATTTATGGAATTGGGAATGATAAAAGAGGAGAAACAGCAGATGAATGTGAAACTGAAGTAGTGAAAGTTATACAAAACAAACTTAATCTTAAATTAACTAAAGAGGATATTAGTATTGCTCACAGATTGGGGGTATATTCTGATAAACAGACCAGACCAAGGGGCATCATTTGCCAATTTACCACCAGAAGATCAAAGAATCTTGTAGTTCAGCAAAGAAGACTACTTAAAGGTCAAAGTATTGTCATCAAGGAAGATCTCACAGACATAAACAGTAAATTGATAAAAGTGGCCAAAGAAACAGATGGGATAGATGACTCGTGGAGCCACAATGGCAAAATCTTTGTGAAGTACACAAACAACAGCAAGAAACTTATCAAAACAGCCTCAGACATTTAAATATTGAAATTTTGCCAAACTAATAATAATGTACAGTCTAAACTCTTATTTATGGACACATGATATAAATATGTAGTCTCAATAACAGTCTAACCTAGTCACTTTACCTCACAAGGAACATTAAATTACCTCAAAATGTAAAAAGAAATTCAGATTTAGTGTTGTCACATACTTATATTGTTATAATTTGGTTTGTATACTAGCAAAGCAATAAGATGGGGCACCAGTATAAAAAACAAAATATTTTCTCCATCACTTGTAACAAAACAAAATTTCGAATTCACTCCCATTGAACTTGTTTTCAAATTCAGATTTACTTATATTGTCAACTTTTAATTCTTTTTGCCTCATCATGTCACTTTCTTGTTGATTGACAATAAGATTTCTTAATATCATGCACACATGAGAAACTGAATTGTGTCCATTGAACCCCATTAAGTCACCTAACTCTTGATCATGCTATGCAATAATGCATAAATAAAATCTGACTTAGTGTTGCCACATACATATACATATTTTCAATATTGTCTACTAGCAAGGCAATAAGATGGCATCATTACATCACCAAAGATTTGCTCTGTCATTTGAAACATAACTAAATTCTGAATTTACCTTCATTGAACTTTCTCTCAAATGCAGATTCTCTTGTTATGTCAACTTTGAAATATTTACCATTAATAAGTCAGTTATTAATTGTTTGACAATCCTATTACTAATAGGTTTGTTTCATCACTAAACCCCTACATACTGAATATTACTTAAAACAATGTTTATTACTACTTGAATGTTGCATGTATAACTTGCATAAGTCATGGTAGAAACAAACTGAATTTTTGATGAAGTATGATAGCAATAGGTGGTCCTATTGCAAAATGCCCACACTTTTGTCTATATTTCTGTATAGATTTAATGAGTTCTTAAGTTAAGTGTCAATTTTAATAATTATGTCAGCAGCAAGTAATTATTCACTTATATTAGCACCAAATGACTGTTTTTATGTCACACACTCATAATAAACTGAATTGTGACCAATGATTTTCATTAATTTAATTATTTGTTTAATATGAATCATGGTAACAATATTGTATAACTAATTCTGATTTAGTATTGCCACATACATATACTTATTGTCTGACTTGTCTACTAGAAAAGAAATAAGATGACATCATTATAAAAATACCCACAAAATATGCTCTGTCACTTGTAACTTAACTGAAATATGAATTGACTTTCATTGAACTTTCTCTTTCAATTCAGAATTGTTGACTGAATTATGATAATAATAGGTGGTCCTATTACATATTTCCCCCACATATTATTGTCTATAATTCTGTATATTTTAAGTTAACTGAAATATTAATTGACTTTCATTGAACTTTCTCTTTCAATTCAGAATTGTTGACTGAATTATGATAATAATGGGTGATTCCTATTACCTATTGCCCCCACATATTATTGTCTATAATTCTGTATATTTTAAGTTAATGCAGCAATTTGACAATCATGGCTGTAGCAAATAAATTATTCACTTGTAATAGAACTAAAAGACTTTTTAATATCACACACACATGATGAATTGAATTGTGGACCATTGAATCTTATTAAGTCACTTAATTGTTGGTTTTTAATCATGGTAACCATATGTTAAGGAAAAATATGTTATTAGTATAAAAAACCCAACATTTGCTATCATTGTAACAAAATTAAATTCTGAATTGACTTTCATTGAACTTATTCTCAATTCAGAGTATCTGGTCATGTTAATTTTGAAGAAGTTTAGCATCATTAGGTCACATTACTTGTTGATTAACAATCATATTAATAATATGTTGGTTTCATTAATAAATCCCTTACATATGGACATATGGCTGTAGCAATTAAATTATTCACTTGTAATTGAACTAAAAGACTTTTTAATTGTGGACCATTGAATCTTATTAAGTCACTTAATTGTTGGTTATGAATCATGATAACAATATGTATAACTGAATTCCGATTTATTAATGCCTATGCTTATATTCATTCTCTGAATGATCTATTTGTTAAGGAAAAATATGATATCAGTATAAAAACAAACCCATTTGCTATCACTTGTTACAAAATTAAATTCTGAATAGACTTTCACTGAACTTATTCTCAAATTCAGATTATCTGGAAATGTTAATTTTGAAGAAGTTTAGCATCATTAGGTCATATTACTTGTTGATTAACAATCATATTAATAATATGTTGGTTTCATTAATAAATCCCTTACATATGGACTATTCTTGATAAATTCAATGTCAGTTCAGACACTTTATTTGCTGATTTCCAGTAAAATAAGTAGTGTGGACTCATTACACATTAATCTGAAAGTAGCACGAAAAGCTTACGATTCCAATGCTAAAGCATTCTAGCCATGTGGCTATAAGATGGCAGCATTACATCACCAAAACCTTACTGTCATTTGAAACATAACTAAATTCTGAAGTTATTGCAAAATGCCCACACTTATTGTTTATAATTCTGTATATCGTTAATGAGCTCTTAAGTTAAGTGTCACTTTTAATAATATTATGTCAGTAGCAAGTAATTATTCACTTGCATTAGCACCTAATGACTGTTTTTTGTCACACACTCATAATAAACTGAATTGTGACCATTGATTCTCATTAATTCAATTAATTGTTTATTATGAATCATGGTAACAATATTGTATAACTAATTCTGATTTAGTATTGCCACATACATATACTTATTGTCTGAATTGTCTACTAGAAAAGCAATAAGATGACATCATTATAAAAAAAACCCACAAAATATGCTCTGTCACTTGTAACTTAACTGAATTATGAATTGACTTTCATTGAACTTTCTCTTTCAATCCAGAATTGTTGACTGAATTATGATAATAATAGGTGGTCCTATTACACATTGCCCCACATATTATTGTCTATAATTCTGTATATTTTAAGTTAAGCACCAATTTGACAATCATGGCTGTTACCCCCCCCCCCCCCCCCCACCTCTGCAATCGGTGCCCTCAGTCACCTAATGTCCCTAAACAAAATGCACAACACAAGTGCTCGTTATGTTAAGACCCGACCAAGACAGTGGATAAATCTGAGACTATCAAGACAAAACCAGGAAAAGTTTTTTCGTATACGTATACCAGTATATATACGGCTCTGTCAGCCAAATACATTCCTCAACATACACATTCAAAATATATTGACATGTTGCATTTTCAGTTCAATCGGCATCTCTAAAATGTTCAATAAACGCAAGAAAATTAACTTTTTACCTCTGTTGCAGACAACTCGAAAAACAATCGTTAAAACATTTACTAACGTTGTTTTCCCTGAAATTTCCCATTGACACTGGCGAAAACCAGCTATTCCACTTCACCGCACTGCACGAAATTCTCGATATCCTCACAAGCAAGTCAAAATTAAGGCCATCGCCTTTTCGGACAAACACATCTAATTGTCACCATATTTGACCCAGTACACCGCATGGTCGAGTACGGACCAGAAACACAAAGATTGGTGACCCATTTTAACTGCCACTGACGAGTTATAAAAGACCATGATTGCGCACGTATGTCACATCGTGACACATTTTTGTCCCCCGTAAAATAGCCAGTGTCCGTCCGTCCGTCCGTGCGTGTGCATGCGTCCAGAAATGGTTTCCGGATGATAACTTTAGTTTCGGTAATTAAATCAAAAGCAAATTTCATAGATGAATTTATCAGACAAAAATACAGGTCAAGTTCGAATATGAGTTTGCTCCGCACATTTTTGCGAGAGTTGTGGCCCTTTTTCGACTTAGAATCTAGTAATTTTCTGGTTTCCGGATGATATATTCAGTTTGTGTGATCAGATCTGAACCAAATTTGGTATGTGCGTTTATCAGTCCTATATACAGGTCAAGTTCGCATAGGGGTTTGCTCCGCCCATTTTTGCGAGAGTTGTTGCCCTTTTTCGATTTGAAATCCTGTCAATTTCTGGTTTCCGGATGATAATTTTCAGTTTTGTGATCATATCTTGAATAAGATTTGGAATGTGCAGTTATTAGCTCGAAATACAGGTCAAGTTAGAATATGGTACAATCTGCCATTTTTTGTCCGCAAACCCAACGGGTTCGGAGGACTATTATAATCAGCACGTCCGTGCGTGCGTCCGTACGTGCGTCCGTGCGAGGTTTCCGGATGATAACTCTAATTAGAGTGAACCAATTTAAATTAAATTTGGTATGTGGGTTTACTAGCAGAAAAGACAGGTCAAGTTCGAATTCTGGTTCCGTCCGCCAATTTTCACCAGAGTTATGCCACTTTTTTTACTTAGAAAATTCTGTTTTTCTTCTGTTTTTTGGTTTCCGGATGATAACTTGATTTTGGATTGTTTATATGCAAAACCCGTTTTTGTGTGGATTACTTATATCAAAATACAGCTCAAGATCGAATGTCGGTTTAATCCGATAATTTTTGCGAGAGTTATGGCCCTTTTTTGTCCGCCGACCCGACATATAAAACCCCAAAAGTTGGTGTCCGGATGATAACTTTAGTAGAGTTAATCAGATTTAAACCAAATTTGGTATGTGTCTTTCTCCCAGCAAAACACAGGTAAAATTCGAATTCGGTTTCCGCCCGCCAATTTTCACCAGAGTTATGTCCCTTTTTGACTTTTGGGGTCTCCGGATGATAACTTTAGTAAATGTTTACTGAATGAAATTAAATTTGGTATGTATGTTTACTAGCACTAAAGAAGGGTTTTTATGCGCAAACAACGGTCATATCAAGCGGACGCTTAGAGGCGGACATGACGTCTACCGACCTTTTATTCGAATTAGCATTTTGTCAATTTCTGGTTTCCGGATGATAACATTAGTTTGTTGTGATCATATCTGAATCAAATTTAGTATGATAGTTTATTAGCCCAATCTACAGGTCAGGGTCGAATTTGGGTTTGCTCTGCCCAGTTTTCTTTAAGAGTTATGGCCTTTTTAGGATTTAGAATCCTGTTAATTTCTGTTTACGAATGATAACTTTATCTGAATCAAATTTGGCATATGATTTCATCAGCTCTATATACACATAAAGTTCGAATATGGGTAAGATCCACCCATTTTATTCTGAAATTTAGTGTCGGATTTAGGGTCTTTGTTATTTTTTTTTCTCAGAAAAGATGATGCCCCAAATGAAGCCACTTTTTCGGGGACACTGTGTCAGGACGGCCTTTTATCTAGTCATATGTACACTTGTATCTAGTAAGGATGTTTTCAGAACAACAATTTACATAATTACTCATGTAGTGATAAGATGCATGTACGTCCATCACTAACATTTTTCTAATCTAAAAATCAATGGTCTTTATTCGTCCGACCTTCCGTCCTTCCGTTAAATGGAATTGAGGCGCATTTCTTCTGGCGTCGCGGTGCTTCTGACGTACAGCTTGACCGGGGTGGCTTATATGCCGTGAACAATGTACATGTATGTGCCTTGTTGTTAAAATAATACAATAATTCTTCTCTTTGTTACATAATATTGTATTGTATTGCTTTTGTATTGTATATTTAATGTTACATTGTATTCTGGGAAGAATTAGCCATTTGTATGACCATTTACTGAACTCCTTTTAGTTTCGAATTGCTTATTCCTTATAGTTTCGTAATGAATAGAAAAATAGACATATATATATATATTTCCACACATGTATATAAGTATACACAAAGACCAGTAACAAGAACGCATGTTTTCAAATGACCTGCTTCTAATCTCAACCACAGTGTAGTCCTCAGTCAATCAAAATTCGTACATACTATACTTAGTATGAAATCACTTGCAGATTTGATATGGAATTTTGTTTGAATACAATGGACCAAATGAATGGAATGCTTCCCACCAGCAAATACTCACATTTATGCTATTTATTTTTGTGTTATGTATATATTAGAAATATTAGAAAGAGGCGTGAATGGGTATCCAAACTATCAATATTATATTTTGTTCAAATCAATTAACTGGCATGCACAAAAAAGGCATCGTTTTATACCTTTGGGCTATAGATGTGACACAAAAAAACTAAATAGTGAATACTATGACAGGTGAAATAAACCTCGGTGAACTCCAGGCAAATAAAAAATATGACTTTACAAACATTAATGATAGAGATGACTGTGAATCGGACATCAACCCATACGAGCTTATTGATCATTCATGTAACTATTACGCACCCTCAGAATATCGGAATAAATTAACAAAATCTCATAAAAGCACCTCATTGATGGGCCTTAATTGTAGAAGCATGAACGCTAATTGGGATAACTTAAGAAATTTGTTATGTGATATGCAAAATGAAAATAATTCTTTCGACGTAATCGCACTATCCGAGATTTTCAGGATAAAAGAAACCTATTCATTACCCGGTTATCAGCCGTTTGAATATTCAACGCGCCCAGATCAAGACGATGGAAGGGGAGGGGTTGGGCTATTCATAAAAAATGACCTAACATTCCAACACAGACCTGACTTATCGGTATTTATTCCTCACGTAATTGAAACGTTGTTTGTTGAAATAAACCCAAATCAAAGAAATGCATATGTTATAGGATCAATATACCGACCCAACACAGCTCCTATGGCAAATATCGATGAATTCATATCTCAAATAGATCGCATAATGGAAAAACTCAATAAATCTCACACGAAATCTTACTTAATTGGAGATTTTAATATAGATCTACTGAACTCCAACAATCATTCAAAAACCAACGAATTTGTAGACAACGTATTTGAACGCGGTTATCTCCCTGTGATTACAAAGCCAACCCGAGTAACAGATTTCTCAGCTACCATAATAGACCACATTCATACAAACTCAAAACGGAAATATGACTGTGGAATCATATTATCAGATGTTTCTGACCATTTTGCAACATTTTATATTGAACATGAACTTACTCAAAATAATATTAAAAGTGAGCCACAAACACCAATTCGGGTCATTAATGAGAAAAACATGTCAAAATTCAGATATATTTTGAGCCACCTATCATTTGACTCTGTTTTTAGTTGCTCGACTGCAGAACAAGCCTACGATAACTTTATTGATCAATATATTGCAGCATATGAACAAGCATTCCCAATTAAATACCCCGACCAAAGGGGAAAATATATCAAAAGAGAATCATGGATGACAAACGGCTTATTGCAATCTTCTCTAAATAAAAATAAACTATTCACAAAAAAACTTTCTTATCCAACAAAAGAAAATATAGACAAATACAAAGCCTTTTGCAAAATATTCAACCAAGTGAAAAGAAAGTGCAAAAATGATTACTACAAATCAAGACTTAACGAAAGCAAAAACAACATGAAGCGAACATGGACCATTTTAAAAGACGCACTTAAAATGTCATCTTCTCCACACAAACTTCCAAAAAATGTAAATTATCAAAATAAAACATATTCAGATCCGGCTGCAATTGCACAATCATTCAACGAATACTTCGCCACAATAGGTCAGAATACTGCTGCCAAAGTTGAACAAATTCAGAACATACATCCCCTTAATTATATGAAAGAAAAAAATCAAAAAAACTTCTTTCTCTCCGAAACATCAACGGCTGAAATTGTATCAACATGTTCTAAGTTCTCCAATAAACAATGCGTCGATTTTTCAAACATATCTATGAAGCTGATGAAACTTACTATAAACGAAACGGCCTACGCACTTACACACATCATAAACTTATCATTCAAAGAAGGAACAGTGCCGACGAAAATGAAAATTTCTAGAGTTGTTCCAATATATAAAAATAATATGCGCGATAATATCGAAAACTATAGACCAATCAGCATCTTGCCAGTTTTCTCGAAAATAATTGAAAAACTTATGCATAAACGTCTAAATTCTTTCTTAACAAAATTTGATATACTACATAGCAAACAATTTGGCTTCAGAGAAAATCACTCGACAACACACCCCTTAATTCATCTGTTAAATCATGTTGCTGAAAACAACAACAAAAAGACAAGAGATTCGACTTTAGCAATTTTTATCGACTTATCCAAAGCATTTGACACGATTAGCCATGAGATACTTCTCCAAAAACTTGACCACTATGGCATTAGAGGGATTACAAAAACTTGGTTCAAAAGCTATTTAATGGGGAGGCAACAATATGTTGAAATCGAAAATAAAAAATCAAACTTACTCAATATCACCTGTGGTGTGCCTCAAGGATCAATACTAGGACCCATTCTATTTCTTATATATGTCAATGATATGCCCAATAGCACAAGCTTAAATCTCCTCTCTTTTGCAGATGACACGACTCTTCATATATCCGGCCACAACTATCGGAAAATTGAAAAGCAAGTTAATTCGGAATTGATCAAAATCCATCGTTGGTGTTGTAGCAACAAATTAGCAATTAATGCATCAAAAAGTAAATACATGTTATTACATCCCACTAGTAATGATTTCAAATGGAATAATCTTAAAATAAAATTGAACGACAAGCCCTTAACGCGAGTAGGCAATGTAAGATCTGAACAATCTCTAAAATTCCTTGGTATTATAATTGATGAGAATCTCACCTTTAAACATCACATATCTATGCTAAGTAAAAAAATATCCAATGCATTATATTCCATAAATAAGGTAAAGCGAATGCTACCCAAGAACTGCCTGAAAACACTATACTTCTCTTTGATCCACAGTCATCTCATCTATGGTTTGTCAATTTGGGGTCATGCCGATACAGGAGGCACTATCTTTAAACAACAGAAAAGGGCAATCAGAATAATATCCAATAAATCATATAGAAGTCACACAGAACCCATTTTTCTGCATGAACATATTTTGAAATTCCACGACTTATATCAACTACAAGCTGCGACATTTATTTTTGACTGGAAAAGAGGAAATCTTCCCAAATCATTCAATGAATCATTTGATTATACAACTGCTAATACCCGACAAGCAGGCAGTCTAAAAGCATCGACTCCTAGAACTGCTTTTAGTTCTGTGTTACCAAAGCACACATTCCCTAACATATGGAACTCATTGGATAAAAATAACAAGAACATAATCTTTCGAAATAGATTTTAAAATGTACTGACAAAAAGTTACATATCGCGATACTCGTCACAAATTAAATGTAAGAATTCATTTTGTCGAGATTGCACAGATACATAAACTGCACGACATGAGCCCCACCATTAAACTTGCTATTGAAAAAGCCAGGTATGTTCACCTTACATTTTGGCTGGAAGAACGCAAAATTAGTCTTTACAACTAGATGAGTACGATCAAATTGAAAAGAAACATTGAAAGACACTTGCTCTGTTCCATTCCAAAGGAATAATACTTCAGCCAGACTCTGTACCTATGATAAAGTAATACTAAGCCCAGTCCATGGTAAACCGTCATGTGTGCAATAAGTTTGGATACACCATTCCGTTATTTCAAAATACCATTCCATTTCTCGTTGTCGTTTTATGACTTAAATTACAGCTATATATAGGGGCGGCAGGAAGACGGCCCATTTTGGCCATGCCGCTCCTGTACAATATAACTATGTTCACTTTTGTATATTGTATTGTTACAAATATCTATATATTGTACAAATAAATACTACTACTACTACTACTACTTTTACGGAATAACATCGAAAGCGAATATGATTAGGTGGGTGTTGCAGCTCAAACCGGAATAACATCTAAAGCGAATATGAGTAGGTGTATGTTATATATATCACAAACCACCATGTCAACCTGTTCTCCCAAAAATCCGCACATTATCTGCTTATATGTTGACCATGTGGCTTTAATGTCTGCCCGTGAGGACGTTGCGGATACCTAATTTGTTGTCGATGCCAAGCTTCCTGGTAGCCTAACATATGTGCGCTAGGAGTCCGGCGCTGGCGCCTTGGGAAATGAGATTATTCCCGTATACACATATAAAGCACTAGAAGCGGTAATACTAACATAATGCTTTACTTTTTTCCGCTGAAAATCGTCAAGATGCACTAGAACAAAGGATACGTCGGCTTTAGGGGTTATTAAGTTACAATCAATAATTTCCGAGAATCATTATAACATCGTATTCTGGCAGACGAATATTTGATTTTCATGCAATACGAATACTTTCTATCAGCCCTTAGACTCTATACTGTGATCTAAATTAAATTGTAGAGCTAATGCAGCCAACATATGTGTTTCCCGTTTGGGGCATACGCACGTTGTCTGTAATGTTAACACCAATTTAGTGGCACTCTCGGATGTAGGGATAACACCAGGATTGTAACCAGAGAGGCTCCACGTGCGGTGTACATATTGGTATTTCCAACTACCCCCCCCCCCTCTGAAGCATTCGGAAATTTCCCGGGAGAAGTCCGGGAAATTTGCTCTGCATCCCGGTGTTGGAATTTGACAAGTGCTACCACAACATTCTCAACGTGTTCTGTATTCTAAAATAATAATAATAAAAAAAACTTTGATCGAATTAGTAGGCGAGTGTTTAAAGGTGTACTGTACACTAAATCCGACCATTTATGGGACAATCTATATTTATACTCAACAGAATATATGTAACAAATGTTTGCATTTGAGTTAAGTATTAGTGCACAATTCACTCATGTGCTCTATGAACGATGCAAAAAACATGGTAATTATAATGAAAATGAATAAACGGCTGAAGTCATAAATTCATTTTCATTATAATTACCATGTTGTTTGCATCGTTCACGAAGCACACTAGCATAATTTGCCTAATGCATGGCTCAAATTAATTCATTTGTTGCACATATTCTGTTGAGTATAAAATGAGATGGTCCCATAAATGGTCGGATCTAGTTTACAGTACCCCTTTAGTCCTCCATATTTCCCCCACTAAATAATGGTCACAAAAACAAGGTACCAGATTGTAAATTCCAGCTACCTGATGTGTCAGGCAAGATATCTCGATTGTTTAATTTGTATTGAAATTATGCAAGTTTATAAGAGCTGAATTACAGCGTGGATCAACAGGGAAACCGCAAAAATGAGTAAATTATTGTTGTTTAAAACAACTGCCCCAGCAAGCTCAGTCCAGAAAGTTGACATTTAAAGACACGATATCAGATGCTGCTAAATGGAACACTCCGGGAACATGTTAACTCTATTTAGCGTTTGCGTTATTTGATGATGTGAACTAGTCTTTATAATACCCGAAAAAGTTTCAGGAGGTATTACGAAGAACATGAACGGGATGATGGTGTGTCGTGAGGTGCAAATGTCGACCAAAATATTCCTGACTATATGGTAGAACTAGCAGGGTTACCCGGCGTTGCCCGGGTTAACATGATGTGAAACCCTCTGCATACTGTGGCTACTAGGTGGGAATAGAGGACACTCTTACTCAAAGCGTTACACATATTCTCATAAATTGTATATCCAAATAGCATCACAAAACATGATTCTTTCACACGGAATATACGTAGTAGTTCACCTTGTCGGAACGGGGCGATTGTCATTTTGTTTATCGCGATTAATCCGTCCCACCAATAAAGAACTATTTATTTATTTACAACTGCGTATACTTCAGACATTATAACATGAAACATGTACATCATAAACACATTAGTTCGCAAAATTAAAAGACGACAATTGGGTTTTACATAGAGATGTATCAATCTAGTGGGTTTGACTAAGATTTTGAGGACACCTGGTTATCATATCTCCTTCGTGGATACAGATGTTTTAAAGAAACGACCAGGTGCTCCTCTGTTCAGGGGTGCTATATACTGGCTAATTAGTATCAGTTTAAAAGAAATGTTGCTACGCCCTCATATCAGCTACATGTGCCCGACAGAGAGCGGGATTTTGAGTTGTTTCTGTTAGGCGATGAGTCTGTTCTAAAACATGTAAGACATCCACTGTATTGGGCAGATATAACCTTGTCAGATGTCAGTATTGGAAGATCCTGAAAAGTCATGTGCCACTGACTGTGTTTTGTTTTCTCAGAAGAAATTATATTTGACTGCACACTGTTACCACTATTGTTGAACAGGCCTTCTATACATTTCCATATCTCTTGACAAATTGTAACTTTTTTGTGGAAACTATGTTGAATGGGGCAGACTCAATTGTGCTATAATATTAAAATGAGCCATTCTAATATGCAATCCGCTGACGGTTCAAGGTCCCTCAGTTTGCAAGAATAAATGTATCTCTTAAACAGAATGATAAATACACTTTTAACGCTGTCTTCTATGTATCTGTTTTGCTAGCTCATTATATGAATGCCCTTGTTCCCATCCCCATATAAATATGACAGATGAGAAGATATAATTGTTCAAGTGACTTAATTCGATCACCATTTGTCGAGACTGTGAACATTGAACGCCAAAAAATCCTTAGAACGATATGGAGATGGCCTGGGAAATGACTATATATTACTCTAACGGCGCCATATCATGGAGGTGATTATGTATAAGTTTGGTGGAAATCGGCGACAAAACTATTTCATAATTATTTTGCTGCACTTCCCATTTTTTTCCCCTGACACCAACAGCGTCACTTTAGAAAATTTTAACCTGCACCATATTCTTCCTCATAAAAAGTTAACCCTGTTAGAACGCCTTGGTGCCATCTCGGTTGTACCCCATGAAGTTATATATAGAACACATGCAGACAGATATATATTTGCAAATATATCTAGGCACCAAATGTGGCGTTTTTAACACGCTCGATTTGATTCCTCGTATCATTTGAGAAGAACATATATGAATTTGATGTTAATTGGGACTAAACATATTTTTATCAGTTTTGGTGACCCGCCCGTCCCTATTTCGCCACTTTTGACATAATTAAACCACATACTTAGACTCATTATGGTGAATATATATAAAATTGGTGAAAATTGGCGAGTATACAAATCGTATTAAATTTAGCGCCCCCATATATCTCACACAAACAGCACCAATTTGGCGTATTTAAACCACACGATTAGATTCCTCGAATCATGGAGAAGAATATGTATCAGTCTGGTGGAAATCGGCGCTAAACATATTGTTTATCAATCTATGTGTCTCTCTCACCCTCTGTTGACCCATGACTCGAATGGCACCACTTTTGACACCTTTAAACCACACAGTTAAACTCCTGATATCATGGAGATGATTATTTATAAGTTTGGTGCTAATCGGCGACTAAACATCAAATTTAGTGACCACCCCACACCACACCATCTCTCACACGTACAGCACCAATATGTGGTATTTAAATCACATGATTTGATTCCTTGTATCATGGATAAGAATGTGTATCAATTTTGTGGAAATTGGCTCTAAAAATATTGTGTATCAATTTTGGTGCCCCTCTCCTTTTCAGTGCACCCCTGACTCGAATGACACCACTTTTAACATGTTTAAGCCACACCATTAGACTCCTCATACCATGTGGATGATTTTGTATAAGTTTGGTGGCAATCGGTGACTAAACCAATTCTTATCAAATTTAGTCCCTACCCCCCCCCCCCCCACCACCAATATCTCATCCAAACGACACCAATTTGTCGTCTTTAAAATCACACCATTAGATTCCTTGTATCATTGAGAAGAACGTGTATCAATTTGGTGGAAATCGACGCTAAAATTATTTTTATCAATTTTGGTGCCCCTCTCCCTTTAAGTGCATCCCTGACTCGAATGACGCCACTTTTGACAGCTTTAAGCCACACCATTAGACTCTTCATACCATGTGGATGATTTTGTATAGGTTTGATGGGAATCGGCGACTAAACCAATTCTTATCTAATTTAGTGCCCACCCCCCTCAATCTCTCATCCAGACGACACCAATTTGGCATATTTAAATCACATTATTAGATTCTTTGTATCATGGAGAAGAATGTGTATCAATTTGGTGGAAATCGGCGCTAAAATTGTTTTATCAATATTGGTGCCCATGTCCCCTTCCGTGCATCCCTGACTCGAACGGTGCCACTTTTGACATATTTAAACCACATCATTAGATTCCACATATCACGGAGATGATTATATATCAGTTTGGTGGCAACGGCAACAAACTAAATTTCTGCCCCTCCCCTTTTCTGCCCCTGACAACAACAACAAATTCTAACCCTCACCATTATCTTTCTCGTAAAAAGTTACCCATGTTAGACCCCTTTGGTGCCATCTAGATGTGCCCTGTGAATTTCTATAGAACACAGACAGACAGACATTCGCAAATATAGATATAGATACCGCAACGTTGTTATGTCAGTGTTCCGTATTTCCACAAAATGTCTCCCCAATTTGGCCCCTGTGAAATATTAGAAGAATTTACACCAGGGCCATTATTCGCAGTGATCATGTAAATATCCCCTTTTGATTTGACTAATTAAAACTACATGTACCGACGGTAAACTTTTATGTTGGAAAATGAGATCGAACCTATAAATGTATCTACACTGTATGATGATTTGATCTGATTTGATGGACATATATGGAACTTCCAAAAAGACAGTTTTCCCCAGGTTTTGACTCTTGGTCGGGCTTCCAAAGCGTCAAATATCATTGCGGATTTATTTACTATTTTGGGATGAACACCAAAAGAGTGTTCTTAAAATTATGCATGTTTTATACCTATTCCTACAAATATATACCCCAAATAATACGATAGGAATCGGGGGGGGGGCAGAAAAAAACTGCGGGACATAACGTACCGGGGGTGGGGGAGGGGGGTACCTAGGCGTAAAAAATTTACACACGTAAATGTTTTCCTTATTTATTTAGGGGGGGGGGGGTGTCGGAAAAAATTTGCATGTAATTTTTTTCTAAATATGTATTTTCAGACTCACAACTTCAATTTTCTCTCATTTTATAGAATATGGAGTTTTTTTCCGGCCCTCCTGATTCCTATCGTATTATTTGGGGTATATATTTGTGGATGTCATCGTATAATGTCTTTATGAATACAATAGGCATTATTAAGTCTAGGTTTTGCGTCATATATATTTTACCATTAGTTTCATTGAAAAAATCCAATAGTGAGGTTAACCCTTCTGTATAAAATAATCATTGACTAGTAGTAGAAATTCTCAGCTAATAAGTCAACACATCCTCGCGCAAATACGCACATAATCGACACACAATTTGAAATAGGTACATAATGTGATTATTTGATTCTGAAATAAGCAGATAACGGAGCAATATCCGTTCGTTTTATGGTACGAGCCACAGTGAAAACACATCTTAGCGTACACCTGAAAATCGCGAGTTGCTTATTTGTAACATTTCCAGAACATTATCTGCTTTGTATCATTTCCAGCACATTATCTGCTTAGAATCGCCTCATTATGAGTCGATAATGTAACTAAAATGCACTAATTTCAGTACACTACCGAGTATCGACTCAAAATGAGGCGATTCTAAGCAGATTATCTTCATAAAACAAGTTATATTATAAGCAGATAATGTGTGGGTTTTCGGTCGAACAGGCTGAATAAGTCACAGGTCGTTTGCTGAACTTATTATCTGAACATTTCCCACCGATGAATTCGAATCTTTCGGAACTTGCATTATCTTTTCGTATGTCTGTTGTCTGCTTTTTTTACACGATCGAAGACCCTTGCAAATGAATAATATACCGTTTCATTGTATCCTTTTATAACTGAGTGGGAGAATCTGTTTATTATATGTTTTTGTAAATTGAGGTATGGATCCCTGAATACAACTTTAAGCACATAATTTAATTACCAACGAGATGGGACACAATTAGAGTCCAATTATTAATTTCTATCCGTTTCGAAAGAGTTTTTTAATGGCTTTTTATGGTATTTACATCAAATCAGTCTTGAAACTCACTACCGAATTACATTTGTGAATTATCGGGTTGTCCGTTCAACAATGGTCTTTGAGGGCGCAACTCTTTCCTTGCAGCATGAAGTGCGAACGACCGACTTAATTATGGCTAGCGGCGAACACTGTCTAAATCTGATGTGCCCCAACACTCTCTGCCTCGAACCGGACATCGTGGGACTTCCAGACAACAATTAGATGCTATTCATAGCTGTGCCATTTGTGTGTTGGTATTTTTAACCAGACATCGCTTACTATGCGCAGAAATTAAAATTTACCAGCACGAAATCGCCGAATTGGAATTAGTGCTACCTTATTTATGGTCAGAGACAACCGATGTGTGGGTGTGTCAACCCCTCCGTAATGGTGACCCCATACTAATTGTATGGACCCCACCCCCAATTATTTTTCAAATATACTAATCACCCATCTCTAGTTTGTTGTCACCTAATTTGTTTGTCTCTGTATTTGTGTAAATACAGGTGCGTTTCAGACTTTGTGCATATTGGTAGGTTAGAAACTCACCTTAAACATAGCGACGTGTCCGGTAACCCACCAGCACCTAATTTAGACCTCCACCCATAATAATTGTATTGACCCCCCCCCCCCTAATATTTTTGAAATGTAATAATCAAATTTGTTGTCACCTAATTTGTTTATCTCTGTATTTGTTTAAATACAGGTGAGTTTCAGACTGTGTGTGCATTGATGGAGGAGGCTGTAACAGTGATGGTGTCAGTCGCTTCAGAATCAGTGTCCGGTGGTTTTCATCGAAGCACCTTGTGTGACATTCATCATTTCTCATTGGGTTCTGGTTAATTCAATCCTGAAACCTTTTAGCTTTCAATCTTCCGGGCGTCTACCTGTTTTTTTGTTTTGGTTTTACAAGGCTGGCTTATGTTGATCTAGAAACAACCCCTTAAATAGTTTGTGATACGTGTATATATATTTATATATCTTTAATTACCCTCCATATGTGAAGAATTGTTGAATACATAACATACACACAAAACCATTGACACTGATATGTCATATATACATGTGCAATTTGGTACAAAACAAAAGTTAGGTAGGTCACTAGGTATGGAATAATTCGTGTACATACACACGCGCACACATTCGCACACACCATTATATACGGTATGCACTCACATATCTCTCTCACTCTCTCGCTCTCTCCCACTGACTATGACCTGATAACACAATTAATTACAGATTAATTACAAGAAACATAATAAGATCACCTTACTGCGAGTGGCAAGAAGTTTGAATGACATTAATTTCTCACAAACGGTCTCGTAGTCGTTAAATGAGCCGGGTGAAGTTGGGTATTGTGGGTGCAGGGGTACCATAACCGCTACTACAGACTAATTTGCTTAGCTATATAATTGCTATTTGAGCATTGTAGTGACCTTTAAACCCAAAGGTCATCGGCAATTCTGGATTATTGTGACCTGACTATTTATCAGTGTGATACTAATTTTTATTTTATTCTTGCCTATAAAATAATACGATTTTGTTACTTCACTGTAGCTTTTTGTTATATCACTGTAGCTTGCCAAATGACGTCATGGCGTCTTCGCTTGATGGCGGTTTGATATACCTATCACCTGATCGGTGTCAGAACTTTGGGTCAACCAGGTGTTGCGTTTCGTGTTATGTTTAATTTGATTTGTCATCAAATGTGAGAATATTGCATAATTTAGCAACTTTAGGCATTAATAAGGTGCATATAATAACAAAATCACCGACATATTCTGTTTGATTACCTGAAAAATGTCATTCGTGTCTGGAAAAATATCGAAATTTCAGACACTAGTGAGATATTTAGGTTTCAAACAAAAAAAACTGTAGATATTCTCTATATATTCTGGTATTTCACATCACACTCCAGACCCAAAAAGTTCAGTAATTACTTGACAGAAGCAGATAACCTAATCCTACCCCAATATGTGACCCGCCATATCAAATCCAGTCGTAAGTAGGGATTTTTTTTACCCTGTGCCAATGCATTCTCTTATATATGCGAGTCGACCATAGGTCGCCTCGCATATATAAGAGAATGCATTGGCCTAACAATTTTTTACAATTTTAATAATTTTTTCTTGTATTCTTAATTTTTTTTATAATTTCACCCATACAGAGCCCCAGCCAGACATGAGCAGACGACACTCTTCTATATGCTTCTATATATGTGTGGGGCTCCCTGCAGGGTAATGGATGTTTTTTATTTTATGTCCTAAAAATTGTAAGAAACATTTATTTTTAAAAAATGATAAAAAATTGTTAGGCCAATGCATTCTCTTATATATGCGAGGCGACCTATGGTCGACTCGCATATATCAGAGAATGCATTGGCACAGGGTAAAACAAATCCCGACTTACGACTGGATTTGATATGGCGGGTCACATATGTTTCCTTGCGGTAGTCGTCAGTGGAACTTGTTCTTCATGACCCGTGTCCTCATAAGAAGCTACCGCATTGAACTGGATGGCATGCTTTTTTTTATCTTTTATTGACATTCAGCTTTGAGAAAAACATGATTAGAATATGTCCGTCGGTTTGATAGTAACACCTCAAATTTCACCTATGTGACTGAACTACTAATATGTTGAACTTATCTCAAAACTATGGTGTATAACTACTCATTAATGATGCTTTAGTATAGAACGGTTTAGCATGCATGTCTTGAATTTGTGTCAGTCACGGAAAATATTCCAACGATCGCCAATGACTCTCTTATCGCCAAACGTCTCTTATAAATACAGTAATGCCCTAAATAATCGAATCCTCAACCACAGCAGAATTATGGGTAAGCTTTTCGATGAATGGCAACAAGCCATATTTCCGACTAAATCCTGAAAGGTTACCCATATTTCTGCTGTGGTTAAGGGTTCGATTATTTAGGCCACCACTGAGAGCTTTCCGGTGAATGGCAACAAGCCATATTTCCGACTAAATCGTGAAAAGTTACCCATAATTCTGCTGTGGTTAAGGATTCGATTATTTAGGACATCACCGAGAGCTTTCGGGTGAATGACGACAAGCCATATTTCCGACTAAATCCTGAAAAGTGACCCATAATTATACAGTGGTCAAGGAGTCGATTATTTAGGGCATTACTGTAGAATCGGTGGATAAGAAAAGGCGTTCTAAATTGTCTACTATAATTGTATTCGTTTTGACGTATCACTCATGGATGATTTTGTGGGTTTTCGCTATACCTTAGCCATACGTTTTTTGTCCCCCGATATTCCGTGCGTGCTTGCGTCCGTCCGTCGGGAACTTTGTCTGAGCCTGTGTCCTGTCATTTTCGGTCAAACGTGTTTTTTAACTTGGCAAATACATGTATATCAACCAGCATGGGAACCTGCGCACCTGCGATTTTGAGTTCGGTCGGACTCATTTTTTGCGGAGTTATTGCCCTTTTTCGACATAGAATCGTATATCCTGGGACGCAACGTTTGTCCGAGCCCTGTATTCCGTCATTTTCCAGTCAATTTCTTTTAAAAACTTTGCCCAGTGGGAACCTGCTTACCTGCGGTTTTGACCCTCTCTCGACACATTGGAGATGTGCAACACATTTAAGTGAACATGCACTTTATATTATATTGGTGTAATCAATTCCCCTCCTATACAGTTTGTATTATAGGGATCTGAAAACCATAAATCATTCAGCGACCTTTTATTCAGTTTACTTGGTTCTATAGTAAGCTAAAACCTATCTTAGGAATTGTGTACTAACTGGGCGCCAAATCTTACAGTGGATCTTTAAAACCCTTATCAACCCAATTCGGTAAGAATAAGTATTCAATGTCAAGTGGAGTGGGAATTAGTGAAGGTTTATTTAAAATTGTTCATTTATGTTCATATAAATAGCACAGGATGGCAGATAAGGTTACACTGGTGTAAATACGGTTCGGAGAGAATAAAATAGACATTGGGCCCTGATTGGTCAATAGCCGTGTGTGCTTTTTACTTTAAAAAATCATCACACCTCTTCCCTATGATTTCCCATAGAATAGCTTTTGGCACAGGAATTAACCCTTTGTAGTAAAGTTTGAATTTTGTGGTGTGATCTGAAATATGACAGTATTTTTTAGTGCCGTTCTGACACTAGTTACGAAAACACAAGATTCAAAGGCAAATTCCCTGCTAGACGGACATGGATATTTTGCATAAAAAGTATCCGTAAATGTCAATCTTTCAGATTTAAATAAAATTTTGGACTTAGGATTTATATTGTAAACAGTATACGCTTAAACGTTTGCACTGAGGCCTATGGAAAACATTTACACACGTGTAACCTTAAGCTAGATCAAATATTCACAGAGTCTGGGGTCAAGGGTCAACCTTTGTATAAGCATCGGTACCATCTGCACGAACAGGTCTGTGGGAGATACCGCGTCAATCTGGTGAATGTAGAGGCATTAATGTGAGGACAGTATCCATAGAAACTTTTCCTTGCATAACTCGACTTCACACATTGTCCGTACCGGTAGTTGCAGAAGTAGGATCCGCATCTTGTCCTGGAATTAAGAAAATACAGGCGATTATAATAAAGGTACACAGCAGACGTCAATATGTGACCCGCCATATCAAATCCAGTCGTAAGTCGGGATTTTTTTTACCCTGTGCCAATGCATTCTCGCATATATAAGAGAATGCATTGGCCTAACAATTTTTTACAATTTTAATAATTTGTTCTTGTATTCTTTAACAATTTCATAATTTCACCCATACAGAGCCCCAGACAAACATGAGCAGACGACACTCTTCTATATGCTTCTATATATGTGTGGGGCTCCATGCAGGGTAATGGAGGTTTTTTTTATTTTATGTCCTAAAAATTGTAAGAAACATTTATTTAAAAAATATTATAACAAATTGTTAGGCCAATGCATTCTCTTATATATGCGAGGCGACCTATGGTCGACTCGCAAATATAAGAGAATGCATTGGCACAGGGTAAAACAAATCCCGACTTACGACTGGATTTGATATGGCGGGTCACATATACTAAAACAATAGGGAAGTTTAGATTAAATTTTTTTAAACTTCTAACATCACCCAACTGGCAAAACAGACCTTATTACATTCCTATGTGTGATTTACCTCGATATCTCGAGTGATTACAAACGATAATTTCCCTAGTGCGTTATATAGTATTCCTTGCATAGTTTAGCTTTTCGGCAGCCACTTGCAGAACAATTATTTTTTTATCGCGTGGAGGACCAAAAACAACATAAAACAACAAAAATATTATTCAACCACGTTTTCAATAATCTGGCAGACATAAACACAATACTGATTCATCTTTTCAGTCAAATATGTAGTTTATGCAAATGGCTGCCAAAAAATAATATATTCAATGAAAAATGTTTGATTTATTTTCACGCCAACAGTCGTGATTTCAGATGGAAGACTTAGCGCATACCGTAGCTGGTTTCATAGTTTAGATAATTCAGTGTGGATTTTGTAAATATTTCCTGTCAAATTATCTATCGACCTACCTAAAATAAATCTCGGGTTTAAAAAAAATATATAGTTGTTTTACATAGCTGGAAAATACCTCTCATATTGTGAGGGTGAAGAGTTGTTATAGTACTAACTTTACTATAGCATACATCGGTTATAAGAGATATTGATATTTTCCTTCAAAATTGACAGTTTGAAATTGAGATTTTTTGAAAATTCGCATTCTTAATGAACTTCATTGCAAAAAAGAAAAACACTCACCGTCTGCATTCTATGTAAACAATGTTCTGCCACTGTGCCCATGGTAACCAACACCAACCGCCTCGGTGATAGACTCCGTAGATAACGTATTTTCTCTCTGGACAGGAGTCTGGTAGACTTATCATACGGTTGTCTTCCCTGGAAACAGATGCACTGAAGAAAAAAAACTTAGTCATAGCCTTAGTCAACCCGTAACTTAGTTATTTTTGACTAACGTAGCCGAAAGTAACTAAGTGTGACCTTAGTCACACCTTAGTTACTAAGGTTAATATTTTCTTGATTCAGTCATGCCGTCAAAACTCAATAGTATACTTATCGGCGACATATTATATACGGCAATGACTCCATACAGTATGACTGAATCTTACTCTGCTGACATTTAATATGTATATAATATCGCATTCATCCTGTGTTAATCGGGTCGGTACGTCTATGGACGAGTACGTAAATTTAACGCAAATTATTGTCACGCCATTATTTGGCTGACATTTTTAATTCGGAAAAATCACTAAAATCAGAGTGATTTAGACGTGATATTGGCGTCGAAAGAACTAAAAGAGACGACATATTACATAAATAACAACCATGGCGTATTTGGAGAGCGGATAAAACCAGGATAAAAGAGAAGTTAGGAAAATAATCTGCGAAACCGTTCATCGTGTATTGTTGAACTAATTTATTATTCAGCTGCTTTCAACAAGTGGACAATTTGTCAATAATAGCTTGAATGTTTATTCTACATGTGAAAGAACGGCGCCTGAAATATTTGCTGCCAAAATTAGATTTGTGCCTGATGACTCCTTCGAGGTTACATGTACCGTACACAATACTGCACAGTACATACAGTGTGGTGAACGTTTTTCGCTGTGGCATTGTGGACGACTACCCCAAGTTGAAGTTCATTCCGGCTTGGTTTGGTGATCGATACTGTTACCTGTTCGATTGCGGACAGTTGTTAAAGACGGTCTGATTTCGGTTCCTTTGATAACCGCACAAGTTTAAATTCTGCGAAAAAAGACTTATTAATCATTGACAATTTCCACTAAATTCATCGAGAGCAGTGATGCATGCCAATTAATCGATGAATCATGACATGATCCATTCAATCGAATCAATGGTCTGACTTCATCAAGATGAACACAAGGCTGAAGCTTCGATGTCAAGCAATAGTGACAATAATAACAACGACTCAACGAGCAGCTATTAATATTAGAATGGTGAAAATGCAGTTGACAGTACGGTACTTGTTCAGAATCTGATTCTTTCAGAGCACATTGACATGCATGTACAATTACAAGAGAGGATATGCGGCGTGCGCACCAATGTAATTCACAGAGCTCCAACGTCAACAAAACACCAAAAACAATGAAACTGATACCGTGTAGTGATGGATGATCACATACATGTATCTACAATTCCAACTTTACAATGACCCCGACCAATTCATCTGTGTTCATCATTGTTCATTGAAATGTGTGGATATGAGACATTGTCATTATTCGCCATGTTATCGTCAAGTTACCGGCATCACAACAATTTGCCAGGAGTACACTGTTATTGGTTGGATGTTCTTATCAAACTATCTTCGGCTGATTCACTGATATTTCATGGCAAATGTGCGACTACATGAGAACATTGTCGCCAAGTCATTGCGCACAGTTACATGTTTATTGGATCTGCTGTTGTCTTGAAGGGACCAATCCCAAATACCGGTAGCTGTTGTTGATATATACAGTAGTACAGTACCAGTCAAAAGAAGTGGTGTATTAAGCATGCTATTTTGCAAGTGTAAACACTTATAAGCATGTCGCTTGTGATATTATTGCAATATTTTGCGCTTAATATGGTGACACTTTGCGCTCAAAATTGTGACATTTAAATCAAATATTGCGAGGTTTGTTTCCGCGATTCACTCAAAATGTGACCGCAACAAAGCGTTCATAATTGCATGCATTTCTGAAAACACATTCATTTGTTAAATAGAGGTATTCACCAAGTGCTATGCCTGTGTGGATATGCACGCTTGTATCAAGCCAAGGCGGTGTTCCTGAAATTATTGTGACGAGCCTGAAGGCAAGTCACGCTGTGTGTCGGAAACTCCACCGTGGCTTGATACAAGCGCTCAGTTCCACACATAGTCGTCAAGATATTTATCATATAATTTTTCTTCTAAAAAAACTCTTCATTTCCTCCGATTTAATCTTCTATGTTGGTCGTTCGTTATCATTTTAATGTAAGCATAAATTTGTGTTTCAATTTGAAACAATTATCGACTGGTCAGATATTGAATGTATATTCAATGCATACTAGTATTCTGTGATGAATAATTTTCTTTCAAGATAAAACATTGTTTATATTGTCTAATTGTTTCAATAGTTAATAAAATTTATGTTGATACCTGTAAGTCATTATTTTCAGTTATTTTAATCTGCAGTTGCGATGTTCAGCTGAGGCTGCAGGGCTATGATACCCCCAATAATTAGGCCCAATTAATGTACTATCTGGATACAGTGATGACTTAGTCAAGCCTTAGTTATTTCTGACTAAGGCCGTAGTCATTTCTGACTAAGGCCTTCGTCATTTCTGACTAAGGCCTTAGTCATTTCTGACTAAGGCCTTAGTTATTTCTGACTAAGGCCTTAGTCATTTCTGACTAAGGCCTTAGTCAGAAATGACTAAGGGCAACCTTAGTCATTTCTGACTAAGCTAAGTTAGTTAGTTTTGAGACGGGGATTCTGACTAAGGTAACTTAGTTTCTTTTGACTAAGTTTTTTTTTTCAGTGATGGGGAATTCGTAGATGATGTATTTAGGTGGATATATATATATAGATCAAGATAAATCGTTAAATATTTGCCCATAGAATTGTAGTCTGAATAGTTCATGTAAAAATATATAGCCAGGTATAGCGACCCGTATGTGCAACTAATTGTAACGTGTTTGGTAATTAAAATTGCCAACGGAAGTCATCTGGTTCACACTGACCATTCCGCCATGTATACGGTCAAACCGCGCAGAAGTATTGGACCCAACGTGTGGCAAATGGACATTGTAACCAAGAGGAATATATTTGAACTGAATTATATTAAGCTTATCGTTATTAGCAGACATAGATGATCTACAACTCGTCCCCATTGTATAGCGGTTTTTTAAATTCCGCTATAAGCTGGGGACGACGCTTATAAGCTGGGGACGAGTTGTAAGTTTTATTTGTTACATGATCGAAAACCTCGAAAGAAAAAAACTTAAATTAACAAATTGGATGTGAGACTAACATCGGCTTATATAAGGCATACGACGACGTTTTACGTAACTATGCGTTGTTTGCCCGCGTAAAGAACTAGTCCTAGATAAATACAGACGCTTTGACGTATTTAATAGCGCACATTTAATGAAATATCTTTTCAAACTCTTCATTCATTAGAGTTTGTTGTAAACATATTGGAAGCCATAGTATTTTGCACCTAATGCGCATAAGATTGTCCACTTATAAATGGACAATCGGTACCTAAAATGGTCGTTAATAAATGGACAATCCGACCATGCGAGCTTGGGATTGTCCACTACATCACGACATATATAGATAATCGTGCATGTTAGATTCATTTCACCCAACCTTGGGTGTTTATCTCACAGTTGTTTCTGAAATGATCTGTGTGTCGACTGAGAACACATGGAGGATTTGTGTAAATGTTAGCCCAAACTACATTTCGAAGTAACGACGGCTTTGTTGTTTATTTCGAGGAATAATACCGCATCAGATGAATTCAGCCCAAATATATTGACAGGTGTCGAGGGTCTAACTCTATACTGAGCAATAAAAAAGTAATATAATAAATACCGAGTATATTTAAGTTAACGCCAATGGGTCGTTTATGTGCGTTTAAGAGTGTATTTATGCCTAAAGCAAAGTGTAATAACGATCTTAAAATGAATTGGCCGGTATATTTTATTAGTTATCAGGGTTATCAGGGTCGTAGTTACATAAATTACAATATATCTTATTTTTATGCTAAGATAATTGCGTGGTTATTTGTTATGGCTTGATCGGTATTGAGGTTAACACAAATCCCATATATGGAAATTCCAAATATAGAAATTGACTTGCGCATGCGCAAAATAGATACAATGGTCTTACTAAAAACGAAGCAATAAACGATTGATAACAAGAAACACCGACCCAGTTAAATAACGACATTATATAGCGGTGTATTGCGTCTTTAAGAGTGTGTTGATGTCTGAATCATGTTATTAACTAATTAAAAATTATCAGGTCCGCAGTTCGATCATGAAACAACATTTCTGACTTTTATGTTAGGATTATTGCTTGGTATTTGTTTCCAATCAGATAGCTGCATCTCGGTAATCTTGATCGCCTTGAGCAGATATATTTATAGCGTCGGTTCTGCGAACGAAGCGAAGAAATATTGTCAAGTTCCACGTCTAAATACGCGTCTTATTCTCACTTATACCGTGTTTATATCAGTTTTATTCTATGTGTTGTTGTGTATTGTATTACTTTGATCAAGGTTGCGCTTTTGTTATTCTCACAAAAGGTAAATTTGATGCGTGTTTGATGCGTGTTTACATTTCACATGTCCGAGCGCCATTGATTCCTTAATTACGAGACTAATTAATCGAATGAGGTCAATTTTTCGCATATAACATGACTCGTATGTTATTCTGCACCATTCTGACGAGTGCCGACTTTCATTTCGCATTATTTTCGTTTTTATCGAAATATAATCGTTCTCTATGGAGATTCCCATGTAAATTTGTTCAACCAAAAATAATTCATTGTTTTGCCAATTTAAAGCTAGTTTATAGCATGGTCATGGCATAATTTGGTCTAGCGAGTGACGGTAGACGTTCCTTGAGTGTGCACAACAAATTTTGGTCCCAACGAAGCAGGCTAAAATCCTGAAATTTGTCAATTTTACTTTGCGTGTGAAGAAAATATTCATTTAAACTTCCAAAATTGGTTGAAATATGCTCAACAACATTCAGTTGAATGGTGACATTATTTATAGTCACCGACTAACTTCCACGATGAATCAAATTTGTTTTTATTGGTGACAATTATGTCGCGAGAGATAAAAATGTAAATTTTTTGAAGAAAATGTTAAATTTTAGTTCATTTTAAGACTTGAATTGCTTGGTAATTATTGAGATTGCAGTTTCCTTATATGGCAACTCCTTATTTGGAAGTTTCTTGCGCATGCGCAGAAATGATAGAATTCCATGAAGACGTCGCCATTTTTTGTATTACTCCAGGCAGAGAAATTTTTGTTTCATTTATTTAATTTATGATGGCGATGTTATTTGATCAATAATAGTCAATTTTGTGTAGATAACACAATGGTAAGATCAGTTCTGCAAATATCCACCGCACCTGCGAAGTTGATTTGTATAATCGCAGATTTCAATGATCCTTTGTTCTTGTACTATTAATAATACTATTACGCGTTGGGCGGATCTACTGGTTATCTGTAACTTTTTGATTATCTCCCCTGATCTCGTTAGGTGATCACGTTACCCAATACAAATGGCAGCTACCATGGAAATTAGAAGATTCATCGTTTGCGATACAAAACGTAACTAAAATGGCAATTTTATTGGAGGACAAATATAATTTATTTTCTGAATGCAATATGTAAACCCCACCGCGAGGATACGCAATATATAAAAGTGTTTATGGGTGGCTAAATCAAGCAGATATCGCCATTATTGTTGCCTGCATTGTCTTTGTTTAGTTTTTTGCCTTCTGGAAGTTCTGCCAACTTCTGGCAGTTCTTCAACTTAGTGTACTTTAAAACCTGATATGTTTGCTCTGCTTCTTTCCATGGTGGCTAATAGAGAAGCAGGATACCAACATGAGAATATCAATAATCAGATAATAGCAGCCGAAAGACTGTCAATTACCTTAAGGTATTTGGCTACTGCCACTACTGGTACGTACTTCTCGTAGATCGGTGTTAATTATCTTCGTCAATGATGTCATGTCACGCTTGTTAATAATTCATTTGTTCGGAAATACTTATTGGGGGTCGAAACGTATAAAATTGAACTACCACCACTTCCAAAAACAACACCGATAAACAATAACGCTCTTTTCTGTTCCATGCAATGGAAATGGCTATTTATTGTCCTGATATCAGTGATATAAATGAATGCCCATTAGTATTATCCTGAAATAAATTTATGCCACTTTGGCGAACATGGGAACCACGGTACAATTTATGCCATTTAGGCACACTTCAGAGTGAAATCAGGGCTTATATTTCGGCGATAATCCAAATATAGATTCTCGTAAATATTCTCGCAAATTACCCTGGATTCTCGTGAAAAAGTATATATGGATTCTCGCAAAATCAGATGAAATATATGCCCTGGAAATATAGCAAATCGTTTCATGCTTTAGAATTTTTGTTTTCGGAGATTTATATATATGCTTAAAGACATATTATGGACTTGTTATGGACTTTTTCGGGTGCGAGAAATTGATAAGTTAGTGCTCAGGCAGGCACTTTGCCAACCTGGGGAATGTTATCATTCTACTAACATCACTGAAAATTTCCAAACAAATCTACCACACCACTTCATAGAGAACATCGTCTGAACTACTCCAAATTGTAAATATTTACATCTCGATTCGGGGCGCAACTATCGGCTATAATTAAACAAAAATGATTTCGCCATTGAGAGTCATTGCATTTAACTATTATATAAGAATGACGTTGTGTATCATCCATTTGGATTAATATTCGTAACAAATAACTACTTTGAGAAAGATTATTCTTAATTTCTATTTGATCACTCTGTCCGGTGTCTGCCGGAGTGTTTCACATCACTTTAATCAAGACTGTTCAGAAAAACTGCATTTCAAGATCACCAAACAACTTTACTTTTTAGGGCCACCACATCTTTCCAAAGATGTACTTCTTCCATTTTGCTATCAAAGACCGAAAAATGTCGTTAAACTAGAGATCCAAATACCCACTAAGGGCCCCTATATCTTGATATATTAAAGACCGAAAATGTCGTTAAAACTATAAAGACCGAAAAATGTCGTTAAACTAGAGATCCAAATACCCCCTATATCTTGAGATATTATAAAGACCGAAAAATGTCATTAAACTATTAAAGACCGAAAAATGTCGTTAAACTACAAAGACCGAAAAATGTCGTTAAACTAGAGATCCAAACATCCCCATCTCCTATTTTTTGAGACAAAATAAAGAACGAAATCTGTCGTTACACCATTAATACATAATTTGTGTTTATGAAAGTATGGCACCCATTAGCAGTTTGTTTTCAGTACATTTTAATATTCATTGGAACGTAAACAATTATTCGCTGACAGAAATCATGTTAATATCGCCTTTCGTTACTGGTTTCCTCGACTCAAATATTTCTCACTGCTCAATACTTATAATTAAAAAAATGTTCTGTGTTTTGTGTCACTTCTTAATAGCATTCTGTATTCTGATATTGAAAAGAAAAAAAATGCAGTATACCTTAAAGGTACGGAAGGCCTCGGTGGGTATCCTGTGAACATATTTCCACCTGTCAAAAACCGCTACAAACGAATATAATATTCAAATATAGACAGACTTTGTTAATATACAAATGAGAAATATCTCATAAACAGTATGTTATTGTCGTAAATTTGACGATTGTTATGTAAACAAAGCATAAAAGGTTACTTCCTTGGTGTTTCTTTATATTATGATGGTAAACATAAAGAGCGTTCTTTGTTGCTCAATTCCTTATTTGGAAATAATAAAGAGCGTTTATACCATTTGTGTGTGATTAGCCAGTAGCATTGTGCTGCCTTCTTGGCCCGGAAGAGACACACTATCGTCAAACGTCACCCGGACATGCAATCACTATCATTCGTCAAACTCCATGTGGGGTTTACATCCCTTGATGATTGGGTAATACGGCTGTTACCAAGCTGCAAAACAGAGTTCAGTTCCTTCGCTACGCTATGTCTGACATCTAACGACATGTGTTTTTTCTTAATTAAATTTAATTAATTTAATTTTTATTAATATTTAAGTGTTTTTTCACTTACAATATATTCTGGCTTAATTTATCTAGACAACTTATTTTCAAGTGAATATGGAAAGTTCAGTTGCTCAGAATAAAGCAGAATGAACTGTAGCCTACACAAGTCTTCACATTTTGTGTAGGTGCTGCATGGTAGCGGTAAGTCTTGCGTAGCAGGGGACTGAACTCTGCATGGAGCTTGGGCTGCTACCGGCCACGTTTGGTGGAAAGTCCATCTAGAGCCAAAAACTCTATTGCGAACGGTGTGATTTGGTTCTCCGTGTACTTATAACCACAAAAGTATAAACGCACATGGACGACAACATCCATGGCAAGTCAAACACAAGAGTTCTAATCTGCTACCATTTTTCTAAGGAGTGTACGAAAATCTTCAATAAAACTACCGCTCTTATTCTCCATTCTGTCAATAAGTTTCATTGCGGGAATAGTTCTCAAAGCACATAGAAAATTTGACTTTGGTCGATCGGTTTCGCCATTTTGTCTTGAAAACCCCGCGCTAAATATAGAAAACCCCGCTCTAAATATAGAAAACCCCGCGCTAAATATAGAACACCACAGACTAATGTAGTACCCAGCCGGTAACAGAGTAAGAAAGGAACTATGACTGGTGTGCTGTGGTAGAGATTGGTGTGCTGTGGTAGAGATTGGTGTGCTATGGTAGATATTGGTGTGTTATGGTAGATATTGGTGTGCTATGGTAGAGATTGGTCAGTCGACGTAAACATCTCCGTAATAATTATAATATTACGTCGACACGAATTCATGTAAAAACCCATTTCCAGAACAATAGGCTTCCCCCAATATCGTGACGTCATACTGATGTCGCAGACATTCCAAATAAGGAATAATTTATGCGCGACCTGTTTACGAATATTGCCGACAACACTTGAAATTGTTCGGATTTCAACTCTGAAATAACTGTCTCTTTCAAGATAGAGGAAACACACGCAATAACACATCGTTTCGGTCTTTGTCCACTGTACATAACACTCATTTTCCTATTGTGATGAGATTATTAAAAGCGTCGAAAACGAGTTTTACCGATGAATAAATGTCTTTCTTTAAAAAAAATATTTTAAACAGGAAGCTTATTTGTCAATGTGTGCGCATGCTCAAATTAAAATATCGCGTCTCTTTGTTCCGCCCAGTATTTAAATTTAGATCAATATATCGGTTAGCCAATCGGGGTTAGCGGTTTCTGGTACCGCTTCCAATCAAAACAAGGAATTTCCTGGTATATCCCCAAGTCTGGAAATAGCTTTCCGGCCAGTCCTGTTCGACTCGGATGAATTTATATGATATACTGATCCGAAATTTATGTCGACTGGAGATTGGTGTGCTATGGTAGAGATTGGTGTGCTATGGTAGAGATTGGTGTGCTGTGGTATTGCTCTTATACGTACGCTTGTGGACCAGCAGGGTCCTTCGCCTCTGCCCGTGAGTCGTCCTGCATTTCCTTGAGGCTTGTTAATGTTTGAGAATTAGATTTCTGCTGGACCAAGGAGTTCATCTTCTTCCTATAAACAGAAAAAAAATTCCAACAATATAATACATATATGCCACGTTAACTTAGGAAGTGCATTTTCCACACCTTGATAAATGAAACACGAAAATGTTGTATATATACCAGAACATTAGTTTAAAAAATACACATTAGACAAAGAGAATATATATATGCGCAAACAACTTATGCATAATAATATACACCACATCAATAGTGTCGTATAACTTAATCATAAGCTGTCAATCCAAGTATAATATATATTTAAAAATGGTTGCCACATAGTTAGCCATAAAGGTTCTTTCTCGATAACCTAAATTTCTTGATTGTTTTCCGCTACAGAAATTACAGCAGCATGCAGTGATGCCTGGGACCACGCCTATGTTATATGTATATATACACGTACGGCTTGCCTAACATGTACATGAAACATATTCGATACTTACTACGATTTAAAAGGGAATTTCGCTGTTGTTTCAGGATTCCTTCGGTGGGACTGCCCATTCAACAAGAAATGCAGCTTAAAGACATATTATGGACTTGCGTGAAACTGATAAATTGGTACTCAGGTACTGGGTGAATGTAGCATTCTACTAACATCGCCCAAAATCTCAAAAACACCGTCTGAACTACGCTCAATTGTAAATATTTACATCTCGATTCGGGACGCAACAATCGGCGATAAATTAACGCAAATGATTTCGCCATCGATAATCATTGCATTTAATAAATATGTAAGACTGACGTGTGTTGTAAATTTGGATTAATATTGACAAAAATAACTACTTTGAGAAAGATTATGCTCCATTTCTATTTGATCGCCGAGTGTTTCACGTCACTTTAAAGATGGATTATCTCTTTAAATAACAAATTTGACACAGTTGCATGGTATAACATAATAAATATGAACTGAAGACCCCTGTCCGGAAAGGCTTCTATCAATCAATATTAATTGTATTTCGAATATTTTATTGGGACCGTTTATTTGTCTATTTTTAGAACAGACCATTCGGGTGATACTATATAGCGATATAGAACATTAGGCTGTTCCTATGGCTATGCACCAAACGCCAAATGTCCCAGATTGATTGGTTGTATTTTTTATTCCATAGTTATAAGCGATAATGAGTATAATTAATGTTTATTTGTGACAAAATTACACCATAAAATTTCTGGTCTCTGTTAACAGTAACCAGTATTGTTCGTTAGCTAAACAACCACACATCTTTAGACCAGAACATATTCGAAATAAAATGAATATTAATCGATAGAAGCATTTCCGGACAAGAGTCTTCGATTCAGATCTAATATTTTATACCCCGGTAACTATATAATACATGTTTACAAAGAGATAATCCACCTTTAATACTGCGATCGTAATTTGGGCAGTTTTATAAAAATAATCATTGACTGTTCTACATTATCTATCGGCTTCCGATATGTCTTCTCTTGAAACGAAATGCACGTTTCACATATCCCACGCGGCACGCAAATCTGGAGTGCATCTTTGTCGTTCCGTGTACTCTATACCCCTTTAGCCAACAGAAGGGCCCTGTGCCAATGCATTCTCTTATATATGCGAGTCGACCATAGGTCGCCTCGCATATATAAGAGAATGCATTGGCTTAACACATTAAAAATTATAAAATTGTTAAAGAATGTAAGAAAAAATGGTAAAAAGTGTTAAAAAAAGATTTTGTTTAGGCCAATGCATTCTCTTATATATGCGAGGCGACCTATGGTCGACTCGCATATATAAGAGAATGCATTGGCACAGGGCCCTTTTGTTGGCTAAAGGGTTATAGAGTACACGGAACGACAAAGATGCACTCCAGATTTGCGTGCCGCGTGGGATATGTGTGTAATTCAAGTAAAGGAAATGACTGGATTTAACTTCGAGATCGATGCTTGGGGCGCCTTCGAAGCCTGTTGCCTAAAATAACCGCACTGCTAACCCTCAGTCCACACGTACCTAGCGAAATAAACAAGACTCGTGATCACATATGCAAAGAAATTAAATTGAAACTAACAATGCAGCGTTACAGTCGTGTTACACTATAGCACGATCAGCTAATAAAAAACGACGAGTTGATGACGCCACTTTATCGATCGATAATTAGATATATGAGTGACCACGTGACAGTTTCAACTATATTCGTCTTTTTCTTCGGAAATAATCTGAAGATTTTTTCGCTCGTTTTACTTCTATACATTCTACACCATCGCCAAACCCAATGGTATCACCGAAACCACACCATGTGGTTTTGATAAATGAACATATCTTCCCTCCAATGAATCTATATATTTCCCAGTTAAATGGTGATATCCACTATTCAAAATATAATTTCGCAAAGCGGAATGTTCTCTCAATGGGATAGCAACCATAGCTATAAATTTAATAGAAATTCCGGCTCATTTCCGATTTTATCATAAATAGTAGACACTTTTTGACGTTAAGTAGTTCGTTTGAAACATAATTATCAGCCATAAATGGCGGATAATGCGTGTATCGATAGAAAAATATATGTTTAATTAACCATAAAATTGTCTAGTCTGCAAAGCGGTTCGCAAAAATACTATCTGCGTCCAACTGTAGGTACCCACAATAATTTCGGGTATCAAAGCCGCAGATCGACCCTGCGATGAGATGTCGCCAAACCCGAGCTGGGATGTCAAAGAAGCGAATGATATACTTCACATTTTTTGGAAATATCCCAATTATCATTCGGACAGGCCAGCACAGGATCATCTTTAGGGTGGGGGTGCATGTGCAAGGGTGAAAATGTGTATGTTTGTTTGTGTTTTATGTTCTAATGTCATATTAATAATATAGGCTGTTCTGTATTGTTCGACCTTACAGGCCCGGAACTGTACAACGAATGGAAAAATTTAATCAGTGTAAATCATGAGTTAGCAGGGACGTGGATAGAGGGTCCCTGTTGGGGGTGTTCACCTATAGTTTCTTAATGCACCCCATGCAGTAACTTCTGTTTGCACCCCCATTTTAGGTTCGAGTTTTCATCGAGTTTACAACGGGTAACTTCTAAAGTTACTGGAAGGGGTGCATTTAAAAACTAAAGGTGAACACCCCCAATAGGGACCCTCTAGCCACGTCCCTGCTAACTCAGTATTTACACTGATTTAATGTTTCCATTCGTTGTACAGTTCCGGGCCTATAATGTCGAATAGTATTCATGGGATATTTTCAAGCAGAAACGGTCAAAATGTGAAGTATATCATTCGCATCTTTGACATCCCAGCTCCTGTTTGGCGACATCTCAACGCAGGATCGATCTGCGGCTTTGTTACCCGACATTATGGTGGGTGCCCACACTTGGACGCAGATAGTATTTTGCGAACCGCTCTGCAGGCTTGACAATTTTATGGTTAATTAAACATATAGTTTTCTATTGATACACGCATTCCGCAATCTATGGCTGATAGTAATGTTTCCAACGAACTACCTAACGAAAATGAGCCGGAATATCTATTCAATTTATCGGGATGAGAGCAAGCTATGGTCGCTATCCCATTGAGGGAACATTCCGCTTTGTGAAATTATGTTTTGAATAGTGGATATCACAATTTAACTGGGAGATATATAGATGCATCTAAGGGAAGATATGTTGATTTATCAAAACGTCTGGTTTGGTGATACCATCGGGATTGTCGATACCACGTACATGGGGGTTTTCTACTTATGGTGGTTCTCCTGTGAAATTAAGATTAATAGTATTTGCCGATACGTTTAAGATAACATTACTTTTCGTTAACCGATATTTAGTTTGTTGGGTGCAAAGATAACAGCGATTTCGATAACATTTGCGACTTCTACACCAATCACTTAATAATGATCACGTGATCGACATAAATAACTGAGTTCAATGCAATTCAGGTGAACTTTTTAAAAGCGCGCCCAATTATTCTGCTGATAGATTTTTGTGATTGGGTCAATAATTTGTGAAGTCGTGTTCTTGTTGCGGTCTGTGTTTTATTGGGATATAAAACGGGTGACTCACTTGGCAGTTGACCAATCACCGAACCGGATTTAGTGTAACACAGGCAGGCCATGTAACTATTTAGAACAAAATCCGTTAGGACAAAATTTGCAAGGACCGGATAAATGAAAAGTTGATGAAACTGTTTTACTAGTGAAGCTATGGAAATATAACTGCATAACCTTAAAGGGGTAATGTGCGCCATTTTCAATAAATTCCCGGTGATAACAACGATCTAATACCGATAATATATTGAAAACTAAGTAATTTGAGTCGAAGATATATTCTGTAAACGTTCAGGTTAATAGGTTATCTTAAAATCAAAGTTAATAATATGATATAAATTTAATTAAAGCTGGAGTCATAAATTGAATTACGAATTCCCGTGTACAAGACGTGATCAAAATTATTCACGGATAGTGGATTGGGCAAAGCGTGACACACATGATCGTGTAAACAGTTATGTTGATACGGGGCGTAAACTCAAGTCATTCACTGACTAGTGACTATAGAATGACTTAATGAGTATATGGGACCAGTATGCATATAATTTAACATTTATTTGATACAATTGCTTGAAAACAGTCCAAAAAAAATTAACCGACAACGTCAAATTGGTATTTTCGCCTTCCGGCTAATCTGCCATCCGTAACATTACTTCGTACTCAACAGACTTTCAAAAAAATTTAAATCCGGTTGCCTTATTCTACAATTCAGAGACTAAAAAACCCAACAACAACATTTGGGTACAGCATCCCTTTAATCGAAAAAAAAGTTATTAATTAGTTCATGGGTAAAAGAAAACAATACTCACTCTGCGGTGCGATATTCACTTCCAGCGTTCTCTTTGACCTTGTACTCTGTAGAGAGCAGTACATCTACTACATCGGTCCTCATCTTGAATGTCGGAAAACAGCCTGATCCCCCCGGTGGGAGTTCCTCCGGTGGGGGTTGGGGAACGGCACTCAAAGATCCGACCGCAACACAAACAAACACCACACATAGCTTGGCCTGCAATGAGTAATTACAACCGGATATAAACACATCAAAGTAAGATTACCCCCAGCTGCTTCCAATGATATGTTCATGGATATCTTTAATTCAATTTAAATTCTTTAATCCCAATAAACTAATAAATATGATGTGTGTGAGATATACAAATTTAAATACAAATACATGGCAACAGCATATTCAACAAGTACATACTTATATAATGGTATGTAATATTAATTTATTACATGATCCGACCCTTATTCCATTCATTAAATCCATTCTTTAATAATGATATGTGACCCGCCATGTCAAATCCAGTCGTAAGTCGGGATTTATTTACCCTGTGCCAATGCATTTTCTTATATATGCGAGTCGACCATAGGTCGCCTCGCATATATAAGAGAATGCATTGGCCTAACAATTTTTTACAATTTTAATAATTTTTTCTTGTATTCTTTAACAATTTTATAATTTCACCCATACAGAGCCCCAGACAAACATGAGAAGACGACACTCTTCTAGTATATACTTATATATATGTGTGGGGCTCCCTGCTGGGTAATGGATGTTTTTTTTAATTTTATGTCCTAAAAATTGTAAGAAACATTTATTTCAAAAAAATGAAAAAAAAATGTTATGCCAATGCATTCTCTTATATATGCGGGGCGACCTATGGTCGACTCGCATATATAAGAGAATGCATTGGCACAGGGTAAAAAGATCCCGACTTACGACTGGATTTGATATGGCGGGTCACATATATGCAACGACCATTATACAACAGGAATTAGTGTCAGGTGTACCCAAATGTATTATTGTTGCGCAAACGTGACCTTTGACTTCCGAATGTCGGCTGTTGACGATGCGTACGCTAAATGTTTGCGGCCATTGTTGATTTAGTTTGAACAAATATTTCATTAAATTTACGCCATTAAATACGTCAAAGAGTCTTATTTATCTGGGACTATTGTGTTACGCGGCAAACAACGTATAGTTACGTGAAAGCATGCAATGCGTCTTTCTGTGACATTTAATGTCCGTATATAGAAAGGTAGTTTAGCAATATATCGCTTTCTGTGACATCTAATGTCCGTATATAGAAAGGTAGTTTAGCAATATATCGACCTATTTCGATACCGGAAAAAATTCAAAAGCGAATTATATTATAACTTATAAGGCGTATTTTGGACCGCAATGTCGCTTTAAAGGCACGGGCGACGTTCGTTGCAGAGATATTCACATTTGTTCAAATCGCCATCAACAGACGGAATATTAATATATATATAGTTTTGTTCATATGCCAAACATAATCAGCGCGTAATAGTGGAGCAGCTGGGACCAGAATTGGGCGTTATTTTTCGAGTTCAACCAAGTGGAAGAGTAACAAACTGAATTATATATCAAAATGTCCGTATTGATACAGCGCATAGCATGCCGGTGTTGCCTTTTCGTGTAGTTTTGTACGATTTCTTATTTTGGGGTAAAATAGGTTTTTTCGTGAAACAAATCAGTGAAAAATGGAATCCAGCTGCCTAAATAACATTTACATCTATTTTTGGATGCAAACACCAATAAACAATAGAGGTTGGACATGTTCACATTTTGTAAAATAATTTTGGAGTATGGCAATGTTCTAGGGTTCGTTTTTGGGGTAAAAATCGCTTTTTTATTCATCATTAATTAAAAATAAAATCCCAGTTTCAATGTTAAAAAATTAAGTTTTAGATGTAGATAATAAATTAACAAGGCGGTTTTGGAATAAGGCAGGTTCTATGGTTACCAGGGTAATCTGATTTGAATTAATAAAATCAGTAAAAACTGGAATTGAGTACTCTGAGTAGCATCCCCTTGTAATTCTATATAGGCCGTACACATGTATTAGCGGGACCGGAATCGGATATTCGAATTGAATAATGTGAAAGAGTAACAAGATTAGTTATGTATCAAAAGTTTCATATTGGTACAGCCGATAACATGCCGGTGTTGCCTTCTTGTGAAATATTGAGCTATTTCTGATTTTGGGGTAAAATAGGCTTTTTCGTGAATGAAACCAGTGAAAAATGGAATCCAGTTACCTAAATAACATTAATTTTACGTCTATTTTTGGATGGGAACGCAACTAAACAATAGAGGGGGACATGTTCACATTTTGTAAGATAATTTTGGAGTATGCCAATGCTCTATGGTTCGCTTAATGGTAAAAGAAAGTTTTTTTGTGAAACATTAGAGAATTCTGGGATCGATCACAACATGATGTGCATCATTAATTATTATGCATGCCATTTATAAAAAAAAACAGCTTCGTTTGTCAACAATTCAGATGTAAGTAATAGATATGATAAGGCGTTGTTGGAATAAAGCAGGATCAATGGTTACCATGGTTATTTGTTTTTATTTATTAATAAAATCAGTGAAAACTGGAATCCAGCTATCCGAACAACACACCCCCTCACTTATTTCTATATATCAACTGTCACTATGGAATCGGCCATTAGTCGAATTGAATTATGTGGAAGAGTAACAAGACGAATGCTATATCAACATACTAGTCTTGATAGAGTGCATAACATGCGGTTGTTACCTTCAAATGAATTGTTGTACGATTGTTTATTTTTTTAGGCTTTTTCGTAAATGAAAACAGTGAAAAATGAAATCCAACTGCCTGAATAACATTTTCCTCTATTTCTGTTTAGGAATTTAACTAAATAACAAAGTGTGATCATGTTCACCTACCATAAGATAATTATCGGGTCCGTCAATTTTCTGGGATTCGATTTTCGGGTAAAAAAAATGCTGTTTTGTGTGAAACATGAGATAATTGTGGAATCATCACTTACAAGGTAGTAAACATTAATGCAGACATTTCTTATTATATCAATTCCCAGTTTTATTAAATTATAGTTTATGTTTTTGATATAATTAATAAATATAATAATGTGCTGGTGGACATATGTAGGCAGGTTCTGATGTTACCACGGCAATACGTTTTTAATAATAAATGAGTGAAAACTGGAATCCGGGTCTCTGAATAGCCCAGAACTCGACAGAAGGTTTTATTATACCCCGCAACAAAATTGTGGGGGTATACTGGGATCAGCTTGACCGTCCATCCGTCGTCCGTCCGTCGTCCGTGGACACAAATTTGTCCTGAGTTTTTCTGAGTCGTTTTTTTTTTATCATTTTCGTGAAACTTGGCACATATATCAGCGATTATGTCTGACTTTTTGGGTGGAGTTATCCAAATTTTCAACTTAGAAATTTTTTCACAACATGTATAATGTTGTCCCAGCTTTTAATATTTTAGATCAATTTTTAAAAACTTGGAACAGATATGTAGGACCATGGGAACCTGTGCACCTGCAATTATGACGTCTGTGACTTTCTTTGGTGGAGTTATCCCCCTTTTTTGGCCGGTACATGAATTCGTGGATCAGATATCATTTGTATGCATATCAACAGGTCCTACAATAGCAGCTGCATGACAAAAATTATGTGTGTACTACTGTGAAATTAGACCCCAAGGTATTCTTGCGCTGAAAGCACATCACGAAATCGTTACCATAATAGCTACAAGCTTTATTTCAAACGTTGGCCAAGTAGGTATTTATTGTAGTATGTAGTCTGCACGTGGTTACTGGTAACCAAATAGCCTTTTTTAAATTGAGCATTGTTATACAAACTATGATAGCCGAGATCAGATGATGTAGCATATCAAATTCGTTTCGGTGAATGAATGATAATTATTGAAAACGATTACGCTTCATCTCGTCTTCTCTGTTTTTCTATACATACATTTTACGGCTTTTAGAAAACAGACCTTAAAGGCACGTGAGGCCTTAGTTGTCGAAAATATTCATATTTGTTCTAATCACCGTAAACAGAAAAACATTAAAACGCATACAGTTTCGTTCATATATACCATGACCATCAGGTAAACATCATGTTATCATAAAGACCTGCTATATGTTACATAAGCAAGAGCCTGATTGTGTTACAGAAGACAGCACAATGCTACTGGCTAATCACACACAAATGTCATAAACGCTCTTTATTAGTTCCATATCAGGAATTCACCAACAAAGAACGCTCTTTATGTTTACCATCATAATATAAACAAACACCAGAAAAGTAACTTGTTATGCTTTTGTTTACATAACAATGGTCAAACATTTGACAATAACATACTGTTGATGCGATATTTCTTATTTGTATACGGACAAAGTCTGTCTACATTTTGATGTTCTTTCTATTTTCACAGGATACCCACCGCCAAGGCCAATCGTACCTTTAATGTGCGATCTTTATTTCCATCTCGTTTATTATATGGGTTTTTTGTTCATTCAACGCAGGAGTCGACTATTTTGTTGGTTGTTGTTTTCGTGGTTCAGCAAAACCACAAAATCAACGAATAACAGACCCCCACGAATTAAAAGGATTTTACAGTAAAACATTTCTATGTCGAAAAATGGCAATAACTCTGCCAAAAGGACTTCGACTGAACTGAACGTCGCAGGTGCGCAGTTTCCTATTATGGTTATCTGTGCCAAGATTAACAAAAAAAGACTTGAAAATGACGAAATGTAGACTCGGACAAAAAAGCGTCCCAGGATGTTCGATTCTATGTCGAAAAAGGGCAATAACCGCCAAAGTGAACCCGACCAAACTCAAAATCGCAAGTGCGCAGGTTCCCATGCAGGTTGATATGTGTGCCAAGTTTAAAATGACAGAATACATGCAGGCTTTGACAAAGTTCCGGACGGACGCACACACGGACGCGCTGACGACAGTGACGATGGTCATTACTATTGTCCTCCGACGGAATGTCGGGGGGGGAAATAAAAGACCGCTAGGCCACATATTAATGTAGCTTTATTGGATAGGTAGCTTTTTTAGAAATGTAAAATTTGATTCCTGGAACAACCATTGGCTGCGGACACAACAGTAGCGATGGCATAGTAGGTGTGTCGTCTTATTATGGTGGGTTTTGTGACAATGTGACAATTGGTCGTCATATAAGTACTAGCTGGCCATGTCGCCCGCTGGGTTTTCACACAATCAGTCCACTGACCAATTAGCTACACGACCGTGTTACTTCGAGTGAAAATAAATCGCCAGGTAAATAGTGAACACAGATTAAGTATATTTCGCTATATATTCAATCGTGGGTGTATTGGTTGTAAAAACACACATGTAAGATTCGAATTTGTTCAAAGTCCGGTCATTTTTGACCGGATGTGTGCCCCTTTCTCAACTTTGTCCGGTTTTGCGGTTGATAAGTTCAAGATGATTTTTTCACATAACATGTTGGCATGTGGATCGCATTTGAGATACACATCAAGTTCGCAGTTATCAGTCGGAATTATGCCCCTTTTAAACTTAGAAGCCACATTTTTTTGGGATGACAACTTGACGACTAACGCTAGACAGAATTGTTTATACATGATTGTAGCTGGTACGTTATCCATATTTGGAAAGACACAGCCATGTCGTCTTCTGATTTGGTGATGGTACGTTGATTGTTGGCTGAGTTCTGCCTCTTGCTCGACTTAGAAATCAAGTTTTGTTTAAGGTTGTTCGATCTGGTATGTAATTATTACTAATTAACGTTTGAAAAAAATATAAGTCAAGTATGACAGAAAATGGATCACGCCCTGATGATTTTTGACAGAGTTATGCATCTTTTCACACTTAGAAATAATTTCGGTTATCCGGATGATAACTTGAACAGAATTTCTTGTTAGTGGGTAAACGGTTTACAGTTCAGAAAACACAGGTCAAGTTGGAATGTTGGAATCGTTCAATGATTTTGATGGAGTTATGCACCTTTGTTCCTCTTAAGACTCATCATATTGGTGATGTCTAAATGATAACTTGAACAAACTTCAAAAGAAACTTTTGATATCTGGTATATGTTCCACCTTTGAGAACACACAGGTCATAGTCAAGATGGAATCAAATTTTTCCACAATTCGGACCTTTTTTCTTATTCGTAAACAACGTCACAAAAGTCACATCTTAAGCGGACATTTTTTCTTTCATAACATATTTTATTTCATGACATTTTTTATTTCATAACTTGTATACGCAAATGGGCCACAATCATCCTTATACATGGGATGTTATTAGTGGGGCGGATAGATGAAAATTTTTGCATGTTATGGTAACGTGCAACATTTGGCACACATCTGAAACACATGAATAGTGATTTTGGATATCATGCCAAGTTGGAATTGTGTCATGGTTGACATGGCAACATTTTGGTGAAAACGCCTGTTTTCCTCCCATTTTAAGCCATTGTAAATTGCGGTTGACCAGTAACTGCGATAAACACTGCTCAGTTTGTAGCTATGTTGGTCGGACATGTATCAGACTGTATACCATTTGACAACATTATCTTATATATTATGGGTAAATTCAAAATAGCGGATTAAATGGCAGCCATTTGAGCGAAAATTGCACTTCTTAAATACTTTAAGTTATGTATTGCCTGTATCCCAATTGTGGTGGAATGCGTGTTCATTTTTTTTTTTTTTTAAACATAAAAATTGCATAGACAAAACACCAATCAATGATTGTCGGCTATGGGTCATGAGTCAGGAAAAAATCTGTTTCCATGTCAACGATATCATATATGCACATACTAATCAGCTAATATTTTGTTCCAATGACCATTAATGAGGCAACACAACAAGCATCTTCGTGATACAAACTTATTTGAGTATTGATTCTCAGACTTGACCTATTCATTGCATATATACTCCTAGTCTGTTGAAGGATTGAGAAACCATGCTCGCATTTTATTTAGTGTACTCCTTGACAACCGTTTGTATAGACCTGATTACTCTCATTTGAACGTTAAAGGGTGTTAAATGTAAAGGGACAGACTGACATTCGAAAATATAGATATAGATTAGTATATCTCAAGTAGTTTTCGACATATTACGATTATGATCGGAGGAATATTAAAAAATATATGCAGATTAGAATTGAACTTAATCTTGGCATTTAAGTGCCCATGTATATGACATTGACGCCAGTCACCGAATACCAGCGGTGCTATAGCTCACCAGCAAAAAGCCTTCCGACGTACACCAGAAAAGCGCACGAGGCTGTCGTACAAATGTACTACAGAACCAACCCGCTCTAATATCCCTTCCTACCGACCTGCGCATACGTGTTTTGTCTGTATACATGGTGTTGCACACAGCTATTTTAAAATGTAACTGAGACCACAATGAAACGCACATGAACGTAGAAAAGTTGACATCACCAGTGACCCGAGAAATATGATACCCTCACTTTGATCATTATTTGAAATGAAATCCAGACATAAACACAAAATAACAAATAAGCTAACGCCGTATTGCATCTATTGTTGTCTTGGCGTCTTCTATTCACCAACAATGACTTTATATTTACGATGATACGCTCGAGCATATAATATGAAATTTTGCAATGAACTGCATATCGTATTTATCTGAAATGCAGCTGCACCTATTTATTATGACGCAATTATATACATGTTAATATTTCATAACAGTTTAGGTTGACAGTCAAGAATGTGGATGCGCATGTGGATCGGTACACAATAATATGAACCTTATGTGAGCCCATCTCCCTGGAAAACAGCTGCTAGTGAATATGAATATATGGCTATTTTACGGGAGCTGGTAAATTAAGGTGGTGTTGTGTTCCTTTGGAGAACAGTGCCCCAAGTTTCATCGATGTCCGTCGACACACAAGGAGCACCGTCCTCCCGATAGAGTGATTTTGGCTTTGAACCAAGTTTCTGGCGGAAACAGTGTAAATGTTATGAGAAATATGACAACAAAATTGTGATACGGCCTGCAGCAGATAAGTAGGATGATTGGACTGTCTCAAAATGACGCACATTCAGGTTATCACCTGTAGCATGGGACACCAAAGAGGATATCAGTTACCTAAAAAAAACTATCTGTCCGTCCATGTATCACCAATTTGACTCAACCGTCCGTCTGTGCGTGCGTGTGTCAACAATTTGATTGAGCAAACCATACATGTTACAGCTTTTATCCAATCGTCACCACACGTCATATGAATCTTCGATGTGATCTAATATGAATCGTACGTGACACATATTGGAACAACCACACACGCTGAGCCCCGAAATTATAAGAAGAGAAATAGCTCTGATAGTTATTAAGGAGAAGTCGTTTTAAGAATTACTATGGAGGGAAAGAGTTCTGGCCCTGGCTTCACAACTATTTGACCCAGAGACCTCCTTTGAAAAAATCTGAACGTGAGTCACCGAGGGAACATCCACACCAAATATGAACCCATTCGGTCTTATTGTTCCGGAGAAGATGTTCAAGGAATTGTTGACGGACGGACGGCTGGACGGACGACGGACGAGGAGTGATGACTATATCTCCACATAGATTTTGGTCTGGTTATCTCAGTTTCATTATTGCTTTTTTTAGTGTATCTCATGTTTCGATAATGGTTGACAGAGTTCATGCATGACCATAACTCTGCACGCAGCTCTTAATGAACTCCAAGTCCTGTTGTCACTTATTTACATGCAACAATTGTGACCTTCAATCAGTATATTGTTTTCCATCTGAAATCCATTTACGACCAAACCGCAGTGCATTATATGTGGTATTTATTACATAGGACACTTAAATTATAGCTATAATATATGAGCAAACGTAAACGTAATTTGCGAGTACGATTTTCATTGTTATGAGGTTAGTGGAAGAGGTGTATGTCGTTTTGGCAAGAATATTTTAAGTTACACAAGTATCAAGGTTATATAACATACACTTAGATGTGTTCATGTATTTGAGTTTCGACAGGCAGGTTGTTGGCTTATGTTTTCACATTGGTTCATTTATTTCATAAAAATAAGTTTTGGCCTGTTTTACAGAAACAGCAACTGGTTGCAACCTGAACATTGTCATATTATCACGATTTAGAGGCCTCTTTCCACCCTTACTTAAGTTAAATCTTGCCTAAATTTGACCCTCAATTGTAAAATATGGGTTTGTGGATTTCAACTGAAATTCATGAAATGAAGCAACATTGAACATACAATAATGCGGCCACAAAAATATAGATTGTCTGTTTCGTTTGTTCGCAACAGGCTCACATACTTGACATGCCGGATGTATAGCACAACCAGAATGGAATGTTGGATTTCGACATCAAGACACAATATGTCTCGATGACTCAACAGGTGAAGTCACCAAGAAAGGAGAAATCAGTCTGAAACAGTGTAGACAATCAAAGAACCAAGCAAATAAACCTATATCTATATAACATGCCATGGCATATCATAAGCATGATCCAGTACTCATTTATGTACAAAACAAAATTAGTGTCTATACATATTTGGCCATTGACTTCCCCCCTGTGGCGACTCGATATAGTAGTGATACCTTATGATTTCTCGACAGATGCATATGTAGTGAATTTCCTATTTACAAGTATATAGACCAAATAGATCTTTAATTTGGCTGGTTTAACCCAACATCTCCCGAAAATATGTTACATTACAACCGTGACTTGTGAAATACTTTTAAAATACACCTTGTCCATGCATGGATCCTGCTTAGAACAACCATTTATTTACCCAAATGCCTTTCAACATTCAATTGATGTCCAAGACATCCCCCATTTAACCAATACAAATACAAATGTAGAACAAAACTGACACAAAGGCCTCCAGCTGAATCATATATATATTAATTACCTCAAAAACTTAATTCATTACTCGATAAAAATATGCATTAATTATAAATATATAACTTGTTGTGATGGATTCCAAAATTCTCTCATTTTTCACAAAAATTGAGTTTTACCCCAAAATAAACCAGAAACCATTGAATTACGCAAAAAAAACTCCTATAACATGTGGACGTTGCCATAAGCTGTCGTGTATGTGAGTTCCTAAACAGAAACAAGGTGATGTGCTATTCAGAGCGACGAATTCCAGTTTTCACTGACAATAAATTCAAAAAAGATGTTTTTCCCCCAAATTTTAATCTTGCATATAATTTAATTTCTGGCTAGTCCATTTTTCATATTCTACATATCCATCCGTACATTTTGAAACATAATACGCGTCTGTGGTCGGCGACATGATTTACTTCGAATGATAAGACCCTTTCGTGTATTACACTGCACCACTACATGGAGTGTTATTTAAATAGCAGGATTCCAGTTTTCACTCATTTTATTAATAGACAATGTTTTACCCTGGTAACCTCATAACCTGCTTAATCCACCGAATATTTGCTATATCTATTAATTACATCCAAGACTTAAATTATAACTCGATAAAACTGGAAAATTATATAAAAGTATATGCATTGATTATACATATCTTATTGTGATGGATTGCAGATTTCTCTAATTTTTCACCAAAAAGGTGATTTTTACCCCAAAAACCAACCCTAAAACTATGACATACCTGAGATTTCTATTACAACCGGTGAACACGATCACCTTTTGTTGTTTAAATAAGTTCCCAACCAGAAATAGATGGAAATATAATTCAGGCAGCTGGATTCCATTTTCCACTTTTTTTTTTATGAAAAAGCCTGTTTTACCCAAAAAATAAACAATCGTACAACATCTCACAAAAAGGCAACATCGGCATGCTATCCGCTCAATCGAGACGAACATTTTGATATGTGTTTCAGTTTGTTACTCTCCGACATGGTTGGACCGATTTTTTCCCGGTGTCTGCTGCTCCACTATAAATAGTATATCTTCGACAAGACGTACGATGGTGTACGTAAACAAGAGGCTGTTCGTGTTACATAACTTTTGCTTCTGTTTACATAACACAGCGCAATTCTATTGGTTAATCACACACAACTGATATAAACGCTCTTTATTATTTCCATACCTGGAAAACAGTAACAAATAACGCTCTTTATGTTTACCATATCCTGATCTAAACAATAGCCAGGTTCTGTAACGTTTTTTGCTGTTGTTTACATAACAAAGGAAAACTATTTGACAATAACATACTGTTTGTGCCATATTTCTGATTGGCACAAGAACAAAGTCTGTCTATAATTTACTATTATTTCTGTTTATGGCGGTTTTTTGACGGAGGTGAATATTTTAACTGCATACCCACCGCCAACACAGCCCGTATCTTTAAACTTCATATCTACATAAATGAATCGTATACATAAAGTACTCACAAGCATCTTGGGATTCCAAATGATAGTTTCTGAATACTGCTGTTCAACTTATCTCTGAGAGATTACATGAAATGGTTCACCATTATATAGCGTGACAACAGGATGTTCAGAATTTGTCTTTCAAGACAACTTATAATATTAACAACAACAACAAACACTGCGATTGGTGGCCCGATTCGTGCCCAATCGACACGATTCCGGACGTCCTGTTTGCCTACAATACCATGTTTGAATTGATGAATATTAATGAGTATACAATAACTACAATGTAATTACCTTGCCAGCTAACATCTCATTGGAAGAGAATTTCTATAAATAAATAAAAACATTATATATGGCTTAGTTATCCCATCATCATCTCAATTACATTTGAATATTTTGGTATACAAGTTGTCAATGTGATGTTCTGCTTCATGTTCAATTAAAATATTTACATTATAGACTACCTTGCGCGTACGTATTGCGATGTCCCCTTTATTCGAATATACGGATTTTGTTCATTAGGGCGAAACATAATGACCCTCTGGTTGTTCCAAATCTATTGCGTGCAGTTGCTATTAATGTATGATAATGGTACCCAGCTTGGCGTCTATTTTCCGTGACGGTTGTCGTGTTAGTCTAACCGGATGTGTTGTCGCCTATTAAAATGGCCAATCGGAACATAACACCGGTTTAAAGATACGGTTGGCCTTGGCGCTAGGTATCATGTGAAAATATTTCCACCGTCAAAAAACGCCACAAACAGAAAGAACATCAAAATGTAGACAGACTTTGTCCGTATACAAATAAGAAATATCGCATAAACTGTATGGTATTGACATATGTTTGACCATTGTTATGTAAACAAATGCATAAAAAGTTACTTTCCTGGTGTTTGTTTATATTATGATGGTAAACATAAAGAGCGTTCTTTGTTGGTGAATTCCTGATATGGAATTAATAAAGAGCGTTTATGCCATTTATGTGTTATTAGCCAGTAGCATTATGCTGTCTTCTGTAACACAATCATACTCTTGCTTATGTAAAATATAGTAGGTCTTGGTGATAACATGCTGTTTACGCGATGGTCATGGTATATATGAACGAAACTGTATGCGTTTTAATGTTTTTCTGTTTACGGTGATTGGAACAAAAATGAATATTTTCGACAACAAAGGCCACACGTGCCTTTAATGCGTAGAGTGTGGGCGCACCGTGGATGCATGGGTGATTTGCGATTAGCCTACACGTAACTGAGGAAAAAATAATTTTCACAAACGAGGCACTCACAACCACCCAGCATATACAAGTGTACAAAATTTCGATCGGAGGACTCGTGTAATGTATATTAAATCAGCTGATTATATACGTTATACATGGTGGTCCCACCTGTATCTTGTGACGAGCTCCGCCACCAGCCCCACCCCAATGCACTGCATGGCTTTATGATGAGGCGTCTCTCTCTTTATCTCTCCTGTATATCCATATCTCCTATACTCCCTCCATATATATCTCTTATGTCTATATGCCCCTCTCTCTCTGTCGCACGCTTTCTATCTCTCCCTTTCTCTCTCTCTCTTTCTTTCTCTCACTCTCTCTCTCTCTCTCTCTCTCTCTCTCTCTCTCTCTCTCTCTCTCTCTCTCTCTCTCTCTCTCTCTCTCCATCTCTCTCCCTTGTTGTACTATATCGCACACATTCCGCACTCTTTCATATAAACACAATTTAGAAGTATTTAGATCGGCCCCTGTCCTATTTAGATTATATGTTATACGTGATATATATTCTAAGATGTAATTGTCAACCATTTCAAGTATACCATAGCGTCAGACTTGATCTGGCGAAAATATATGCACGGCAAACGGTAATGAACACTTTCCCAATTTCTACTACAGCAGATAATTAATTTCCCCGCACCCGTTAAGTGATCCATATATATGTGATGATATCGTACCAGATATTGTTTCTAGTAATCGAAATGGTTGTGTAGTTTATTAGAGTGTGTTCTATAATGCATCGATAACTCTTAATATATAGTATGCAAACACAGCTATATTTATATGTTGTGTGAGCCAGATGTATAGCAATCATGAGAAATGTAAACTTTTCTTCTAGATAATGCCTGAATGTTTGTCACAGGAACGAGGAAGTGAGTTTGATCTGCGTAAGTCCATATTGTTCCAAATCAGAAAAGAACAGTAAAATATTGCATTTGACCGTATATAGTTCACACTAATTGAAAATATTTACCTTGGAGATAGGCAGCTTGGTGGTCGTATTGACCAGTGTACATATTTACCTTGGAGATAGGCAGCTTGACTGCTAATTTGGGCATAAATTTCAGTTTTCTTCAGATAAACTATCTGAATTGTAGATCATGCCCAAAATCTCTACTCTGGCTATTAATGCCCGTAGAGATCACATTCCACCAGCACAAAACCTTGGAACTTTTGAAGTTTTGACAGGATTTCGAACCGTATAAAGTTATTATCTGTTCCTTGGTAATGTATTTTACTGTAGGTGAAGGTCCCAAATAGAAATTGCATGCCTTTGCGTGACTTTTCTGAGCCGATATCGCAATAGATATTGAATTAATTACCAAGGATAAATTACATAATTGTAAGCGACGCAAAGCAAAATCGCTCACAAAGTCAATTAGATTGTGAAATTTCGAGTTAGGAACTTCGCCTGCAGTGAAGAACATTATTAAGTACATTATGAAGTACATTATTAAGCTACAGTGAAGTACATTATTAAGCTACAGTGAAGTACATTATTAAGCTACAGTGAAGTACATTATTAAGTCACCTACAGTGAAGTACATTATTAAGTCACCTACAGTGAAGTACATTATTAAGTCACCTGCAGTGAAGTACATTATTAAGTACATTATTAAGTACATTATTAAGTACAGTATTAAGTACATTATTAAGTACATTATTAAGTACATTATTAAGTACATTATTAAGCTACAGTGAAGTACATTATTAAGCTACAGTGAAGTACATTATTAAGTCACCTACAGTGAAGTACATTATTAAGCTACAGTGAAGTACATTATTAAGTCACCTACAGTGAAGTACATTATTAAGTCACATACAGTGAAGTACATTATTACGTCACCTACAGTGAAGTACATTATTAAGTCACCTACAGTGAAGTACATTATTAAGTGACCTACAGTGAAGTACATTATTAAGTCACCTACAGTGAAGTACATTATTAAGTCACCTACAGTGAAGTACATTATTAAGTCACCTACAGTGAAGTACATTATTAAGTCACCTACAGTGAAGTACATTATTAAGTCACCTACAGTGAAGTACATTATTAAGTCACCTACAGTGAAGTACATTATTAAGTCACCTACAGTGAAGTACATTATTAAGTCACATACAGTGAAGTACATTATTAAGTCACCTGCAGTGAAGTACATTATTAAGTCACCTACAGTGAAGTACATTATTAAGTCACCTGCAGTGAAGTACATTATTAAGTCACATACAGTGAAGTACATTATTAAGTCACCTACAGTGAAGTACATTATTAAGTCACCTGCAGTGAAGTACATTATTAAGTCACCTGCAGTGAAGTACATTATTAAGTCACATACAGTGAAGTACATTATTAAGTCACCTGCAGTGAAGTACATTATTAAGTCACATACAGTGAAGTACATTATTAAGTCACCTACAGTGAAGTACATTATTAAGTCACCTACAGTGAAGTACATTATTAAGTCACCTGCAGTGAAGTACATTATTAAGTCACCTACAGTGAAGTACATTATTAAGTCACCTACAGTGAAGTACATTATTAAGTCACCTACAGTGAAGTACATTATTAAGTCACCTGCAGTGAAGTACATTATTAAGTACATTATTAAGTACATTATTAAGTACATTATTAAGTACATTATTAAGTACATTATTAAGTACATTATTAAGTACATTATTAAGTACATTATTAAGTACATTATTAAGCTACAGTGAAGTACATTATTAAGCTACAGTGAAGTACATTATTAAGCTACAGTGAAGTACATTATTAAGTCACCTACAGTGAAGTACATTATTAAGGAACAAATAATAACTAAGAAGTATATTACCCGCATTATTTTTTCAACTTCATAAGGTTCCCTGTCAAAACCATAAAAAGTTCCAAGTGTATGTACTGGTGCAATATGATCTCTACGGGCGTTAGCCAGAGTAGAGAATCGTGGCATGATCTATCTGAATTGGTATTATTTAGCAAAAAGGCACATATTAGTGATGGTTATTTCAGTTTTTCTTTACATTGAAGTTTATCAAGTATTTCGCCAAAAATTAATATAAATAGTCCTTAAGCCAGTCAGCATATTTGTATCAGATCCATCGTCTCTTTATAAATCGTGGTGGTCTGTTTACGCCTTCTCAAGCCGGGTGATATCCGTCTGGTAATGTGAGTACCACACGACATCACACGATATCCGTGATGGATCTAACTACCGCGATCTACACCTCTTGTTGTGTGAGTACCACACGACATCACACGACATCCGTGATGGATCTAACTACCGCGATCTACACCTCTTTTTTGTCTCTGGTGCATGTCGCCTCAGTAGACCAAGCGCGAGGTTGAGGTTGACCAGGCCAAGTCGTCTGAGAATGTGACACCCAGGTAGGGGTTTTCGGCGAATGTTTTTGGACAATGACACAAATAAGCCAACTCACGACTTTTCAGACAATGAGGTACCTAAGTTGGGATTTTCGGCGACTGTTTGGAGAATAGTCATCAGTAGATACGTGTATGTTGTTTTCCTGTGGATGCTATACAAAAAAAAAATATATTCTATCGACAATCCGCACATTAACTGCTTATAATAACTTAGTTTTAGGTCGATATTCTGCTTCGAGTCGTCTCATTTTGAGTCGATAATGAACTCAAATTGAGAGCGTTTTAGTCACATTGTCGACTCATAGGCCAGATTCGTCATCTCCGGTTAAACCTCCGAGTTTAAAGTTGGTTTAAACCTACATTGGCAGTCCAGCCAAACCGGGTCTAAGTGGGCGTTTTTATCGTTCAGTTGCCAGCTATATATAATTGACAACTCGATTCGGTGATATGAGCATGTAGTCAAACTACTGCCGATAATTGACACGTCATAAATTATCGCAAACGCGTGCACGCTCAATGGATTTATTCATTGAGACAAGTATCGCTCATGGACCATTAAACCGATCTCATTCTGGAATTAAATCAATCTGTCTGTCAACACAAGTTTCACGCGCTGTTCAACACTTTATTTGCGATAGATTTTCTGCAAGATGCTTTACCCGCAAAAACAAAAGTTGATGTATTTACATGTATATCTGTAAATATTAAAGGCACGTGCGGCCTTGACGTTGGGTATCCTGTGAAAATATATCCACCCGTCAAAACCCGTCACAAACAGAAAGAACATCAAAATGTAGCTAGACTTTGTCTGTATACAAATAAGAAATATCGCATAAACAGTATGTTATGGTCATATGTTTGACCATTGTTATGTAAACAACAGCATAAAAAGTTACTTTTCTGGTGTTTGTTTATATTATGATGGTAAACATAAAGAGCGTTCTTTGTTGGTGAATACCTGATATGGAACTAATAAAGAGCGTTTATGCTATTTGTGCGTTATTAGCCAGTAACATTGTGTTGTCCTCTGTAACACAATCAGGCTCTTGCTTAGGTAAAATATAGTAGGTCTTTATGATAACATGCTGTTTACGCGATGGTCATGGTATATATGAACGGAACTGTATGCGTTTTAATGTTTTTCTGTTTACGGTGTTTGGAACAAATATGAATATTTTCGACAATTAAGGCCGCACGTGCCTTTAAAGGGTATAGGGGGCTATCTATCTGCATGTCCGTCTGTCTGTTCGCAACTGTTCTCCCATACCCCAGGACCGATTAGGTGTGGTGACTCTGACGGTATAACGGCGTTAGGTTGGACCGCCGAATTAGAAGTTGCCGGTTTAAGCTTACACAACGCCAATTTTTTTTCGAAATTGACAAAAACGTATCCCCACACGCTTTATAGGTGTGAGTGCTTCTCGCTTATAAATTTCCAATCAAAATATGCTCGCTGTCGTAATTATTGATTTTCTCAATCAATAAAACGAGGCGGTCCGCATTAGACAAGTACGATTAATTATATCGACGATACAGAGGCACTACTGCTAAACCACTGGTCTGGCTGGACCAGGTTTAAACCAGATATGACGAATGCGCCACTTAGACCCGCGGTCTCGGGTTTTACCCGCGAATTTTAGCTGACTCACGGCTGTTTAAACTTAGAGGTTTACGTAGACAACACCCCTGTGTACGTGGTATTGCCAAACTCGAGGGTGTCACCAAACCAGACCATGCGGTTTTGATAAATGAACATATCTCCCCTCAGATGAAGCTATATATCTCCCAGTTAAACGGTGATATCACATAATTTTGCAAAGCGGAATGTTCCCCGAATGGGATAGCGACCGTAGTTTGCTCTCATCCCGATAAATTTAATAGAAATTCCGATTCATGACAGATTTTATCACAAATAGTAGACACTTTTTGACATTAGGTAGTTCGTTTGAAACATAATTATCAGTCATAAATGGCGGATAATGCGTGTATCAAAGGCAAAATATATGTTTAATTAACCATAACATTGTCTAGCCTGCAGAGCGGTTCGCAAAAATACTATCTGCGTCCAAGTGTGGGCCCGCCATAATTTCGGATATCAAAGCCGCATATCGATCCTGCGATCAGATATCGCCAAACCAGATGCGAATGATATGCTTCACATTTTGACCGTTTCGGCTTGGAAATATCCCAACTATCATTCGGACAGGCCGGCACATGGATCATCTTTAGGTGGTGGTGCATGCGCAAGGGTGAAAACGTGTATGTTTGTTTGGGTTTTGTGTTCTACTGCCATAGTATAGGCTATTCTGTGTCATTCGACATTATAGGCCCGGAACTGTACAACGAATGGAAACATTAAATCAGTATAAATCATGAATTAGACGTGGCTGGAGGGTCTATGTTATGCGTGTTCACCTGTAGTTTCTAAATGCAACCCCTTCCAGTAACTTCTATTTGCACCCCATGTTAGGTTCGAGTTTTCATCGAGTTTACAACGTGTTCCTTTATTCGCACCATATAATGAATATCTACGTGGGATTCATAATCGAGATTCCAACGTTTCAGCCCATAAAACACCTGCATGATAGCGCAACATCTCGATGTTATGCATGAACCGGTCATTAAATCGCAATATGTCTCATGTACTCGATTTGTTCTGTGGGGTTGTACGCATATATTAACTGCACGAATGAAGCGTCGTTTCCTCCTCCCTTAATTTCCATATGATAGACACTCGTCAGACATGCACATATAAGCATAATACCCTGGTTTATTCTGGATATTACGTATCTCCATGTGAGATGAATTATTTAGCCCTTTCTTTATACTAAATGGAATAATGATATTCAATTATAACAAAACTGGTGTAATGGTGTATTATATTAATTATGAGGGATGTTCAGGTAATATTAGTAGACGAAAGATACAAGTGCAGAATGATTCCTATACATTAGGAAACGTTCAGATAATGGGGAGGTTTAGATTGATAACCCTTCTAACGTGGCCCTTCCAACATAACTGGATATTAATCAGAGAGCCTGTTGGGTTCTTTTTCACAATAGCGTACGAAAGGTTTGATGCCTCAAATTTGTTACACCCCAGACGCGTTCAAAGAAATCCGATTGTCTAAGTTCCGCATTCCTCCAGAGACCCCACAACCCCCGCCCCCAAATTTCTTATATTTGCACATCTGAGTACGAAGCTGATTGTTATATTAATACTGCTCCAGGAATCACTGAACAACAATACGCATTTTCTGAAACGCAAATCCCTGGCGTTTTCATTTCAGAAGGGTTTTTTGTTAAAGTAACCACAAAACCCCCCAAAAAGACTTCTATTTGCACGTGCGAATACAAAGCTATAATATAATTTATATATGCTTCTGATGAGTGTCAAAAGCAACATCAATATTATCCTAATATATCCAATGAGTGTCCAAAGCCACTTACCGAGGGTCCCAAACAATCTAAGGAGCGTAAATCCACGCAACGGGTGGCTCAAGCCAACATCTTAATTAATATGCCATACCAAGCAAACCCAGTTCATAGAATGGTGTCACAAATCAGCAAACTAGAGTCTCGAAACACCCAACATGTATCCCAAAATCAACCCAACTAGTGTCCAAAACCATCCAAATGGTGTCCAACCCCGCTCAAATGAGTGTTCCAAAACATCCCAACCACTCAACGAGCGTCTCAAACCATCAATTGAGAACCCCAAACCATCCACTGTGTGTCCCACGCCATTTAATGACTGTTCATAACCATCCAAATGGGCGTCCCATGTATCACGATGATTACCTCAAACCATCAAAAACAGAGGTGTATAAAAAACAACTAGTGTCTAAAACCACCCCATGCAGAATGTCCCACACCCCAACTAATGAGTGTCCCAACTAGTGTACAAAACCATCATCAAATATCTCAAACCAACCAGCGAGTGTATCGTTTAACCCAAATGGATGGCATGGAATACACGTGGTGGTCTTAAATACTCTAATGAGGGTTTTGTACACTACTTTGGATGTATTGAGATGACAGTCAGCAGATGGTTTGTGATTCCAGTTGGATCACCACCGTGTACGTGGTACCACCAAATTGTGTCAGAGAAAACCCGCATATTTATATAATTTCGGCCGAATTTGTGGACTGAAATGGTCACCAGATGAACAAAATATAAACTTATGGGTTGTCGTATCCAAAAGTTGGAAGAACCCGTTGAAAACTCGATGAAAACTCGAACCTAACATGGGGTGCAAATAGAAGTTACTGGAAAGGGGGGTTATAAACTATAGATGAACACCCCTAACAGGGACCCTCTAGCCACGTCCCTGCTAACTCATGATTTACACTGATTTAATGTTTCCATTCGTTGTACAGTTCCCGGCCTACAATGTCGAATAACACAGAATAGTCTATACTATTAATAAGACATTAGAGCATAAACACAAACAAACGTTTTCACCCCTGCACATGCACCCCCATCCTAAAGATGATTCATGTGCCGGCCTGTCCGAATGATAGTTGTGATATTTGCAAGCAGAAACGGTCAAAATATGAAGCATATCATTCGCATCTCTGACATCCCAGCTCTGGTTTGGCGACATCTCATCGTATGATCGATTTGCGGCTTTGAGACCCGAAATTATGGTGGGTACCCACACTTGGACGCAGATAGTATTTTTACGAACCACTATGTAGGCTAGACAATTTTATAGTGAATTAAACACATATTTTTTCAATTGATACACTCATTATCCGCCATCTATGACTGATAATTATGTTTCAAACGAACTATCTAACGTCAAAAAGTGTCTACTATTTATGATACAATCGGAAATGAGTCGTAATTTCTGTTAAGTGTATCGGGGTGGAAGCAAGCTATGGTCACTATCCCATTGAGGGAACATTCCGCTTTGCGAAATTATATTTTGAATAGTGGATATCACCATTTAACTGGGGGATATTTTGCTTCATCTGAGGGAAGATATGTTCATTTATCAAGACCGCATGGTATGGATTGGTGATACCCTCGGGTTTGGCGATACCACGTACACGGGGTGGACAAGGTTTAAACCTGAGATGACGAATCCGGCCATAATGTCTTCGTTACAGGTTCATAATGTGCGGACAATGACACAAATAAACCAACTCACGACGTATCAGGTGTACGCTCTTTAAAATGTGTTTTCACTGTGAAATAGCCCCATGCGATAACCATGCAGAGAAACCGATTGTCAGTGCAATGGCATCAAATAACGCTATTCATATATACATGCAAAATGTTTTCGCCACACTACCTATCTTATACTAACCCAGATACATGACTATAATCTATACCACAAAGTCATTACAATGTTACTAATTTAAACATTCTCAAACCTTGGAAATTATCTTTTAAAACGACGTATATCACAAAAACCATTGTGATGCCAGTAGCTCCTCACTCGTCATAGTATATCTTATATCTTGTATATGGGTGACCTATTTTGTTCTAAAATACGTTCAAATTAGACATATAATAACATTTAAATAGATTCCTTGTGAACAAACTGAACTCTGCAGAAGGATTAAATCTTGCAACAATTATATGAATGAGTGCGAAGTGGCAGACTTGAGGGTTTGAATATGTTCTACTACATGCAACTTGATGATGCAATGTAGTACGTTTACCCACTGTAACTTTTTTTTATTTTTTTTTTATTGTCTATGTAAATCAATAAATGACATTTAGACATCAATTAACATATATACATATAATTTACAGGTTACACGCGTGCGTTGTAATATGTTTCCCCACAGCAACAGGCAGCCTTGAGCATATATTAAAGCCGCACACATTTCTTGGAAGTCCAAAAAATGCATGCAGCTCCAATCTACTCACGACTACCAACCACTGTGGTAACACCCTCATTCCCACCACCCTGCCATACCACTTCACCGGGCGCCTTGGTGGAGCACACCCCGCTCCACGCGAGACAAATGCACCGCGTGGAGCGGGGCCCGATCGGCCCAGGCATTCCTCCGCGGCACCGCAGAGCTGGTGCACTTTTACTGACCATCTCTTATTTTCCATATATCTGGCGAAATATTCTGATTTTAATTAAAATTAAAATAAACTTTAGATGAGCCTAAATAGTTAATAATATAAAACACGGTATTAAAATTAGTTAATATCACTAGCATTGTCGCTGTTGGCATTGATTTCGATAGCTCACGGTAGATATAATGTATCGGCACAGAACTACACGCCTCTAAGCTACCTCTTCAAAGTAGAACAAATACTGGAGTTTTCTTATTCTTTTGTTTGTTTGTGTGCTTTTGTCTAATCAATGGCATTCAAATATGGTGAAGTATCTAGATGCTCGTTAAAACCAACAAAATACTCAATTAGTAAAACATCCAGTTCCATAACTAATCCCATTTTTCTCACATAATCAACATTTGTGTAGGTAAGATAATTGCGCCGTGTTCAAGTTGTTTAGCATGTAAAACCTCAGCGTTCATTCGCATGCTGGTAAATTTGCGCGACAATTCGCTGTATATAGTGTGCCACGATATGAATGAAAAACTACTTTAAATGGAAATGCTTAACAATTTATTAAATGTGCAGTAACATATATATAATTCTTTAACTGACAGGACCGAAATTAGCCGATAGTCTGTATTTACAAAATATATCATTCAGAAGAGTGCGATTGGGAGCCTTCTATGAAGAATTTCATGACAAATTGCAACGTGAACGTACCCTAATGCGAACAACCTGTCCGTTGTATGTAACTAAGACACTGGGCGGTTTGAACATTCCAATTATACTTAACATTTAACAGACATGGCTCATTTGAACCTCCAAAATTTGTCAACGTAATTTGGAGGGACGGATATGATACGTCGATAAATGCTCTTCAAAACACTTGCCAATTCCCAGCCGTTTCCAATTTTTGGCAAAAAGTTGTCATCCTCGTCAGAAGGGAAATGAGCTTTTTATCGATCTCTTCGAGTTCAGCTAGCTTCCTTTTCAAGTTGGCCAGATCGAGAGTTGTTTCCGTTGTGTTCGGTTCTACCAACACTTCGTCGAGTTGCTTCAGCAGTTTGGAACATTGCCTCATATGCCCACGGTGTATTCTCTGTTGTATATCAGCCATTTTAGGGCCCAGAAGTCAGACAAACGAACTTTATTGCTACCATATCAAAAATAGACTAACACGGAACGCACTTTCTGTTCCATGTCGTGCACATGGCTGTTTTGTTCTGTTTGGGACACAAACACCGTGTTCATGGTTGTATTTTTACTTATATGCGTCTTTTTAGGGTTAAAGAATGCTATTTCAATACCGGGAAACATTCAAATGCGAATAATATGATGTGTATTTTGGAGCGCAAACCGCCATGTGGCTTTACATAAAAGCAAATACTACGCATTATTCTTTCATTCTTGGATCCAATCTTCAGCGATGGCTATATTTCGAATTTTTTGACATTGGGGAGGGTTAAATTTAACCGCCATGTGGCATTAAATAACGGACGTTACGAGCAGCTCATTTACTGTGTTGTATTGTATTATTGTTGGCAATTAGTCGATCCATTTTAATGATCCGTGGTTTAAGTTGACACCATATTAGACAAACGACCACAATGCAATGTTAAGCGTATCATGCAAAAAGGGAAAATACTCGCAATCACAAGCGATTGTATGGAACAAGCGTGACGAACATCCACAAAACATCAGTTTTATGACGAAAACGAGTACACATATAACGCTCTTTATTAGCTTCTGCTTTTTGGGAAACGAAATTAGCATGGACAAACGTTATCACAGGTGACCACAAGTCTGAGTTTAGTGTGCATGTCATTAACATAATGAGGTCCCCCAGAGGTCCCTATAGCGGGCTAGGATCACTAAATTCACCCTCTGGGCACCTCATTCTGCTTAGGTCTCATATTCTCTGGAAAGTATTATGAAATTTCTATAGAAACTTCACATAGATTATATTTCTGTTTTACTTTAGTTTCTCTATATCACAAATTGGCAGACGACACATTGCATAATCGAGGTTCCCAATGGGTGTACATCACAATATTCACCATTTGGGAACTTCAATCTGAGTGTCCATAGCAGATGAGGTCATGCCGAATGAGGTACCTAGAGGGTGAATTTGGTTATGCTAGCCGCCCGCAATGCGGGATAGCGTCACCAAATTCACCCACTGGGGACCCCATTCTGCAAATGACAGGCACACTAAACTCAGACTTGGGTGACCAGTGTGATTCTTGTTGACCTGACAAAAAATCAAAACGTGTTAAAAGTTCGTCTTTTTGAATTAATCTGAATTAACGCTCGCAAATTACTAATTTCTTTGGTTTCGGGGGTAAAATATATTTGATTCGAGTCGAGGAACCCACCCATCGAAGCTCAGTGTTCAGATATCGATTTTTGAAATATATTATTTTTCACCACCAATACTTTTAAGTGCCTGGTAAAAAGTTGACGAGAAGACGGTCTCGCACCATATTGTGGGTGAAGATGGATAACTATAAAATCAAGTGGCATTTATGTGTCCGATATTTAACAAACCGGCCAAACAAAATGTTGATAAATAACAGTTATTGGGAAATTTTATACCATAATTGACTGGTTATCATTATTTTTGGGCAATTAATCGATTCTGATAACTGAAGCGGCAGTTAAAAAATGTTGTTGTTGAAATCTGATGATATGGGGACCATCAAATAGGATTGAGTACCTTTAACGATACGGGCGGCGTTGGCGGTGGGTGTGGTGTTAAAATGTTCACCTCCGTCAAAAACCGCCACAAACAGAAAGAATAGTAAAATATAGACAGACCTTGTTCTTATACCAATAAGAAATATTGCATAAACAGTATGTTATTGTCAATTGTTTTTCCTTTGTTATGTAAACAAAAGCAAACAAACCTGGCTTTTGTTTAGATCCGGATATGGTAAACATAAAAAGCGTTATTTGTTACTGTTTTCCCGATATGGAAATAGTAAAGAGCGTTTATATCATTTGTGTGTATTTAACCAATAGAATAGCGCTATGTTATGTAAACAGAAGCAAAACTTCTGTAACACGAGCAGGCTCTTGTTTACGTACACCACCGTACGTCTTGATGACAATATACTATTTACGCGCTAATTATGTTTGGCATATGAACAAAACTATATATATTTTTATATTCCTTCTGTTGGTGGCGATTTGAACAAATTTGAATATTTCTGCAACGAACGCCACCCGTGCCTTTAATGTGCTAACTGACACGATATAATTACGTTCTGTTATAGAACAAGTACCAATGTTAGTTTTATGATGTCACGTCTGCCCGTCGTTCTATAATGGCGTGCTAATATCAAATGGCCATCATTTAAATTCGAGTTAATTCTTCAAGTTGATCGGTCGATTGATTTCTCTTTCTTTTGGAATGGCATGCACATAATAGAGCATTTGATATCGATTAACAGCAGCAAACCTTACGTAATGTCATTTCGTTTTCTAGAGCATGTTAAACAATGCTGGATTCGCATGTCACGAGAAAATCGTTAATTGAGTTGATGTTGATGAAATTTATTTAGTCGAATGTCTTGGCAGATTCATAATGTGAATGAACGTGACTGACATTTCTTTGATACAAGTGCGGGGGCTAGAGGGTCTCGTTGTGGGATCCAACTTCCAAGTTTCCAAATTCACCCTTAATGCCACATGACGGTTTGCGCTCCAAAATGCACCCAATTATCTTCGCTTTTGAATGTTTCCCGGTATCTCAATAGGTCGGCAAATACTTGAACTAACTTTCTGTGGGCATTAGTGATGCGGACCGGACCGCTTTGGACCGGTCCGGTCCGCGGTCCAGGGGTGGACCGGACCGGACTGCTTTTTGCCGCCGGTCCGGTACTCTCCGGTCCGGTCCACTATTTTACTTCAGTTATAATAAACTATCGCGAATATTATTGCGTATTTGCCGTCATATTAATTAGCAACGATGTATTGACGCATTCAAGTGGTTAATATATATTAAACGTTTGATGCCACGGAAACAATGTATAGATGTACTTTGTACATGTCACTTTCCTTATAATGTATTAGTGTAATACTGGCCAACACTATGTAGCACCCTATCAATGCGACAAACATGCAACTGAATGAGTATGGAACTATTTGTCATAAACAGTGTAACATGTCATCAACTAATCAATTTGGATGGATATCGAATCGAGTATTCTATTGTTTTTCACAGTTATAATTATCGAAGAAACATGCAAACCACATTACATAGTACATACACAAGACAGTCGCATTAATCTAATAGTAGTTGTACTTAGGTATATAACTTTAATTGTCAGGACTATACAATCAGCCATCACAATATCCAAGACTCCAATATTAATGTAGTAGTCATATTAGTACACATTTGTATAATTGTCATCAGTATAGTTATTTCGTTTAAATTTCAATTTAATGAAAATAAGTATGTTACGAATCATGCATACGATTAGGTGAATGCCATGTTAGATTGGTTATAAAACATTCTGGTCCTAGCTGTATATCTGTCCAATACATTTAAGTAGTGCCTGTTCGCATTACTATAAATACTATTATCGTGCATCGTTCCCAGTATATCCCACCAGAGACAGACAATGATGCATACAATCGGCAAAGTTTTAACATATATGGACTCACTGCAATGCACTGAACTCAGTAACCTTATAGTTTCTACAAAACATAGTACAAACTTTGAGAAAACAGAGAATTCATTAACATATAGCCTATTATATGTGGACCGGACAGTTTTGGACCGGTCCAGGCATGTGTACCGGACCGGAATGGCCTGGACCGGACCGGACTGACCGCCTTGGCAGTGGACCGGACCACCCAAGGTGGTCCGGTCCGGTCCGCATCACTAGTGGGCATTATATGTCACAGAATGACGAACTGAAGTCATATAAAATACAACTTGGAACACGGCGTCTCGGTCCCAAACTAATAACAGCCATGTGCACGGTATGGGACAAAAAGAGCGTTCCGTTTTATTATATTCCTTATATGGTTTTAATAAAGAGCCGTTTTGCTTTTAGTTATGTGAGAAAAATTGAAACAGCTGGAAAATAGCTGTGACTATTTTTCAGAGCATATGAAGCCGGTATATCAATATTGTATTTTTTTCAACATATCATATACTGCCTTCCAAATGACGTAGACAAGCTGAAATGGCTGAAATGAGCCATATCCGTTAAAATCTGACTGAAATATCCAACTCCAGGAAAGTCCATTTGAAACCCCTTGTGTTGGAATTTATGAAACTAAAATCCAAGCTTTCCGACTGTTGACAATTTCCATAGCACTACCCATAGAAACAGAAAGCATAGAAACACCCGAATTGAGATAACAGAACTAAATTTATTTGAGAATGCTCCAAGTACATAATATGTAACAGTGTATTACCATTCATATTTGAGTACCAGCGCACACTACACAAAGTGTGCTATCAACAGTGGCAATATATGGGTGTGTCTTTTTACCGGATTCCAGATTCCGGATCCCGGATTTCGACCCGGATTTAGGTGTCTTTTTACCGGATTCGGGTAAGAATTTCATGCTTGTTTTATCACACATTTAAACCATTAAAAGCCGTTTCTGACAAGCGGAAACTGGTTAGGAGGTGAGATTAAACCAATATAGGGCTGTCGCGCTCATTCAACCCGATTAATCGTATTTAAAGGTACATATCGTGCCCGGATCGGCATACTTCTTATTTTTTCATATAGACACGGCGGTTGGATTGATTTTACGTGATCATGATGGCATTTAAGGGAACACACCATGTCCGGATCCGAATTAATTATCTCGTAATCATTGATCATATTTAAAGGTAGATATCATGTCCGGATCCGGTTTTTTTCTCTCTCTTTTTTTCCATATAAATTATCGTCTTTTTGATATATTAAATGTCACGTGGAACAAAGTTATAAGTTGATTTTGAGACGTTATACTAGGCTGTTGGATTGATTTCACGGAATGATTATCGCATTTAAAGGTACACATCATGTGCGGAACCGAATTAATTTCCACGTATTTACTGATAATATTTAAAGGTACAGATTATGCCGGATCCGGATTTTCTTCTTATAAAGTAATGCTTATTTAATACAATAAATGTAAACTGAGTCGCGTGGAACTAGGTTATAGATGTTGATGTTTAGATCAGATCATTCCCGGATTCGGATACGAATAGCTCTTTTCTATTTCATATAAATAGTCAAGTATTTAATACATTAAATGGCAGCTGAGCCACGCGGAACTCAGTTTATTTGGAAACGGTGAACATGGCGCTTGGATTGATTTCACGCGAGAATGAGCCCATTTACAGACAAACTTTATGCCCGGATCTGGATCCGGATTGTATGTGTCTTTTTCTAATTTCGACCCGAACCCTGATCTCAATTTTATGTTTATTATAACCCATGTTTAACACATTAAAAGACATTTCAGACCCGCGAAAACATGGCACAGGTTGCGTTTAACAGTAATATCATTGGGATTGAAATAAATTGACTTGCTTTTGTGAAGATTTTTTTTCTCTCCAGCCCACAAAAAAACCTGGTGCAGTTTAAATGGTTTATTGTTTTAGTTCGATTATAAACGATTATATTTGTGATACTAGTAGTATTACTATTGTAAATTCGATATTTAAGCCGGTTTAAGTGAGATAGATGTACGACTTGTATTAAGCGTTTTATGTCACGACGCCCGAATCGTTATAAAAACACGGATGGCATATTCATCCCGTTGCAGCCCGCTACTGTTTATACAGTGATTATATAGTCTGGCCGCCCGAATCGTTATAAAAACACGCTAGCACATTCATCCCGTTGCAGCCAGCTACAGTTTATACAGTGATTATCTAGTTTAAAGGTACAGGCCATGCCCGGATCCGGTTTAAAAAAAAAATCTCCATATAAATTAACGCCTATTTAATATATTAAATGTCAGCTGAGTTAAGAGGAAGTTAGAAGTTGATTTTGAGAGGTTAGACCCGGCTGTTGGATTTATTTCACGGAAGGATGATCGCATTTAAAGGTGCATGCCATGCACGGATCCGAATTAATTATCGCGTATTTATTAATCATTTTTAAAGGTACACATTATGCCCGGATCCCGATTGTTCTCCTTTCACTTATAAATGAACTCCTATTTAACATGGTGTGTTCCCTTAAATGCCATCATGATCACGTAAAATCAACCCAACCGCCGTGTCTATATGAAAAAATAAGAAGTATGCTGATCCGGGCACGATATGTACCTTTAAATACGATTAATCGGGTTGAATGAGGACAACAGCCCTATATTGGTTTAATATCACCTCCTAACCAGTTTCCGCGTGTCAGAAACGGCTTTTAATGGGTTAAATGTGTGATAAAACAAGCATGAAATTCATACCCGAATCCGGGTCGAAATCCGGTAAAAAGACACCTAAATCCGGGTCGAAATCCGGGATCCGGAATCCGGAATCCGGTAAAAAGACACACCCGCAATATATCTGTAAAATCCGTCGTATGGGCACGGAGTATAAAATAGGTTCATCGCCCAACTGCGAGGATTAAAGAGTCCCCTAATGTTGCACCCTGTTTTGTTTGGAGTCCAGCTCGTGGGGCTGGTGTGGGAGTCATGGTGGTACTACGGCGTCCGTATCGCCGTATCGCGACATGTAGATACATCTTAGTCCATGGTCCAAGTCGGTCCTACGTGTTCGTCTCTGTAAGACGGTTGTTGAGTTGATCACCCGACTCAACCGGTTACGTATATAAACAGTGTTTCAGAATACATTAGTGTTATCGAATGTTTCCCTATCGTTGGCAGTTTTGTATCTATTGTCCAAATATCTCGGAGTATTATTATAATCAGCATATACATGTGTGCGTGTTGTTTGAATCATACTTCAACAATATTATTGGGGGCCTCGGTTGCTTAATCGGTTAGGGGCACACCTCCAAGCTGGCGATAAGGAATCATAGATCAAACCCACGTTTCCATCGTGGACTTTGTAACTCGAAATCGTTAACTGGTGGAGTTGCCAGTGACTCGCCGATGACCGGTGGTTTGCCGCACTTGGTCGACGAGTTTACCAGTCATTGAAATCATTGTTAGTTAGCCGTAAGTTTGCGGATTTCCTCCACCACTAAAACTGTCAATGTCGTGATATGGGTTAGTTGCTGAAAGCGACATTAAACCCCAATCAATCAATTAATAAATATTATTCAGAATTACATGGGGTGTGGTATGAAGTTCATTTATTTTCGACATAGGATTTACCTTTTGGACATCGAATTAAAACATGTTGGGATTTCCGGATTATAACTTGGTCAATATTCAACATTATTTATGATCCTATGTATTCTCATTTGAGATCGAAAATGGTCACGGTTGTGATTTTTGACTGTTATGCCGTCTTTTCGATTTAGAATTAACAGTTTTAGGTTGTCCGGCTTATAACCTGAGCAATACTCCAAACTTCCAAAGCATTCCATGAGAATTGATATGTTCAATTTCGACAATGGTTATGTGATTTTTGACATCTCGTAAATATGTTGACCGTTCTGTGTCTATGTGTCCTATGTATATATGATATGTGTTAAAAAACAACTCTTCATTTATGGAGGACATTAAAGATATATATATATTTAAATGAATGATGGTGAAGTAAATCCTCTTTACTCGATTCTTAGATTCGATCCTTGGGTTAAAGACCATTCTGTATTTGTCATCGACAAGATGCTTCAAGATTTAACCTGACAATTGACATATGTCATGTCAATCGGTACTGGGCCGGTCAATGGCTCTCTCCTTATAAAATATTAAAAGACAGTTCAGTCATATGTCTTAATCGGTTAACATCACGTACACACACACTAGCGGTCGTTACTCACAACAATACCTTGGATAGTAGCATGGCTGGTATAGAGCGTATTCGCCTGGATCCGAAATGTTGTCTGAGTTTGTTTCACATGTAGCAACAGTGTACCCGTGCACACTCAGCAACAGATCGTTCATGACCCATTGGGTGACTATGAATACAAAGGATAAACATTAAGCCTTTCATGACTGGAGCTGCGCTGGTGCACTATTGCAGATCCGGTGTCAGTGAATTCTCTGATATATGCGACCGCCAGGTGGGATATTATCTGTATATCCTTCATGTAAATGTCAGACTTATTCTCCAATTGAGCCAATTGCCCCAAAACAATCCTCAAAATCTCTTAAGCAGAATGATTACCAGAAACTGAGGTTGTAACTGTATATTGGATTGGTAAGTTCAAAACGATGCTTGAAGAAAACTCATGTAGGTCGAAACTTCCGGTTTGGGCGGAAACGACACCCCGGATCATCCAACCGACTGTCAACTTGATTGTTATTGTAATAGCACATGCACACACATTCATCAATTATATCTTTTTAATGCTAACTCATACGAAATACGCCCACATTGGCATTATTTAATCTACCATCTTTAATCGACACCACTTACCAGATTCATCATAAGACATTACAGAGATAAACGTGTAATATATATTACATAATTACATCAATACATAAAAAGTATAACGGGTATACGCTCACTATGGGCTTATTTCAGAATCGAATTAGTCCAATATGAACCTATGTGAATACATACGTCCAATATGAACCTATTTGAATACATACGTCAAATATGAACCTATGTGAATACATACGTCCAATATGAACCTATGTGAATACATACGTCCAATATGAACCTATGTGAATACATACGTCCAATATGAACATATGTGAATACATACGTCCAATATGAAACTATGTGAATACATACGTCCAATATGAACCGATGTGAATACATACGTCCAATATGAAACTATGTGAAGACATACGTCAAATATGAACCTATGTGAATACATACGTCCAATATGACCCGATGTGAAGACATACGTCCAATATGAACCTATGTGAATACATACGTCCAATATGAACCGATGTGAATACATACGTCCAATATGAACCGATGTGAATACATACGTCCAATATGAACCTATGTGAATACATACGTCCAATGTGAACCTATGTGAATACATACGTCCAATGTGAACCGACGTGAATACATATGTCCAATATGAACCGACGTGAATACATAAGTCCAATATGAACCTATGTGAATACATACGTCCAATATGAACCGACGTGAATACATATGTCCAATATGAACCTATGTGAATACGTACGTCCAATATGAACCTATGTGAATACATACGTCCAATATGAACATGTGTGAATACAAACGTCCAATGTGAACCTATGTGAATACATACGTCCAATATGAACCGACGTGAATACATATGTCCAATATGAACCTATGTGAATACATACGTCCAATATGAACCGACGTGAATACATACGTCCAATATGAACCGACGTGAATACATACGTTCAATATGAACCTATGTGAATACAAACGTCCAATATGAACCTATGTGAATATATACGTCCAATATGAACCTATGTGAATACATACGTCCAATATCAACCTACGTGAATACATACGTCCAATATGAACCTATGTGAATACATACGTCCAATATGAACCTATGTGAATACATACGTCCAATATGAACCGACGTGAATACATACGTCCAATATGAACCTATGTGAATACATACGTCCAATATGAACCGACGTGAATACATACGTCCAATATGAACCTATTTGAATACATACGTCCAATATGAACCTATGTGAATACATACGTCCAATATGAACCTATGTGAATACATACGTCCAATATGAACCTACTGTATGTGAATACATACGTCCAATATGAACCGACGTGAATACATACGTCCAATATGAACCGACGTGAATACATACGTCCAATATGAACCTATGTGAATACATACGTCCAATATGAACCTATGTGAAAACATACGTCCAATATGAACCTATGTGAATACATACGTCCAATATGAACCTATTTGCATGAGGATATGTTGCTGTCCAATATGAACAAATATGATATTTAGGTCAAATGTAAACCTATCTGTATTTGCATGAGGGTATCTTGAGACTGACATACACTCTACCATCGAGCATCCCGCCCCAATCTGCTTTACTTAACCCTTTACCCAACAGAAGGGCCCTGTGCCAATGCATTCTCTTATATATGCGAGTCGACCATAGGTCGCCTCGCATATATAAGAGAATGCATTGGCTTAACACATTAAAAATTATAAAATTGTTAAAGAATGTAAGAAAAAATGGTAAAAAGTGTTAAAAAAAGATTTTTTTTAGGCCAATGCATTCTCTTATATATGCGAGGCGACCTATGGTCGACTCGCATATATAAGAGAATGCATTGGCACAGGGCATAACTGTAACTATCACAATGTGGTCCAGGAGCCGGTTCCATTGATATCCATATTTGTATGGTTTTATTGAGACAGACCGAAGATATTTTAGGCTGTTGAAACTTTATTTGGCCGGTTTTGGCCGGTTTGTTGGGTAAAGGGTTAACAGATGGCCCAGACTGCCAGTCTGGTGTACGAAATAATCGTTACTATCGTCATTAGTCAGTTTACATGTATTGTCGAGCATCGACCCATCGTGTAAGACACGTCCATTAGACATTGACAGGAATGGCTGATCGCAAGAGCAAGGTTGGGTCGGCTGGAGATAAAGTTTCGCGAGACAAGTAACTACATTCAATAGTTTGAAAAGCTGATGAAATAATCTAGGTGTCTACTATTTAAAAGTAGTTTGATCCAAGCATTATTTGTGTAGAAATGAGACGAATCGAATCTAATTGGCAACAAGAATTTTTTTATAGTCACCTCTTGAACAATGGGTTTAGCAGACCGACCGAATTCGTCAGAAGGGGTCAGAATTGCCCGAGGACTGACGAGACTGGCTCCTTAAGAGAGGGACTTGCTATTTTTGGAGAGGAAACTTGCGGATTGGAGAGGAGATATTTACGAATGATACCTTTTGATATGTAGCACAGGGTTTTCGCAAAATTTCAGGAAGCTCCAGTCATGGAAGGGTTAACGTTATAGAATGCCTCTCGTTCTATCCTTCCGTTCTAGCACTTGTGCCTTGTCAACAAATCCATCAACACACATGTCGTTCTGTGTTCAATACACACCACCTGTCCTAGAATCTGTGAACATAAAAAATAGACTTTCAAGGTTTAGTCAGGCTTGATTTGTCATGTGTGTTGATGCTTTATTCTATAGTAGCGGTTTCATGGTTGAGGCGAAAGTCATTGTGTTGTGCGATGTCAACGGATGCGCATGGAACACTGTAATTTTAGGAACAAGCGTGTAATAAATGTTATTACGTGATCCTACCCTTATTCCATTCAATAAACCCATTCTATAAATTGTGATATTAAACGTTCGTTTCATTACTGGAAATAGTGCCAGGTGCCCTTTGACTTCCGGTTTGTGGTCTGTTTACTTTCCGTACTCTATGTCTCAAAATACTATTGCTTCCATTATTTTTCTTACAAAACTTTAACGAATGAAGAGTCTGAAAAGTTATTTCATTAAATTTAGGCCATTAAATGGGTGAAAGTCTTTATTTATCTGGGACTATTTCTTTACACGGGCAAACAACGCATAGTTACGTGAAACGTCATCGCAGGCCTTATAGAAGCCGATGTTAGTTTTTACGGCCCATTTGTTGATTTAAGTATGTTTTATCGAGGTTTTGGGTCATGTAAGAAATAGAATCTACAACTCGTCCCCAGTTTATAGCGGAATTTACAAAACTCGTCCCGTAAATTAGATCTGGACCTAATTTACTGGACTCGTTTTATACATTCCGCTATGCGCTGTGGACTCATTGTAGACCCTCTATATAGTACCTCACAGCTGGAAATTCAAAAGACATGATGCCACTGAACTGCAATCATATTAAACCAGACATCTTTTCTGATAAATAAATAATGTTGAAATTCGAAGGGAGAATATTCAAGAGTAAGCAATAGGTGACATGTTTTTGGCCAACATGTTTTTGGCAAATAGGTTCATATTGGACGTAAATATTCACATCGGTTAATATAGAACGTATTTGATTCTGAAATAAGCCAATATTTGACTTATACCCGTTATTCAGTTGGATGGCGCTGGTTATAGTAAAAACACAGTTTTATAAAGAGCATACATCCGGTAAGTCGTGAGTTGGTTTATTGGTTATTTTCCAGCCTGTTCTCGTGAAAATAAGCACAATACGGGCTTATCGCATATTGAAATAGTCCCATATATGGTTGTTTTAATAACCAGCGTTTAGGCCCATATATGGCGTATTTCACATCTAAATAATGCCAATATGAGCTTAAGTCAGTCCCGTGATATAAGTACACTATGAACATATTTCCCCGAGAACAGTCTGTTTTAGCAGGAAAACATTTCTGAAAACTAAATTAAATTAATTTTGGATTGAATTATTATGCAAAAAAGAACAAACTAAACGCTGCTGATATTCAAATCGAAGGTGTGTGCCAAATCACACACATAGTATCTTGACCGACAACATAAACCAATGTGCTCTAGCTGAAGACCAACTCGTTGAGAAGAGTATACGCTACATGTATATATTCGTTTGGGAAACCAGATAAACTGTATATTTCTGCCCCCACTGTTGATCAGAATTAAATAGTCAATAGAGCTGTCATGTCACGGGAGTATGTGCGACCTATCCGATTATCATCAGCACTAGTGCATAAAACCTTATAGGGAAACATTCTTGTTCCGCGAAAAAAAACGAATTCTCCTTGAGACAGGCCATTACAAACGCCGCCACGTTGGCAATCTTACGACGCAATTACGATAACAATGACGGGCTGTTTGGTGTACAATGCGTGGACCATCGGAACGCTAGCCAACGTATAGACGATTGTATATTATATAGACAAAGCATGTCTTGAAAACATATCTATCATTCAGCGATACTTCTACGATTCATGCCCTCAATAGGTTCCTGACAAGAAATAATAAATTACCAGTTCAAGAAGGATCATGGTCTAAACCGAGACACAAAGAAAGTGCACATTATGTAGCGCAGATTTGGGAAACGAAGTCCACGTTATCTTAACCCTTTACCCAACAGAACGCCCAGAAACGCCCTAACAGCCTAAATTATCTTCGGTCTGTCTCAATAAAACCATGGAAATATGGGTATCATTGGAACCGGCTCATTGAGCACATTGTGATAGTTACAGTTATGCCCTGTGCCAATGCATTCTCTTATATATGCGAGTCGACCATAGGTCGCCTCGCATATATAAGAGAATGCATTGGCCTAAAAAAAACTTTTTTTTAACACTTTTTACCATTTTTTCTTTAATATGTGTTAAGCCAATGCATTCTCTTATATATGCGAGGCGACCTATGGTCGACTCGCATATATAAGAGAATGCATTGGCACAGGGCCGTTCTGTTGGGTAAAGGGTTAAAGTGTGAACAATTGAAGGATTTGAGTATAAGATACATCAAACCATATTATTTCAATAGACCAACCCTTTGAAGTTGAACCAAGTATGCAATCACCATAACGAATGCACAATAAAAAACCTTTCGATATTCATTAAGAAGATATTGGAAATGTGGGTTCGTGAAGTTTGATCGAAGTTCGAATTTCGGTGGAGATTCGCTTGAAATTATAGATTGAAGTTCGAAATTCATATTGAAATTCAAATTCTAATTTGTTTTGCCTCAAGTTTTTTGTTGTGTTCCAATTCGTGCTCCCCTTCTCGAATTTTGGGTCAAAAGTAATTGTTTTCACTTTTTTCTGAGAAACCGCTGAAATTTCACCACTGCGCTGTACTTAGAACATTTCGCGTTCAATATTAAGGTAATGGAGGTGCTGAAGTGAAGTGGCACTGTTTATGGCTGGATGGAGCTGAAACTTGGTATTTGTTATACTCTCCGCAAGAGAATCCAGCAAACTAACGCTCAGCTTCGAGAAATTACTCGATCTATAGGTTTGAATTTCAATCTGAAGAACCATCTAGATGGAAATTCTATAAACTATTAGCTAGTAGCAACCCCGAACTTCAGAAATGTCTAGGTATTTTAATTAAAATAGGACTGAAAAGGATCGACAAATAACGACAGTGGTGATGATATTGAGGATTATGAGGACGACTACGATAATAATGACGATGACGAAGATGATGGTGTTGATGATGATGATGATAACAAAGGTGATGCTGATAATGACGACGATGATGATGGTGACGATGAGGATGAGGACGATGATGAAATGACGAGTAGTTGACGATTATGATGATTGCATGATATTGTTGACGATAATGGTGATGATGGTGATGATGATGATGCGATGATGATGATGACTGCATGCTAGTGATGATAATGGTGATGACGGTGATGGAGATGATGGAGATGATAATGACGATGATGCCGATGACGGTGACACAAACACTTACAGATGGCTGGTTCTGATGACGACGATGATATTGATGACGATAGTTGAGGATGCTGATGATAGCGGACGATAAGCCTTCTAATGATGACGGTGGTGATGACAACGAAGATGATGATTATGATTACGATGTGATGATTATGATTATGATGATGATGATGATGATGTGGATTATGATGACGATGATTCTGATGGTGATGAAGATTAGCATAACACAGTTGACGATTATAGTGATGACGAGATTATGACGATGACTATGTTGTAAATAGTGTATATATGTTCACATTCATCTCTAATTTCATGTTAATCCATGATTGAGTTAATAAAGCATACCATAACGAATTTCGAACTTCAATCCAGATCGAAATTCGCCCAGATTTCACTTCACGCGAAATTTTCTGTCCAGCGCAGTGGCGAAATTTTCTTTTCTAAGTCCAGCACAGAAAAAGTGAAAACAATCAACTTTGACCCAAAATTCGAGAAGGGGAGCACGAATTGGAACACATTAAAGACTTGAGGCAAAACAAATTAGAGTTTGAATTTAAATATGAATTTCAAACTTCAATCTAACTTCACGCGAATCTCCACTGAATTTCGAACTTAAATCCAACTCCTCGAACCTTGGAAATGCCCAGATACTCCTGAGGCTATATACATGTAGATGTGCCCATGTACACGTACACATTCGTACATAAACGCGCGGTGTTGGTGTTGACTAACAACGAAATAGTAGTTCGAAAAAAGGAAGGAATAAACCTCCTCGCGTCATTAGTTTGGCAACTGTAAACATATATGTTAACTGGAACAAAAGTATACTGCGTTTGTCTGTTTTAAAAGTTCACGTTGAAGTTAGTATAGCAATGCACCGATTGATCTAACTATCTTTATGTCGAATGCAATCGGAGTAACTCTTACTTTAATGATAGCTTAGTGTATCGGAAGTATATATACATAAGGCTACGTATGGTACGAGGCACACGTTTTCCAACTTATAGGGGCACACACCGAATTAAAAGGTACCGGATCTGAATGTCTAACTAATGCATCAATCATGACATTTCCAATTGTTCAAACCTTTGATCAAAGTCGATGGGACGATATACCACTAAACCCCATGTTGACTCGACCTGTGGGTGCAAATGGCTTTCCTCGGCCTTGGAAATTTCTGACAGATTCTGAGGGTGCAGTTGGCAATTCCAATGCGGTGACTGCCACCAACAGTGGCCATCTATAGTAACGTCCCTGAATACGACCCACCTCTCCACAAAAGTTTGTTATTCCGGTTAAAGCATTTTGTAGAAAATCGATGACACAGAAGTGACGAACAATGCGTAAAACTCAGCTGGAGGGACTGATTTGAACTCAGAATTAGCGGCACGTGTTACGGTAAGCGTTTGGTGGTAGGTATTGCTATTTAAATAGTCATCAGTTAAAACCGACATAAGCATAAATAATATTATAGAAAGAACATTTTGTTATACCAATCATAATTATCGCGTAAATTGCACGTAATTGCAATCCTAGTACTCTGTGTTGTGTAAATATACATATGTTCTGTTCGCTATGGAAATGAGATCGTGCACATCATGTTTCCCTGCCAATCCGGCACTTTGGTGAACGCTCGCAACCAGTATTGGGAATTTATCATAAATCGTTTCAGAATTCCCATGTAGATGTGGATGGCTTCTCTCACCGATAACGACTTATTCGCCTTGTTCCTTGGTTCTAGAAATGACACGTCTTTCAACTCATGTACTAATTCTCTGGATACTATCGTTGACTCCACCACAACCTTCCTCTTGTTCGCAAGCAAAGCAATCAAAGGAATTGGACATACCAGTGTTGGTAACTAATGGCTTTCCTTGTCGCTCATTATTGCTCGAAATCCGAATTCGTTCTCTAAAAATGTATTGATACAATTTATTTCTGGAATTAATGCTTAGTCACACGTAGTACAACTTAAACACTTCATGTCAAAAATTATAAGCAAGCTCTGTTCGTAGCCACTTGCGTGCGATATAGCATCAGTTGACCGATACGCTATAAGGTATTTATAATGTCTAACCACTTACATGAGATATAGCTTTCACTATGAAAATTGTATGGGCAAGAATGCCAAAACATTCATGCACCTAAATATCCAGACTACCTTCTCACGCGACATTTCATCCGCAGAGCAATTTTGAATATAGTAGTCTCTCCTTCAGCATTGAGGCAATAACCACTCTATCCACATGAGTGCAATATTGCATCAATCCACCGTTGTTCTATGTTAAATTTACTCTAACCTCTTACGTGTGACATGGCATCAACCCAACGCAAAGAATGGCATAGATTCAGTTCCACTGCCTCACAATCTGAATTATATTCCAGTACATGCTATTATCTATCTACTGCTATATTTATCATATGTGCAAGCGACTCTTTGAGAGGAACAAAATCGACTTACTTATAACCAGCGTCATCGCGGTAATCGCATTACGAACTTATTCAGTAGACCTAGGAAATAAAGTACTCTTTCTTAATAACAGGAACATACACTGACTAATTTATTTCCAGTTTTTTAAATAGGCCAGTTTCATGTGATGTAAGCATCTTTCTGAAACCTTTGCTAATTTCACTCGATACGGTAATATGACGACACACATTCTCAAAATCTTATACTCAACTTTGATGTCCAGTAAATATTTTATTTTAAAGTTTTATTTCGCTCGATCACACGCATGTTATATTGCTAATTTATTTCCAGTTTCTTAAATAGGCCATTATCATATGATGTAAGCTACTTTCTGAATTCGATGTCTAAAACCCTTGTCTAATTTCACCCGAGAAGGTAATATGACGACACACATTCTCAAGTTCCAATACTCAACATTGATGTCCAGTAAATATTTTATTTGGAAATTTTATTTCGCTCGACCACACGCATGTGATATTGCTAATCATGTTTTAAAAGCGCAACTGGCATTCGGGAACCTCTATGTATGCCTTCCCATTTCTAAATTCTTTAGATTATCACCGACCTCACTAACACTTGAAACTTGAAAATGTCAGAACCCGACCGCATGTGTGTGACATGACGTAACCACTAAGATTAATATTGTGATTAGTATTGTGATTAGAATAACATTTGCATGTTATTGTATATCAAATATTGTATATATGTTTTGCATGTTACTCATTAATTTGGGTCTTCGCAATAAAGCATTCATTCATTCATGCATATTTATATAACATGTATATATTTGTCGTTTGTATATATGCTCTCCTAAATTGAGGAGGTTAACAATAAACTACTACTATACCAATCATAATTATCGCGTAAACTGCACGTAATTGCAATGCTAGTACTCTATGTTGTGTAAACAAACGCAATGTTATGTAAACAAACAGTACTTAGTTTGCGATAAGCAAAACACTCAACATCGGTGAGACCCCACTAAGTGAACGTTGGATAGAAAGGACCACCAAATTGTTTACAACATACGGTATAACGCTCGTTAATCATTGACTCTCAACATTCAGGTGTTGAATTGAGATGTTCTCACTTGTCCGGCAGGTATTGTATCGGAGGTAGGTGTGATAATCCTCAACATGAAAGAGTTGCCGCTTATAGTCTGTATCTGCAGTTACTTAGGTTTTTAACTGTTTTACAGTTTTTTTATTTAAGCAACATTTGGGCTGATTTACCGGTATTCCATTTGGGGACCATTTGAACAACAGTTGCACTTAACGATTTATTATATTATATTATTTATATATTTAATACATTTATATAATATAATACATTTATATAATATAATACATTTATACAACATAATAATCATCACATACAATACAATCAAAAACACATCAAAAGCCAGAAAAATTTCCACATGAATCTAAATAATCTAACACCCCGAACTGCCCTTCTCTATAGACTCTCTTGTAATGACGAAGGCTGTTGTTGACGCTCCTGTATTTTCTCTGCTGTTGTCTGACGCGACCACCATTGCTCACTTGTAGTATTATCGACTCATGATACGCCTGTTCTTTTTTAATGAAATAAATGAAGTTGAACAGGTTCGGCTTGCCCCCCGGCAGATAATTCTGCAGTTTCTTATGCCAGCCTTCGCTATGACAGTAAATCCTGTGCGAATGACGCGAGTGTATCAAATAAATAGATAGTCTGTATATAGTAACGGGCACATCCACCCTGACTTAGTCTTTATCTTTTTATAAAAATAAAAAAAATCTATTTTTAGCTATTATGTCCAATGATCACATATCAACAACGTTGCGATATTCACAGTACTGCCGAATAAGGAAGAGTCTCAATCGCACTTAAAGGTTTCATGACATAAGTTTTGGGTGGATGTGCCTTCAATCAATACATTAATATTACATATACTACAATATAATTATGTACCTGTTAAATGTGCTTTTGTCATTTATTTGTATTTATATTTATGTATCTCAAATGCCATGTATATTGGTTTATCGAGATTAAAGAATTGAATTGAACATGGTTTGTTGTTCTTGGACCGTCATTGTCGAAGTGATTCCATGTCTGTCTACCGTGGTCGCCTTCCACCATAGTCCGTGAATTTCTCGATGTCGTTACCTGCTGGTGCCTCTTCAAGTACTTCGAACCAGGTGTCGCTGATATCACCTACCGGCAGGAATGGTAAAGCAGTTGCCCTTCGAATCAGCTTCTTCGTTTCACCTTCGTACGGAAGTTTGGCCGTTGTTGTTGAATTGGTCACCGTAAATCACTCTCCGTAAATCACGTTGCTTATCGCTCACTATTTACGTACTCCATATAAACAAACGCTCGGCTCACACAAATTGTGTTTTGTGAACACTGTCGCATCCATACTATCATTGTACTATACGCTTAGTATATTTTTGAGGAAATTTTCATAATTTAGTAACTGTTATTTCTAAATTACAACCTATAACGAAGGCCTTCCGTGCCTTTAACGAACACAACACACGAGTTTTCTAAGCGTGAGCGAGAAGTTAACTTTGATTGAAGGCATGTCAAGAACCATCCACTCGGTCTGTTTTTATTGGCTGTGTGACTGGGTAATTTGAATGCATCCGCTAATTTCACCCAGTTGTCAATCGACTGGTCACCTAACGACCACAGACGAGGTTTAATTGTAACTGGACCGTCAATGTATGTTTAAACCTGGTTAAAACTCAGGTGCTTAAACTGGCGATGACGAATCCTGGGCTTTCGGATATTCGATCCAGGGTAAAACAATTGAAAACAGTTCATGCCGCTGCACATGTTCCTACATGATCGTCTTCTCTGTTGAGTCATTTGTGAATATATAATAAATTGGACTGTATATATAGACAAATAGTCCCACGCACATCCCGCATTTATTTGGGAAACTTAATCACGTACCGACTGTTATAACAATATATCGCGCAAATACGCACATAATATACCTATAATTTGCAAATAGGTTCACATTGAATTATTTTATTCTGAAACATGACTCATATCGGTTTTTTCGTTTTATTCCGCGGGTCACATTGAAAACACATTTTAAAGAGCTTACAACTGATAAGTCGTGAGTTGGTTTAGTTGTGCCATTGTCCGCTCATAAATAGTGAAGTCATTATGAGTCGATACTGTGACTAAACGCTCTCATTTTTCAATTCTAAGCAGATTATAAACCTAAACAAAATTAATACCTGGCGGTTTAAAGCCACATGGCGGTTTGCGCTCCAAAATACACATAATATTATTCGAGTTTCCCGGTATCGAAATATGCCGATAAATAACTCAACTACATTTCTACGAGCATTCTGTAACCCCAAAAAGACGCGTTGAAGTAATTAAAAATACAACTATGAACACGGTGTTTGAGTACCAAACAACAAACATTCATTTGTACGAAATGGAATAAAAAAGAAAACGTCTGGAAAATGGCTGTGACTTTGGTAAGTATTTTTCAGAGCACATGAAGCCGATATATCAATACATCGTATAGTAATCGACCTATCGTATCCGCCCTCCGAATTGCGTAGACAAAATGTGAAGGTTCGAATGGGCCATGTCCGTTTAACAGTCGAAATTCACGAGAGAGTAGCGACCCAGAGAGAGAGAGAGAGATAGAGAGATAGAGAGAGAGAGAGAGAGAGAGAGAGAGGGAGAGAGAGAGAGAGAGAGAGAGAGAGAGAGAGAGAGAGAGAGAGAGAGAGAGAGAGAGAGAGAGAGATGGCGCATATATAAGAGAATTACAATATATTTAATGCTGCACAAACGCGGCTCCAGTCATTAACGGGTTAAAGTAAGAAGATTTTAACGGTAAAGATGTACTAGTCACGCATTCTAGCCCTGAAGAATTCGAAGTCTGCTTAAATATATTCTTTGAATATTATATCCTTATATGAAGCGATGTTCTCGTTAGTAACGAGCACATCGCTAATATTCAAAGAATTTAATTAAGCAGACGTTTTTTACAGGGCTATAATGCGTGACTAGTAAATCTTATAATGCGTGACTAGTAAATCTTATAATGCGTGACTAGTAAATCTTTACAAAATCTACCGTTCAAATCTTCTGACTTTATTAGAGTTCGTGAACTTCGTGTACTAATGGCGTCGACTCCTTAACCACAGCAGAATTATGGGTAACTTTTCAGGATTAGTCGGAAATATGGTTTGTTGCCATTAATCGGAAAGCACTCACTGAGAGCTTTCCGATGAATGGCAACAAGCCATATTTCCAACTAAATCCTGAAAAGTTACTCATAATTCTGCTGTGGTTAAGGAGTCGATTATTTAGGGCATTACTGTACTTGTATCCATGAGCCGCAGAGCGTTGACACTTGACAGTTTTTACACCGGATCGCATAACGAGTTTCTTCTAAATACCTCAGTTATTGCCATTAAGAAGAGAAATCTGACACCAGCAACCCTTTTCGCGGACATCAGATTCAAACGACTGTAACCACATAAGTCAGACCGCGTGAGCGATAGAGACGTCACGTTCAGAATTATCTTGCGATGACTAGCGATGACATTACAAATGTTCATCACAGGCTTTCAAGCGACGAGATAAAGGTATTTTATTGCTTTCTTGACAATTATTATAAACAACAGTTTAGTGCGCATGGTTCGTTCTGGATCCACTTAAAACCATTAAAGGAATCAGGGAGCTAAATGTGTTCCAGAGTCGGGGAGCGAGTGCACCGTGGAACGCTAGATGTGAAGGTAACTGAAGAATGGGCTTCACCTGATACATGTGACACGTTATGAAAGGATGAAAGGATGAAATCTTGTTTATTTGATTTTTACATCATATCTAAACAATTTAAAATGGTGAATTAATGGGGGAATGGATTTTTGTGAGTGGGAAATTTATTTAACTAGCTACTGTAGTTCTGTGTTTTTCCAGGTAAAATTTGGCTGTGGGATAGAACTGAAAAGAGCGTTCCGTGGTAGTCTATTCCGGTTATGGTAGCAATACAGAGCGTTTGTCTGACTTCTGGCGAAAAGATGAAAACGGCTGAAAAATGGCTGTGACTTTGGCAAGTGTTTTTCATAGCATATGAAGCCGGTATGTCAATAGTTTGTTTATTTATCGACTTATCGTATCCAAATTACGTAGGAAAAAAATATGGAGGTTCGAATGAGCCATGTCCGTTTAAGACGCCGCCTGGGGTCCACAGCACTTATACCGTGACACCCCCGTGTCAATGTACCCGTGTATATCAATATCCAACGACTCGATTGATCGAGAAACAGAGGAGTACCGAAGGACAAACATAAAGTTTAGCTACAACGTCATTAACGTCCACCACACACAATCATACACGAATAAATATTGAATTTACTATATAATATTGTACAAACGGGTCTTCGAAAAGAAAAACAATGTTGTTAGAAAACTCGGCGATTTTTTTGTTTTTTATTACCCACTCATTTTATTTTCTACAGAACTCGTGAGCTCAAATTACTACATATACAAGCCATTGATTTTACCACAGAACTCATGAGCTACCACAAAACTCGGCATTGTTACTACAGAACTCGTGAGCTACCACAAAACTCGGCGATTGTTACTACAGAACTCGTGAGCTACAACAAAACTCGGCGATTGTTACTACAGAACTTTTGAGCTGCCACAAAACTCGGCAATTGTTACTGCAGAACTCGCGAACTACTACAAAACTCGACGATTGTTACTATATAACTCGTGAGCTGCCACAAAACTAGGCGATTATTACTACATAACTCTTGAACTACTACATAACTCGTCGGTTACTACAAAACTCGGCGATTGTTACTACAGAACTTGTGAGCTACCACAAAACTCGGCGATTGTTACTACAGAACTCGTGAGCTACCACAAAACGTGGCGTCATTTTTTGGGTGATGTTAGGAGAATGGTTGGCATGACCCCTGAGTACCAACTGATCCGTTTCATGCACCCGAACAAGTCCATAATATGTCTTTAAAGTTAGCCATCTTTGGGCAAACTTAAAGATCCATGTTCCGATTTGACACATAATTAGTGAAAATTCTCTAAGGGAATTATCAGTTTACCAAGCAATCGCGACAATTCACACAAAACAAATCTTCCATCAGTTTTGCGTTAGAAACGAGCACAATAGATCATAATTGAGAACTAACGTTATTATCTACCTCTTATGGGAAACGAAAGCAATCATATACGCTGTTCGTAATTTTTTCTATTCTGACAAAAATTAAATACTCCGTTTTGAAATTCGACATTTTATCACAAGAACATAATAATTGCATTGTATTAACCCTTTACCCAACAAACCGGCCAAAACCGGCCAAATAAAGCTTCAACAGCCTAAAATATCTTCGGTCTGTCTCAATAGAACCATACAAATATGGATATCATTGGAACCGGCTCCTTGACCACATTGTGATAGTTACAGTTATACCCTGTGCCAATGCATTCTCTTATATATGCGAGTCGACCATAGGTCGCCTCGCATATATAAGAGAATGCATTGGCCTAAAAATAAATATAAATTTTAACACTTTTTACCAATTTTTCTTACATTCTTTACCAATTTTATAATTTTTAATGTGTTAAGCCAATGCATTCTCTTATATATGCGAGGCGACCTATGGTCGACTCGCATATATAAGAGAATGCATTGGCACAGGACCCTTCTGTTGGGTAAAGGGTTAATGGGCTAATAGACACGTTTAATTGGCACGATCTAATCAAGTTCTGGTATAGAAAATGTACCAATGTTAGTTATTGGTTTGATGAGACTAAAACATTGAAAACGTTCAATTCAATTTAATTACTCTTCATCATGTTAGATATCACAGAGTATGTGCATAATTACAATATAACAATACATATATTATATAGTGTGCGATGCATGAGGAGTTCTGAGTTATTATTATGTGCAAGATTGTACACAATATATATTGAAATTCAACAGTTATTTAATTCAACAACCCATGGTGGTGTCCTAACGTGGGCGGTATTGTATGCCTCAGGAGAGCCTAAAGAATGGCATAACCCTTTTAATGAATAAAGAAAGATTTTGTGTTCTCTTCCCCTTTCCCGAATTGAATAGTTCATTCAATTTAATAATATTCGGTTTTCGGTAGAAGTAGGGTTTTATATATCTCTCTCGTAGAGTCTGCAATACAGGGCATATTAAAATTACATGGAATTCATCACCGAGTTCAGATTAGCTAATAGCATAGTCAAGTCAATTACGGACTTGTGTAGAGAGTGATCAATAGTTTGCCCTCCAAAGAGGACAGTAGTTTCATCAAAAGACAGTAGGTCGCGTCTGCTCGACCAATTCAAAATCAATTGACGGGTTGGACGTGACGAAATTACAGAAACTATCGGGCGCAAATTGGAAAATTTTCACTCCGGAATCCAGTTGAAATATGCGAAGGTCATTCAGCGAACAGTCGCCGTTACTCTGGTGAACGACGGGGTCACGCTGGCGGAGATCAAGCAAAAATAAGCAATCTGGCACGCCCGACTGTTGTGTCGATAACTGAACTTACTGGTCCAATAAATGGCATTTCCGGCCGAAGTAGCGAGGTGCATTTAACACGGAAAAGCCCTGTGGTCACTCCGTGCCGTCGTGAATGCATGTAAATTCCGCTGCTTGGGTCGTGGTCACGGTTGGTTGGGTACTCGGATACAACCCATTTAAGGGGCCTGCAACGTTATCATCGGTACAATAGGTTCACTTGGACCTAAATATTCACATAAGTTAATATTGGGCTTATTTGATTCTAAAATAAGTCCATAGTTTAGTTTTTCTCGTTTCTCGTTGGCGCGGGCCACTGTGAAAACACCTTATGAAGAGCCTACATCGGGCAAATCGATTTAATATGGTAAATGCAAATAAATAAAGCCGATATGAACTTATTTGACTTTAAACGGATATGGCTTATTCGAACCTCCAATTTATTTTCTACGTGATTTGGAGCGACGGATACGATAGGTCGATAAATAAGCGGACTACAGATATACCGGCTACATATTCCCTGAAAGTCACTTGCCAAAGTCACAACCATTTTTCAGCCTTTTTAAACTTTTCGCCAGATTTCAGACAAACGCTCTTTATTGCTACCATATCAGGAATAGACTACAACGGAACGCTCTTTTCTGTTCCATGTCGTGAAAAATGCTGTTTTATGTTTGGGACCCAAAGCTGTATTCACAGTTGTATTTTTCATTAATTCAATGTGTCTCTTTGGGTTACAGGATGCTCGTGGATAGATAGTTAAGATATTTATCGACCTATTTCGATATTGAGAAAAATTCAATAGTGAATAATATTATGTATGTTTTTGGAGCGCAAACCGCCATGTGGTTTTAATATGGTAAACGCCAATAAATAAAGCCGATATGAACTAATTTTACTTGAAATAAGTGCACATGGAACTTATATTTCGTTAACGTTTCGGTCCAGATAGGGCTTATTTCACATCTAAATAATGCCCAAAATGAGATTATTCCAGTCCCATGAAACAAGTTCGCTATGAGCTCATTACCGCGAGAACAGTCTGTTTTAATTTTAATGATTCTAGACCACTAATTTGGGAATCAAGTTCCAGTTTTCTTCAGAATAAAATACCAATTAAAAAATGATATTTGTCAGCACCAATGCCACCAACATATCCTCGCGGAAATACACACATAATCGGCCTATAATGTGAAATAGGTGCATAATGTGATTATTTGATTCTAAAATAAGCAGATAATGGACTCTTACCCCTAACTTCGTTTTATGGCGCGAGCAACAGCGAAAACACTTGTTAAAGAGCGTACATCTGAAAGGTCGTGAGCTGGCTAATTTGTGTCATTGTCCGCACATAATCTGCTTAGAATCGCCTCATTATGAGTCGATAATGTGACTAAAAATATTTAATTTTCAGCAAATTATCGACTAAAAATAAGGCGATTCTAAGCAGATTACCTACCTAAAATAAGTTATGTTATAAGCAGATACTTTGCTGGTTTTCGGGAGAACAGGCTGAAGCCACATAAACCATTATTTCCTCTTTGTTCTATACATTGATGGTAGTCCAGTAATTCCCCCAGAAATTGCGCGTGCATACACTGTTAGAAAATAATGTCGGTTCGACGGTTTCGGGCCGTCATAATCGACGGTCCCATACCGTTTGATCAGTTCGACGGTTTTTTACCGTTATTTTATGTGGCCATGAAAATTGTCTAAATTAAATATTTTCGTGATTCAAAGTCATGCCGTCAAAATTCAATAGTATATTTATCGGCGACCATATTATATACGGCAATGACTCCATACCGTATGACTGAATCTTACTCTGCTGATATTTAATATGTATTATTCATGCGGCATTCATTCTGTGTTATGCGGGACCGTACGAATTATCATGAGTACGGTACGTAATTCTCATTCTGGTGTTAAGTTCCGGTTACAATACACCAAATGATTTGCATAGGCCTCTGTGTTAACAAATCCCGCTGCCCTGTATTCGCAGGAAAGCTTTGATCCTGCACGAGTATCACAAATTGAAGAACGCCCTTTTTAGACACAAGAAAATGTGCTCAAAATTACTTGTCAACGATCTCGATCTCGCTGCAGTTTGACAAACGTCACAATACCCTTAAAATTTAGAAAAAAATGACATCGAAAAAAACACCAACCCCTCCCATAAATTATTCGCCAATTTGAAAGCCGTAACTGTTCACCATGTGGCTATATTTGATGTTTCTTGTCGGGAAACGCGTTTCTGCATTTTTTCGTGCAATTTTCATCCATGTATCATTGACCATTCAGCTGCCAGGATTTTTTTTTATGCTGATCCTAGCTTGGGGGTCCCAGGGGAAATCTATTTACTAATTTTGATTTGGTGTATTATAACCTTCCCGCTTTAGCACTTAGCTCATTTCGATTCGCCATTTATAGTTGGCGTTGCGTATTTGATTGCAAACTATTATTTTTTTGGGAAACTGTTAACTTTTCGATTGTGGACAGTTGTTAAGACGGTCTGATTTCGGTTCCTTTGATAACCGGACAAGTTTCAATTCTGCTAAAACCGGCTTAATCATTGACAATTTCCAGTAAATTCGAGAGTAGAGATTCATGTCAATCATGGCATGATCCGCCGCCGGGGTCTGACTTCATTCGACGCAGTGCTGATGTTGAAATTGACAGTGTTGTGACTTAGTATCAAAACAATGGCACATTTACTTACACCAGAGGATACAGGTACAATTAACACAAGCTTCGATGTCAACCAATAGTGACAATAATAACAACGACTCAACGAGCAGCTATTACTATTAGAATCTTGACAATCCAGTTAACAGTGTTCTGAATCTGATTGTTTCAAAGCACATGCATGTACATTTACAAGAGAGGATACATGTACATGTACTGTACGCACCAGTGTTATTAACAAGAGCATCAATGTCAACAACAACACAGTAAACAACTGACGCCGCGCAGTGACGGATGATCACATATCTACAATTCCAACTTTACAATTTAAACGGACAAATTAATCTCGTGTTCATCAATTTTCATTGAAACGTGTGGATGAGACATTGTCATCATTCGCCATGCTATCGTCAAGTTATTACGACAATTTACCGGGAGTACACTATTGGTTGGATGTTTTATGAAATTATCTTTGGCTGACTCACTGATATTGATACTAAGTCAGTGTACTGTTTGATGCATCATGCTTTAAAATTTCATGGAAATACAGGAGAACATTGTCGCCAAGTCATCGCGCACAGTTATTTTGGGGTCTGCTGTTTTGAAGGTTCCAATCCCAACTAGCTGTTATTGATATACAGTACCAGTCACAAGAAGTGGTATATTAAGGGCGCTATTTTCGCGCCCAATATCGCAATAATATTGCAAGTGGAAACGCTTATAAGCATGTCGCTTGTGATATTATTGCAATATTTTGCGCTTAATATCGCAATATTTCGCATAATATTGCGACACCTTGCGCTCAAAATTGTGACATTTAAATCAAATTATTGCTTCTTCTATATTGTTTATTGTATAAATAGAGACAATGTTTTAGATATGTATATAATTATAGTTGTAAATGCTATATGTACACTATATGTACATTATATGTACACTACATGCACATTATTTATCTAATATAAATATAACACTATCGGGTCTGTATGAAATTTAGCGCGCTTAGTATCGCAATATTTTGCGTTCAATATTGCAATAATAAGCGCGACAGATTTTTGGTATTGTGCTATAATCACGCCTTTTTCTAAATTAAACACGCTCAATATCGCAATAAAGGTGCGCCTAAAAATACCACTCCCTCTGACTGGTACTGTATTGTCATGATGTACGGATTCACCTGTTAAAACAAAAACTGTGTTTACAAGTGACTGGACAATTTCACGCCTTACAAGTTACCAAAAAGTATGCCATTAAGATATTTTACTTTTACATGTACATAAATTTGAGTTTTAACTGTGAAGCTTTGTTCTTTTTATGGCTTGAAATGACATGCCGATTCATGTTTTAGAATGGTTGAAATTAGTATTACTCATAACTGAATAGTGGTGGGTGTCATTGGGTTGGCTTATCAGCTATTACTAGTATCGTTTTTTATTTACAGCCATATTTATACAGTAGTTAGTGAAAGGCGAACACATTACACGTGCGCAGCCTTTATCCGGATTATATTCTACGAGGCCGATAACAAGCTTGATCCTCATAAGTATTGTCTATCACTTTATGCATTGAGGATTTACATTTCATCAAAACTATGATCGTAACATAAGAACTAAGATGTATTTTTCAGTTACGAATAATACTAGTTTCGACCATTCAAAAACATATGAATCGTAATGCCTACCGGGAAATCATATTGTCACCATGGGAACCTGGCTAATTCTATGGTAAATTAGCAAATTAAGAGCAAAAAATTGGTGTTGACCCATGAAAAATACCATTGGTCTGACCTTTATTAGTTACGGTCTTGATATTAATTAAACGGTGTTGAACCGTAAAAAATACAACGGACTGACAGTTACTGGTTACGTTCTGCCAGTTACTTAAACGGTTTTATACCGTGGAACATGTTACGGCCTGACCGTATGTTTAACGGTCAAATGTTGGCAGCGATGTTACGCGGTCTCAGACCGTTAAAGCGACGGTCTTTTTTCTAACAGTGTAGTCATTTATTTTGAATTTCAATATGAGTGGCTTTGGATTGGTAATAAGGGAGGTGTATTTTTCAATAGACTTACATTGATTCTCGCTGTTTGGGAGTGTTAAAAGCAGTGGCAGACCAATACCTGCAATTTACAACATGTCGTTTAATGTTGGAATCCGCGCGAATTCCTATTTTAATATTCGCCGGAAATTGCGAAGGATTTACAATATCTCTAAATGTAGTTAGAAATCTAAAAGCGGGGTTTAGTGTAGATTCAGTATATATTAGTAACAATACTCCCTCCACAACAAACAAGATCTGCCAACAAATTACTTATTATCTATGTTCCATAAATCCTCGGCAATTCATCCCCGTTCGTTATCTCCAGTATAAACCCCGGAGTTTAACCATTTCTATACTAAATTGATTTTCCCAGTCAGCTACATTGCGTATGCTATGTGTGCATGCAATTTATGTTCGGATTGACCTAGATTGACATATGCCGGCTATTTAGTAATTTTACAAGAAATAATATATACTGATTGTGTTAAAGTAATATTATCTCTATTTAAGTCCAAAAATAGTTGAAAACATATGGAGGAATTTTTCTTTTAGCTGGGGAAAAAAAAAATTGTTGTGCCCTGTTCACCACCCACCCACCGCATCTTAGATGCTCTGGAAAAAGTGTTGACCCCCTTTAATATCACTAAAATAAGAGTAATTGCACATTTCTTCACATTAAAGGAGACGTGTATATTCATGATATAATTTCACACAAAGAAAATAAAAATAATAATAAATTTATAAGTTTCGTAGACCTATAATGGAAATAAATTGGCTCTGGTTTGCTATTGGTAACAATAACTCACGAAGAAGATTTAAGATTTGCACAGTTAGAAGCAGGACAATTTATTGAAACAAATTTGAGACAATAACATTCACACTGGAAATTCTAAAATCTTTCTACGATTAAAATGACGTACATTAAATATGGGATCTGGGTCAGCATGGAGAACGTTCGATAAAATATAATAAATAATGAATGTCTTGTCGTTGACTATGCCAAAATAGTGGTCCTCGTGGAGGAACAGTCCCCTCGCCTCTGGCTCGGGTACTATTTCTCCCCTCGGACCACTATATTTGCATAGTCACCTCCAAGTCGTGCAATATTTATATACTATATGAATATTATCAAAATAATCTCTATTCTATTCTCAATCTCCCATGCATATAGTAAGTAAGTAATGGTTTATTCTCAGCCACTATTTGTGGGACATGATAATAAGTGTATACACTATATACAAATGAGAAAATTCCAGTGGTTTTTTTCTGAATATTGGAACTGGCGGCATGCACATAAACAAAATGCAATGGAAACAATCATGAGGTACAATCCAATATTATAAAGTAATTATACAATGTTGTGTGCAGTATGTGTTTTTCTTGTACGAGTCCAGGTTGTGGTGAAAAGTCATATTGGACGAGACACGCAGAGTCGAGTCCAATATGACTTTTCACCACAACCTGGACGAGTACAAGAAAAACACATACTGTACACAACATTGTATAATGACATTCTTATTAACCATCTGTATGTTTATCCAAATTTTGGGAATAAAACTTGTTGTGGTTACTTTTGGTATTTGTCGGCACTTGATACTCTATTAAAGCCTGCATTTGTTCATCAGAAAGCATGATTTGGAACAGTAAACACGGAAGTGAAAACAAAACTCAATGCGGAAGTGAAACGTCTGCTAAATCCACCACAGTATTGCGCGCGCATCACAATTTCACCGATTCATTTGGCAGAGTTACTTCGTGACGTCACGGAGTCCCGATTAAAAAAAAGTCCAATATGACCATTTCCCGGATTATCACGTGACGGCTTTTGGCAATCAGAAAGAGTGTTAGTTAACCCTTTCAGTGCCAAGTCCGATTTTTGTATCAACCCATATACCCTGTGCCAATGCATTCTCTTATATATGCGAGTCGACCATATGTCGCCTCGCATATATAAGAGAATGCCTTGGCCTAACAAATTTTCATCATTTGTTATTATTTTTTACAATTTTTTACAATTTTAATAATTTTTTCTTATATTCTACTCTCTTTCAGTGCCAGACTTATTTTGTAGGTTTAGTGCCAGGGAATCTTACGTTTTTCATGGGCATCAAAATTATTACTATGAATACTTGGTGATAGTTTTTTAGTTATAACATGCCCCTAAGGTTTTAACCAGTTTGTTTTTAAATTCGCTCTAGCATGCTTAAGCATACCCAAAAAAAATTCAACCCAAAAAAAACATTTTTGATTTTTTTTTTGGATTTTACAGACGTAAATTAGGGCCGATGAGATCGGCCCCTGGCACTGAAAGGGTTAAGGGAAGGATAATAAATACATTATAATGTCCGCGATAGAAGTTTCTATACATCATCTAAAGATTCTAAGCGAACCAAAGAAGGGGTGTCACACATTCTGTGTTTTCTATTATACCTGCTATGCTATGAGGCAACAGTCAAACATGTTTATCCGTTAATCCGGACATGGCTCATTCCAGCTTCCAAATTTTGTCTACGTAATTTGGAGGGACAGATATGATATGTCGATAAAGGTATAGGATGATATAGGAGGTATAAGATAGGTTGATAATACACAAACCATTGATAAACCGGCTCCATATGCTCTGAAAAACACTTGGCAAAGTCACAGTAGTTTTCCAGCCGTTTTCAATGTTTCGCCTGAATTCAGACAAACGCTCTTTATTTCTATCATACCAGACTACCATAATAGACTAACACGAAACGCTCTTTTCTAATCAATGTGCAAATCGCGGTTTTGTGTTTGGGACCCAAACACCGTGATTTGTATTTTTCATTACTTCAATGCGTCTTTTGGGGTTACAAAATGCTCGTAGAACGGTAGTTCAGATATTTATCGACCTATTTCGATACCAGGTAACATTCAAAAGCGAATAATATATGTATTTTGGAGCGCAAACCGCCATGTGTCTTTAAAAGGTATATGTACTAGTCGTTTGTTTTCACAGAAATAAAATATATGTTAGAATTTGGAACGAGAAACTGGAAACTCGCGTCGGTTTCTGTGTCCGATCATAGTGCCAGCGGACCAGCCTCTTCTCAAAACAAGATGATCAGACTTGCTTTCTGACAACAATCAAGCTGTCTTGATGAACACACAATAGCTTCTGGTAGATCGGTTCATTTCTATTGAAACTGACTGTCTACAGCGGATATTAGAATCCACCGCGAACATGTATTATCTCTCCAGAAATCAAAATACCCCCTCGCCGGTTCGGAAGAACGCTTGCCTTAGTTTGGTGTAAACATATTTATTTTCCGACCCCGATAGCAAACAAGTGCATTGTGTTAAGAAATTGCTGATCAACCCTGCCCAACTCTCCCTTACATTAAATACCAACTGGCCCAGGGGTGGTGTTTGCTGATTTTTTCCAGACACAAGGCGGGGTATGTCCGGACCGCGGAAAAGAATGAGTATAATGCGATTTTTCCAATACACTGAAATTTACTCATGTTTGTCCTCGATTAACCTTAAAGGCACGGGCGGCGTTCGTTGCAGAAATATTCACATTTGTTCAAATCGCCATCAGCAGAAGGAATATTTAAATATATATAGTTTTGTTCATATGCCAAGCATAATCAGCGCGTAAATAGTATATTTTCGTCAAGACGTACGATGCTGTACATTGTATACGCGAAAAAGAGCCTGGTCGTGTTACAGAAGTTTTTGATTTTGTTCACATAACACAGCGAAATTATATTGGTTAATCACACACAATGATATAAACGCTCTATATTATTTCCATATCAGGAAAACAGTAACAAATAAAGCTCTTTATGTTTACCATATACGGATCTAAACAAAAGCTAGGTTCTGTAACGTTTTTTGCTTTTGTTTACATAACAAAGGAAAACAGTTGACAATAACATACTGTTTATGCCATATTTCTGATTGGTATAAGAACAAGGTCTGTCTATATTTTACTATTATTTCTGTTTATGGCGGTTTTTGACGGAGGTGAATATTTTAACAGCATACCCACCGCCAACGCCACCCGTATCTTTAAATAGACACCTTATCCATGCACATGAGTATAATTTATAACACATTTAGCTCCCTACATGTAAATGTAGGTGTCTATATATGGTCTTAGAACTATATAAATATGTTGTCGAGACTCGCTATACAACCGAATACAAGACTCCCGAAACAAAAGCAACTGTTTGCTGTATCTCATTTGCGTACTACAACTGTTAAGAACATATGGGTAATCGCTATGCGGCACTAAAGCAATATTAATAAACATAGGTAATTACAACAGTGGGGGTATACATAAACGAAATTATTGGAAAGGGGGTTATAAAAACCAATGAGCTTATTTTAAGTTTGTTCCCCTTTTGTTGCGCGCCCACTATATTAAGAGGAGAGGATGTCAGACGGGAAGTACTTGGCTTAGTTTAAACCCACCACGCCATTCGGACATGGGGAATTAAACAAGCACAGGCGCTTATTTTAAGTGTGTTCCCCGTTTGTTGCGTGCCCCTTATAGTAAGAGGAGAGGATGTCAGACGGGAAGTACTTGGTTTAGTTTAAACCCACCACGCCATTCTACATGTAGATTATATATACCACCGGCCCAGGGGCTTATTTTAAGTTGCCCCCCCCCCATTGATGCGCGCCCCCTATATTAAGAGGAGAGGATGTCAGGCGGGAAGTACCTGGCTTAGTTTTAACACACCACGCCATTCTACATGTATATTATATATACCACAGGCCCAGGGGCTTATTTTAAGTCCCCCCCCCCTTGATGCGCGCCCCCTATATTAAGAGGAGAGGATGTCAGGCGGGAAGTACCTGGCTTAGTTTTAACACACCACGCCATTCTACATGCAGATTATATATACCACAGGCCCAGGGGCTTATTTTAAGTCCCCCCCCCACCTTGATGCGCGCCCCCTATATTAAGAGGAGAGGATGTCAGGCGGGAAGTACCTGGCTTAGTTTTAACACACCACGCCATTCTACATGTAGATTATATATACCACAGGCCCAGGGGCTTATTTTAAGTTGCCCCCCCCCCTTGATGCGCGCCCCCTATATTAAGAGGAGAGGATGTCAGGCGGGTAGTACCTGGCTTAGTTTTAACACACCACGCCATTCTGACATGGGGGGATTAGACAACAAGCCCGGTGGCTTATTTTAAGTTTGGTCGCCCTTTGCTGTGCTACCCCTCTATAAGTGAAGAGGGGGTCAGACGAGAAGAACTTGGTTTAGTTTGAACACACCACGCCGTTACGACGAACTAGACTCGACTTGACGTCTAACTTGGGGCTATATATCCTTTGAAAAACATCATACTTAAAGGTACTCAATCCGATTCGATGGTCCCCACATCATCAGATTCCGACAAATTTTTTTGAAATGCCGCTTCAGTTATCTGAATCGATCAATTGTCCAAAGTCAACTATACTATAAAATTGCCCAAAACCTGTTGATTATCAACATTTTGTTCAACGAAATTTTGCCGGTTTGTCAAATATCTGACCCCCAAAAGCCACTTGATTTTAGAGTTATCCATCTTCATCCGCAATTTCGTCCGTGGCTGTCTTCTCATCAACTTTTAACCAGGCCACTAAAAAGTACCGGTGGTGAAAAATAATAGATGTCAGAAATCGATATCTGATCACTCTCAGCTTTGATGGGTGGGTTCATCGACTCGCGATCGTATCAAATATTGTTTACCCCCGGAGCTAATGAATTATTAATTTGAGAGGGTTAATTCTGATTATGCATCTTTAAACTTGTATTTTAATACTTGATCATTTTGAAAGCGGATGAAAATAACGTCTTATGCTTGTATTCGCCAACTTGGTTTATGTTATAAACCGGGTAGTTTACTTGGCAGCGAATGAACACACACGGTACCTTCGCTAGCGTTTACATCACACAATGTCGATGAGTCAATCTATCATATTTGCCATTAAATTATGTTAATACCCACCGCCGCAAGACTAAATCGCGAACACTCGCCGGATATAATCCCCACGCAGGGCGGTGTATAGGTGCAAATACTCAGACTGAATCTTTCTACGGAATGAGTTATGATGATATATGATTATGTATATAATGATATAATCTTCGAATTATTCTTTTCACCAGTGGTGTATTCTGCGCCCCGACCTTTTCCCACGGTTTCTCATGATTGAAATGAACTAAACGTGTACTGCTATATATGCGCAGCATGTTTTATGTGACCGGTAATCAATCTATGATCGCTGTCAAGGTTACAATCAACTAATTATTTCCCATATGCGACAGTGTTAAGCCTTGCCAACGATGCATTACCGTACTAAGCCAAACTTGAAATATTTTGGCGTTTAGAACTCCACGTCGGACATAAATTTGTCAAAAAAGAAATGGTGCCTTACCATATTTATTCCTGAAATAAATTGGCATTTGCACAACTACCCACTTTTTTGCAAAATAATTTCAGTATAGAAAAATACCCCCATCCCTACCAAATTTGGCGACTAACGTAGACGCTTGATGAACATTTCCACACAAATAGCCGAGGAATTAACATAGCTTATTAACTTATTTTTTCTTTCACATTGATCAACTGAAGATGTTATACACCATTCAGCTGCCGGGTTTTGTTATGCTCACTCGAGTTTCCCTACACAAATGCTAAGGGGCGTAATTTCAATTATTTAGTTGCTTATAACCTCAACCCCCATGGTCAGATAATCATACACCGCGGCGATATCGTTCCATCGAGGACCACTGCAGCTTCGCATTAAGCCTTGCCCAGTGTAAACAACCCAGACTAATTATAAACCCCATTGGTGAATACGAGCCAATGTGTAATTTTTTTTACACATTGATCGTCGTGATAATGATGACTAATCATTCCCCATGGGAACAATCAACCGGGTTCGTGTACTAACGTCGTCAGTTCACGAACCGGTTAAAGTCAAAATATTTGAACGGTAGATTTTGTAGAAGATGTACTAGACACGCATTCTATCCCTGAAGAATTCGAAATATTCTTAATTAAATTGTTTGAATATACTATCTATATATGAAGCGATGTTTGGGAATAGCAACTGAAAAAATGTATGTAAATTGTCTTGTGTAGATTTACCGGTCACCAGGGACGTGACGACGTGGGTTTTCTTCTGGAGTTTAAAATTGCTCAACAATTTTAATTTCCTTGCGGGCACATAATCAGTTGTTAACCCTTTACCCAACAAAACGGCCAAAACCTGCCAAATATAGCTTCAACAGCCTAAAATATCTTCGGTCTGTCTCAATAGAACCATACAAATATGGATATCATTGGAACCGGCTCCTTGACCACATTGTGATAGTTACAGTTAGCCCTGTGCCAATGCATTCTCTTATATATGCGAGTCGACCATAGGTCGCCTCGCATATATAAGAGAATGCATTGGCCTAAAAAAAAAAAAAAATCTTACATTCTTTAACAATTTTATAATTTTTAATGTGTTAAGCCAATGCATTCTCTTATATATGCGAGGCGACCTATGGTCGACTCGCATATATAAGAGAATGCATTGGCACAGGGCCCTTCTGTTGGGTAAAGGGTTAAATTGTTCTGATAGTTTGATTTGATAAATAATCCACCCGTAGGGAGGAGTCAGGGAATTTTCAACAGGTGTGGATAATTATGAAATTGGGGAGGGTTAAGTATTTGTAGATTATTTCACCATTTGGAAAGATAATATTGGTATGAACACTATTATGTATAGAATGTCATTTCTAAAAAAATATATATTTTGGCACATATGCTATATTTGATTGGAGTTGATACACACTTTTCTGAATCGCCAGTTATTTTTTTAGGCGTAACGTTACATTCTTTATCATGACGCCGCAAAATCATTACAAAGCAGAAAAGCAATTTTGAATGTGATTCAGGTTCACCATTTTCTCCATAAATGTGCAAAGATGTTTTCATTAGTTCCCATTGTGTTACACAGTTAGTCAGTTGTCTATTGCCAATCAACCACTGAATCTAAGTCAATTGTCGGTAGTTTACCCTATGAAACATAGCAAAAAATCAATATTTTGTCACCTTCGGCTCGAACCCATAGAACCTTAGGTAGTTGCGCTCATGATCACATATATATGGTGCTTATTTTTTCGTTCTACCTATGTAAGTACAATTTTACTGACTTTCTTTCGCAAATCGTGTTTCTCCTCAGACCAAGGGTTAGCAACAGTCGGAAATTTTACGATCTGGTTGCCCCTGCATGTTTCCGAATTAGTATTTAGGACTGTCCCTTCCACGCTTTCCCAATGAGGGTCGAATAGAGTTTCTCAAAGCACTCAGATGCACGTTGAAGTTGGTGTGTCTAACCTCAAATCTGCGGTCACAATGTCCAATAGTTGGAAATTCAATGCCACAATATATTAAAAGTTGCCAAATTGACCTAAAAATGCTAAACTTTTACTACTTTGGGTAGTTCGTATTCATCCCTCTACCTTGGGGTGGTATTTTATCGATTCGTAAGTTGGAAATTTATAACAATTGGAAACCTTGCGGTATCAGTTGGAAAATTTAAACCCAATCTGTGCAAATTGAATTCCCGCATGGATTTGGACTTTTGGTCTGGCTCAATGAGGGTTAATTAATTGAAAGATTTTACACTGAACATAAAAAATTATTATTCAATTTAAAAACATATGACAGAAATTAACAGCTAGGTGGGTTCACTATATTGCATCTTGATTTAATTGCCCAACTTAAAGGGGTACTGTACACTATATCCGGCCATTTATGTATATATGCTCAACACAATCTATTCAACAAATGAATGAATTTGAGCCATCGATTAGTAGTTCAAAATACACTCATGTTCTCCATGAACGATGCAAACATGGTAATTATAATGAAAACGAGTTTATGGCTCAAACTAATTCATTTGTCGCAGGTGTTATGTTGAGTAAACAAAGAGATGGCCCCATAAATTGCCGGATTTAGTGTACAGTACTTCAATGATTTTCGTATATTAATTCAGAGCAATCAAATATAAATGTTGTGTCAGTGAGCTACTATCCCTGGCGTTATTGTTCAAGAAAGGTTGGGGCCTCGATGGCTCAATCGGTTAGGGATACAACCCCAAGCCATTTCGCCCTCTAGTGGACTTTGTAATTCGAAATTGTTACTAGCCGATTGTCGGTGCTTTGCCGCACATGGTCGACGAGTTTATCAACCATTGAAATCACTGTTAGATTAGCCTCAAGATTTCCCCCACCACTAAAACTGGCAATATCGTGATATGGCCTTAGTTGCTGAAAGCGACATTAAACCCCAATCAATCAATCAATCACGAAAGGTGCCAGGAAATGTTTCAGAACGGTCCAGCATTTTGTATTGAAAATCTCTTTTAAAGCACTTTTAGGTTAAGTATGTGTAGCATCAGAGGTTTCTCTGGTGTTTTTTGTTTATTATTATGACTAACATGTATTCAAACATGGTGTCATAGATGTTTGTCTAACTGTTGTAGTTGTAAGTCTTGCCAGGTCAGGTATGCAACGAACATTGCTATTGCTCCATATCACGATTTGGTTTATTGTTGTAAACCCGTACACGATAATTATACAGCTAATATTTTCTCTAACCGTTTACAAAAATCACGATACCTTTACTCCGACCAGTACACACCGCGTACTCTAACCGATACAGTAAAATTTACAACAGCCTTTTTCAAATAGCTATTTTCGGGACCCGTTGCACAAATACTGTCAAATTTTCGCCACACAGTCATGAAAATAAACCGGACCAATGAGCGAAAGCAATGTTCTGGCCCAAAATCTGTGAATTATTCACAAAATAACAATAGTAACAATTGTCAGATTCGTGTGTTCATCTAGCTAATTTGCCGATTCAACATCGTATTTTTCTGAATTAACAATGTCCTACGCATAAATGCCTGGCATTCTGAGAACTTCTCTTGTTGTTCGATAGATATATATCACCTACTTAAATACCATTGTGATATCCGACAGTTTTGGAAATATTTAAGTATACTGATACCAAATTTATTTCTTTACATCGAATCCGAAATATCTTACTCGTACACCGATCACGAGATTGTGCACTGTGATTCAGGCCATATCCAATCGTGAAGAAGTGGCGCTCATCTACATGCACTATTGCCGATAATTCCAACCACCACATCAGGTACAAGGCAACGTGTGAAGTATGCGCAGTTATAAATATTTACTTCTTTACTCAGGACGAATTAATCACGATAAACAAACGGCAATCATTCGATAATGTGAGCCAATATTTATAATACATGTATGACGGTTTGTAAGGTCCATTTAGGTATATCATTTGTGAGAATGACCACTTTGAACAAATGTATTCCCTTTCAAATTCCACATCGCCTTAACATGGGCAACGACGGGTCACTCTGCTAGTAATACATACATGTAACAAGGGTTGCGCATCAAAGATGGCTCTGGTCTAGGTTTTTGGCCGATGTGAGTGACCGAGAATCACTAAAAATGGCCGAACTAAAGAATCATAACTCTCACATAAAAAATTGGATAAACCTGGTTTTCGAACTCGCTCGAGATATTGTTGCAGCATACCAATATACCAAATATGAATGAAATCGGATGACGTTTGTTTGAGTTATCGCGCTAAGTCCGCCAGCCCGCCAAACTCGACTAAAAACAGAAAAAAAGATATTCCTTAGCTTCACTGTTTCCAACATATCCTCGCGCAAATACGCACATAAGCGACCATAAAGTGAAATAGGTACATAATTTGATTCTGAAATAAGCAGATATAATGGAGTCATGTCTGTTCTTTTGTTTTATGGCGCGTGCCACAATGAAAACACAAGTTAAAGAGGGTTCACCTGAAAAGACGTGAGCTTATATATGTGTAATTGTGCGCACAAAGTCTGCCAAGAATCGCCTCATTATGAGTCGATAAAGTGACTAAAACCCTCTCACTTTCAGCACATTATCGACTCAAAATGTGGAGGCATGTCTCAGCAGAATATCAACCTAAATTAAATCCTATTGTAAGCACGTAATGTGCGTATTTTTCGGGAGAACAGTCTGCTGTTTCAATTCGACCGTCTGCATGGGAATAAGCCCCAGGGGGACCTATATATTTCAAGGACCTGCTTAAGACACACTGACCAATTTTTTATTTTTCCAAGTTATTTCGGAAGTTGAAAAACAGCGGCAAGTTTATGTGTTATTTACATGTAGGTCACTGGTAGTAGCGCAGCAGGGTTTCGGATATTTTATTCTAGGTTCGCTAAGTTTCAGTCCCATGTGAAACTCATTAGTTTTCAAGATGGCATAGTGTACCAGTTATGTCGAAATATGCCGTATTTGTACAGACATCGTGTTCTGTGGGGAGTTTGTGGTTATTTTTCGGAAACCCACGTTCTGTCGTGGCGTGATACCGACTTCGCGGCGGTCGTATTGTCTTCACGCGCGCTCAATTTTCATTGCGATGTCGCTTTCCCAACGTCAACGGATCAGTTACAAGATTTTCAATTGCACGTCAGAATAAAGCAACTCCGTGATGCATTTTCCAGTTAAATTTCCTGATGGCGGTTAATCGGGCGGGCTGTTCTTAGCAATGGGGTGTAAGGCCATTACATTACGCGAGATTCTGCGAGATATCCCGAGATGAGGGATGCGTTTCTGACCCTTTTATCTGGGCATGTCTGTCGCGCTTCAACGGGCGCACGATCACAGAGCACACTCAAACTGCCAGTTATTCGATTAGTTTCTCGCGAGAGTGGAATGAAATATGCGGTCTGGTACCTAATAGCGAACTCGGTGAAATTGGAAAAACCGTAGGCCGCCGATTCAGTATATTATACTGGTCAACTCTGTATCAAAACGTCAATGTCGCATGTATCATCGTGTCATGTTAAACAAAAGTCGTTACAAGAATTTTGTCTTTGATGTGCTGCCGCCCCCGGTTAGCAAAAGAGGATCGATGGCGCTGTGTGACTTCGCCTCACTTGTACTCAGCATATGACGCGATGTATCCCAAGGTTATTCTCCGACAGGATAAAGTGTGACGAGGAAGGATAAAGTCTGTTGTTTATAATTATCTCGGTGGTCCGCAATATAGTACTTGGTTCTTAACTTTGATCGAAATGTCGAGAAACATTGTGTCCTTGTCATCGGCAAAACACTGCAAAGTATAGCAATAAGTCAGGACTGGGTCAGTAGATGGTTCTCTCCCTATTTAATATTGAATGGCAGTTAAAATACGTCGCTCTTATTATGTCAACAGCTCTTGGACACACACACGTATGATGGTTAATCTCCACACGACATTGTATAGAATCAAGAAGGCTGCTTTGATTTGAGAACCAGCGATATGGATGAATCTTCTGAGCCAGAGCTGTTGATTGAGTCATAAATGCTCATAGACTGTCAAAAACAATTGGTACACAAGTACTATAATTATGTTATGTCCTTTCCTTAATGGTGACATGCAACGGGTTTTTATATTGGCCTATGACCCTCGTGTATGCCCCAATTTGCCATGATCGGCCCTGGTCCCAACAAGTGGACAGCGAAGTCTCTGGACACCAGGGAAGCCTTCTCCCCAAAGTATGCGCAAAGACAAAACGTCATAGCTTATCTCCCTTATTCTTTGTGACGCCACGGATTGATGTAACAGTAATTGTGTCCAGAAATGAGCGTCCTGTGTTACACTACACCAGTAGTTTCTGTCCAGATGTCATGAAGTTATTATAGTATACGCTATGTTGGACACACGCGTAACTACGTAACTTGCCTTATATGGTAACTTGTCAGTGAGATGAGATCCCATCTTATATAATGATAGTTCAAGGAATACGATATCACGTTTGTGGTACAATATCGCATTGGTGGTACAATATCGCATTGGTGGTACAATATCACGTTGGTGGTACAATATCGCATTGGTGGTACAATAGGCAAACATGTATAGCCACGGAATTAACTAAAATTATAAAACAGAACTATTACTTATTTTGGCGTTAGGGGTTTACCCTCCTAGCGGCAAAATCATGGGTCTGCCCACGACTGTCTCCGTGGCTTTATATTGAATGAATTGCTATGTTTGCCATTAAAGTAGTCCGGTAATCATAGCGGTAGTCCATTTTACCTACCAGATAACAGCGACGTATTTTGACTTCCCTTGTAATGGTCAATTTAGTGACACTGTGTATTTACTACGATGTATGCATTGTTTACATAATCAGAAGAGTAACGGGAGGGGACTCGGTCCAAAATACAGCATCATCCCATCTGATTTCCCAAGCTCACCAAGAACGAGAAGACTTGGTCTACCGTCGCATTTGAAAGGTTGGATACGTGAAACTGCCATTGACTACTTTGTCAAGAGTGTAGCAGTGGCCAAGATAACTGTAAGGGCATCGAAATGGTATGTGCACTGGGCTCTGCCAAGCCATGAACATACGAATTGCTTACAACATAAGAAGTGTTAAGCCTGTCTTGGGTCACTCAGCAATGGATCGCTAAAGTCCCAAAGTGCAGCAAAGTAAGGTCGAGAAACAAATAGTATATCCAGGTGCTGATAATATGGCTGGACATCGACCATCAGTTGGACCGCAAACTCTAAGAAAACAGATCGCAGTTTGGGAACCATAAGGAACTATTTGGTTCCATGTTCTTATTATAGCCGGGGAACCAGATAGAGAACTAAAGCATATCACATTGGTTCTCCCCTCAGGACAGTAATTGGAAACAAGTTTGGTTCCATATTGTCTCTTCTGTACTAAATTTGGTTCTTAAATTTGGTTCTTCGATGAATCAAAACATGTTTGGTTCTTTATTTTTGGTTCTTCAAGAAGAACCGAAACATGTCCGTTTGTTCTACGTTTGGTTCCCCAGCTGTGACAAACCTGGGAACCAGTTTTGGTTCCTATTGGAACCACATTTTCTCTGCGTGCATGTTTTTCTGCTGGTGTGTCGGCAAAGAATTGCATTGGTACCAGCACTCAGACGGAGAATCCGAATAATGCAGTCGCAACGCAAGTGAAGGAGGGAGATGTTTATCCCTTTCCAGAACCTGTTTCACAGGAAATGGACACATCTACTCAAGTTGAGCCAGTTGCTCCAACTGTTACAGCTTTCGGGTGAGTGAGAAACAACATTCGTTGTCTCCTATTCCGACTTCCAACGTAATGCATTTATAAATGTTCACGCCAGATTCATAAGATATTATAAATATACTGACAGTGGCCAAATCAGACATTAGAAGCTACTTTGACATTAAATGATAGTTCATTCCACATTTAGTTACTGCTAATGTGTTTTAGAGTACATGTCTGCACACTAGTCAGTGGAAACGTTTCAGATTAAAACCGCCATGGGATTTTAATGCCTCACATCTGACAGGGCACCTTTTTATCATATCTCCAGAAAATCGGCTTGTCGCGAATTCGGAAGGTTTGCAAAACGAAAACAATTTGGAGAGAAAACAAATAAGCGTATTTTTCCTCATAATATAATTGCCCGGTATATCACAATAGAGCTAAACCACAAGCAGGCTTGGGCCAACTAATAATTAAAATTCCATTAAAACTTAGTAATCTCTCAATTACGATGACAATTAGTATATTAATATCACTAAATATATGTTGAGTAATTAATTTCAATTACTTTATTGTAGGTAATTGTTCAGTCATGAATTACTTTTTATCAAGTTCTACAGAAAAATGACTGACATGGAATTTTAGTTTTCTGTTAGCGCATTTAGTAGGTGATATATACAATAAAGCACAAAATGTTAACGATATATATCATTAGTATAACGGATCATCATAAAGTTGCTCCAGCGTTTAAACGGACATGGCTCATTACAGCTTCCAAATTGTGTCTAAGTAATTGGGGAGGAGGTATAAGATAGGTTTACATATACACGAAATAATGATATATCAGCTAATGCCCCTTTCTGCTCCTCGCCGTGTTGTTTGTTTGGGACCCAAACACCGTGTACATAGTTGTAGTTCAAGTATTTATCGAAGTATTTCGATACCGACAAAAATTCAAAAACGAATATTGTTAGGTGTAATTTGGAGCGCAAAACCCCATGTTGCTTTAATTCTCTGTGAATACACACATTATGCCGATAAACTTACCCAACAATGGTAGACAACTGCTGAAATGGGGCTAATGAAATATGCGTCCATTTGGTATGTCATCTTTGGCCAAAATGTTCGACAGTTCGGAATTCCATGCGTGGCATAATATCACTTGCGATTTTCAGACCAAAAGTCGGTTTAAATTGTTCTGGTAGTTTGTTCACCAACATCGATTATTTTCCTATTTTTTTTCTAATGTTTGAGCTGAGATGGCCGGACCTTGGTATAACAAAAACGAACATAATTTCATACTTAAAACCGTCACGGGGCTTTATTTGTACAATGGCTGAAGTCATCGAACTCGATTTGAACGGAAACGGTTAGAAATCACCGACCAGTATCGATCAGTTGTATTAAACGCCACCGAAATAGCAATGAACAATTGTCCTGATAAACACTGGAACTATCCACAAGTGAGAGTAGAGTGTATCTGTTATTGTTCCCCTGAAATGCGATACGCTGTACCTGTTCGCCGCTAGATGTGGCAAATCAATCCCGTAGATCACGGCGGGTTCGTCGTGATTCCGTCTGACCGTGATTGGCCAGCGAGATGAGGTTTGGTTTTTACAGCGTGCTTGATATATCGGCCATATAAGGACTTGTTATCTGTGAGAGCGCACAGTCTTGACACACGGTGATATCGCTAACGGTTCTTTTCTGGATACCTTTAGTTACACGGTACGTATACATAATAGTTTGATGCAGGGGGATTTGGGTTTTGTTACCTCTCAACTTTGGTAAAACAAGTTCAACTTTTGGAAATTTCACGGCCGACATAACATTAGTTAGACCAAATATTGTTGAGACAGTTTGATTTTCCAATCATTATCTAGTGTGAATTGTTTTAAAAACAAAAGTTGAATAGTGTTCATAGTTTCAAATTAGTGGGCTGGAATAGCCATTAGTTTGAAGTTACGCAAGGGTGTGTTTTGTTGAAAATTCCTGGTTAATCGTGATTCCGCATAACCGTGATTGGGCGTTGTGGGATGAGATTTGGTTTTTACAGCGGGCTTGATATATCGGCGACATAATGACTTGCTATCTGGAGAGCGCAGTCAAACACGGTGATATCGGTATAGTTTCCTTTCGGTATCCATTCAGTTACAGGGTAGGTATATACACTATTTTGGGGGGTGGGATGTGGTAACGCACCATCAGCGTTGGTAAAAACTATTTTTCCAACTAGTTGTATTTGTTGTTTTAACCATTTCATGTGGGTTCATGACGGAAGCAGCGCTGGTGCAGCATTAATGGTCCTGTGCCAGTGCATTCTCAAATATACGCGAGTCTCTCATAGCGAACCTCCCCCCATGCGTAAACGAAGACACTGGCTTAGAAGGTAGAGGTAATTTTGTTAGGGCAATGTCTTCTCTTATATACGCGAGGCTCCCTATATACACATTTACTTCCTCCAAATTCCAAACTTAGGTCAAATTTATAGATTGAAATAGCCATCATTTGGTAATTGTTCAACCATAGGTGGTGCAATGTTGGAAATATAAATAAAAAAACGGCAATAGCCAAATGAGGTTTGGCTTTTATAGCGTGCTTGATATGAGAGCACACAGTACGACACGGCGATATCGTATAATTTGTTTTCGGGATCCAGTTAGTTACACGGTAGGGTATATACTATGTTGTGCTGCAATTAAAAAAGCCCAATCAATAACGAGGATCTCCTGAGGCACACCAAAACAACTACTAAAACCGACCCAAACCCACTGATTACTGATTCACTGATTACTGACCACATATCCCATATGATATTGTCGTATATTTATTCACTGCACGCATGCACAATTCATAAATATTTTGAAATTTAACACTGTATATGTTCCACTCTATATGTCAAAACGACGACGAGTATATACCAATAAATTGAATTGAATTGAATTGCAATGGGATATGCTGGGTTTGTAAAAAAAAATAAACAGTTGGACACTTAACGTCTGGTGCGCCATCAGTTGGGAATTTCATACCAAAATTGTTGTTCTGATAGTTACATTTTCCAACCACTATTTATTGATAACAATCTTGACCAAAAGTCGAATATTTCGGTCAAATATGTGAACTGAAATAGTCGTCAGCTCGCGACACGATGACTTTCGGTGTAGGGATCCATTTAGTTATACGGTACTGTACATATAAATAATATGCTGATGCATTGACCAGGTGACTCGCCCCCAAATATCGGTCGGAATTTTCAACAATTGGAAGTTTCATCTTTTGGAATTTCAGACAAAATATAGCTTGAAATTGCTCTGATTTTTAAAAAGTGAGTTGCTTTCATTTTAGATCAAACGTAGATTATTTTCCAACTATTGATCAAATTTAGATGGAGACGTTATATTTACACAATACAATTGAATGAATGCAATTACAAAAAGTCACCCATTACAATTAAAACGTCAGTTGTGATTACTGTGCGGGAGTGACAAGGACAGGAATGGCTGTCTTCTTATCACCCCCGGCATCAATTGATTATGTCCTTTCTCCCATGCACAATATTCAAGGGATAATAGGATTCGCGAAATACTAGCATTTGTAATATCCAAACGTTCGCAGTAACTTTGAACATATGTGCATGTGTATTATCTCCATGTCTGTGTTATGTTTAGGTTTATGATAAATAAACTGTATAGATGTGCACGGCAATTATATACCAAAGTAACCAACACAAATACAGCTTCCATCCATGTACAGGTGTGTAAGGTTGGAAATTAGCAACATATTTGTGACCCGCCATATCAGGCACTGTGAAGTTGATCATGGTCTTTTTAAAAAGCGACTATCAGTTGAACACGAGGTGCGTTCATTCAATTGTATTGCTGTTCGGATAATACGTCGTTCAACAAACATCTAAGCAGCCTTTTTTACCCTGTGCCAATGCATTCTCTTATATATGCGAGTCGACCATAGGTCGCCTCGCATATATAAGAGAATGCATTGGCCTAACAATTTTTTATCATTTTTTTTAAAAATAAATGTTTCTTACAATTTTTAGGACATAAAATAAAAAACATCCATTACCCTGCAGGGAGCCCCTCACATATATAGAAGCATATAGAAGAGTGTCGTCTGCTCATGTTTGTCTGGGGCTCTGTATGGGTGAAATTATAAAATTGTTAAAGAATACAAGAAAAAATTATTAAAATTGTATAGACCCAAGTAGCCAACACAGATACAGCTTCCATCCATATACAGGTGTGTAAGGTTGGAAATTAGCAACATATTTGATGTATCAGCTGGACATTACAACCCAAAAGGAGGTACAAATAGAATTGTCCGGGCTTCGGAATTTCTGGTTGGCTCCATGATCCGACAGTGGATACGGTTAGAACTTCCAAATTGTCCACCCTAACGGAATCCCACTGGTCACACCAAGCCTGGGTTTAGTGTGCCTGTCATTTGCATAATGAGGTCCCCAGAGGGTGAATTCAGTGACGCTATCCCGCATAGCGGGCTATCATCACCAAATTCACCCTCAGGGGACCCCATTCGGCAAGGCCTCATCTGCTATGGGAGACATAGACTCAGATTGAATTTCCAAAATGGTGAATATTGTGATGTACACCCATTGGAAACATTGATTATGCAAGGGGTCGTCTGCCAATTTGGGAATATAGAGATATTAAACTAAAAAAGAAATAGAATATACGTGGAGAGGTTTCTACAGAAATTTTATAATAAATAAACTTTCCAGAGAAGATGATACCTAAGCAGAAAGAGGTCCCTAGAGGGTGAATTTAGTGATGCTAAATTCACCCTCCGGGGACTTCACTCTGCAAATGACAGGCACGCTAAACGCAGGCTTGGGTCACGCCCCTTTATGGGTTGATGTCAATAGTAGGGTTATGGGGTATGACGTACCAAGAAAGTTAAAGTTAGAAGTTATCTTCTTAAACTACATGTATATAACTTTCATAGCGTCAGTTGTCAAAAATATGTTCTCGCAATTGATGAAGAAAAACGCTCTATATAATCACCATATCCGAAATATAATGACATTCGGTTCTTTTTATTGTTTCTCAAGTTACTAAATGATTATGGATTCGTTGACTTGAATACGACTTACGTCATTCATTGGGGGCATACTAAGTCCGTATAAAAGTAATTTAAGTCCCAAAGTTCATGCAGGGTTTATCTCCCTTGTTGAATCTATAAGGCCGCTGCAACCGGTGACACTTATTAAATACTTATTAAATACATTAACTAAACAGCTCATTAATGGAATGGAAATAATTCTGATAACCCGCCGTTTTCAAATTCTCTCCAATTGGGTCGTAGCGTGATCAAATTTGTTTTGAATTTAGAATCTCCATTGGCTTGTGACAATAAATGGTGATCAATTTAACATGATACAATCCTCTCTTATTTCTCCGTGACATATCTTATCCTGATGTTAATGGTAAGTTCATCTACCCCTTTTCAACTACTACCTGCACTCCCTTTCTCTTTCCTATCCCTTCATCTATAAACTTTATTATTCGGACCATACAGAACTAAACCCGTCTGCTATACCCCAATGGTATCTATTGGGGTAACCTTTATTTTTTGAGGATAGGACTTAACAAAAGCCCCAAAGCTTGTTGCCCAATCCTCTTTTGAACACTTTAAAATTATATGTCATGTATTTATTGTTTGTAATTCTGTTCTGTTTAGTTCAAATAAAATATTGTTTAAACCAACCGGTGACATTTTACTCACATTGTCTGGACTTCCGCGCTAATCGTATATTCACCGAGCTAACAGCGGAACACATTGGCCGTAGGCAGCTCACAAAACATCACATACAATATGTATCATTTCAAACCAAAAACGCCATAGAAACCAAGCCCTATTTCGTATAATGGTGTGATCCGCCGATTTCCCGGTTAATTTTGTAAACAAACCCATGTGAAACTGGATGTCGTGAAACTGTTTACCAAATCAGACAAAACATTCCACTTTCAAAACTTTTTTAGGAGTTGGAACCTCGTGGTATCAGACATTGTTGTCTGTGAAAACCGAGCTCAATATAGGGGGTCATGTCTCTATTCCGAAGGTTCGCTATTATACCGAAGGGTCACTATTCCGAAGATTCGCTATTTCGAAGGTGTTTTTTTTAATATTGTAAAGGGTGACCTTTCCTCCTCAACGGTCTGCGTTACACGAACATATGCCATCTTAGTATGGAAGTAATAGCGTTTATGACTCATGACTTAAATAGGTATTTAGAAATAATGTCATATATATATATTAAACATGTTATGGGAACACACGAACAAAAAAATTGAACGACCACCAAGAAGACGTATGAAGATTAAGATTTTTGGAGGAAAGAATACGCAAACTAAAGGAAAATTATAACGGTGGCATTCATTCCAAGTGTGGTTTGTTTGTTATTTTATTTAGGGGGGGGGGCATGTAAGTTTTGATTCATTTCTGTATAAACACGCCCAGAATAGAACCTTCGGAATAGCGAACCTTCGTTCGGAATAGCGGAATTTCGAAGCTTCGGAATAGAGTACCTTTGAAATAGAGGATCCTACCCAAATATAGATTGCCGAACTTTTAATTAAACTGGTACCCAGCCGGTGACAAAGGTCAGAAAGGAAGTATGACTGTTGCGCTCTGATGGAGATTGAATTCGGTCCCCGGAACCGGGTCGTGCTGTGACAAAAGTAGGTACTACTCGTCAACTGCCATCAAACCGCTCTTCGACGTGCGCCTTCTTTTAAATTCCTAATATGGTCTTGTGTCCACATACCATGACATGAGTAGCCAGAGTAGAGATTCCTGTCATTATATATTGACATGTAAGCACTGTAAAGTTGATCTTGGTCTTTTTAAAAAAGCAACTGGCAGTTGCACACGAGGTGCGTTCATTCAATTTTATTGCTGTTCGGATAATACGTCGTTCAACAAACATCTAAGCCTTTACCCAACAAACCGGCCAAAACCGGCCAAATAAAGCTGCAACAGCCTAAATTATCTTCGGTCTGTCTCAATAGAACCATACAAATATGGATATCATTGGAACCGGCTCCTTGACCACATTGTTATAGTTACAGTTATGCCCTGTGCCAATGCATTCTCTTATATATGCGAGTCGACCATAGGTCGCCTCGCATATATAAGAGAATGCATTGGCCTAAAAAAAAATTGTTTACCATTTTTTCTTACATTCTTTTTAACAATTTTATAATTTTTAATGTGTTAAGCCAATGCATTATCTTATATATGCGAGGCGACCTATGGTCGACTCGCATATATAAGAGAATGCATTGGCACAGGGCCCTTCTGTTTGTTCAACTTATTATATTGAAGACTCGCAGAAATCGATGAACTGGAAATAAATAACTCCCCGCAAGCGAGTGTCCAGTTACCAAACGGCTGATAGCGTAACGAATCAAAGATAATACTAGAGATTCCCATCCGATTACATACCACGGAACTGTTATCTGTGTGGCTTCAATACCAATATCTCCCCTGGATAAGACTTAGTGCCTGCTAAATTAAACGTCGTTTTAGTTGGCTGCTGAATTGCTATGATGCTGGTGGATCCTGCTAAATTTCTATGGTGCTGGTAGGGAAAAGCGACGCAGTTAAGAAACAGCAGGGACATATATACATCGCTGGAAACAGTACATCGTTATGTTTGTTTTACATCTGTCATTTTCGAGGTGGTTGATCCATTTGAACAAATCGAGGAAAACCACTATGTGTACACAACATTCAGAAACATATATATTGTTTAAAAAATGTTATAATGGCGATGTTGGATGTTTGAAAGCCAGCCTATTGAGATGACTATTCGCGTCGTTTTGTAAACACCAGCGCACCATTATTAAAATATGTTTTGATTATCTTTATTTATTATCTTTAAAAAATTCACATAGACTCTGGAATTTGCCCAAATCGTATGTCGATAAGTGTACGAATTATTTAAGAAATACATTTTATTTTGGTTAAAGGTACTCAATCCGATCAGAGATTCCCCATATCAAGATACAACAACAGCATTTCTTCAAAATATGCTTTAGTTATCAGAATCGATTAATTGCAACATACTAATGCTAATCACTGTCAACTATGGTATTTCCCAAAACGTGTTATTTATCAACATTTTGTTCAACGAAATATCGCCGTATTATCACTTGAGTATTCACGAAATTTTGACGTATTACCACTTGTTTTTAGAGTTATCCATCTTCATCCGCAATTTTGACCGAGACCATCCTTTTGACGGCGTTTTTCTGGGTCACAAACAATTGAAATAACAAACTTCAAATATCGATGTCTGATCACTCTGAGTGTTGATGGGTAGGTTCCTCGACTCGAATCAAATATATTTTTTACCCCCGAAGCCAAAGAAATAGTAATTTAGGGGTGTTTAATCGGATTGAGTACCTTTAATGTTATACAGTTATAACCTTAAAGTATAAATGTAGCGCGTCTGTGTTAAATTGTCTTCAAACGTTTAAGTTAAAAATTATAACCCATAACTTTAATCGAAACAAGAGTTATTTTACTTAATTTGGTGCAGCATTTGACATGAGATCACCATAAGTAGAAGGTAGAAGTAAAACGAGCGAAAATCTCTGAGATTATACCGCTAACAGAAAGACACACAACGTTTAAACAGAGACCCTGTCGCTCAGACATCTCATTATCGATTGATCAAGTGGTGTCATTAATTCGTCGTTTTTAATTGGTTAGTGGCAAGTGGTCACGAACTGTTTAGTGTGCACGTGTTCTTGGTATAATTCGGCTGTAAAACTGAGTTGTTTGTTTCAAATTAATTTATTTGCAAATATTAGTACGAGTGTTGTTGATTTTTTTAGGCACTTAAGCACCGGAGAGTTAGCTTTACGGTTATTGGCAGGGTGGTCCTACCAGAATGAATTATGATGCAATATTGAAAATCCCTTGTAAATCGTAGGAAGTATCGATTAGTTTTCGTGTACATTTTATGCACGCGGTAAATAGGAGTTGTCATATCACACGGTGCTTCTGCCATTGCTGTGGCGGAAAGTAATCAAGAAATTTAGCTTATATCATGAAATAACCTTTATGGCTATACATGTATATGACAACCAATTGTTATATGCTATTCCGTGGATTGACAGCTTATAATTAAAGCCACATGGTGATTTGCTCTCCAAAATACACATAATATTATTCGCTTTTCAATTTTACTTGGTATCGATATAGGTCGATAAATATCTTAACTACCTTAATTTCAATGAGCATTATGTAACCCAAAAAGACGCAATGAAGTAATGCAAAATACTACTGTGAATACGGTGTTTGTGTCCCAAACACAAAACAGCCATTTGCCCGACAAGGAACAGAAAAGAGCGTTCCGTATTAGTCTATTCCTGATATGGTAGCAATAAAGAGCGTTTGTCTTACTTCTGGCGAAAAGTTGAAACGGCTGCAAAATTACTGTGACTTTGGCAGAGCATATGCAGCCGGTATATCAATAGTTCGTTTATTTATCGACCTATCGTATCCGTCGCTCCAAATTACCTAGAAAAAAATGTGGAGGTTCGAATGAGCCAAGTCCGCTTAAATTATACTGTTATAAAAACTCACTGTACTCATGGCGGTTTGCGTTCCAAATATCACCCTATTAATAATCACTTTTGAATTTGAAGGTCGATACATACACATTATCGGTACAGTGAAGTGATATGGGCTGCAGTATCACGACGAGTTGACGAGGCAGCGAGTTTGATGCGGCGATCTGACATCGTCAACGAGACGTGATACTGCAGCCCATATCACTTCACTGTACCGATAAAGCGTTTATTATATGACACATTTTTGGTTCATCCCATGTACAAAGGGCAAAACTACTTCGTTACACCATCCCATGTCATCACCCGGGCAAAAGTACTCCATTGAACAATCCCAGTCATCAGCCGAAACTCCCAAGTTAAGGCCAAGGTCGAGGAACTATTTTGTGTTGAATTTGGGGATGATTCGCACAAACGCGTAATAATACAAAACAAATCTTTCGTAATAAGTCTTAAGAGTTTAATTTTCGAACAAAAACATGTGGATGACAAATTTAATCCGATTCAGTGTCAGAATCGCTCTCGGTGACAGCAATTCTCCAGCGTTTTTGGTGGTTTGCTTTCTCCATAGTGGTGATGAATATGGATCTCACATCTTGTCATCGTGTTGACTTCGAAGGAACCACTTTTCAGCTGTTTTGCCTGTGTCATTTGCGCTTGGGAATTTATCCTGTTGATCTTCACTCCATGAAGTACTAAAGGAGATGCTGATGTGGCAACAGGGTTTGTTCCATTAAAAGCATGATCTGAAGGAATTGAAGCCACACTCACAGTGGGTCTCGGTGTCGATGGACATGGAACTGATGAGTTTCCAATCGACAGAATGTCACTCATGGTATGTTGCATGTCATTCGATGCCGCTGCGTAATTGTTAATACTTTGTACGTTTTTGTGGCCGCTTAGCTGCTGAATGGTGGTAGGAGCAACTCCGGCATGTAGAAGTCTTGTAAATGGTTACACTGGTGTAAATAAGGTTCCGAGTGACATCTAGCGGATGCGGGAGGAATATATAGGAGAGAATAAAATAGACACTGGGCCCTGATTGGTCAATAGCCTTGTGTGATTTTCACATAAAAAAATCATCACACCTCTTCCCTATGATTTCCCATAGGTAAAATAACCATTGGCAAAGGAATTAACCCTTTGTAGTGAAGTTTGAATTTTTTGGTGTGGTCTAAAATATGACTGTATTTTTTATGCGGTTCTGACACTAGTTACGAAAACATAAGATTTAAAGGCGAATTCCCTGCTAGACAGACATGATTTTTTTGTGTAAAAAGTTTCCCAAAATGTCAATTTTTCAGATTTAAAGAAAATTTTGGACCCAACATTATATTGCCAACACTATACGCTAAAACGTTAGCACTGAGGGCCTATGGAAAACATTTACACCAGTGTAACCTAAAGGGAAAAAGTAGCTTTTTAATCATTTTTGATTCCTGGGAGTCACTTTAAAGCATTTTAATGCATTTTTACAGAGCCTGGTCTTTCAGTCCAATGAATATCTCATGCTTGATGTGGCTATTCTTGCTGCTGATGCTTTCTTTCACTTACATCAGCCAAAAAAAATAGTAAGATTTTTCATAAAAAATGCCAATTTTTCAAGGTATTTTCAAAAAATTTCAAGGTGGTAATAGTCACATGATGATGCAAATGACCCATAACATGGGCATTTCAACGACACATATATCAATTGTTATAAGAACCTAATTTAACAAGTATTTTGGATTTTATAGCCAGTGATATACAGATATATATCATAAAAGTGTGTCATTTCCACTGGTGGTATGGTCATTTGAAGGGTTAATAGCACTAAAACTTGGACACATTTAAGAAAATGCTTCAGCAATTCAAAGAGAGCATATCTTTATTCAACTAATTCAATATACACCCACATCCAGTTATCTTGGATCACCCTTGCAGACCTGAAAATGTCATATTTTATTCTTCAATGTGCTGATAAAGTCATGCGCTTGATGCTCAGCTGATCAGATCTGGACTCAATGACCTCACATCACCAGAAGTTCTCTCATGGAAAGAATATTGAACAGTCTTCCATAGCTGATCCATGTATGCAACACCAGACCCCTAAAACTGAGTGAAAATGGGGCCTGAACATGACTGGTGGTGGAAAATTGTGCTTTTTTGATGAATAATTTGTTAAAGGGGGTGGGGTTAAATTGTGTGTGATAAATAAAGAACCACAGAAGTGATTTTGTTTTTGAACACATTTTTTCCATTGATGGGTAATTCTGAAGAAATGTAGGGAGTTACAATTATTCCGCGAAAAAGCGGGCTATCGCTTTAGGTTACACTGGTGTAAATAAGGTTCCGAGTGACATCTAGCGGATGCGGGAGGAATATATAGGAGAGAATAAAATAGACACTGGGCCCTGATTGGTCAATAGCCTTGTGTGATTTTCACATAAAAAAATCATCACACCTCTTCCCTATGATTTCCCATAGGTAAAATAACCATTGGCACAGGAATTAACCCTTTGTAGTGAAGTTTGAATTTTTTGGTGTGGTCTAAAATATGACTGTATTTTTTTATGCGGTTCTGACACTAGTTACGAAAACATAAGATTTAAAGGCGAATTCCCTGCTAGACAGACATGATTTTTTTGTGTAAAAAGTTTCCCAAAATGTCAATTTTTCAGATTTAAAGAAAATTTTGGACCCAACATTTATATTGCCAACACTATACGCTAAAACGTTAGCACTGAGGCCTATGGAAAACATTTACACCAGTGTAACCTAAAGGGAAAAAGTAGCTTTTTATCATTTTTGATTCCTGGGAGTCACTTTAAAGCATTTTAATGCATTTTACAGAGCCTGGTCTTTCAGTCCAATGAATATCTCATGCTTGATGTGGCTATTCTTGCTGCTGATATGCTTTCTTTCACTTACATCAGCCAAAAAAATAGTAAGATTTTCATAAAAAATGCCAATTTTTCAAGGTATTTTCAAAAAATTTCAAGGTGGTAATAGTCACATGATGATGCAATGACCCATAACATGGGCATTTCAACGACACATATATCAATTGTTATAAGAACCTAATTTAACAAGTATTTTGGATTTTATAGCCAGTGATATACAGATATATATCCATAAAAGTGTGTCATTTCCACTGGTGGGTATGGTCATTTGAAGGTTAATAGCACTAAAACTTGGACACATTTAAGAAAATGCTTCAGCAATTCAAAGAGAGCATATCTTTATTCAACTAATTCAATATACACCCACATCCAGTTATCTTGGATCACCCTTGCAGACCTGAAAATGTCATATTTATTCTTCAATGTGCTGATAAGTCATGCGCTTGATGCTCAGCAGATCAGATCTGGACTCAATGACCTCACATCACCAGAAGTTCTCTCATGGAAAGAATATTGAACAGTCTTCCATAGCTGATCCATGTATGCAACACCAGACCCCTAAAACTGAGTGAAAATGGGGCCTGAACATGACTGGTGGTGGAAAATTGTGCTTTTTTGATGAATAATTTGTTAAAGGGGGTGGGGTTAAATTGTGTGTGATAAATAAAGAACCACAGAAGTGATTTTGTTTTTGAACACATTTTTTCCATTGATGGGTAATTCTGAAGAAATGTAGGGAGTTACAATTATTCCGCGAAAAAGCGGGCTATCGCTTTAGGTTACACTGGTGTAAATAAGGTTCCGAGTGACATCTAGCGGATGCGGGAGGAATATATAGGAGAGAATAAAATAGACACTGGGCCCTGATTGGTCAATAGCCTTGTGTGATTTTCACATAAAAAAATCATCACACCTCTTCCCTATGATTTCCCATAGGTAAAATAACCATTGGCACAGGAATTAACCCTTTGTAGTGAAGTTTGAATTTTTTGGTGTGGTCTAAAATATGACTGTATTTTTTTATGCGGTTCTGACACTAGTTACGAAAACATAAGATTTAAAGGCGAATTCCCTGCTAGACAGACATGATTTTTTTGTGTAAAAAGTTTCCCAAAATGTCAATTTTTCAGATTTAAAGAAAATTTTGGACCCAACATTTATATTGCCAACACTATACGCTAAAACGTTAGCACTGAGGCCTATGGAAAACATTTACACCAGTGTAACCTAAAGGGAAAAAGTAGCTTTTTATCATTTTTGATTCCTGGGAGTCACTTTAAAGCATTTTAATGCATTTTACAGAGCCTGGTCTTTCAGTCCAATGAATATCTCATGCTTGATGTGGCTATTCTTGCTGCTGATGCTTTCTTTCACTTACATCAGCCAAAAAAATAGTAAGATTTTTCATAAAAAATGCCAATTTTTCAAGGTATTTTCAAAAAATTTCAAGGTGGTAATAGTCACACGATGATGCAAATGACCCATAACATGGGCATGTCAACGACACATATATCAATTGTTATAAGAACCTAATTTAACAAGTATTTTGGATTTTATAGCCAGTGATATACAGATATATATCATAAAAGTGTGTCATTTCCACTGGTGGGTATGGTCATTTGAAGGTTAATAGCACTAAAACTTGGACACATTTAAGAAAATGCTTCAGCAATTCAAAGAGAGCATATCTTTATTCAACTAATTCAATATACACCCACATCCAGTTATCTTGGATCACCCTTGCAGACCTGAAAATGTCATATTTTATTCTTCAATGTGCTGATAAAGTCATGCGCTTGATGCTCAGCTGATCAGATCTGGACTCAATGACCTCACATAACCAGAAGTTCTCTCATGGAAAGAATATTGAACAGTCTTCCATAGCTGATCCATGTATGCAACACCAGACCCCTAAAACTGAGTGAAAATGGGGCCTGAACATGACTGGTGGTGGAAAATTGTGCTTTTTTGATGAATAATTTGTTAAAGGGGGTGGGGTTAAATTGTGTGTGATAAATAAAGAACCACAGAAGTGATTTTGTTTTTGAACACATTTTTTCCATTGATGGGTAATTCTGAAGAAATGTAGGGAGTTACAATTATTCCGCGAAAAAGCGGGCTATCGCTTTAGGTTACACTGGTGTAAATAAGGTTCCGAGTGACATCTAGCGGATGCGGGAGGAATATATAGGAGATAATAAAATAGACACTGGGCCCTGATTGGTCAATAGCCTTGTGTGATTTTCACATAAAAAAATCATCACACCTCTTCCCTATGATTTCCCATAGGTAAAATAACCATTGGCACAGGAATTAACCCTTTGTAGTGAAGTTTGAATTTTTTGGTGTGGTCTAAAATATGACTGTATTTTTTTATGCGGTTCTGACACTAGTTACGAAAACATAAGATTTAAAGGCGAATTCCCTGCTAGACAGACATGATTTTTTTGTGTAAAAAGTTTCCCAAAATGTCAATTTTTCAGATTTAAAGAAATTTTGGACCCAACATTTATATTGCCAACACTATACGCTAAAACGTTAGCACTGAGGCCTATGGAAAACATTTACACCAGTGTAACCAAATGTAGCTTTATATATACGGGCACTGCGGTTTGTCTTTTTCCCTGGTAACTCTACTTTCTCCGCCATCATTTTCATTAGTTTTCTATAAGTATTTTCTCCAAGGGGCTGTTCCTTGTACCACGCAATTGATTCCGGGCGCCTCTTGTAGTTTATGGCCAGGTAAAACGGACTTTATTGTGTGTTCATCCTTCCGGGCTTGTGTTCCATAAATACTCGGTGTGCGATAACCGGACAGTTCTCATGATCATTGGGCGTTGCAACCTGCTTGGGTCGAAATTTCCTGCTATCGCTGGTTGCTCCTGTTCGCGTCTTGGTGTCTCTTTCAGAATATTCTAAGTATTCTGTTCCGTGCTCATCTTTCTTCAGTTGGACATCACCCCATCGCAGACTCCGCTTTCTTGGCCGCTCCGCAAACCAAACATTTTGGTATTCTGAAGCCACATCTTATTTTGCAGTCTTATTGGACTTAAATTGCCGATGCATCCTTTGTCTTTCAATATCTCTTCTTCTCGTACAGTCAATGTATCCGCAGCATGCGGTCGTCCGCCAAAACCTTTCTGCTTAAGTTCCTTGCGTTTCGAAGCAAGTACACCTCATGATGAACGGAACTTAAAGTCCGCAACAATATCACATGGATAACAATTCTCGGACAGGTGGCGAGCAATGGAACGATGGTAACTTGTGAGTGTGTCGGGCTCATATTCCGATCCGTCCGCTTTCCTTAAACTGAGAATGAAGGCAGAAATTTGGTTGTCAAGTACATTCGGAGGAAGTACTGTCACAGCACGCATCTCATTTTTACTGATTAACCATTGACTGAAAAATCTTGCGACTGACTGTGTCTTCCTCTCTGTGTTCCTGTTCTTCATCCTCCCGGAAAATTCACCCACGTCCTGCTTTGTCATATCTAGAAATGTTGGGGCGTTCTTGCTGACTGATGCCAGTGATGGTGCTCTTGAAAGACTCGCACTCGGTGCGATTCCACTGATTGTAGGTACATTAATACTTTCAGATGATGTCAGCATGCTATCAATAGATGGAATAGAACTACTAACCGAATCTTCTGTCATGGGAATAGCAAAGTCATATTCACAAGTCAATCCATTGGCAATATTTTCATTTGAAGGCAATGGCCCTAAATCAGCTAATACTGTTCCATTGGATAGAGTGAGAGTTTCTTCTTGGGAAAAATCCCCCATGAACATCACCAACACCCAGCAGCATTTTTTCTATTGCCTGGGAGCTCAAATTATCAAGAAAGTCGTCGTGTTCCATCACTTGTCGTTGAATTTATAATTACAGTTAAAGCAGACGAATATTTGACGTACGCCGAACGGTTCCCCACAGTGCCCGGCACACAAAAAGTTATTTCAGGTTATCAGTTTATACTATAATGCGCATGCGCAGTTGATCAGGATACACGCACGACAATAGAACAGATCCGTTTACGCTTCATCGAACAGACCTGATAAATAGTTCCCAACTTCCGGTGACCTAATTTCACGGGATACTGATACGGAATTCAAAGGATACTGATACAGAATTCAAAGGATACTGATACAGAATTCATAGAATACCGATACGGCTCACGACCAGACAAGCATTTTCCGACTGCTCGGAATATATCGCCAAACAATAGTTGTATTTGTAAGGGATTATAGTGGTAGTCATATAATAAATATTTAAACTACCGTTCTATGGGCAGTATATGTCCCAGAAAGATGCATTGAAGTCATACAAAATAAATCTTTGAAAACGGTGTTGGGCCCAAACAAACAACGCCATGCGATAGAACAGAAAAGAGTGTTCTGTGTTGGTCTATTCTTGATATGGTAAATATAAAGAGCGTTTGTTTCACTTAAGTACGAAAAATTGAACAGCTGTAAAATGGATGTGACTGTGGCAAGTATTTTTCGGAGTATATGGGGCCGGTATATAAATATTCCGTGTATTTGTAAACCTATATTATATCCCCCTTTCTAAATTACTTAGACATAATTTGGAAGCTCGAATGAGCAATATCCGATTAAATAAACACAGACGTTATAAACAGAAATATCAAATACGCTCAACGTCAGCACATCAGTCAGACAATTGCTCTCTATTTTCACCATGTCAGGAATACAGTAATGCCCTGAGTAATCGACTCCACAACCACAGCAGAATTATGGGTAACTTTTCAGGATTTAGTCGGAAATATGGCTTGTTGCATTCATTGGAAAGCTCTCCCCGAGAGCTTTCCGATGAATGGCAACAAGCCATATTTCCGACTAAATCCTGAAAAGTTACCCATAATTCTGCTGTGGTTAAGAAGTCGATTACTTAGGGCATTACTGTACCTCAAGATAATCAGACAGTTTGATCAGTTATGATAGCTTGCCAGAGACAAATCAGAGCCATTTGTCTGTTCTCGCAGCAATAAATCTTGCCCTCTTTTTTAATTGCATTCACGTCTCTTCCTAATTTGATTGGTCCACTTCAATTTATCATGTGATATACAGTAATGCCATAAATAATCGACTCCTTAACCACAGCAGAATTATGCTCAGTGAGGTTTCCTATGAATGGCAACAAGCCATATTTCCGACTAAATCCTGAAAAGTTACCCATAATTCTGCTGTGGTTATGGAGTCGAATAATTAGGGCATTACTGTATACCAACCAGGGACGTTCTTTATTGTTCACTGTGAAGAATTATGTTTCCCAAGTTCTGTGACTTGAATATTCAAGTACTTCACGAATTTATTGACCACTTTGTTTCTGAACCACACTGTAATGTGACAGCGGTGAGCATAATTACGTTTATGAGGCTACAAGTCGCCAATCTATTTTAAATGTTGTATGGTGTTGTAGTTCATGGCATGATCTGTTCTGGTGGGGACCTTTATAACATAGAACAAGCAACGCAGATAATATGTCATCGTTAATACTTGTTCCGTAATCACGGTGGGGAATCACGAAGTTGGTGAGTACCACGCATTAAGTCGAATAACTGTGTTTTATCTGCAATAATGAGGTCAGATATATTATACACTTCTGATCTGATAATATATTGGAACGAATTATTGTATACATAAGTCCACTGTTGTAAATTTGTGCAGCAATATGCCATGGTAACACTATAATTGACATGTTGTATATACCTTAATAACTTATGTAAACTCAAATAATATAGACACAATTGTCTGAAATAAAGATATATATATATTAAAAATATGCAAACGCACGAAAACATAATGTACGAGGAACTGACAAAAAACATAGCATTTTGACTATTACGAGCATATCCTAGTTTATTTTTAGAACAAGTTCATACGATGAGCATCGTATCATAAATCAATGAACAAATACAGAATAGATGATCCATTGCACATTCAGCTTGACCTTATATTAATATCATTTATTATACTGTTCAATACACAATGTACAATTATATGTTATTATGTATGCATACTGTCCTTATAAGGATGTTTTGCCAATTAAACTTATCTTATCTTATCTTATCTTATCTACCTTATTTGTTCTGAAATACGCGGTAATTTTCTGCAACATTCTGACCAAATTTGCCAGTCGGATGTTCGTGAATACACCAGTCCTTACATCTAGGATAATCCTTCGACTGACAACTTTGGTCAGACTGTTATAGCAAACAATTGTGAACTTGGACACAGATGACGTATCAGATCGTTTGCAGCTCGCATCTGCCAAATACTATGTAATATATAATTACCCTATATAGTTTATTACCCTATTCCTCGTTTCTGGTCGCTTTTTCGATCGTCTCGGCCATTTTGAATGGGTGATACACATCAACTCGAAACCACGTGATTTCCCCACCGTGTTAATGTTCTATTTCACAGTAGGGTGGTCATACACTGTTAGAAATTACTGTCTGTTCGACGGTGTCGGACCGTCATAATCGACGGTCCCATACCGTTTCATCAGTTTGACGGTCCCATACCATTATTTTATGTGCCCATGAAAATTGTCTAAATTAAATATTTTCGTGATTCAAAGTCATGCCGTCAAAATTCAATAGTATATTTATCGGCGACCATATTATATACGACAATGACTCCATACAGTATGACTGAATCTTACTCTGCTGATATTTAATATGTATTATTAATGCGGCATTAATTATGTGTTATGCGTGCCGTACGAATTATCATGAGTACGGTACGTAATTCTCATTCCGGGGTTAAGTTTCCGCTTTAGCAATCAGCTAATTTCTTCGCCATTTTATTATTTATCGTTGATAGCAAACTGTTGTTTTTTGGGAAACTGTTACCTTTTCGGTTGTGGACAGTTGTTAAGACGGTCTGATTTCGGCTCCTTTCATAACCGGACAAGTTGCAATTCAGCGAATAGCGGCTTAATCATTGACAATTTCCACTAAATTCGAGAGTAAAGATCGGGGGTCTGACTTCATTCGACGCATTGCTGATGTTGAAATTGCAGTGTTGTGACTTAGTATCAAAACACTGGCACATTTACGGTACAGGTACAAGAGGTACAGGTACAATTAACACAAGCTTCGATGTCAAGCAATAGTGACAATAATAACAACAACGACTCAACGAGCAGCTATTACTATTATAATGTTGACAATCCAGTTGACAGTTTTCTGAATCTGATTGTTTCAAAGCACATGCATGTACATTTATAAGAGTGGATATACATATACATGTACATGTACTGTATGCACCAGTGTACTTCAAAAGATCTTCAGTGTCAACTGCAACACCGTAAACAATGAACTGACGCCGCGCAGTGACGGATGATCACATATCTACAATTCCAACTTTACAATTACACGGACAAATTCATCCCGTGTTCATCAATTTTCAATGAAACGTGTGGACAGGAGACATTGTCATCATTCGCCATGTTATCGACAAGTTATTACGACAATTTACCGGGAGTACACTATTGGTTGGATGTTCTTATCAAACTATCGTTGGCTGACTCACTGATATTGATACTAAGTCAGTGTCGTGATACCAGTATACGGTTTGATGCATCATGCTTTAAAATTTCATGGAAAATGTGCGACTACAGGAGAACATTGTCGCCAAGTCACCGCGCACATTTATTATGGGAGCTGTTGTTGTCTTGAAGGTTCCAATCCCAACTAGCTGTTATTGATATACAGTACCAGTCAAAAGAAGTGGTATATTAAGCGCGCTATTTTCGCGCCCAATATCGCAATAATATTGCAAGTGGAAACGCTTATAAGCATGTCGCTTGTGATATTATTGCAATATTTTGCGCTTAATATCTTAATATTTTGTGCTTAATATTTCGACATCGTGCGCTCAAAATTGTGACATTTAAATCAAATCATTGCTTCTTCTATATTGTTTATTGTATAAATAGAGACAATGTTTTAGATATGTATATAATTATAGTTGTAAATGCTATATTTACACTATATGTACACTATATGCACAGTATTTATCTAATATAAATATAACACTATCGGGTCTGTATGAAATTTAGCGCGCTTAGTATCGCAATATTTTGCGTTCAATATTGCAATAATAAGCGCGACAGATTTTTGGTATTGTGCTATAATCACGCCTTTTTCTAAATTAAACACGCTCAATATCGCAATAAAGGTGCGCCTAAAAATACCACTCCCTCTGACTGGTACTGTATTGTCATGATGTATGGATTCACCAGTTAAAACAAAAACTGTGTTTACAAGTGACTGGACAATTTCACGCCTTACATGTTACCAAAAAGTATGCCATTAAGATATCTTACATGTATATATACATAAATTTGAGTTTTAACTGTGAAACATGTAGCTTTGTTCTTTTTATGGCTTAAAAGGCCATGCCGATTCATGTTTTAGAATGGTCGAAATTAGTATTACTCATAACTGAATAGTGATGGGTTGGCTTATCAGCTATTACTAGTATCGTTTTTTTTATTTACAGCCATATTTATACAGTAGTTAGTGAAAGGCGAACACATTACGCGTGTGCAGCCTTTTTCGGATTAAATTCTACGAGGCAGATAACAAGCTTGATCCTCTGCAAACTGCAAAGTTTCATAAGTATTGTCTATCACTTTATGCATTGAGGATTTACTTTTATTCCACACCCATTGACGTGAGTCACATGTATTCAACGGAATCCCAGCCATTGAATACATATATACCTCTAGTGGAATACAAGCCGGAATTATTCTTGTTGACGTTGTCGCCAAGAAAGATGACGTACATTACGTCGATCATCCGCTTCCGGTGACCCCCCCCCCCCCCATAATTACTGGTTAGTTGTCAGACTTAAATCACAATAAAGGTAGCTATAGTAACAATGCAGGTGACATTCATGGATTGAACTTATCTGACTGAACGGTGTAAAATAAATACGAACACAAATTGCATCATAATCTCGAATATTTTATCGAACTCGTTGCGGACGGCGCAAAGTTATATTTTGCTCGAGCTACGCTCTCGAGAAATATATCCTTGCGCCATCCGCAACTCATTCGATAAAAGAGTCTCGATTAAGATGCGCGTTGTGTTCTGTCTATTTCATCAAAACTATGATCGTAACATAAGAACTAAGATTTATTTTTCAGTTACGAATAATACATGTACTAGTTTCGACCATTCAAAAACATATGAATCGTAATGCCTACCGGGAAATCATATTGTCACCATGGGAACCTGGCTAATTCTATGGTAAATTCGCAAATTAAGAGCAAAAAATGGTGTTGACCCATGAAAAATACCATTGGTCTGACCTTTATTAGTTACGGTCTTGATATTAATTAAACGGTGCTGAACCGTAAAAAATACAACGGTCTGACAGTTATTGGTTACGGTCTGCCCGTTACTTAAACGGTTTTATACCGTGGAACATGCTACGGTCTGACGTATGTTTAACGGTCAAATGTTGGCAGCGATGTTGCGCGGTCTCAGACCGTTGAAACGACGGTATTTTTTTTCTAACAGTGTAAATCGAGATTGCATTATTTGTGTGAACCGATATAGCATATATATCTACATATCAAATTGATTATCCGGAAGAAATTCCATGATTCTATGCGACGCAAATCAAAATCGGTTTAAATCACGCAAGCCCTATCTGGGATCTTCACTTCTATGAAATACATTATTAATGAACAGGTATTAACTAAGAAATATATTATTTGCATTGGTTTTCAAGGTTATAAAATTCCCTGTCAGAACACCAAACAGTTCGCAGGTTTTGTACTGGTGGAGTATTACGGCCGAGATTCGGGACATGATTTAGAACACGTATATCTTCCCAACTTACACATGTATCAGTCATACATTAGAAACAATTCGGACTTCTCGGTTGTATTGATCCAACACTAAACAACGTTTAAAGAATGAAGATGACACCGGGGCCCAGTTTCTGTCACAATGTACTAATGCATCTGTTATATGATGTGTCTCAGATGCCTTCTTTGATAAAATGTCGATCGAAAACGTTTGCGCTAGTTATCTATATGCACTATACTAGCGGCACGACCATGTTCAACTAAGCGATTTGAATACAGCTATTGTAGTGTTATATGCTGTATAATATATATACGGTGCTGAATGCTAATGTTAAAAAACTGCAGGCATTATGTCGCGAATTCTGAAATCCTATTCTGTACTCATTTCAGTTATATATACATTGTTTATATGGTTTGGGTTCATATTTCAGATAAATTTCAATGAATCTATTCCCCCATTTTTCTGGGGCCTCTGCCTGTGGAAATTGTGGAGTAACACCTTACCCGCCCGTTTCCTGAACCAAATCTGGAACCAAATCCTAAGTTTTTTTCTTCAAGGAACACACCGATTTCAAGGTTTGTGTGGGAATACGGTCTAGCTTAAATGTCATAGTCTACAATTTAACAATATGTCCACGCATTTGGGGTTAAGATAAGATAAGAGATAAAATTTAATCGTTATAAGAAACCACAATGGTACATAACGCTTTACACACATAATGACAAAAGACAAGTGTACAAGTAAATAACAATATGAGGAACAAACAATAACAATATAACAATAGATAACTGTCACTGTGGTTATCGGTAATCAAGTGGTGGACTGGTGCACAATATTGGAATAATCTCGAAGTGTTGCTCTCTCTCTTTCGTGGAAAAGGTTAGTTATGACTGTGATGAATCTTGTGGTTATCTCACTGTCGAACGTACCCACGAAAATGTCAGAAGCTACCTCGGTTGGTAGAATTGAATAATTGATGCCCGAAATTTGTCGGATGTCGTTGAAAAAACTTGTTCTGATAGTGGCGTAAGCTGGGCATATAAAGAGGAAATGATGTTCGTCCTCGGTCGCGTCAAGACAGATGGGACAGCAACGATGGTCGTTGGTAGATGTATCAGATTGTTTATCTTTTGACTTTGTGATATGTTTTCGATGTCGGGCTGTTTCAATCGATAATTTGTGAGAGCTAACGCGTAACTGTGTGAATTTTGAAATATTAGTTCTACTGATATTTAACTGCAAATATGTCTCCATTTGAACAAATCATGTTTCGTTAAGATGATATTGAGAAGACTAAATCAAGCGGAACTCCTTTGAAATTCCAATGCACTGTTTCGAGTCATATGTATAGACCCTGACCATTTGAATGCTTGCGAGGGTAACTCTATTGCTAATATCATAAATAGGGGGACAAGTCTGGAACAATAACTTTATTAATATAATTCGACATTTCCTATACAGACATCAGAACATCTTCGGGGTCTATTCTGTGAACCAACATAGTATGATATTAATTTTAAACGGTATAACGTATTTACGAACTAATAGAAGACTCAGAAACAAAGACACATCAAACGTGCTTATAACCTACGGGACATTGTTTCCACAATAACTCATAATTGTTTCCTAGTAAGCAATTAACCCTTTACCCAACAGAAGGGCCCTGTGCCAATGCATTCTCTTATATATGCGAGTCGACCATAGGTCGCCTCGCATATATAAGAGAATGCATTGGCTTAACACATTAAAAATTATAAAATTGTTAAAGAATGTAAGAAAAAATGGTAAAAAGTGTTAAAAAAAGATTTTTTTTAGGCCAATGCATTCTCTTATATATGCGAGGCGACCTATGGTCGACTCGCATATATAAGAGAATGCATTGGCACAGGGCATAACTGTAACCATCACAATGTGGTCAATGAGCCGGTTCCAATGATATCCATATTTGTATGGTTCTATTGAGACAGACCGAAGATATTTTAGGCTGTTGAAGCTTTATTTGGCCGGTTTTGGCCGGTTTGTTGGGTAAAGGGTTAATGAACCAAATGGAACTTCTTGTGGATTGCTTCTCGACCTTGGCTATAAGATCAAAGTGTAGTATCTGTTCGTATCAGATCAATGCCTGATACGTCCCCTCAGGGGACTTCGGTATCGGAATGAGAACAAGGGAATCCGATGTGAACTCGTGATGCTGCACTGTTGGTCTGACCAGAGGGCTGGGGCAATCTCTTTTCTCTTTTAGTATGCCCCCCCCCGATGATTCTGGGTGTATTTAGTGGAGACCTTCGTACATCCTTCCGCCCGTCCTTCCGTTCTTATCAAACATTCCCACAACACAGCTCAAGTATCGATAGTCAAATTTGGATGTCCTTTGGTATGCCGGTAGACAAGCAAGGCAAGTTTAGAGTTTGGGATGATACCCGGGATGATTTGAAAGGGCTGTCAGCCCTCTACTACAACCCACTCTTGGATGCTATGATTCCATTGAAGAGCGTTTGTAGGCTTTGTGAGTTTGTAAGTAGATTACTATCTGCCCATGCCTACTGTGCATGGGGTGGATGCCACCACAGCAAGAAGCAAAGACCCCCCCCCCCCCATTCCGAATCTGGTAGACAAGCATTGTGGTAAGGATCTTCATATAGTACAGGTTTTGTTAGCACTTTTCCCAAGATAGCCCAGTGTAAGGGGAAAGGATACCTATTTCTTGAATTTAGAAGATAATAAAAAAATCCATCCATTGACCACTTCTAAACTGAACGTAGGCCCAAATGCCAAAAGGTTATTACGCCACGAATACACACAGAAGCCGTCGATCCCGACTGTCAACCTTGCCCTGATACATGAACCAGGTCAGGTAACACTCCAAAGTTTCGAATGATCAGTAGGGGTAAATTCATATGTATTAAGTGCCAGTGGTTTCCGACAGCATTCACGTAGTAGGTATATTGAAACAAGGTTGGATATGAATTTGTGTAATTTTAAGTGTTCAGGACTAACGAGACAATTAAGTGCAAGTGGCCTTGACCCCACCGTAGTCAGCAGTAGCGTTTTCTGCGAAACAATGGCTCTAGATAGTGGATAAAATTGTTAGCACCCAAATTTGTCATCTGCATTAAAATTTGATTTTCTGGAATTGTCAACGGCGAAAGTTTGAAATTTTGTCATATTGATGTCGGAAGCCAGAGTCCATTGAACAAGTCACCATGGTCAACAACTGCTCTGGTTTCTATTTTAATATTTGCCGTCATGAACTAATGCAGAACCAGGAACAACTGTTCATTATACAACTTCGTGTAAAAACTAGCGACTTGCGTAAGGAATGGACAAACTTGCCTAGTTACACTTCCTCGGACAATTAAACCAGTTTCATCGCCGCCACACAGATCGTGTCAGCCAATGATCGTTGTACATGCACATTTAGCAGACAGTTTTTGTATGTGCCACGAAGATCACCAACCGCCCTGGTTATTCAATTTCAATTATAATAATTGGCGTCGAACCCCTCTCCGCTATACAACTTCAGCACTGCATGTAGAAACCACCGAGTCCAGTAAGCGACTGGCGAATTTTACCAAGCTACACTCCCTCAGATAACTCAACCAGCTTCATCTTCTCGTTTCGACCAGTTACATGTACTTATGTACCTTCCTTTGACAGTCCTTGTCTGGGCTACGAAGGTCACCAATGGATTTGAGTACAATTGCATTCAATTCTAATTCTATAGTTTGTCGTCATCGACCCACGTATAACATCGAATGACTGAACAAAATTCCTCTTCTCGAGAAAATACTTATGTAAACAGACCTAAGAAGATTCCCCGTAATTGATGAGAACCCATCGTGTGATGCAGAAACATTAATGAGAAGTTATACCTACGTTCCCTGCTGGTGCAGCATTCAAGACCCAGTGCATTCTCGCATATATGTGAGTCTCCTATGGGGAGCCTCGCATATTTAAGAAAATGAACTGGCTTACAAAATCAAGGTAAATATTGCTAGGCCAATAAATTATCTTATATATGCGAGGCTCCCTGTGGGAGACTTGCATATGCAAGAGAAAGCACTGCCACAGGGTTTTCCCAAACTTTCAGGAAGCTTCAGTCATGGAAGGGTTAAGTTGTACATTGATAATGTTGAAAAACAACCCACCAATTAACCATTTATATACTAAAGCATCACTGACAAGTAGTTATCCACAGAACATGTTCAGATAATAAATCCAACGTTTGTTGAACTTATTATCTAAACATTTCCCTCAATAAATAGGATTCATACTTCTATTTATCTGTTGTATGCAAATCAACACTAGACCATTCCGATATAAACATTTTAACTGACTGGGAGTATCCATTTAGTATAGCAAGGGTTAACCGATATAGCCCATGGAAACGTACGTCAAACAATGATAAATGGCGCATGATGTTTGGTCTTAAATATGGATTATCTCTTCATATAATAATTTTGAAATAGTTTCGTGGGTATAAAATAATAAATATGATTTGAAGAACCATGATCGGAAACGCTTCTATCAATTATTATTGATTTTATTACGAATAGTTTATTATAAAATTAAGTGTTACACTTTATTATTCTATTTTAGAAGACCATTCAGGCGATACCATATTGCGATCCAGATCAATAGGGTGTTCCCATAGCTATGCTACGAACGTCAAGTATCCCAGATTGATTGTTTTATTACATAGTTATAAGCGATGATGATCTAATTAACGTTTATTTGTGACAGAATTACACAATAAACTTTCTGGTCTCTGTTAACAGTAGCCACAATTCGCCGACTGGATGCCTTTATACGAAAAATAAATAGTGATCATTAAATGAAAACTGGTTGAATGTGCTGTTTATGAACATGATTTGCAAGAATATTAGATTATATAACGAATAATGATAACTGTGTACTTTGAAACGATAAAAGTGGTGTGAAATGAGATAATTTATGCGGAAATGCAATGAGCGGAATAGAGTGCGAAACGAAATTGAGCAAGAAATAAAACTTGGGTATTCTAGCTTCTTCGTTTTATGGTACACATTCGGAAGCTAATTTATGCCACTGGAATATTGTCATACCGTTGTGCGTTAGAGGAGTGCAATTAAAAACCAGTGGAGTGTGATTAAAAAACTGTTGGTTAAAACAACAAAATGGCATATATTCGTCATATTCTTCCTCTTCCATTTCCTCCCACAAAGCCTTTTGTGTTGAGAAGAGCACGACTGCCAGTAAAATAAACTATAACCACAATAGTGACAATACCACGACACATGCCAATTAACAGAGAATTCGATCACAGGCCTACGCTATAATATTTTAACGATTTCGAAGGAATTAACACACTTCAATTCAGTTGAAAAGTTTATGATTTCTCTCTGCGGTCCTCTCGCTAAAATCCCTCCAGTAAGGATATCCCGTAAACAAAAGAATACACAACAGACTGCCGACACTACAGTGATGATTAGGGTGGATACACTACATACTGTCGACACTACAGTAATGATTAGGGTGGATACACAACAGACTGTCGACACTACAGTAATGATTAGGGTGGATACACAACAGACTGTCGACACTACAGTGATGATTAGGGTGGATACACAACAGACTGTCGACACTACAGTAATGATTAGGGTGGATACACAACAGACTGTCGACACTACAGTAATGATTAGGGTGGATACACAACAGACTGTCGACACTACAGTGATGATTAGGGTGGATACACAACAGACTGTCGACACTACAGTGATGATTAGGGTGGATACACTACAGACTGTCGACACTTAAGTAATGATTAGGGTGGATACACAACAGACTGTCGACACTACAGTAATGATTAGGGTGGATACACAACATACTGTCGACACTACAGTAATGATTAGGGTGGATACACAACAGACTGTCGACACTACAGTAATGATTAGGGTGGATACACAACAGACTGTCGACACTACAGTAATGATTAGGGTGGATACACAACAGACTGTCGACACTACAGTAATGCTTAGGGTGGATACACAACAGACTGTCGACACTACAGTAATCATTAGGGTGGATACACAACAGACTGTCGAGACTACAGTAATGATTAGGGTGGATACACAACAGACTGTCGACACTACAGTAATGATTAGGGTGGATACACAACAGACTGTCGACACTACAGTAATGATTAGGGTGGATACACAACAGACTGTCGACACTACAGTAATGATTAGGGTGGATACACAACAGACTGTCGACACTACAGTAATGATTAGGGTGGATACACAACAGACTGTCGACACTACAGTAATGATTAGGGTGGATACACAACAGACTGTCGACACTACAGTAATGATTAGGGTGGATACACAACAGACTGTCGACACTACAGTAATGATTAGGGTGGATACACAACAGACTGTCGACACTACAGTAATGATTAGGCACTTTGGCATAAAGGTATTTTTTCTAAATTGTAGGCTAGCTATACTTGGCCATGCGTTGTTATAAATTTTGTGTTTGTTTGTTTGTTTTTCATTTTTGTTTCATTTGTTTATCGACTTTCAAGACAGGAAGTTTTTAATTGTTGTCAGCTAAAAAAAATAACCCAAATGATCGCCTCTTATAAAGAGCGTCCATGCTTCCGTTACTCATATGCGATAGACAATAAAGAGCGTTCTCAATTATGAACAGTGTGATCGGTTTCGATGTATCATGCTGGTACAATGGGTAATTTCGTATGTGATATTGTGACATTTTAACATAAAGAGCGTCCAATCTTCCGTCGCCGTCGCCAAAACGGGTAGATAACAAAGAGAGTTCTCAACTATGAACTTGTTGTCTTTTTCGATGTGTTACATAATGCGTGATGTGTATGTGTCATGGTGGCATTTGAAAATTTAAATAATTTTAAATTTGGAAATAACTTACACAAACACAACTAATGAACCACCTATAATTATATAGCTAATATTATTCCGCCCAGTATTTTATAACGTTTGGGCACTTCTTATGCCAAAGTTGATGCGATCGCCTTACCCCTCACTTTGGATACAATGTTATAGGGCAAACAATTTCGCCGATTGACACTGATGAATAGTCGATGAGCGATGGAATTCACCGAGTGAATAAGAGACAACCAAAGCATCAGTAACATCCATTCAACTCACCAAACACGCTGTGGCATGTTATTAATGGCGGCAAAAACAATCATCAAAGGCGCTACTAATTTCTTTATTCATATAACTATTGTCTGATATGCTAGATTGACTTCCGAATTTAACCACATACTCTTGATTAATTACATAACACACCGCATAGCGACGTACACACAAACCAATTCCGTATTTTAGTATCGACTGACTACGATTGCGTAATCCTAGTCTGTATAACAAACTCCGGCTCCGAATCAGTGTTTTTAATTCGCTAGACTATTTTGACGTCATCGTATTCTAGTCAAGGAGATCTCCGAAAACCTGTGGAAGTGTTATTTATTAGTTTTTCGGCTTACTTATTATGCGGTCGGAGTGGGACTTGGATCATTTTAATCACAATCGGGAGGGATTTCCGATTGCGTTTGGTGGTTCTAGACCGTCTAAATCCTTTAAGGAGGCCTTGGCACCGAATAGTTCAGTAGTCGGTCGTTGTCTGTCGGAAAATTAAATTACTTGGCGCCAACCTCGAGTCAGTTTGTCAGACCGAAAACCAAATGCAAATAATCTGATATTTGTTGCGACCATAATAGATCTTAACTTCATAAGTACAGTAATGCTCTAATTAATCGACTCCTTAAATACAGCAGAATTATGGGTAACTTTTCTTTTTGCCATTCATCGGAAAGCTCTCGCGGAGAGCTTTCCGATGAATGGCAACAAGCCATATTTCCGACTAAATCCTGAAAAGTTACCCATAATTATGCTGTGTTTAAGGAGTCGATTAATTAGGGCATCACTGTATTTGACGTTTCGTGCATACTTTGGTAGAGCTGATTTTGGTACTGCAATACTGTGGAGTCGTTCTGGGGGAAAAGCTAAACATTTATTGTCGACGAATAGTACCAACAAATAGTGTATATATGGAATTCAAATTCATAACAAGCAGTCCATCATGCAGTCGGAAGTCCAGGCTGTGGTGTCAACAATATAAAGCAGGAATCCGTATCTCCTCGATTGTGTTTTTCAGAATGCTTATATAGAGATCCGTATCTCCTCGATTGTGTTTATCAGAATGCTTATATAGAAATCCGTATCTCCTCGATTGTGTTTTTCAGAATGCTTATATAGAGGCGCATACGCGTTCGACCAGTCCTGTCGGGGGTGTGATATCAATTAGTTTATCTTATAATCGTATAACCTTGTCCAACATGTGATCAGATTGCTCATGCAATACGTAATCTGATGTCAGAATCAATACATGCGTACATACTACACTAATCTACTGGATACAGGCGTCGTCGTTGTGGAAAGTTACATGGTATTATAAATATTAGCCACGACTCCTGAAGTCCGAAATTAACAATACCACAATACTTTGCAATCTGATACGCAGCCATTTTATCTATTCGCATTACTTTTTTGGCCACCAAGATCACCAACCGCTCTGACTACAATTGCATTCAATTCAAATTAATTTTGCCGCCATCGACCCACGTATAACCTCGAATGACTGAACAACGTTCCTCTTCTCGAGAAAATACGTATGTAAACAGACCTAAGAAGATTCTCCGTGATTGATGAGAACCCATGCTGAGACAGAAACATGGTAGTGAGAATTGATACCCATGTTCACGAAACGCTGCGCAGCGAAGAATCACGAACGCGGTTACCGAAGTGATATAAATGTTCTGGGCCACATGAAACTGATAATGTGGTTAAGTTGTACATCGATAATGTACTATCCGTGAACTAACTGTGATAGCTCATGGAAACGTACGTCAACCGATGATAAATGACAGACAATGTTTGCTCTGGCTAAGGAATCATTGTTGCTGATAAAGTTCAAGAGTTGGCGATTGTCTGATAGAAAATTAAATCACTGGCACCAACCTCGAGACACAGGTCCCCAGGTTCGATACCAACACTATACTAATACATACTCGTAGTGGTGGTGTCGCACCAGGAACATGCGCCTCGAGACAATTTGCTATAGACTGAAATCAGACACATTATGTATCCTGGCTTATCGGTGAATGTATGTTGTGATCACCATAGATGACCCTAAGTATTTGTTATTGTGGGCTTTCTTTACAACATGGCAATCTGTCGACACCACAGTTGTATGGCACCACACCCAATGCGTTGCTGTTAAATGATTGACCTAGAGCAAGATCATAGTTAAATGAGTAGAAATTCCGTCGCACCTTATACGGACGCGATAACCCTAATCCCGAACAGCCATTTAATAAATAGAAACAACGCGAATCATAATCGAGAATATTTTATCGAATGATATACGGACGGCGTAAGGATCTATTCCACGAAATGGGAGCTTGAGTGAAATGAGATTATGCGCCGTCCGCAACGAGTGCGATAACAACTTCTAGATTATGATGCAAGTTGTGTTTTGTATTTATTCCACACATTTTTATCGCATACGTTTAATCCATGGTTGTCCCATTGGACCAGTAATTACTATACTATAATTACATTGATACTATAATTACCGTTATTGTGATTGAAAACTGGTAGTTATCTGTGAATCGCCCGTAGTGGGTCGTTGGCGTTATCTACAGCATCGATCTTGGTGGAAACAGTATTTTAGTCCATATATTTCATAAAGCAATTACAATATAATAAAACATTATGGTATGAAGGGGCTTCGACAACAAGCTGATAGCTTATATATGTCGTCTCCGGGCATGGTGTTACCGAGCCCGCAACATGAGTGTTCTTGATTTAAGTGCGGTGTATTTCAGACAATTTGAGGTTCACAGTTGGCGTTTATTTATTTCTGTCTCGCCTCAACTCACGTAGTGGCCTCGTATCGATATTAAATTTAAGTGAGAATAAGAGACAGATAAATGAAGTTATTAGATAAATTAATATGAGATCAGTGGGCGAAAAGGGGATAATTAGATAGTAATGTTTGAGATAGAAGAGAATTTGATATGTGGATAATCTGATGTAGACATTATTCTTAGCAATAACATTGAAACTGGTGCTGTTAATATAGTGCTTCAATATCTCCTCGCGCAAATACGCATATAGTTGACCTATACTGTGAAATAGGTACATAATTGATTATTTTGTCCTGCATTTAGCAGATAATGGAGTCATAGTCGTTATTTCGTTTTATGGCGCGGGCCACCGTGAAAACACATGTTAAAGAACGTTCACCTGAAATGTCGTGGGTTGGCTTATTTGTGTTATAGTCCGCACAATATCTGCTTAGAATCGCCGTGTCGATAAAGTGACTAAAATGCTATCATTTTCAGCACAATGTGAGGCAATTCTAAGCAGATTATCTACCTAAAATAAGTTGTTTCTAAGCAGATATTGTGCGGATTTTCGGGACAACATGCTGAGCTCTTGGTTGATACCAGTTCCTTAATAATTTAATTCACAGTAGGTGATGGCCCAAATCGAAATTGCTTGATCAAATCTAGGGAACTTTGTTTAGCCGACTCGCAACATTCACAAAAATCATGCAATCTCGAGCTGGGACAACCCCTATTAATGTGAAATAGATTATCAATGAACAAGTATTAACAAAGATATACATTCGCTGCGTTGTATATTCAAAGTTATAAAGTTCCCCGCCAGAACATCAAACAGTTTCCATGCAAGGTTTCAACTTGTGGAGTATGCTCTATCATCTATACGGGTTCAGCTGTAGTATATATAATCATGACATGAAGTGATGCTCTTTGTGCCACTACATTCGTTTCATATATAAGGGATCTACAACGAGTCCCGAGTTTATAGCGGAATTTACAAAACGAGTCCCGTAAATTAAGTCTGGACCGAGCTTTTGGCGAGATCCAGACCTAATTTACTGGACGAGTTTTGTAAATTCCACTATAAACTCGGAACGAGTTGTAGATTCTATTTATTACATGATCCAAAACCTCGGCAAACATACTGAAATCAACAAATGGGACGCAAAACTAACATCGGCTTATATAAGGCATGCAATGACGTTTCACGTAACTATGCGTTGTTTGCCCGCGTAAAAAAATAGTCCCAGATAAATAAAGACGATTTGTGTATTTAATGGCGTATATTGAATGACATAATTTTTTAAACTCTTCATTCTTTATAGTTTGTTGGAAAACTATTGGAAGCCATATTATATTGAGACGTAGCGTACGGAATGTAAACAGACGAAAATCCGGAAGTCAAAGGTCACCTGGCACTATTTCCTGTTATTAAACGAACGTTTAATATCACAATTAATAGAATGGGTTTCTTGAATGGAATAAGGGCAGGATCATGTAATAAAATTAATTATGGATCAATTTCAGGTATTCACGAAGATAATGCGAATAACGGTACATGAACACTGATCGATCCGTATTATGCGCACACTGCTCAAAATCAATATCTGTGTGCATGACTTAGTATCCACCTCGCGGCGTACTCCAATATATGTTCATCGTAGACTTATGATAACTAAGCTGTTGCAATTATATCCATGGTGGTCAAAATGGGAATCTCTGAGGAAAAGAACAAAAAGGCACTTTAATTGAATATTCACATGTGGATAAATCGTCAACGCAAAGCTGGACCATTCACAAATCGCCTTATGAATAATTCTCGAGCAGGAAATCAGCCGAGATCCCTTAGTATAACAGCATAAAAGTTCGGCGGTCGAAATTAATTCATATCAGACAAATTGATACCATAAGTCAGTGCTAATTGGATGAAAGGATTTCACCCAGATAACCTCCGATGGTATGCGTTGTCCCCTGCAGCCGTTGCTGAAAGTTTTCCTGCCACACTAGCAGGGTATAATCAAGAAGATAATTAGTGGAATGCGAGTTATTAGGGTTCATATTATCTACGAAAACAACGAGATTCTGGATTGTGGAAAAGTGGGAAATTGCTGATGACTTTGACCCTGGCTAGTGTACATGATTATACTTATGACGTCTGTCGTATCATCCAAGTGCGGGGACCATTGTGGCTCGATAATTTGCGTACATTATGTTGTCGCAAGCCGTACAGTAATGGGGAAGCTGAATGTGTTATAGGTTAACCCTTTTTACACTAAATGCTAGCTCATTGGAGTTCTCTTACGAAATGTTTGTGTAATAAGTTCAACAATCGAGGTCTTGAAAATTCCCCATTCACTAATGAACAGGAATCCTTCTGCACTTTTATATTATCTTTTCATCTGACTGTCTTCTGCAAATTTATCCCGAACACCCCATACAAATGATTAATATGCCATTCCAATGTATATGTTTATAACTGAATGGGGGAATTCATTTAGTGTAGAAAGGATTAACATGTCACCGTAGTACATGTCATCCATGTCGGATAACTTAAGTGCGCCATATGATCAAATGGGTTAGATCTTTTTGCGCGACATCATATAAGCTCCAAGTTGAAAACAAAACCCATCTTTGTCAATTAAAAGCGGTTGTGAGACTGATTGTTACATATGTTTCAAAATAGCGTTTTAGATAAATAACGGTGCCGATAAGGAATAGAGCATATACATGTAATCATTGTGGTTCTTGTAATTCGTTGTTTGTCCTAGCTGAACTGAGTTCGGTCGAAACTGCCGAAATGCTAAATTAACATCACATGCTGACATACTGAACGGAAGTTGTCGTTTGCGTCGCCAAGCACCCCGCCCTTACAATCACGTTCACATATGAATATCATTCATTCATTCATTACGAAGTACATAATGATCAGTATTTTATTATGTGAGCTAAGGATCAGTATTTTATTATGTGAGCTAAGGATCAGTGTTTTATTATGTGAGCTAAGGATCAGTATTTTATTATGTGAGCTGAGGATCAGTATTTTATTATGTGAGCTAAGGATCAGTATTTTATTATGTGAGCTGAGGATCAGTATTGTATTATGTGAGCTAAGGATCAGTATTTTATTATGTGAGCTAAGGATCAGTATTTTTAGTATGTGAGCTAAGGATCAGTATTTTATTATGTGAGCTAAGGATCAGTATTTTATTATGTGAGCTGAGGATCAGTATTTTAGTATGTGAGCTAAGGATCAGTATTTTTAGTATGTGAGCTAAGGATCAGTATTTTATTATGTGAGCTGAGGATCAGTATTTTATTATGTGAGCTAAGGATCAGTATTTTATTATGTGAGCTGAGGATCAGTATTTTATTATGTGAGCTAAGGATCAGTATTTTAGTATGTGAGCTAAGGATCAGTATTTTTATTATGTGAGCTAAGGATCAGTATTTTATTATGTGAGCTAAGGATCAGTATTTTATTATGTGAGCTAAGGATCAGTATTTTATTATGTGAGCTAAGGATAAGTATTTTATTATGTGAGCTAAGGATCAGTATTTTATTATGTGAGCTAAGGATCAGTATTTTAGTATGTGAGCTGAGGATCAGCATTTTAGCATCACCCGACATATTAGAACCAGTCTGTACTCTCCATCTCAAATACTAAACTTTGACATATGTTGGAACTTTTACCCAGCCTTAACTTCCATGACTGGAGCTTCCTTAAATTTTGCGAAAACCCTGTGTCAATGCATTCTCTTATATATGTGCGAGTCTCCCATAGGGAGTCTCGCATGTATAAGTTAATACACCAGCGCATCTCCCGTCATGAAAGGGTTAAACTGTTCTCCAAAAAGCTATCACTGCCATATCGCACAACAAGGAGAAGCTACTGGTGCAGCATTAAAGATCCCTGTCAGTGCATTCTCTTATACATGTATTTACGATTCTCCCATATGGAACCTCTCACGTATAAGAGAATGCACTGGCTTACAAGGTCAGGATAAATATTGTTAGGCCAATGTATTCCATTTTGGAGACTGGCATATATAAGAGAATGCATTGGCAAATGGTCTCGCAAATTTTCAGGAAACTCCAGTCATGGAAGTGTTAAAGTGTAACGCGCACTCCATGTGAAATTTCGATCGAAAGTTGTTTTACTGCCATCTCAAGCCGTCATATCGATGTTATTTTGAAGTGACTTATTGTACCCCCACTCTATGGGTGTACTGGATTGACTGCGTCCGTCCGCGTGTTCGTCAGTTTGTCGGTCAGTCCTCCCGGTTTGATAACTCAAACAAATATGAAGTATACAATTTTCTTGCCACATGATCTCAAATCAGGGAGCAAAACAAGGTTTGTCCAGATTATTTTTCCTGACTTATGGCCCTTAGTTTGTCAATAGTTCTGGATTGTTCTCCGCCCGGTTTGATGCCTCAAACAAATATAAACCGTGCATACAAGTTTGCTTCTCGAATTATGCGAAAAAAAGCTTTATCCCGATCGTTTGCCAGAGTTATGGCCCTTAGAGTGTCCATTTTTGACGAATTTTGTCGCCCAACTCTACTGCTAATGCTTTTAATCATGTACATGAGTTAAATTGTAACTTTGTCACGTTCCCGTGGTTTTAAAACGGAGATAACACAAACTTTTAACCGGTTTCAATGAGTTCAATGATTTTTAGTATGTGAGTTGTTTGCCATGATATCTTTGCTTGAGTTTATAAACCATTATTTTGTATTTTTGTTCATGCTTTATGACCATTTCACGTGATCTTTAAGACTGGTCTCAATCGCTATCTCAATCATTTTTGGCATATTTTCGGCGTTTTCTCACGCGTATATAAGTTATTTTGATTTGTCACATGCAGCAAAACGACATAAGAAATTCAAACTATTCGACTTAGAATTTTGATGAGTGTGGTATTTCCCGTATGGTAACTTCGGTATTTGAGTTGTACCTGCCCATGGTTTGATTTGCTCTGTGGGGTAATCCCGATTCATATAGGGGAATTACGCTATTAAGTTGTTTCTCAAAAACTTTCACATCGATACTAAATGTAATGTTATCAAAATGTTCAGATGAAATGAAGCTAATTAATGACAACCTACCGGGTTTCGAAAGAATTATTCGACATCTGAGAACTTATTTGTTCTTAGTAGCCTTATCAATATATACCTGGCAAGTGGGAGAAAGCTATACTGCACGTTCATCGATTTCAGGAAGACATATGATACGATTTAAGTGCTATTCCTTAAATTGTTGCGAAACGGTATCAACGGGAAGCTTTTTAGGGTCATTAAAAACATGTATAGCCAAATAAAAACTTGTGTGAAGAATGAAGTCGATCGGCCAGTTCCAGGATGAGATAATGTCACCTTTCCTATTTTCACTGTACGTCAATGACTTGCAGAGTTATCTTAATGACTGCGCCATTGGTAATCTCAAATTTATTGATGAACTATTCTATGAAATGTAGGCACAGCGGCAATGTTATATATTTATTCTATGAAATGTTATATATGTTTATTGTGTTAACATTATGCCGATGACACTGTACTCATGGCCGACGACGAAGCATGCATGTATAGGACACTTTCGGCTTTTCAGGACTATACTAACGCATGGGGTAATAATTTTCTGCAAGAAACAACCAAAAATATTACCAATATTTAAGATTAACGATTCCGAATTGAAGATTATTAAAGAATTCGTGTATTTGGGTGTAGAATTTTTCTATAATGGTAGGTTCTGTAGATCGATCAAGAGAACGTGTAACTTGGCAATGAAAGCGATTCACGCGATATTTAACAAAGTCAGAAACCTTGAGTTGCCAGTCGATGTGATGTTATATTTGTTTGATGTAATGGTTGTGCCAATACTTCCACGAGGATATAAACTCCATTGAAAGTGCATCTTAAGTTTTGTAAAATGGTATTAGGTATGAAATCATGTACACCAAATTATATGGTATAAGGTGAACTCGGACGACACCCTTTGGCTATCGAAATTAAATGTAGAGCGTTATCATGTTGGTCCTAAATCACGAAAAATGTTTACAAACTGACCAAAGTTATGTAGGAGCGCGACCCAATGTTCGATACAAAATTAAGATGGATTGTGTTCATACAGAAAACTGTAAACGGGGTGGGTCTCAATTATATGTGGGAAGAACAAACAGAGTTGTCTAGAGCGAATATACAATTACTTAAACGCATTTTGACAGATCAGTTTATACAAGAATGGGGCACAAGTTTAGCATCCACATCGATGGGATATCTCTATAGAGCTATAACCCCGTCCCCCAAAATGAGAAAATACCCAACGGATTTGCCAAGCCACTTATATGAATATGTTATGAAGAATAGGACATCAAACCACAGGCTTGCCATTGGTAGTGGGCGGTGTAAGAAAACGAACAAAGACGAGAGATTATGTCCCTTGTATAAGAATGGCGTCGGCGACGAATATCATCTGATGATAACTTGCATTTGTTTCTCAGAAATTAGACAAAAGTATATCCCGGAATATTATTGGAAATACCAAAATGTGTATAAATTCCACAAACTTACTTATCTACGTTGAGAATATAGCCGTATTGAAAAATGTGTCTATTTATTTGAAGCTAGCCATGAGAGAATACAGCATGAAGACTTAAACTGCATGCGACGAGGTATTTGGGCATCACTTTCACCACGTCCTAATTGTCTCACACAGGGGATACATTTATCTAGCCCCTGCTTTCTCGATGTGGGTGTGCACTGTTCACGCTTCCCTTTATGCAAAAAAATAGCCATATAGTGCCCATGCATGTTTGGTCCACCTCAAAGGACTCGGTGGCATATAGAGTTGTCGTTCCAATGGATTGTGTCTGTCCCCCATTGTATGCATCATAATCCACATTTGTAAATATGTATATATGTTTTTGCATGTAATGTGTTAAATCATGTTTAGCAATAAAGCACACCAGGAAAAATTATTAGTCAATAAACGCTTTCTGAATTCGGTATGTAGCACCAGCGGTGCAATCTGTTGGTTTTATCTACACAGTAAACACTTTTCGGCACCAAAATAAGCGTTGTTTTGGTACTACAGCGTCCTTGTAAGCCGGCGGAAACACTTTGGTCATTTATGACCAAGGAACCATTTGGTTTTTGATGGATTCGTGTTGAACATATAACCCATCCTGTCTGACACTTCGGTTCGCCCGACATGAACTTACAACAGTCATATCTCACACCAAATGACTTGTTGGTCTTTGTAGCGCGCACTTTGCGAAACATTTCGACCGGCAGTTATTCGATTGCTATCTCAAAGCAGGGTTATTGATGTTACTTTCGCGAGAATTATTGGCTAAATATTACCTGCGCAGAAAAACATTCTGGGCACCAAACAAGTGTTATTTGGTTCCACAACTCCCATATATGGCCCCTATATTATATGTCATAAACAATTAATTTGGTTCTCTATGACAAAATAGCTATTTGGTTTTGATGGATTCGTGCTAAATCTGATCCATCAGGCCTGAAACTCGGTTTCTCCCTATATGCACTTAGATATGCCATATCGCACAACAAATTACTTGAAGTCCTTGTTATGCGCACTCCGTGTATAATATTTCGACCTAAATTTATTCGATTCCCATCTCAAGCAGGGATATTGATGCTTTTTTCAAGAGACTTAATGGTTTTACGATCATTCCCAAGGAACAAATGACGCAAAAGTATGCGTTCGTGAAAATACCCCTGTCTCAGTGTTTACAATTCATTATCGAACTTCGTTGTGGCTGTATGCTATATGACACCAGATGGTCAATATATTCTGCGCATGTTTCTAGCGCATGGGTACCGAGACAGACACAGACATGAAGCTATTGTATTGAGATATCATTATCGGCTGATCGGTCAGTTGGTTAATGGACCGTCATATTAGATGCACTTTCTCACAGTTGGTTATCGGATGAGACAGGGTATTGATCGGATTATGCACTGTCGCCCATGTTACATACACAAGAAAAAATATTATGAATCACATAAGTTATTCGGGTCCACAATTTCCCTACGACGGGTTCACGATTATTCAATTATTTATCACAAATGAACCGCTCTGTGGCTGGATATGCGTGGAAGCTTATCAAGAAACAAACGCTTCAACATATCCTCGCTCAATTACGCACATAATCGACCTATAATGTGAAATAGGTACATAATGTGATTATTTGATTTTGAAATAAGCAGAAAATGGATCATATCCGTTATTTCGTTTTATGCGCAGGTAACAGAGAAAATACATGTTAAACAGCGTACACCTGAAAAGTCGTGAGTTGGCTTATTTGTGTCCTTGTCCGCATATAATCTGCGTAGAATCGCCTCATTATGAGTCGATAATACGACTATAACTTTGTCATTTTCAGCACATTATTGACTCAAATTGAGGCAATTCTAAGCAGATTATCTACCTCAATTAAGTTTTATTGTAAGTAGATAATTTTCAGATTTTGGGGAGAACAGGCTGAATGGTTCAGCGCCCAACCAACCAAGGAACGAAACGCTTATCAACCCACAAATAGCCACGATTATAACTGTTCGGTTCCAGAATGTATCCCAACGGTAACCGCACTGAAGAACCATACAAAGAAACGAAGAACCAAATTCGATGTTTTGCATTGTTGTATAATAAATCAACGGAATAAGGGTATACGTTGAGCTTATGTCACAATCCATCCTGTTCTCCCGAAAATCCGTACGTTAACTGCTTTTAATGGAACTTGTTTTAGGTAGATAATCTGCTTAGAATGACCCTATTTTGAGTCGATAATGTGCTGAGACTGAGAGCATTTTAGTCACATTATCGACTCACAATGAGGCGATTCCATGCCGATTATGTGCGGACAATGGCACAAATAAGCCAACTCACGACATTGCAGGTGTACGCTCTTTAACAAGGTGTTTCACTATGGCCTGCGCAATAAAACTAAAACAGCCGCCATGAGTCCATTATCTGCCTATTTCAGAATCTGATTATGTACCTATTTCACGTCATAAGTCGATTATGTGCGTATTTGCGCGAGGTTAATTTGCACAATCAATTAAGTCCAGAATGATCCTGTGTGAATATTTAGGTTCAATGAACCATATTTGCTCGAGAATATGTTGCTTAGATCACTGTATAACTTTTATTTTTAGTTTTGCACATATTATTTGTTATTAAGTCTATCGTATGCTCTTTATTCTTGACTCCCCTCCAAATGAATAATAGACCGCTCCAGCGTATACTTTTATAACTGAGTGGAAGAATCCATGAAATATAGAAAGGGTTAATGTAATACTGTGATGTATATTCATTAGTGATCCCAAGAGTGACACAAAAGTCACGTGTTCGGCAATATATCACAGGATCAAATCGAAAAATGTATATCCACTTACTCAACTCTTCTTTGTGGTACAGGATTGGCGTGCGAGCCCGTATAAGAGATAAATAGCTCTTTCTTTGCTGTCAATCAGGACAATCCGGAAACTGGTATCGCTTCCGTTCGTGTTGTCTAAATGGATATCGCGCTTTGTATGAACTCGTGTCTGTGATTTTGGAATGTGAATCAATGACAGACCGAATGGCACATTAGCTGATGTCTGATTGATTAATTTGGCCAATGGAAACAAGTTGTTTGCCTGATGTGTTTGCCATCGGAACATCTAGGAATGACTCTTGAAAGCCAGAGACGGACCAACTCCGCGTTCGATAAGCTATTTTTTCTGGATATTAACAAGCTTTAAAGTTTTCTTTGAAATAACATTACGCATGCAACTTTGATGCGGGATTCTAAATCCACTTATTGGTGATTTGAATCAGATTGATATTAGATTTGCCGAAGCACCGTTACAGAGCTTCAAATAACACGCGCTAATAGACTTAACATGTTCCCGGCCTGTTCCAATTTAGCATCAGCATCTTAAATAATAACCTTAAATGGCCATGTCAGGACGCTGTGTGCTGGGTCAGCACTTCTACGGCAACAATTAGTTGCATATATTAGCTGTTTTCGTTTTGGCTCTGCGCTGTCATAAACTCCCAAATACTTCTTTTTGTCCATTTCTCGCAGAAGTGTTCGTACTGAAATAAATAGGATGAGATTGTTCTTCATTTAACTCCTGGATGTCCAATCGATGTTTAGTGCCGGATTTGTCAAATGTTATCACTGCGCTCAGTGTTGGCGTAGATTCAACTATGAGGAGTTTGTGTATTTAGCGAAGATCAATGAAACAGCATGCAAACAGTCGATGGAATATAGCTGCAATTTCCGAGTGTCAACAAGCTTTCAATCTTTCTTTGAAATAAAATTACGCATGCAACTTTGATGCGGGATGCTAAATCCACATATTGGTGATTCGACTCCCATTAATATTAGATTTGCCGAGAGACTATTTCACAGCATCAAATAACGCAAACGTTAATAGCCTTAACATGTTCCCGGAGTGTTCCAATTTAGCAACATCTGATATCGTGTCTTTAAATGTCCATTGTCCGGACTGAGCATACTGGGTCAGTTCCGTTACACAAACAATCATTTTGATCCCACGCTCTAATTCAGCTCTTATAAAATTCCACAATTCCCTGCACCATTTTCGGAATGAATAAAGAGGATGACGCTTTTCTTCAGTTTACGTCCTGAATGTCCAACCAATATTTAGTGCCGGAGCCGTCAAATATTATCACCTGAACGGTGGGTCCATATTTCGCAGTTTCAATTTTATATTTCGAGGCGATCATGAGAGAACATGTTGAACAGGCGATGAGGTATATAACTTCAGTTTCCTGGAGTTTGGACATTTGATCCTGCCCCACCCACATAACGTGCATGAAAGTATATGTTCGGGTTAGTGCTGCTGAATACGTACTTGTTCTCACGAAATATAGATATTCCACGACATACTTTGATTATGAACACTCGTAGCCGTGTGTGTCTGTTCAATTGATTACTTTTTGACGAATGGAACCAGTTAACAGCCAACGTGATTGACCCCCTCCCATGGCTTCTGACGCATGCAACTTACTATAGACGAGCATAATTGTAACCACGCAACAACTCAATTATTCCCCACCGCTGTCATCATTTCACGATTCATCTGTCCCCACGTCTTCTGCTCTCTCACCCTCTTGCTCTCTCTCTCTCTCTCTCTCTCTCTCTCTCTCTCTCTCTCTCTCGCTCTCTCTCTCTCTCTCCCTATATCATGCTATTCCTAACACTATATTCTTCCTTTTTCCATCCCTAACTCAAATGTAGTTAATATATATCTCTACTCCTCCTAAACCATTATTTCATTCCCTTCCCGTCTGATCGATACCCTCCTTCACTTATTGAGGAAGGGACATGTCGCCAAAGAGGAGAAGACTTCATATAAGCCCTCGGGCTTGTTGTCTGGTCCTCATTTCCAAAATTAACTCTTATATGTTGTATATTTATGTCATCTGTGTATTATGTCAATTATTTGGTTTGGAAATAAAAATATGTTTACACTAAAGTATATGTAACATAATTAAGAGGAGCGATTGCCCTTTACGGGGGTGTCAACCACTCTTTTGGTATACGGGATTCAGGACATTTAATTGGTATGTACGCGTGATTCCATACATTCTTTAACAATACTTATCATTTTTTCATCATTATTTCTTACATTCTTTAACAATTATATAAATATATTTTTATTTTTTTCATTTTCTTACATTCTTCAACAATTATAAAAAATAATATAAACTTTGTTATGCCAATGCATTCTCTTATATATGAGAGGCGACATATGGTCGACTCGCATATATAAGAGAATGCATTGGCACAGGGTTTTCGCACAAAAATCAGGAAGCTCGAGTCACAAAGGGTTAACTGGTACCCGGGACTCATATGCCCTATGGTACCGGTATTCAGGAATCAACAAAATGCTGCATTGTATGCAGCTTCCATTGCACTATATTATACAATTTTGATAATTTTCCAGCCTAAATGACATATTTCGATGTAATTCAGTCTAGTACCTCTTGGTGTGTTGAAGTTATGGACACTACTTGAACGATGTGTGCAAACTGCGTTATTATAGTGTAAAATTACTAAGTATGTATTTCGTGTACGCATAATTCACCCCACTCTCTTTTATGTTTTAACTAGTATTCATTATTCGGGGGTAGGGGTGACCCCTTTAATCCTTTACCCAACAAACCGGCCAAAACCGGCCAAATAAAGCTTCAACAGCCTAAAATATCTTCGGTCTGTCTCAATAGAACCATACACATATGGATATCATTGGAACCGGCTCCTTGACCACATTGTGATAGTTACAGTTATGCCCTGTGCCAATGCATTCTCTTATATATGCGAGTCGACCATATAGGTCGCCTCGCATATATAAGAGAATGCATTGGCCTAAAAAAATCTTTTTTTAACACTTTTTACCATTTTTTCTTACATTCTTTAACAATTTTATAATTTTTAATGTGTTAAGCCAATGCATTCTCTTATATATGCGAGGCGACCTATGGTCGACTCGCATATATAAGAGAATGCATTGGCACAGGGCCCTTCTGTTGGGTAAAGGGTTAAGTGCATTGATGCAGATTATACTGAAAGGCACTTGGTTGTTTGATGATTTAAACGGACATGGCTTATTCGATCCTCCATTTGTTTCTACGTAATTTTGAGCGACGGATGCGATAGGTCGATAAATAAACGAACTATTGATATACTGGCTTCATTTGCTCTGAAAAACACTTGCTAAAGTCACAGCCATTTTTCAGCCGTTTTCAACTTTTTGCCAGAAGTTTTGTGTTTGGGACCCAAACAAGGTATTCAGAGTTGTATTTTTCATCACCTCAATGCGTCTGTTTGGGTTACATAATGCTCGTAGAAAGGTTGTTCAGATATTTATCGACCTATTTCGTTTTTGAAGCGCGCCATGTGGCTTTAAATTATGTTTAGTAATGCTCACTGTTTCTCGGTCTTGCGGGGATAACATAGATACATGATAATAATTGAGAAAGTCATAGAATCTAGAAAACGGTTCATCTTAAACAATATAGAGCGCTCATGGTCATTATATTCCTGATCTGGTGCGTTTGTCTCATGCATCCCTGTGCTCGAAACAACAGAGAATTCTCTATAACTTGATGAGTTTATTAAAGGTTATGCAATCGTATGGCCTCATATATAATTTTGGAGGAAGTACAATGTACTGTTCCAGTATTATGGTAGATCCATTAAGTGTCAATACTCGAACCCATATCCAGACTGATACGCTTATCAACTCTCGGTGAAAAGGCCTCCCTTTTAATGGTGTTCCCGTAGCCGAGGTGGTCATGTTATTGATAAGATCTTTGCAGTATAGGCTAGACGAGGATGGCGCGGGTTCTAACCCCAACCCCTACATGGGCGAAAATACGGCCATATTTTCAAGCTTGATGAATGTACCATTCCGATCGATACATGGCCATTTCGATAAGAAACGAAAATTTGTTAACGCTCAATGAAGCAAACACATCTGAAGCAACGAACACTCATACTGTGTCCGTGCCTCCACACATCTGATAAAAATATATATATATAAAGTGTTATAACGATACAACTCGCGTTTTAACGACCTATTGTATCCATACTAGCAAATTGTATATGAATAGTTTGACAGGTTAGCACGAGTCATGTCCGTTTAATCACGCGTCGACGTACAGTAGGTAATAACGGAAAGGTCAGAGACCAGACATGTCATATGTTCGTCTCGTCACGTTCGTGCGATATTCCCCGAATGAGTTCGGCCACCGCCGCCTATCGTACGATGAATCGACGACATGTCGAGATCATTCCCGATATAGCTCTCGCTCGATTGATATTATGAGTGGCTTTGAGCGATCTCATTAAAGTTAAAATTGTCCAATCTGCCGCCGTTTGTACGGTGACCACAAATCAAGACATATCGTTCATATCATTTGTCGGTTTGGTCCGACACCGCTGAATTATCCGCTCCCAGTGGTGCGATTCGCATCACGAATTTGATATATGGTTTCTCGAACTAGTGCTCTTAAGTCTATTCAATCTACAAACACGACGGGAGATAGCGACTCCCATTAATATATTGATACTGTTCTGAGTGGTGTACAGTTTTTCTCCTCTCATGAGATGCGGAGGATTATTTTTACGAGGCGCCAGCCAAGTGAAAATAATGATCGCATGAGAAGAAAACCCGTACGCTACTCAGAACCATTTGATGTTGTGTTTAATTCGCGCTCCGCGTGTATATTTCGCTGATTCTTTGTTGGTATGCATGGGCCATGGGCGTTTTATTTATAGAAATGGGAATTTTTGGGACGGATTAAAAGTCGAACTGCGAACCGGAGACCGAGTCCGGTAAAAGGTGTAGTGGGAATTGTGGTGAGATGCATGAGAAACCTTCAGTGATAAGCCGTATATAGTTGTTCTAATAATTTGAAGGATTAGTTGTTTTAACGGAATTATGAGTTGGTCATTCGTGAAACCAATATATTTTATATTCTATAATTACAATCATGGGTATATAATATATGATCTTGAGCGCGTTACCATTTCTGACATTGGTTTTCTTGTTATATTTTCTATAGCAGTTTGTTACGACCCAGGCCACAATGAAGCACACGGATATAGGCATATAACACGTTCATAACGCTACAACATCATCATCCAATTTTTACTAAAATAATTTGCAATGATAACGAATGACACAAAAATATGACGCCATGAGAATGGAATAACACGTTCGTTCTTCCGACAGGAGTGGGAAAACGATTTGTTTCACGTAAAATGTTGATAAAAATATAATAATGTGAATTTCTTGTTTAGTTGTCCTGGAATTCGGACAAAAGGAAAACTTTAGTGATATCATGACATTAATGAACGGTCCTGAATGAATAAAGGTTACCGGTGAGCCATTTTACACGACAATTGGTCGGAACATAACGAGCAAGTCTGTATTTATGTATTTGATAACCGAGAATCAACCTTTGCAAGAAAGTCAACAAATCAGAAACCCAATCGGATGTCAACCCTTCTTGACTCACTGTAAACAAATGGAGTCAACCTTCTTCCCAACAGTAATCAATATCTAGAACTATGTATGTAAAGTTACTCACGACGAGGCAATAAAAAAGAAATGTGATGAACCATCCAAAGAGGACATAATTGCATATATGTATCCGTGGTGTGGTCTGAAAAATTAAATTGTTTTTTGTGCGGTTGACACTAGTTACAAAAACACAAGATTTAAAGGCGAACTCCCTGCCAGTCGGATATGATTTTTATGCATAAAAAGTTACCGCAAATTTCATTGTTTCAGAATTATAGAACATTCTGTACCTGGCCATTAAATTGTAAATTGTATACTCTAAACTGTTTGCACTGAGGCATATGTAAACATTTACACCACTGTAACCTAGAATTCGGAGAGTTCAGCTGTTAAATTATAAGTTCAACTCCCCGCTAAATATGGCACACACGTCTCTGTTCGAACAGTCGATGTGACCGTGGCTTCCCCGTGTGTTCCTTTGACGCTTATCGCGTCAATGGTATAAGTCCGAGAAGATAGTGACCTTATCATATATCAGGTATCCCAGACTTAACAAATTGGACAGGACGTGCCGTGATTTATCGTAATGTGAGGACCTATTAATCTCGTAGAGACGATGAGGGGGACACCAGTGACCCCCAACCGACATACCGACAAATTAAAGTATCGACGAGAAACATAATCGAAGGAGTTTAACACTGTAATATCCACGAATCACCCCTCTACGAGTGACCGTCCACTGACATACTCGCAAATAACGGTATCTACGAGTAACCTAATCGAAGGATGTAGCACTATACTATCCACGAATGACCCCCACCGTATGTGATCGATGAATAAATAACTTAATCGAAGGGGTGTAATGCTGTACTATCTACGAGTGACCGTCCACTGACATACTCGCAAATAGCGGTATCGACGAGTAACCTAATCGAAGGATGTAGCACTATAATGTCAACGAATGACCCCCACCGTATGTGATCGATGAACAAATAACCCAATCGAAGGGGTGTAATGCTGTACAATCTACGAGTGACCGTTCACTGACATACTCGCAAATAACGGTATCGACGATGGACCTAATTGAAGGATATAGCACTATAATATCCACGAATGACCCCCACCGTATGTGATCGATGAACACATAACCTAATCGAAGGGGTTTAATACTGTACTAGCTACGAGTGACCATCCACGGGCATACTCGCAAATAGCGGTATCGACGAGTAACCTAATCGAGTGATATAGCACTATAATATCCACGAATGACCCCCCACCGTATGTGATCGATGGACACATAACATAATCTAAGGATATAGCACTATAATAACTACAGTACGGTGACCCTGCAATGACGTACTCACAAATAACAGTATCGAAACCAATCGAACTACACCCAATAAAGTATCCGTGTCAATAGTATATCAGGTCGAGGTAATTGGAGATGGGTTTTCTACTCTTGAGCTGCCCGTAAGCCGCTTACCAATAACCGTGCCTACATTATAAAGACGTTCACCTACATTGATTCTTTGTTGCTTCTGGACTTGTCTCGAGATGAGTCTGGGATCTCCAGTGGTCGACTTTATCGTGATCCGCTCGAGATGAGTCTGGGATCTCCAGTGGTCGACTTTATCGTGATCCGCGAGAGATGAGTCTGGGATCTCCAGTGGTCGACTTTATCGTGATCCGCGAGAGATGAGTCTGGGATCTCCAGTGGTCGACTTTATCGTGATCCGCGAGATGAGTCTGGGATCTCCAGTGGTCGACTTTATCGTGATCCGCGAGAGATCGACGACTGCAATCCGAGGTCGTGTACTTTAATAATAAATGTATAGCATTTGTAAAGCGCCTTTCCCATGAGGCCCAAAGCGCTCAAAGTTTTACAATTATTACCCTGATGAGCCTGAACATTCAGTAACCATCTACTGCTCCCCGGGGACAGGGGGAGGTACAGCCGGGAGTATGCGAGGATACCATATGGCTAGCATACTGACAAGATCTTTCACTGCTCATTATCAGGTACCCTTGTAATGCATGAGTGGTGCAAAGCAGACACAGTACGAGCGACCTGGCTCAAGGGTCACAACTTGGGCGCGAGATTCAAACAGTGTACAATCCAACATCGCTCAAGTCGGCCAAGCCACTGCTGTGTGGAAACTCATAACAGACCACCAGTCAGCCGCGAACTCGCCTCGCTGTGTTGACAGCAAAGACAAGTCCAACGCGCTAACCACTGGACCACGGAGCTCCACTTTAGAATTTCAGTCTAGACTATAACGGACACTTTTCGAATAATGAACTATACTACTGTTCAGAATTACGAATAGCTAATAGTAGTCCTACATTGTGTGAACGGTCCATAACCTTTTCGCGGAATTGACGACTACGTGTCCGTTTGTGAGAAAATCATGTCATTCAAACTTCTTACCACTCATCGTAAAGTGATGTGGTTCTGTTTGTCGTGATATATTCGTCTCGCTTGGCGCGTGTGTTTCGCAAGATTCTCGTGTTTCATGACGACGAGTGATTTGATTGCCACTTTAAAGGCTACAATTTAAGGACCAAATTCCAGAGTTATCTCCCACATTGGGACAAGAGAAACGATATCGTATCGAAAACAAGCACGATACTGAATTCACCTCCAATGTCATGACGAATGTAACTTATGTTGGCAAATTCTAAAGTAATGTGTTGTTATTTTCCCTGATGGAAACTTTATTTAGACTCTGGGCTATTCTAACTGAATAATGACATGCTTTACTCTCACACCAAAGTCAATATATAGACAATAGTTAACTATTCTGAGTACTGCACATATTTTCTCATCGAGTGAGATGCGGCGGGTTATTGTTACGAGGCTCTAGCCGAGTGGCAATAATTCTCGCATCACATGAGATGAGGAAAAGAAACGCTACTCAGGACAATTAACTGTTGTGATTATTATATTTTCTATACGAGTTTGTTGCGACCCAGACCACAGTGAAACACATGATTAGACCTAACACGTTCTTAAAGTTACAACACCAACAGCCTTTGCTGTACAAATAATGCACAACGATACCGAATGACGCCAAAATGTGACGTCACTCGCCGCTTGTGAATTATTTAACGTAATTCGAGGAACAAATTGATTACTCTCTAATTATGTTATTTTCGTATCCCCACTCTCGGAAGGCCGAACGTGTTATTCCACTCTCAAGATGTTATCCTATTTTCATGAAGTCATACTTTTTGCGTCACTCGTATCATTGCGCGTTATTTTAACAGAAAAGGCTGGCGATGTAGCTTTAGGAACGTGTCGGGTCTAACCGTGTGTTGCATTATAGTCTGTGTTGTAACAAACTGTTAGAGAAAATATAATAAATACAACAGTTAACTTTTGTGAGTAGTGTACAGTTTTTATCCTCTCGTTTTTTTTCAATTCAATTCAATTTATTGTTGTTAACTCATCGTCTAATGTGACATTTATGAGTGTTCATTTGCAATTACAAAATAACATAAATACATACATATCAAATACATATCAAATATGGGGAATACACAGAAGAGAGTATTTACCAATAAAAAATATGGATATCATCCAGGGGGTGTACCCGTACATGTGTAGAGCTTTCATATAAATATGTGTGTTTTATAATGCTATCTTATGATTAATGGGGTATATGAAGTATGTGGGGCAATTCCCTGTTCATATGTTGTATGATGTGGGGATTTTTCATTGAGCCTCAGGAGTGGATCATTAGTGTTTGGGCCTTTTTTAGATATATTGATAGATTTATTATGATCTTTCTGTTATTTGTATCAAAGAGGTCATGCAATTTATTTGTGTTCGGTCGGTTGCGATAGTAGGCTTTCAAATATTTCATTCTGAGCGCAGATAATCGAGGGCAGTTCATTACAAGGTGGTATTCATCGCCGAGTTCCTCCATACAAAGAGTACATTTTCGTTCTGAGTTAGATGCGAGTATTATTTTCACTTGCTAGCCCCTCGTAAAAAAAAAAACACTCCAGCAGAAAACCGTACGCTAATCACAATATTGAACTATTGTCTATTGGTCTTCGGTGAGTGGGTATACGATTTATATTTTGACGTAAATAGTTGAAGAAAATATTACAAATAAATGTACATTAAAATGAGACACGAGATATAGAGCAATATCTCTGGACCACAAACGTTGTATTTGAGGATATTATATCCCTCATTCTTGGTTCATCACACATAATGGACTTCAATAAGAGTGACAAACAGCCGGCATCTGGTTCCAAATTAGCAGTACTGTAGCTAAATGACGCGACATCGGCTCCTGCGTCACGTAATCCCAACCAATTCACTAAACTATTGGGTTCTCAACAAATTTACCCAGTCATGATTGCTTGATAAGTATCATCGGAAATATACTTATGCAATTATTGCATCCCGCTGTCTAATTATCTAGAAATGGTATATCTCTCTAACGTACGCCCCGCTATATCTCGGCAAATAACATCATTTTTATTATATGCCATCTACCATCGATCTTTCATCTCAGACAGATGTCTCCAAGGAATTGCTATTGACGACGGACTCGTTCTAAGATACTGGTGTGTGTTATATTTTTTCCATTACCCGATGCAGGATGCAATCGCAGCATAGCTGACGAATTATATAAAAAATATTGTGGATTCACATTCAATACCAACAGAAATACAATAACTTGTACTTTATGACACTACGTTGCTCTAAATTTACACGGGCATGATGAATCACAGACTATCGTGGTTTGGTCGTATGATGCCTTAATTCGCATGTGTAGTCTGTAATCACTGCTGTTGTTACATGCCGTGTGATCATCAAAGTACTCATGCCGGTCATCAACAGTCATGCTGATGATCAACACAGTCATGTCGGCGATCAATACAGTTCGATAGATACATGTACGTGAAATATGTTAAATAGACATGGCTCATTCGGGCTGCCAATTTTTTCTATGTAATTTGGAAGGTGGTGTGAGATAAGTTTCCATATGCACGAAATATTGATATACCGGCTTCATATACTCTGTAAATTACTCGACATTTCACAGCCTCTTTCCAGCTTTTCAATTATTCCCACCGAAGTGAAATAAACACTCTTTATTTCTACCATATCAGAAACGGACTAACACGGAACACTCTTTCTTTTCAATGCCGTGCACTGGCTGTTTTTTGTTTGGGACACAAACGTCGTGTTCAAATTTGTATTTGTTACGACTTCAGTGCGTCTTTCTTTGACATATAATGTTCGTAGAAAGGTTCGAGTATTTGTTACGACTTCAGTGCGTCTTTCTGTGACATATAATGTTCGTAGAAAGGTTTCGAGTATGTGTTGACCTATTTCGATTAGGGGACTCTTACACTTCGCAGTGGGGCGTGCGCTTATTCTACACGGGCCCACACAGGGCGCCCTTCTGCAAAAAGGCGTTACGATATATAATATTGTTTCTGCTTAGTGTGTAACGTCTGCCATGAATAAACACACGAACTGTCCCTGGCATGGTGCCACTAATGATTATGAGTTGTAACTTATGGTTCTCAGTTGTAATATTGCATTGTGAAGAGTTCCAAATCACGTCTCTACCAAAACTGTCAGAACAAATGTCATAGGGTTACTATGGGTCCATTTATATTATTAAATGTCCTTGAGCCTTTGACATTAAATTTATAAAGTTAGCCTTGGCAGTATGGGCTCCGTCAATGAATTCTCAGTGTTGGTGGGCAGGGTCTATGGAAAGTTCATATTACCTTTTGTAGTCTTCAATAGCATTTATTCATCTTAATAACACATCTTGATTATCATCATCATCACCACCAACACATACAATCAAACATCATCCACTGACAGGCATAGTCTGTTCACATAACACAGAGAGTGTTATCATACATCACTATAGGCATAGAATAGGCCCTGCAACCAAATGCAAATATATTACCATTTGCATGATAAGCACGCATATGTGCATACACAAATATATGTTAAAGGAACTTGAGGAGTTCCTGAAAATACAAGAGATGCCAGATATCCAATCTACCTAATTGAGATATCTACAAACTGGCGTCTCAGGTTATCGGGAGATAACCTCACAAAAGTAATCACATTAATATATAATTAAAATAGGAAATATACTTTATGTCAAAATGGACAAACTCTATGGTGATTTACTTGAAGACAAAAGTATTAATAAAAACATTGGTTATAACGATAAAATATAGAAACTGTGAACATACCAGTTCAATGAGACATAGGCCACTATGTCAGGATCTGTATACAACGATAGTCTGAACAACTTGACGACATCTTGACGACAAAATAAACTAAGACTTTAAGACAATAACTTTCCGAAGACAACTTTACTTTCTGACCAACTAATCTAAAAACCCCGCGAAACTGTTTAACCTTTGACAACTTTACGCGCGACCATGTGTCATCCAATCAGCTGCGAGCTTACCTGTACTATTTGAATTGGCGGTACTAGAGCGTTTAGCATTGGGCTGAAGTGACAGAGTAATAGTTACAGGGACGGATCGAATACAGCAAAGTTGAGAGGGTAAACGGGATGTCGTAAATACCGGTGATATGGGTGAATATGTTAGCTGCTAGTTGTCAGTATTAACTTGTATTAGTTGTATATAAACTAGGGCTAAATTACACCGTCACACTCTCCCTCCTGTTGGCGAATGATCTCCGTATCATTCAACTCGAAGCTATAAAATATCAATAAACTCTCACACTCTGAATAATAATAGTAGAGCACCATCTAAACCACGATGTAATAAATCCAGAGTTCAAAAACTGAATTCAGAACTAATCTCGAAACCGATTAGCTGAAAGAGAAATAATATGAACACTATATATCACCAGAGTATATAACTAGAAACAAAATTTACTTGGAGAACTGGAACCTCAAATAGTTAAACCACTGGATCGTCAGTCGAAAATTTGTCGTGTATCTCTGCAATAATGAGATTATATGTAACACTATGATAACCGAAATAAACTGAACATAGAATGCTGTAAGTAATCCATGAACTAATCAAATCAAACTTAAAGTCACCACTATTGATCCCTGCTAATAACTGAAACTATGCCATGAATAAGTCAAGACAGCTGGTAAATAATCAGCTGAAAAGTCATAATCTGCTTCACTATTTGAAGTAGACAACATTCACACTGGTCCATCTGAAATTTCAATGAGTAAACAAAAACACAAATGTTAAAAACAAAATCATAAGTTGAAAGGAACATAATATCACCTCACAGAGCATATAAGAAAAAAAAAAAAATTCCTTGAAAACTGGTACCTCAAATGAGTCGTAGCTCTACACTGGATCGTCAGCTGGAAAACTAGTTATATTTCTGATCGTACGAAGATGACACATGATACCTAACAGTACACAATACATATTAAAAGATAATCAATGGACACAACAATATCTGACATATGACAACATATGTTCAAGGTACATCACAGATTGAATGCTCACATTACACGTGAGAGATATCCTAACAAGGCAGTGAATGCCATGTTACAGAGAAAAGCACTATAAAGTTAGATAGCCACAGACACAACTGTAACTAACTGGAACTATTAATGTTCTGAAAATGACTATGAAATAAACACATGAGTAGACTGAATACGGATAGATCTTGCACAGATGAACTGATATCACATGAAAACAAGAGTTCACTTAAGTATAGACTGTAATGCTTCAGGTGAAACTTTGGAAAATAACTGATTTTCCATAAGATTCTTAATTAACTCATTTTTGTCTATCATGCTACCTGAAATAGGTTGCAATTTATTGACAACAAAGTCTCCTTTCTGCATCCACGATGGCTTACTCCTTTCTCTTGTCGATCTCCTAGGCACTGGACTTGGCACACTGGTATCTATATGGGAAGAAATTTCCTCATTACCAGATCTACTATTGACTGAAATAACACCTGAGGCTACATCATCTGAAGCTATAATTCTATATCACCATCTCGTTCTCGTTCTTCATCACCTGCAACAGCTGCAGAAGGAACAATATCACTATTCTCAGCCTCTACATTTACACCTGTGGACCTAAGTTCTTTGTGAACGAATGGCTCATGTGTATTTGAAATAAATTCTATCACATTATCTTCACTATGCTCCCTATTTGGAGTGCGGTCGTCACCACTGAAAGAAATACCAGGATCCAACCTCGAACGCCGATCGTCATCAGGACGAGGTGGACCTCCATGATCCACATTACCTGAAACAAATGAAACACTTGGAACAATATGCGGTATAAACATAACCACTGACTCCTCATCACTATCACTAACACGACCATTAAGTCTGTTCTCTTTATGAGATTTGTCAACAGTGCCTGGAATAAAATCTTTCCTCACAGTTCTTGGTTTAGGGACAGGTCTGACAGGATCTTGTGCAGCTGGAACATCAACACCTTTAGAAGAATCGGGTTTAACTGTTGGATCATCAACTGGAAGATCAAAAGGAATTGAACCAATAGGTAATAAATGATTCCTATGTAAAGTTCTGGTTCTACCTGAGTCATCCTGTAATACAAAAACTGGAATATCACTATTCGGTTGCTCTTTCACGACATATACCTCCGGATCAAATTTATCCGCCAATTTATGCCTGCCATCAAATGCTAAAGTTTTGACAAGTACACGGTCGCCTACATGTATAGTAGCGCCTCTCACTTTCTTGTCAGAATTCCTCTTATGACCTTCTTGAGACTTAGACATACCACTGGAAGCTAACCTGTAAGATTCTCTAAGTCTGTGCTTAAGGTCAGTAACATAATCACAATATGAACGATCATCATCAGAATCAGATTTATGCAAACCAAACATGACATCAATTGGTAACCTTGGTTTTCTGCCAAACATTAACAAATATGGTGCATAACCTGTAGTTTCATGACGTGTGCAATTATATGCATGAACAAGTGGACCAATAAAGGATTTCCAATCTTTCTTTTGGTCAGGATGAAGAGTACCTAACATTCCTATGAGTGTACGATTAAATCGTTCTGTAATGCCATTACCCATGGGGTGGTAAGGCGTAGTCCTCGACTTCTTTATTCCACACAGCTGACAGAGTTCTGAAATGACTTGTGACTCAAAATTTGCACCTTGATCACTATGTATACGCTGTGGGTAGCCATAATGAATAAAGAAATTATTGAATAAGACATCGGCTGTAGTCTTGGCTGTCTGATTCTTGGTAGCAAAAGCTTGAGCATACTTAGTAAAGTGATCTGTAATAACAAGAACATTTTCATAACCACCTTTACAAGATTCTAAACACAAAAAATCAATACAAACTAACTCAAGTGGCTGTGAAGTAGAAACTGAAACTAAAGGAGCTCTAAAATTTGTAGAAGTCTTTCTCCTTATACATCTATGGCAATTCTTGATCCAGTTATCTACTATACTGTCAATGCTGGGGAAATAAAATCTTTCTTTCACCAGAGAAATAGTCCTATCCCGTCCGGGATGTCCAATGTCATTATGCAATGACTTCAATACAAGTCTAACATACGAAGAAGGTAATACAAGTTGAGACGTTGAACTACCATTAAAAGTTGACTCTCTATATAAAACACCTCTCTGCAACTTCAACTTCGAAAAATGCCTGAAAAAAGGAGAATGATCCTTTGAAGGAGGCAAAGACCTTCTATTCGGACATTTCTTCTGCCTAACTGCTGTCATCAAAAATGATAAAACATTATCTCGCTCCTGTGCTCTCCTCCAATCCTTGTAATTCATCTCATCAAGATCATAACCTAATTCATCAACTGGTTTAATACATCAGAGTCAACACATAAACTCTCAACAAAAGGCTGCTGAACCTGTAAAGAGTTACAGATAGTCTTTACAGATTCAACTGGAATAAATTCATGATTAAAAACTGAAGGCTCATCCAACTTAGATAAAACATCTGCATCTGTATTGGTCTTACCAGGCTTATAGAGAATATCAAATTTAAAAGCACCAAGGGCTGACAACCATCTTTGACCTGTAGCATCTAATTTAGCTGAAGTAAGTACATAAGTTAATGGGTTATTGTCTGTATACACAACAAAATAATTTCCATATAAGTAATCATAAAACTTCTCGGTCACTGTCCATTTCAAAGCTAAAAATTCTAATTTGTGGGCGGGATAATTCTTCTCTGCGGCAGTAGTACATCGGCTGCCAAATGCTATCACCCGCATCACGCCATCGTCTTCCTGGAGAAGGACACAACCTAAACCATGCCGGGACGCATCAATATGAATTTCAAATGGTCTGCTATAGTCTGGGTAGCCTAAAATGGGGGGATTTGAAAGACGATCTTTCAAATAATCAAATGCAGACTGCTGCTCACTTTCCCATTTCCATTTACCTGTAAAAGATGATTTCTTCTTATTCTTTGACTTCTTAACATTAGTGGGTGGGAGTAAATCTGTAAGGGGTTTAGAAATTGCAGAAAAATTCTTGACAAATTTCCTATAAAAACCACAGAAACCTAAAAATTTTCTCAACTGATCTGGATTCTCCGGAGCTGGCCAATTGACAATTTTGTCAACTTTCTCAGGATCAGTTTCAATTCCATGCTCTGAAACTATAAAACCAACATAAGTACATTTACGTTGAAAGAATTTGCATTTTGAAGGTGCGAGCTTCAAATTACACTGCCTCAATCTGTCAAAAACAGCTTCAAGTCGCTCTATCATCTCTGGAACCGTTTGAGACCAAATAATGATGTCATCAATATAAATATTGCAGATATTATGGTTTAAACCTTCGAGACAATCCTCCATCATTCTCTGAAATGAACTTGGACTATTGTTAAGTCCAAAAGCTAAACGATTGTACTCGTAAAATCCTAATCCTGAAACAGAAAAAGCAGTTCTCTCTTTGTGTTCCTCGGAGATCTCTAATTGATGAAAACCCATTTTCAAATCAAGCACAGAGAAGTACTTGGCACCTTTGAGAGAATCAAACAACATTTCTGGCCTAGGCAAAGCATAGTTATCAGGTATAGTCTGTTTATTGAGTTGCCTGTAATCAACACAGAGTCTAAGAGCATTAGAACCGCGCTTCCTAACAAGCACAACATTAGAAGAGAATGGACTCCTGGATCTTCTAATAACTCCAGCTGAAAGTAACTGATGAAGATGATTTCTGACCTCTTCAATCATACTAGGTGGAATGTGTCTTGCACGCTGCTTAAAAGGTGTACTGTCATACATATCAATCCGATGTTTAATCCTGTTATAAAAACCTAAGTCCAAGTCACTCTGAGAGAAAACATCTGAAAAACTTTTAATAAGTTTCATCCCAGCTTTTAATTCATCAGCTGTCAAAGAAGATAAGTCAAACTGAAGTTGATCTGTAAATGAAGAACTTGTTTCACCAGACTTAGACTCCTCGGTATCCTCTACTGAAACAGGTTGAATCTGGCATATTACAGAGTTAGGAGCAATGCTAATGGTTCTGGAAGAAATGTTGGACAGATGAACATCAATCGAATCATTACTCTTGCAATCATATTTAACAACGTACGGACATATTTCTAAAAAATCAAATCGACTATCATCTGGAAGTGGTTGCAAAATTGCACATGTAGGCTGATATGGCATCTTGTGATCAATAAAACCTGAAAGAACTTTCTTTGTGTTTGGATGAAGGATCACATGCTGATTCTCTGCAGATTTAACCTGCCCTAAAACAAAATTATTCTTTGCAAGGTTCCTTTCTCTGAATGTCATACAGCGGAATGACATATACCATGGAGAAGACAGATTAGATACCTGCAAAAACTTGGAACCATGCTGCTGCTTACAAATCTCCATGAAATCAGCTAACACATTTGTACCTAACAACACTGGAACTGAAAAGTTATAGTTGCTATTTGGCACTACAAGAAAAATACAATCTCTTGTCACATTCCGAGTAAACTCAGAAACTGTCACTGGACAGTCTATGTACCCTAGGTACGGAAGACTTTTACCATCTCCACACTCAATGTTCAGGATCTGGTTTAGAGGCTGAAGTGGGGACTTCGATAAAAATGAAGTATAAAACCGCTCTGAAATAGTACTGACTGTGCTCCCTGTATCAAGAAGTGCTTTTGTATTAAAGCCAGCAACTTGAACTTCAGTCTCTGCGGGACTTCCACTTAAACCAGAAGGATCCTGTAAATTAAGATTCATGGACTGCTGCTGAGGTCTGGAAGAATGACTATTATAAGTCTGTTTGGCTCTGCCCCTATTCCAGTACCTGAAATTCCTACAACCTCTAGCAAAATGTGAGTCCTCTCCACATTTATAACAACCTACAAATTGTCTGGAACAATTTATATCATCTTGCAACCTGTCATTAGAAGGATGATTAAAATCATTCACTTCATGAGCATCTCTCTGAGAACCTATATAGTTCTGTGACCTCTTCTGCTTATACCGTCTACGCCTAGAATAAGTGTTATTATAATCATAACCATTATTATAATAATTGGTGTAATAGGCATTCTCATTCTGCATTTCCATCTCCTGCTCCTCCTTGAGTCTTTCAATCTGTTCCCTTAATTTGCAAATATGAGCTGTAATCTTATCTAATAACTCATCGTTCCGCTCCATTGACTGTAAGTCATCAACATCGGCCATCATGATTCAATTTAATGAACAATATGGAAATAATAATACAAATAAACACAATTATTCAAATGAATCAGCAAGTTGTGGTTAAAGTAATGTACTAACCAATAATTTATTCAAAAATATTTCAAGATCAGCTATCTAATAACTATTGACTATCGTAACCTGTGAAAAAAAGTATTCAAGTCCAATTGCTAAATGAAATCTGAAAAAAAATATTCAAGTCCTAAGTTCACTGTAAATAAATTACGGCTTTAGCATAAAAAGAAGAAATAAATCTCTATGTACGATAACGCAGAAATATCTGGAAAAAATTTCTAAGTCCGATGAAGTCGCCTAATGTCGATGTAAATCGGCTACCGTCTACAAAAAAAAATTCAAAGTACAACCATGTCACCTAATTTCAATGCAAAAAACAGCTGAAAAAAAATCTAAGTTGGGACAAGTCACCTAATTTCAATAATGTCTGACGACGAGCTGAAAAAATTCAAAGTCGAAACTAATCACCTTTTTCCGAACTAAAATGCGAACGAACTGAAAAAAAAATTCTAAGTATTCTATTTTCAATGTACTGCGGCCACCGTCTTCGGAAAATCTGAAAAATTTTACGAGACGAGCGAAGTTACCTAATTTCACTAATCTGATGTAGACGTCAGAATGAAAAATTTCTGACACTGCGAGTCAGTGAGAAAAACTGAAACAAAACTAAATTTATAAAGCAAATCAAAGATTTAGATATAATTAGCTTAGTTAATTAATTATACCATTATTAATTTGAATTATTTAATTCATGCGATGATATGAAATGATGCGAGCGCACGGTATTGTACGACAAAAAGATTGAAATGTCAAGCGACAAGTGAGCAAATCAGAATGTAGGTCGGGGAAAGTCGGTATGGGCAAGATACCGTGACCAATATTATTGGCCAACTGACTGGACGACACTAAACTTACCGTCTTATGTTATCTGCGACTACTGAACACAACACAAAAACACCGAAGCAGAATGAAGAATGTCGAACAACAACGCTGATGGAAAACAAGCTGAAACGACCATTTTCACAAATGCCAGCTTAAACACTACCGTGATGATGCAAAAATTATTTGCATCCAAAATGCCAACACAAATGATGCACTAAGTTAAGTATGCATCCGCAGAAAGCGATTAAATTTACACAACCAGAAAACACGGAATGTTTGGAAAATTTCAAATATTTTCCAACAAGTCCGGCTTTGGAAAAATATCACTTAATCAGCAGTGTGATTCTGGCACATGAGAAATTTGACAAAGTGGCCTGACATATTTTGTTGTCAATTTTGGATACTCAATCAAATACAACATTTTTCACATGCTACGAGCCTCAAAATAAATTACCAGTATCTTAGCTAGTCTATAGTTTGCATGAAAACAACTTACACTTACAAAAATTACTGGCACTGATGAAAAACAATGACAAATCGTCCGGATTTGCTCACGTTGAGATGTCAACAAAAAGCCATGTGTCAATGTTTACAACGCAAAACCGGAAGTTCTATTTATGTGTCGGGTTTACAAAAGGTAATATGAACTTTCCATAGACCCTGCCCACCAACACTGAGAATTCATTGACGGAGCCCATACTGCCAAGGCTAACTTTATAAATTTAATGTCAAAGGCTCAAGGACATTTAATAATATAAATGGACCCATAGTAACCCTATGACACAAAGGACCAAAACAAATAAGAGCACACACAATGAGGATTACAGACTACAACAAGCGATTTAATTGGGCGACGATATTACTTTGTGTGCTGTGCCATCATAAGACGTTAAGTGTCTTCAGTCCATGCCACAAAATATTCACGGTTTTCGCACAAAGTATTGCAATCTCCTCAATTAAGCTGCCGTGACACGTTTTTTCATTATATAATATTAATATGTCCATCGAATATCGATGTGTATACAAATATAGCAGCACTCAAAGAAGGAACGATCAGCTGACCATCGCTGTTTAAACAATGCTCAGAAGAAATCACCGATTAATAGCTCACGAGAGTCAATAATCGAGACGTGGTCGTAATCGCGGCAGGAGTTTCGCCCTAAAAAAGATATCTCTCTCACATATCATAGACATGTGAAATGTCGCATGGAAATCGTACACATGCACCAATAGTTTGAAGTCGATACTCTGCTCCACGGAAGTACAGGTAAAAGATGCCGCCCCCACGAATTCATGAGTAATATTAAGATTTTATGGAGTTACATCAATCGGAATACTGGTCTATTGTTTGCGGTTTTGGCCATACATCAGAGAAAATTAATATTCACCGGTGATTAAAGCCACATATAGCAGTTTGCGCTCCAAATATACAATATTATATATTCACGAACTGACTAGTATGCAGGCATATAATTATCTAAAACATAAAATTACGCGGAGAATAAATAGTACTTGAAAAACATAGTTGGCAATTAATTTAGTAACTAATGCATTTACCAAGGATTCATATTGAACTAGATCAAGTATCTTCTAATGTCTGATTTTGAATTGACACGATACTTACAGTGTTTCTGAATCCTATGTGTGCCTTCATAATATCATCAAGTTGACTGTCGATAGGTGGCCATGAACGGCATCTAGCACACAAACTGAAGCTTCAACCCTTAAATAATGTTTTCTGTCCTTCAAATTCAAAAGTTTTTCATTCATTGTGTTCGATCTCGAATATCAACTGCTTTTTGTGAGTCAAAATATTCTGATATTTTTATGTTTTTTTTTTTTTTTGAGTACTTGGTTCCAACCGAACATACATATCTGACATTCCGTTACCTATTATACAGTATCACACTGACTACATTGATCTGATTCCGATAGAGTGCTTGCATCACATAATGTTCTCCCAAAAAAAACGCATATTACCTGCTTATAAAGAACTTATATTAGGCAGATAATCTGATTAGAATTGCATCATTTTGAGTCGATAATGTGCTGTAAATGAGAACATTTTAGTCACACTACCGACGCATACTCAGGCGATTCTTAGCAGTTTATATGCACACAATGACAAAATAAGCCAACTCACTACCTTTCAGGTGTACGCTCTTTAACATGTGTTTTCAATGTTGCCCGCGCCATAAAACGAAATAACGGATAAGAGTCCATTATCTGCTTATATTTCAGAATCAAATAATTACATCATGTACCTATTTCACAGTAAATGTCGATTATGAATGCATTTCCACGAGAATATGTTGCACCCTGACTACATTGATCTGGCTCCGTTTGAGTGCTTGCATCATTTGTGACAAAACCACAGTAAGTGTGAGATGTCCAACTGACTGTCCAGCAATTTTCTGAGCATCTGGATATGATAAATGGTAGAAGATCGACACATAGCTGTGTTGGCGCCGATACAGTTTGAACACTACTTTTATTGCGAGATATTCGTGTGTTCATGACCTGAATCAGAACACTGTACAATGTAAAATCACCACTTTTTTTACCACCGATTGTTTTTACGATCTGTGAACACTACTAAATTAATTAAAAGAAATTAACGACAGATATGTTTGACAACTTGATTTTTCTTGGTCGCATTGGGGCTTACACGTAGCGGCTGAAACGACATTAAACCCAAAATCCAACATATCGTCGCGGAAATACGCAATGTGAAATAGGTACATACATACCCGTTATTTCGTGTTATGGCGCGGGCCACAGTGAAAACACATGTTAAAGAGCGTACACCTGAGAACTGAGTAATGAGTTGGCTTCTTTGTGTCATTGTTCGCACATAATATTCTTAGAATCGCCTCATTACGAGTCGATAATGTGGCTAAAATTGTCTCATTTTAAGCACATTTTCGACTGAACATGAGGCGATTCTAAGCACATTATCTACATAAAATAAGTTCTATTATAAGCGGGAGAACAGGCTGCAAAATCAGCCGATCGATAAATCAATCATTAGTGCGTTACACAACTTACATTTCACTTCAACTGACACGGATGATACTTCCCAAACCACTGGAGACAATATATTCGCATCCATCATTTTCACAGTTTTCCGTCATAAAGCACAGAACTAAACTTTGGGACAAACCAGTTAAATCATAAGTCATAAACTGCATAGGGATGTGTAAGTCGCAATGACTTGTATCGAACGATAAATTTGGCATGAAAGTCCGTGGTTATATAGTAGGCATATTACATGTCAAACATTAATTACACACAACGATTTCTTTTCCATATACACGAATTATCTTGTTGGGACATTCTGCCCTTTGTTGTTTAAGTTTTTCTTGTAGTATATTGAGTTCGTATATTTCATTTTTTTTTTATATTCTGGATTAAAGAAGAACAGTTTGTTTCCGGGTACGTCCTTTCTGGTCTTATTATAGTCGATGCCATGAATCTCTATTCTGGCTAACGCCCGTAGAGATCATATTCCACCAGTACATGCAACACCTGGGAACATTTTGAAGTTTTGACAGGGAACCTTATCAAATCGAAAAATAACACGGGGAATATTATTTATTTGTTATTATCTGTTTATTAATAATGTACTTCACTGTAGGTGAAGGTCCCAATTTTAAATTTCACGATTTAAGTGGCTTTGTGAGCGGTTTTGCTATGCGTTTCTTACAATTGTGGATTTTTTTCCTGGGTAATTAATGGAATGTTTATTGCGATATGGGCCCTCAAAAGCCACAGAAAGGCATGCAATTTCGAGTTGGGACCTTCACAAATAGTGAAGTACACTATTAAGCAACAGATAATCATTAACAAATATATTTCCCGTGTTATTGTTTCCGACTTTATAAGGTTCCCTGTCAAAACTTAAAAAAGTTCCAAGGTTTTGTACTGGTGAAATATGATCTTTACGGGCTTTAGCCACAGTAGAGATTCATGGCATGATCTAGAGTTCAGTGTGCCTGTAATTTGCAGAATGAGGCCCCCAGAGGGTGAATTTAGTGATGCTATCCCGCATAGCGCGCTAGCATCACCAAATGCACCCTCTGGGGACCTCACTCTGCTTACAGGCCTCATCTTTTCTGGAAAGTTTATTACCAAATTTCTATAAAAACTTCTTCACATAGATTCTATTTCTTTTTCACTTTAGTTTCTCTATATCCCCAAATTGGCAGACGACACTTTGCATAATCGAGGTTCCCAATGGGTGTATATCACAATATTCACCATTTGGAACTTCACTCTGAGTCTATGTCTCCCATAGCAGATGAGGCCACGCAGAATGAGGTCCCCAGAGGGTGAGTTTGGTGATGATCTAGTCTTCTTATAGTTGATTGTATACGTAGCTGCTATTATTTTGTTTTTATTTTTTTTCGATTGTGTAATGGGTTTAATATAGGTAGGTTTTTGTCTCTGTTATTGTTCCCATACTGTGGACAGATATGATATATCCACAATGTTCAGGTATACTCTCTTGTGTGACACGCTCTAGTTTCTGTCCGTCTCCTTCTGGGTTTTTTCACAGCCACTAGTGTGCGAGTCTTCTGGAATTTTTAATAAGACGATGTTGTTCTTTCTGCTTCGTGTGTGTCAGCCTGTCATGTTTTTCGGTACATTCCTTCATTTTATGCTCAATCTGATCATCTAATCTCTTCTGTATGATCAATGTATCTGTTTTAAAATGTTCAACCATCACATCTGTTCTTTCGCGTCATATTCTTTCAATCTGTTTTAATATTTGTTTCTTATTTAATCAATTTCCATATGTGTTTCTTCATTATAAAATTCCTGTTTTTGCTCACATCTTTCTATCCGTTTTTATAATTTTCTCATAAAACTTAAATTTTATGCAACCGCTTTTCTGTTTCATTTGTTTGCAGATTCTGTTATTTAGTGTTTTCTCAATCCTTCCAAACGTTTGTCAACTGTTTTACAAATGATAGTCTCAAGATTTTCCGTGTATTCTATCAACATATGCATCAGAATGCCCATTCAAGTTTCTATGCTAGTCAGCCGCGAACATTTGTCCATACACACATTGTTTTGACAAAATGTTGTTTCAGATGCAAAGTTACGTTCTTGTTTTCTAGTTGATTCGGTCATTGCGAGTATGTGTACATCAAAACTTCAGATGTAATGATAGTTTTCAACATAAATTAACTTATGCACCTATATCTGTTGAAAACTGAACTCTCATAATGAATACTGCATTCAGCCTGAAACGACTTCACTGAAGACGATAGGTCGAACCTATTCAGTAATTCGAAAATTAGAAATGGTTGTAGGGATTTCAATGTTCAACTCGACTAAAAATTTCTAGAGTTTCTCGCTGATGATCGACGCTGTAGCTGTACAATGGAAGATACGTCGTGGATCACAAATATGTACCAATAGATCAACATATCCTCTCACAAATACACACATAATCGACCTATAATGTGAAAAAGGTACACAATGCGATTATTTGATTCTGAAATAAGCAGATAATGGAGTCATAGCCGATAATAGAGTCATAGCCGTTATTTCGTTTTATGGCGCGGAACACAGTGAAAAAAAATGTTAAAGAGCGTACACCTAAATTGTCGTGGGTTGGCTTTTTTGTGTCATTGTCCGCACACAATCAGCTTAGATTCGCCTCATTATGAGTCGATAATGTGACTAAAATGCTCTCAGTTCAGCTCATTATCGACTCAAAATGAGGCGATTCTAAGCAGATTGTCAACATAAAATAAGTTATTTATAAGCAGATATTAATGTGCTGGATTTCGGGACAAGAGGCTGAATAGATTCACCGTGGTTATAGTAATGTTAATTGGTTATTACCAGTGTTATTATACATGCATCATCACCCCAGAAATTGCGACATCGTCTGTACAACAGAGCTCTTCATCCATCTACACATCAATTATTAGCATCGACCAGAACATATTCCCCAGACTGTTGTCTTGGTCGCTATGACCCCTGGGTGTCGGTGTGTTAGTTTGCTTCAACATGTCTATTTTACTTACGTTTTGTGCCCCGCGGATAAATGAGTTGTTTCTTGCCTAATCTAGGGCGATTACCGTGCTATAATTATACCACTTCATTCTCTATATATATAGTAACTATCCAGTGAGTTTATCAAAGCTGATGTAATTAAATCGGATAATTACATTAGGTCGATATATTATCAGTGCAGCGAATACGACCCAAAAGTACTAGCGTGCAATGATATTTGTAGTCCGCTGCATAGCTACTTTCTTCGCACTCGCTTCGCAGTACACAATGTTATACAAATACAATCCCCCAACGAATTAAACATTTCCAAGCTGTTTACAAAGACTAACTTTTGTCGTAACTGTTTGCAACGTTTTATAACGATATGTATGGCTAAACTTCAAATTCAATAAAACTTGCAAAGCCCAGCTATTACGACTATGACTACTGTAGTCGTATAATTTATGACAACGTCCCATCCCTGTCTACTCTCCACCTCAATCTACCACCTCATGGTCTGTATAATTCATGATACTGGTACATTTTCCCACCACTAGAAGTTTGTAAGACCGTCACAAGTGGTACCGCACGTTATATATTCTGGGCAGTATAATTTATATAATGAAATTTTTAATTAGTGCTTACAAACATCCCCAAACATTCTACCAAGTCCCCGTGAGAAAACCGCAGCATATTTCCCCTTCGTCTAAGTGTAGCGATATGTTACAAACCGTTACATGATTTCTGAGATTCCACAGGGACCGCCCCATCACTACAGAGAGGTCGCTACAAACTTACAAAGTCCCCGAAAAGTCCCTGTCCGTAACATTGCAGTATTTTCTTCACCTCATCTCAGTTTAGCGATGTTATATACAGTAATGCTCTAATTAATCGACCTCTTAACCAAAGCAGAATTATGGGTAACTTTTCAGGATTTAGTCGGAAATATGGCTTGTTGCCATTCATCGGAAAGCTCTCCCCGAGAGCTTTCCGATGAATGGCAACAAGCCATATTTCCGACTAAATCCTGAAAAGTTACCCATAATTCTGCTTTGGTTAAGAGGTCGATTAATTAGAGCATTACTGTATGTTGCAAAGTGTTACGAATCCTTACGGGTACGTGGTTTCTGAGAATCCACAGAGACCGCATGTCGACTAATATTATATAAGGATTACCTGTCATGTGGACTGTTTTTATGGAGATGTAACCGTGAGGTAAGTGGTCATAACTTGTATGTAAAACCCGAAGGTTTTTCATACAAGTTATTACCACTTACCCCACGGTTACATCTCCATAAAAACAGTCCACATGACAGTTAATCCTTATATTTATATACAGTTAGCGAAAAAGCCACTTTTGTAAATGTATTTAAATCGAAAAGTGTATAGTGACAAAACCAGCCCAAAATAACCCATAGCACCCTTGGCAAAAGTTAACAGGAACAATTGAAACCCGATGATTTATTAAGTCAATCCTGCGCGAATCCAAATACGCCCAAAACATTACGCGTTCGTCTTTCCAAACCCAAATGACGTATCGATGTTATTATGAGCTTGGATTTATTAGCCGTTGCGCATTCACCGAGAAATAACTGCAACTAGCCACGTGGGCGCCGACCAATCAGAATGCTGGATTTAGTGATGACAACACTTAGTATGTAAATATACAAGTGTGATATAAAGTCCACATAAGAAAACCGCAGAATATTTTTTAATCTCATCTCAGTACAGCAACATGTTACGCCAATATTTTGTTTTGGCATGTCCACGAACAATGTAGCTAATGTATAGAGTAGATACGAAGCTGAGTGTAATACAAATAGCTATGGCGACGGATGATGCTGATGACGACGGTGACGATGATTACTATATGATACTAATGCCGATGACGATGTAGACAATTATGACGATATGCCTATAGAGTGCTGATGATGTTGCGGATGATGACGACGATGATGATAATAATGATGGTGGTGTTGATGATGGCGATGGTGATGATAAAGATGGTGATGATTATGATGACGTAAACGTTGACAACACTGATGACTATGATACAACCAATGGGGACGACGACGATGATGGTGATTGTGAGTTTGTGATGCTTATATTTGTTTTTGTTTTCTGTTTATTGAGTGTACTTTAGTCATGTTATTGATCTAATTCTCATGTTGCACAATAAACCATTACATTACAAAGTGTTACAATGCTATACGTGATTTTTGCTCCACGAGATCCACAGTCCGCTCGTAGACGGGTGTTACCAATGATATAAAGTCGCTGTGAGAAAACCGCAGGATATTTCTTCAACTCTTCTCAGTGTAGCGATATTTTACAAAGTGTTACCAAGCGTTACGTGATTTCTGAGATTCCACAGAGAACGCTCGTAGATGGTATTACAAATGATCTTAAGACTTAAGTCCCCGTGAAAAATCGCAGCATATGTTTTCAACTCGTCTCAGTCCCCGTGAGAAAATAGCAGAATTTTCTTCACCCTGTCGCAGTCTAGCAACATGTTTATTGTTAGACTACAAACAAATTTAATAAATCACTACGGAGCATTTTGTGATTTCTGAGATTCCACAGAACCTACTCATATTCATAATATTCATGTCTGAACACAAGTTTTTGAATAATCACTTGAAATTTTACCTAATATATTTGTTTTTGCGAAATAAATCATCTTAAAATTTCTTAAATACCATGATAGTTTATTCTTCTGACCACGTTTTTCTCGGTAAAATCACAAATCATGATTGCGTAAAATCGAAATCGAAAAATATTTGGCTCCATGCCGACAGATAGGAGAAATCCTGTAAGAAAATGTCCACTAAACTTATTGGTTATCGCCTGCTCAGACATGAGTCCCAGTTAACATGGAGACAATAATATGTTTTCCTCTTCAAACATTCTGCTAATAATGTTAATTTTCATCCAAAGTTGATTAATTTTAGCTATGGTTTGTTTCGTCCTTGACATACGCTTCGGGAAAAACCCGCTCGCTGGATCGATCGATGAATCGATAGTGTTCAGACGGGAACGGGACGAGTTGTCTTCGGCTCCAGTCGTCGCATATCATATTCGGACAGTGAGTCTCTTTCGGTCCGTTGTGTAAGAGCATATATGTCCTTGTTTCAACTGTCTTTTAAAGGCGAATGTTTTTAAATAAATACTTAACAATCACTGGCATAATTATAAGGAATAATCTCGGTTTCATAATGTAATTACACAGTATAAAGACATATGCAGAACCACAATCGCTTATAAATCGCTTAGGTTTGCGATTCGGCATATGCCTTTAGACTGTGTAATTAATTACATTATGAAACCGAGATTATTCCTTAAACACATGTTCAATTCTTTGCGTTGTTTGGTGGATCATAGAATGTTCATGACACGTGCATGTAGTATCTATTAATTGCACTTGCATGGACATTCGACAATATAAGCGAATATAATTCGACATCTTGTGTCACATAATTGTAATATGGATGTACCTGGTTTGCCCCGATGGAATTACCAAGACGGCCATTATTAATCACGGTTCATTCGCGTGTACTTCTCGTCATTCTCGATAACAGTAGATTTATAACTGCATTATATATATAATATGTGGCTAGTGTCATCGCTTAAATCGTTTATGTCCGTGAGGGGGATTTGAGCATCTATTGGGCGAGGCTCAGCCGAGTCCAATAGATGTCAAATCCCCCGAGCGGACATAAACAGTTTAATCGACAACATTAGCTACATATTTTATTTATCCATCGCACAAAACTTGCCTACTATGAGGTAAATCTGTCATTTCCCCCAGTTTTACATTCGCAACATGGATGACGCCCTTACATTTATTAGGTCAAGCAAACTAATTAGCATTCATGACGTGCAAAAACCGGAGTGCAGTTTAGAGCGAAATAGTTCGTTGGGTTTGTACTAACGGTTTATAGGTTTTTTAGAACGAAAACACATGTCTGTTTACGAATTTTGTATCAATTGCGGTGAATTAATTATGGACGATAAAACGTCCCAAAAATCACAATGACGTAATTTAGGTCGGTTGACGTCCCTAGTTAGCTGCGCATTTTGCATATGCAATTACGTCGTGAAAGTAGCACTAACCTAGTAAAGCTACGTTGACGTAATAAACGTAACGTTTATTATGCAGCTTTTATGTCTAGGCAATAGAGGTATATAGTGAGATGTGGATAAATACACATATGTTCTTCACATGTGTAGTGAAATATGGCTGTGATTTCTGGATATATTTTCATATTCCCAGTGCGTAATTATACCCTCTGCTGATGAAATCCACGTTTTAGAGTCACCTATTTTGATGCATATTCAGTTGTTCTATTATATAACGGGACATGACAATCTGCGGGATGGGATGGGATATGGGACAAAACGACCTAACATGGGGTGGAATTTGGGATAGAATGACAATCTGCGGGACAGGATTGTCAAATTGCGTGGGACGGCCGATATCTCGAGGAATACAGCGCGTAGAGGGCTCCTTTTTGTGGCTAACTTGATATGAGATACATATAGATACTATTGTTAAAAACGAATGCACAGTATTCCACTACGTTATTTGATACCGAACACTTGTTGTTTGCTAGCGTATTCATCGAGAAATCTAAATTCTAAACATTAATGTCGAACGCAGTTTTTCGTGTTTGTGGCATTTTATGTTAGGTCAGTTGTCGACCGAATAATGTAACTTTCGGTATCCGGTCAGTGGTGGGGTTAATATTTGTGGATAGGGCGAATGTGGACCTTTCGTTAGACACCAAAAGGAGCCCTCTACGCGCTGTATTCCTCGAGATATCGGCCGTCCCACGCAATTTGAAAATCCTGTCCCGCATATTGTCATTCTATCCCAAATTCCACTCCATGTTAGGTCAGTTGTCGATCAAATAATGCAACTTCTGGTGTCCGGTCAGTAGCTGGGTTAATATGTGTGGATAGGGCGAATGTGGGCCTTTCATTAGACATCAAAATGAGCCCCCCTACGCACTGTATTCCTCGAGATGTCGGCCGTCCCACGCAATTTGAAATTCTGTCCCGCAGATTGTCGTTTTGTCCCATATCCCATCCCATCCCGCAGATTGTCATGTCCCTATATACATGTAACACTGGCACTGACAGCAGAATTTAAAACTTTAATTCCGCTTTCCCAGAAAGGCAACACACATAAAATACATGTATGTGTTTCATCTATCGGCCAAGTATTTGTACTGGGTTTGTTATTCGGACCACTTTCTAAATTAGGAAATCGTAATTATACTCTCTACGGATGGCATCTTCGTTTAAGGGTCGCTGCTTTCAATTCACTTTCGCTCGATATGCCCTGCGTGGATACAATACTACCAGAATTGAAAACAAAATCCGCTCCACAGAAGGGCCGAAACAGTAGATGCTAGTTAACAAAAGAAAACGATAGTGATGTAATCTATTCGATCGGTTCACACTTGGTGTGAGCTGCGAGACAGACCCCTATAATAATTGTTATCCACATGGCCACACACCTAATCGAGGCGTCATGATGGAATGAAAGTGAAACCGGGCGAGCAATAGCCGTCTCAATCTATCATTCGGGACATGAGACCTCGGATTTAGTGTCTGGCACTTCTATATCCCGACACAATATCCAAGCTCTTGTAGTTCTAACCTACTGTCTAATATATCCGGATGCGGAAACGACCCATCTAATAGACCCGGACCCGATCAATGCCGTTATGTTGCATCTGTTTGATATTGTGATTGGATAGGGTGCTTCTAATGTCATAAAACTGCCACACGTCTTATAATGGGTGACAAAACTATATGATTTACATTCGAATTATAACGCCTATTATACTCTATCAAATGACTTCGACTTTGCTTACAATAAATATAATTGGTCACTAGTATATACGGAGATATATCATCTAACCTATGAATTACCAATCGTAAATATAAATATGTGTGTTAGTGCGTGGATACTTGGTTTGGCTTGTTGGGATAAAGTCTGGTCAACTAATGGCCTAACCATTTCCATACTAAATGGATTCTCCCTTTCAGTTATAACAGTATACATTGGAATGGTATATTATTCATATGGAGGGGTGTTCGGGTAATAAAATAAGATTACAGACAGATAATACAAGATCAGAATGAATCATATTCATCGCAAAGAAATATGTGACCCGCCATATCAAATCCAGCCGTAAGTCGGGATTTTTTTTTACCCTGTGCCAATGCATTCTCTTATATATGCGAGTCGACCATAGGTCGCCTCGCATATTTAAGAGAATGCATTGGCCTAACAATTTTTTATCAATTTTTTTAAATAAATGTTTCTTACAATTTTTAGAACATAAAATAAAAAACATCCATTGCCCTGCAGTGAGCCCCACACATATCTAGAAGCATATAGAAGAGTGTCGTCTGCCCATATTGTCTGGGGCTCTGTATGGGTGAAATTATAAAATTGTTAAAGAATACAAGAACAAATTATTAAAATTGTAAAAACTTGTTAGGCCAATGCATTCTCTTATATATGCGAGGCGACCTATGGTCGACTCGCATATCTAAGAGAATGCATTGGCACAGGGTAAAAAACATCCCGACTTACGACTGGATTTGATATGGCGGGTCACATATGGAGATAATAATTTCAAGAAACGACCGTTTGTTGAACTTATTTTTTAAACATATGTTAAAGGGACTACTCGTGAATGAGTATTTAGTATATATAACGGAACTACTCGTGAATGAGTATTTAGTATATATAAAGGGACTACTCGTGAATGAGTATTTAGTATATATAAAGGGACTACTCGTGAATGAGTATTTAGTATATATAAAGGGACTACTCGTGAATGAGTATTTAGCATATATAAAGGGACTACTCGTGAATGAGTATTTAGTATATATAAAGGGACTACTCGTGAATGAGTATTTAGTATATATAAAGGGACTACTCGTGAATGAGTATTTAGTATATATAAAGGGACTACTCGTGAATGAGTATTTAGTATATATAAAGGGACTACTCGTGAATGAGTATTTAGTATATATAAAGGGACTACTCGTGAATGAGTATTTAGTATATATAAAGGGACTACTCGTGAATGAGTATTTAGTATATATAAAGGGACTACTCGTGAATGAGTATTTAGTATATATAAAGGGACTACTCGTGAATGAGTATTTAGTATATATAAAGGGACTACTTTAGTATATATTTAGTCTCGTGAATGAGTATTTAGTATATATAAAGGAACTACTCGTGAATGAGTATTTAGTATATATAAAGGAACTACTCGTGAATGAGTATTTAGTATATATAAAGGAACTACTCGTGAATGAGTATTTAGTATATATAAAGGGACTACTCGTGAATGAGTATTTAGTATATATAAAGGGACTACTCGTGAAAGAGTATTTAGTATATATAAAGGAACTACTCGTGAATGAGTATTTAGTATATATAAAGGGACTACTCGTGAATGAGTATTTAGTATATATAAAGGGACTACTCGTGAATGAGTATTTAGTATATATAAAGGGACTACTCGTGAATGATTATTTAGTATATATAAAGGAACTACTCGTGAATGAGTATTTAGTATATATAAAGGGACTACTCGTGAATGAGTATTTAGTATATATAAAGGAACTACTCGTGAATGAGTATTTAGTATTTAGTATATATAAAGGAACTACTCGTGAATGAGTATTTAGTATTTAGTATTTAGTATATATAAAGGGCTAACTCTGATGGTGGATCCTACTGATTTAGTAGAAATGATGTTGGTGAGGCAAACATATCCCAGGTTTTATTCATTAGTGACTGTTCATTGCCTCCAATCATGAGTATTATGGTATAACATATCACAAAGTAACTGATATGTATTTGTTAGGTATTTATTATTCAATTATATAAAAAAACACGTAAGAGATTTTGTAAATTTAATTAAATTTTCGTTAGACATATTCGCGTGAATTTGCAGGTTGGGAGAATTTAGCAAATCAAGCTAATCGTGTGACATACATTTTCAGGTTGGGAGAATTTCCTCAAGAAAGCTAATCGTCGGACACAAATCCAACGATTTTGGCATGTAAGAAACTCCTAAAATGTAATTTGAGTGATGGATTATGTCACAACAATGGTAGATAAACGTGTCATATACACAATTTATTTGTATCAATTCATGTATCGCGACTCGGCTAATTTTCGTAACCATATAACGACTCGGCGACCAAGGTCGCCTCATCGCTATATGGCCACGTCGTCATAGGCTAGCATCGTCGCGATTCACGGATAGATACAAATACATTGTGTATATAACACATATATACCACTGCAACGAACATGTGGTGATATACTGAAATCAGCGTGTCCGTCCGTCCGTCCGTCCGTCTATCCGTCTCGTCGTCGGTCTCTGAACGCAACATTATCCGAGCTCGTATCACTACATTTTCGTTATATTTGTTATACATGTAATTTGCACATATATCTATCACAATGGGAGCCTAAAACTGAGGTTAAACAGAATCATCTGAACATAATCGTTGATTTAGAATATTCATCTATATCAATAGTTGCGAAAGTCTATCTGTCTGTCTGTTTGTTTTCTACATAAATTCACTGGGGATCATCTAGGTGTCACGAAATCGGTCTAACAGGGGTGACTTTTTACGTGGAAGATAACGTGCGGGTTAGAATATTATAAAGCGACGCTGCTGTTGTCAGAGACAGGGAGGAGGAGTGGCGGCAATACATTTTGTCGCCGAATCTAATGGTGTGGTTTAAAGGTGTCAAACTTGGCGCCGCTCGAGTCATGAATGGGGAGAGGAGGGGCAAAAAGCATCTAGGACTGACATTCAACAACAATGGTAACTGGAGCCATCATGTAACTGAAATTAAAAAGAGAGCAGCCAAAAAAGTGGCTTTGCTCGAGTAATGCAAGCATAATATTGCTTGCTTTGTCGCACCATTTTATATTATGTCCACCGACGATAAGGTCACTTGTGGAGACGGCATATATATAAGCCATATAGGCTTACAGCCCATCCACTCCCATACACAAGGAACATGGTAACATGAATTACCAATATATTATATTGTAACAAATTATTATTGGGAATAAATATTATTAAACCAAAAAGCTGATAAAATATATTTAGCACTACTTTCCACCAAATTCATACATGTTCTTCCCCAATGATCGAGGAATCAAATCATGTGGGTTAAAGACGCCACGTTGGCGCCGTTTGGGTCAGGGACGGGGAGAGGGGGGGCACTAGCATTGATAAGAATGTTTTAGTCGCCGATATCCACCAAAGTTATATATAGTCATTTCGATAAATCGTTCTAAGGAGTTTTCGGTCTTCACATTTCACAACGTCGACAAACGGTGACCTAATTAAGTCATTTGAACAAATCTTATCCAAAAATGTTTCAAATACATGCACTTCAATTTGTCATATGATCCGAAGATTATTCTCCGCACGTGATGAGCATCGTATCATAAATCAATGAACAAATACAGAATAGATGATCCATTGCACATCAGCTTGACCTTATATTAATATCATTTATTATACTGTTCAATACACAATGTACAATTATATGTTATTATGTATGCATACTGTCCTTATAAGGATGTTTTTTGCCAATTAAACTTATCTTATCTAGTGATATGGTTACGGGAATCATAGCATTCATAAACAGATACATAGACAGATAAAGCATTAAAGTATATGTATCATTCTATTTAAGAGATACATATATTCTTGCAAAATGAGGGGCCCTGGACCGCCAGAGTATGGCCTGTTAGAATGGCTCATGTATTATAACACAACTGGGCATGTACCATTCAAGATATTGTCCACACAAAAAGATACAGTATGTTGAGAGAGGTAAAAATGTATAGACAGCCTGTTCAAAAATAGTTATCACAGTGTGCAGTCAAATATAGTTTATTCTGAGATAAAAAAAGAAGTCATTATCACATGACTCTTCTGACACATTGGCACGGTTACATCTGTCCGATACAGAGGAGTTCTTTGATTTGTATAACAGACACATTGTCTAACATAAACAATTTAAAAACTCGCTCTGTGTCGGGCACATGTAGCTGATATATGTCAACATTTCTTTTAAACTGAGAAAAATTAGCACACCCGGACATTTCTTTAAAACATTTGTATCTTCATGAAGTAATGATACCCAGGCGTCCTCAAAGACTTAGTCTAACCCACTAGATTAATTTGTACATATCTATGTAAAACCCAATTGTCGTCTTTTCTTTTTACGAATTAATGTGTTTGTGATATTCTTGTGTTTTATCCTAATAAAACATATTTAATAAAAAAAAACGAATTAAAACGTGATAGCGTCTGAAGTACGCGCATTTTTAAATAAATAAATACTTTATTTGTGGGACGAATTAATCGCGATAAATAAAATGACAATCACTCCGACAAGGCGAGCCACTACTTATAAATCCATGTACAGCAATGACGTTTTGTGATCCCATTTGGATATGCAATTATGAGAATATGTGTAACGTCTTGAACAAGAGTATGCACTATTCCCACCAAATGTCCACAGCAGAGGGTTTCACATCAATTTAAACCCGACAACGCCGCCGGGTAACCATGATTGTATAATATACAGTAGTGCCCTAAGTAATCGACTCTTTAACCACAGCAGAATTATGGGTAACTTTTCAGGATTTAGTCGGAAATATGGCTTGTTGCCATTCATCGGAAAGCTCTCACAGAGAGCTTTCCGACTAAATCCTGAAAAGTAACCCATAATTCTGCTGTGGCTAAAGAGTCGATTGCTTAGGGCATTACTGCATATGGCTACCATTTATCTCAATTACACTGTGGTGGTATTCTTAGTCCAAATGATACAGTGCCACTTTTATAGATTATTTTTAAAATTAGCATGTTCATGGCGAGAAGCCATTATACTTGTATATATGTAGCCTAACATTCAACAAGAATATTATAGCAAGTTTATGTATTGTAAGAATATTAATTGGCCTCACAAATTACATTACATAATATACTAATTATTTCCCAGCTTCAAAATTAGCCGACCAATCAAATATAATTATGGTTTCATGTGAGGCGGCATTGGTGAATATCGACTTCATCAATTTCATCGGGTTCACAATTACTCGTGTCAATATCGAAACAATGCAATACGTGTATACCGTCGATAAACGGAATCGTCATTGATTCATGACGTCAGAGAGCACATGTGTACGAACCAATTTTAACCGCAAAAGTCTGGCAAATGCCAGCCTCGTTGCTTGCAATTACCTGACCAAGAATCAATGTTGAACATGTTTCTCTGCAAGGCATATCCATGCCGGTGTGATTATTCTAAAAAAAACATGTTATTCTATTTGTACAAGGTCACTGAATTAAGATAATTTGAAGCAATGAACTGGGAATGTGTCTCCATAAATCTGATAAAAAATATATTGGCAAACGAGAACTATTTGGCCAATATACTTGGATTAAATTATAACAAAAATAACTCTACGCACGTTATCGATTTTGTCTTCATCTTGTCTATAATCACTGTATACTTTTATCTAAACAAGACTGATTTAAATATTCTCTATGCTATCAAATTACGCATGAAACTATCTTGAGGTACAAATGAGCCATATCATAAAATGATAATAAAGACGCATTTTTATGACACGTTTCATTCCGAATCCATTGTAACCATGCACAATCGAAATCCAGTACTTTTCTCGAGAATACTAAACACTATTTGTGACCCGCCATATCAAATCCAGTCGTAAGTCGGGATTTTTTAACCCTGTGCAAATGCATTCTCTTATATATGCGAGTCGACCATTTTTTAAATAAATGTTTCTTACAATTTTTAGGACATAAAATAAAAAAAATCCATTACCCTGCAGGGAGCCCCACACATATATAGAAGTATATAGAAGAGTGTCGTCTGCTCATGTCTGTCTGGGGCTCTGTATGGGTGAAATTATAAAATTGTTAAAGAATACAAGAAAAAATTATTAAAATTGTAAAAAATTGTTAGGCCAATGCATTCTCTTATATATGCGAGGCGACCTATGGTCGACTCGCATATATAAGAGAATGCATTGGCACAGGGTAAAAAAATCCCGACTTACGACTGGATTTGATATGGCGGGTCACATTTGTTCAGACTACATGCTCGTATATGTATTAGACTGTCTGCGGTAGAATGTTATTAATGGCCTATTCAAATCTATCTATGAAATGTTGAGAAAAAAGTCGGGACTTCTCCTGGTGCGTAATCAACCGATACTATAGCGTTGTCAATTACTGCTGGAGCGATGTCGATCAAATCTAGCTGAAATCACACAGCAATGACACTTAGAATCGGCGCGAAAATCAATCGTAGTTCGGTCTTCAATTGAACACAATGCCACCATTAGAGAAGGGGATTCGACATATATAAGACGAGCTACATTGTACATTTACAATTCAAATGAGTTATATGCAGGACATTCTCCTTCGTCGCTGGCTTCCCACTCTTAGACTTGTATATTTCTTTAATTTAGGTTCATGTTAAGGTAGAACATTTACCCAACATCAGCAAAAAATTTGTCTTTTTATGCACATCAAAATATAAGACCATAGTAAAACACTGTTCTCCACTGGAACCAACCTGTTCTAACTGTTCACACAAATCTCTCTATCTCTTCATTGACATTTTAGATGACTATTTTGTTATATTTGGTCAGAATTTGAATAAATAAAATATCTTTAAAATGTATGTTGCTATTGAGACATGTGTGCAAGTGTTAATGGTATTTAGGATATGAAATATCAGATCTTAAACCTATTTATCCAATGATGTCTTATACCGATCGAACAAAATAAATACATATATATGTACAGTCTTACTCTTGAAACTTAATTGGATAGGGACAGGGGACAAATATATTTCAACTATAACGTCACACAAAATCGTACGCGAGCAACGGGTCGTATTCTATTTCGACATCGATGTGATCGGGTCTGTACATCCCCATACCATGGTTTACAACACTACGTGTCTTTCATTTTTTTCCCCAACAAATATCTGTATAAATGGTTGGTAAATCAAAGAGATTTATGACCAGTAGCACTATCGTTGAACACAATGGACTCCAAAATATAACACGTGTGAGTTATAATTAATACTGTAGGCATGTATAGTGGCGCGGCGGTCCAGTGGTTGTGTGCTCGACGCGTAACGTCATGGCGTGAAAACGCCACGCGTTCAAATCTCGCACTCGTCCATTGAACGTCAAACAAGCGTTGGTTGCTTTAAGCAAGCGACCTCATACTGCATTTAACGCAGTGGACTCGCCCGTTAACCGAGTACCCGGTCGAGAGTCGATGGATATTGTCAGTATTCTAATCCAGATCGCTCACTAGCTGATCGGATTACTTCCTCCTAAGCGAGGATGGGTAATCAATGCCCTTTGATCGAGATAATAATCATGTAAAGAGCATTGAAACAAATATACTGTGGAATGCGCTATATCAATTAATAGATTATTTATTATTAATATGTGACCCGCCGTATCAAATCCAGTCGTAAGTCGGGATTTGTTTTACCCTGTGCCAATGCATTCTCTTATATATGCGAGTCGACCATAGGTCGCCTCGCATATATAAGAGAATGCATTGGCCTAACAACTTTTTATCATTTTTTTTTAAATAAATGTTTCTTACAATTTTTAGGACATAAAATAAAAAACATTCACTACCCTGCAGGGAGCCCCACACATATATAGAAGAGTGTCGTCTGCTCATGTTTGTCTGGGGCTCTGTATGGGTGAAATTATAAAATTGTTAAAGAATACAAGAACAAATTATTCTATGGTCGACTCGCGTATATAAGAGAATGCATTGGCACAGGGTAAAAAAAATCCCGACTTACGACTGGATTTGATATGGCGGGTCACATATGTTCCAGCGCCAAGTAGAGCTCGTGAAATCTTCTAATAAACGATGTGGGTAGCCCGAATAATAAACTTAATTGTTTTAATATCGGTGTTAATCAACACCCAATCACCAGCCTCGAATTATGCGTACTAACGCACAATTTTTTCACGCTCCGGGGTCCGTAGAATATTGCAGGAACTACTGCATGATATTCTGTGTTCTCTGAGAAGTCTCACCGAGTTGACAACTATGGTCGGTGTCACGTGTCACAGTTGTGATGTCATAATAGTTGTGCTGTCCTAGTGTGATACCCAGCCTCTTTGAAAAGACGACGAAGATCCTATCTCTCGATTTTATTCATTTCTGCGACGACGCGGCATTCCCAACATGGCGTAATATACCGTTTCCAAAATATGGAGTGCATTCCTGTCGCAGTTAATGTTTGTGAGGATCATAGTATTTACAAATAGTTATAAATACAACAAGATGCGAAAGAATAAACTGATAAAAACTCGAAGATGATGTCTCCTATATTGCGATGAGATAATGAATTATGGATATATCGCCTGTATTCAGTTTTACAATATTAGTGGTATTTGACAATGCGTGGGAACATGTCATTCACCTCTGATCTGTGAAGCCATTAACCAATGAAATCGCGCATACTCTGCGCCACTCTCCAATGAAAATGAAATGGAAAGAATCCAATTAATACAGAACCTATTTTTTAAATCACAAATCTAGAGACGTAAATGTACATCCGATAGGATTTTCGTCGACTTTTGAAAGAGACTGTATGGTACCGTTTGGTGTTCGTTATACATACTAGTTACTGTGGTATATAGTTAAAGGGGTACTGTACACTAAATTCGGCCATTTGTGGGCCCATCTCCTATTATACTCAACAGAATATATGCAACAAATGAATGAATTTGAGCCATGGATTAGTTAAAAATACACTCATGTGATCTGTGAACGATGCAAACAACATGGTAATTATAATGAAAATGAATACATGGCTGGAGTCATACATTCATTATCATTATAATTACCATGTTTTTTGCATCGTTCATAGAGCGCATGAGTGTATTTTTGCACTAATCCATGGCTCAAATTCATTCGTTTGTTGCATAATTATATTCTGTCACGTATAAAAGGAGATGGTCCCATAATTGGTCGGATTTAGTGTACAGTACCACTTTAAGGGTGCCGCTTGCCGCTCTATTCGCCCAAACAATATGCATGAACGCATTATATATAATACGATTACATCTCGTGGGCGGGACACACAACACACGTTGTTATGTCTTTCGTGCTCACATAAACGTTCAATTGGTAAGTTGATACGATGAATGAATGCACTCATCGGTTAGGAACAAATATAAACATGTATTGAACTCACATCCATTAACTCGTTCTGCGACTGTGTCAACTTAATTTCTTAATAATTGAGATTTTCACAATCGAATAAAATTTCGAACGATCATCCAACTACTTATATATACAGTAAAATGCCATATCGCTGCGCGTTGAATAGAAAGCATCCACATGTTATATACGTAAGTGGATAATTGTCCCTGCATACTCGAGCTGCGAGCGACATACTGAACTATTCCACAGTAACCAAGGTGGACAATTGTGATCAAACTGCACCACAGTAAAGGACCCGCACACTTGAGTAATTGAGCTTAACGATATTGCTCGCGAGCCAGATTTCTCAAGTCTGCGGGGTGATTTTGCTGATCAATCAGACTCGTATATACTAAGCATGTCTGATAGTTTGCCGATCCGTGTGGCCAATGGCTCAAGTGTGCCGGCTTCGTGAGCCAGATTGCTCAGGAAAGCAAGATGGAAATGTGTGTATCTACAACCAAATTATGTTTAAAAAAAATTCTCGTTCAAATTTGGATGTCTGTTCAGCTGAATCTGGAATAAACCAAGAATATATCATTATGTTCGGAATGTGACTGTTATTTAGGCCACTATGTTGGCGATTAGAAAATGTATAACCCTCCCCCATTATTGAAAATAAACGATGGGTGGGTACTGGGAGGGGGCAGGTGTCACTGGTGATAGTAAGTCGCTTGATATCGTTCTGGACCCAATTAAAACCGTAGAGTTCCAAGCCGAATTGCTCTAGTCCACAGGGGCATTAAGGCGACATACATATTTTGACATTGCATCTGTGATACGTTTGACATCACCAAATAACGAACATTATTGCACGCCCACTGGCTTATTTGTGCGAACTACAGCAAAATATAGAAGAATTCAAAACGTTCAATAAAAGATTGTGTATTGTTTTTGAACACAAAATACTTTTCTTTTAAAACATATTTATGCTTTGTTAAATAGAGCAAGGGTGTTTTAATTTAAATACTAAAATGTTTAAACGATCAAAATGTGAGCGAAGAGTACATAGGGTCGCCGCTGAACAAAGGTTCTGTCTAGATCAAAATGTTAGCGATGAGTACATAGGGTCGCCGCTGAACAAAGGCTCTGTCGAGATCAAAATGTGAGCGAAGAGTACATAGGGTCGCCGCTGAACAAAGGCTCTGTCTAAGGTCAAAATGTGAGCGAAGATTACATAGGGCGCCGCTGAACAAAGGCTCTGTTGAGATCAAAATGTGAGCGAAGATTACATAGGGTCGCCGCTGAACAAAGGCTCTGTCGAGATCAAAATGTGAGCGAAGATTACATCGGGTCGCCGCTGAACAAAGGCTCTGTCTAAGGTCAAAATGTGCGGGGAGCTCACCAAGGAGCCGCATGCCCCTCTGTCGCTGAATGAAGGGATCCTGTTTCAGCTAGTATAATATAAATCAGTGTACTGCAGCTCAGCTTGTGTGTTAAATGGAACATGAGTGTAGCATGTGTCAATCGATTGGGAGCTAAAACGTGTCGTTTTATTTTTGCCTGCACTCCCAAGTCTCATTCCGTGATGTTTGATTGTGCATGAACCACAATACGATGCACGCGTAGGTGGGCCCAGTTGATAGTCGTAAATGTTCGTTTAACCCTTTCTATACTAAATGGATTCATCCATTCAGTTATAACTTATACATTGGAACGGTCTATTATTCTTTGAGAGGGGTGTTTTGTGAAATAAAATCAGACGACAGACAGAAGAATGGATACTATACAAGAGCAGAATTATTCATATATACTAGCATGGTTACCTGGCTTACTCCCTGTCAGAAAGTATTAACTTTTTTAAATGTATTTCCAGTGGGTTAACCAATATACATATGAATTTGGCTGACAAGTTGTGCAGTTGTTATCAATAACACATATGAGCCCTTACCCCTTACGTTTGTGGTGCTCCGACACCAATCTCTGACTTGGATGGCGTCACGTGGGGATATTTAACGTATATTAAAGTGATGTGAAACACTCCGGTAGGGTGATCAAATTGAAATTGAGAATAACCTTGCTCAAAGTAGTTATTTGTTACGAATATTAATCCAAATTAACGATACACCCCGTCATTCTAATATATTAATTAAATGCAAAAACTCTCGATGACGAAATCATTTGTGTTAAATTATCCCGAATCGAGATGTAAATATTTACAATTGGAGTAGTTTCTATGGAGCGCTGTGGTCGATTTATTTTCGGCAATGTTAGTAGAATGCTACATTCCCCAGGTTGGCATTGCGCCTGAGTACTAACTTATTAATTTCACGCACCGAACAAGTCCATGATATGTCTTTAATATATAAATGACTATAGATAAGTTTGGTGAAGTCCGTAACACTTTTTGGGCAATGTTGGTGATCCCTCCCCGACCTATATTCCTAAGTTGGACAGCAACATTTTAGGAACTATACCATTTCATTCATGGTATCATAGCGACAGCTATACATGTATATGTGTACATATCGGATCGGATCGGATCTGTATAAATGATAGGTTCTTTTTTTCCAGGCATGATGCAGGACTCTCAGCCATATTTACCAAGTATGCAGATACGAAACAAAGAAGATTGTGATGACTATATGTACGAATTGGCCAGTCCGATTCCTAGCGGTGAGTACCCGGGGTCTTATGCAATCTCTACCAGAATGCACCAGTCATACTTCCTGTCTGACTATGTAACCGGCTGGCTACTCGTCTCTGGATTTTCTATATTTAGCACAGCTTTTTCCAGAAACAAATGCGAACCTGATTTCCCGGGTTATCTTTTACTTACCCCAGCAGACGATTCGTAACAATATGGTGCCGTAGGCCAATGGCCATTTTTTTCGATAATGACCAAAAAAAGTTTAATTTGGCCAAACTGTTGGCCATATTGATTCTGTAACGGGAGCGACATGACAATCAAATTTATAGTATGATCATCTGCTAATTGATTAGGTGATATAGCTTAATGGGTAACAAAAGGCACTCATGCAAGTGTAATGTCAAAAAATGTAATAAAACAGTAATGAGGATTAACACTGATGAATCTTTTGCCTGTCAAAAGGCTGAATGGTAGATGGCTTGTCGTGGTATATTGTCAAGCCACAATGGTGTGATTGGACACGGTATTCGAAGGTACGGACATAATTATAGAATGCTAGATGTTAAAAAAAAACATCTTCATTAGTTGTGTGAAAGAAAATGAGGATTTAATTTGGTCAATTGTTTTTTAATTTGCCCAAAAAAAAACAAATCAGAATTGGCCAAAACATTTGTCAACAGATTTTTTCGGCTAAGCGTGAACCACTGCCTCAAAGTCAAATTGGCTATGTGCTCTGTGACTCATTGAACACTTATAGGCTTGTTGACGATTTTCGGATATATTCAGTAAATTGGCAGCCAATTAGAACGCATGTGTTTAATTTGACTGACGTGTGTCATGGCTATTGTTCTCCATCTGCGTTCAGACAATTCTGTTGATAAAATAATCGGAGAACCAAAGCACACCGTTGTGCGAAATAGTTTTTGTTTAGTTCTAATGGGACTTTAAAAACTAATGTTCAAAATTACATAAACTTTGTTCGATATTTTTGGTGGTTATACAAGGGCAACACGTTGCTCTGTTAGCTTAGTATATATTAATATCGCAGACCACACAATGTGGGTATAACTTTGCCAGTGGTAGCGGTCTTTACGAGTCATCAAGGGAGCTAAACTCTGCTTTGAGTGTGGGTCTTGTGAGATCACGACCATTGTGAGTTAGAAAGATTATCATGCATGGAGAAATAAATTTTCTTGTTCGTCTTCAGTCACAAAGTTGACAGTTATCATGATGAGAGGATGGGTAAGATAGGTACTTACAATGGTTCAATTGTATTGATGAGTTAAAAAAGTAACACGGACATTACCCCCGTATTCGAGGTCGGTGTCATTACCATGATTTGCTTACCATATCAATATATTAAGCAAATGGATATTTTTTTTGCATCAAGATTAAGCTGGATCCAGGTGTTGTTTCAATGACAAGAAATTGGAATTTTCATGTCTCGGCAGGCAAAATCGACAACATGATTAATTGTTGCTAGATGTATGGACAAGCGGCCATTTATATGTGACCCGCCATATCAAATCCAGTCGTAAGTCGGGATTTTTTTTACCCTGTGCCAATGCATTCTCTTATATATGTGCGAATCGACCATAGGTCGCCTCGCATATATAAGAGAATGCATTGGCCTAACAATTTTTTACAATTTTAATAATTTTTTCTTGTATTCTTTAACAATTTTATAATTTCACCCATACAGAGCCCCAGACAAACATGAGCAGACGAGACTCTTCTATATGCTTCTATATATGTGTGGGGCTCCCTGCAGGGTAATGGATGTTTTTTATGTTATGTCCTAAAAATTGTAAGAAACATTTATTTTAAAAAAATGATAAAAAAAATTGTTAGGCCAATGCATTCTCTTATATATGCGAGGCGACCTATAGTCGACTCGCATATATAAGAGAATGCATTGGCACAGGGTAAAAAAAATCCCGACTTACGACTGGATTTGATATGGCGAGTCACATATGTCATACTGATGCCGGATTAATGTCATATAGCTACTAGCGACTAAATGTAGTTACTCTTCTTGAATTTGAGTACCGATAGGGAAACTATAGAATACACCTTTAAATAATTATAGCTGCTGATTTGCGTAGTAATTACAAAATACCTCTCAGGCAAAGTTCTGGGCTAGAAATGAAAGTCATAGCCTACGCAAATATGGCGATCGTTTCTGCATAAATGGACAAGAAGAATCTGATTGGGTCTCGAAGTTGTAGAAGGGTCTGGATATGTGTGTATTTCTCATTTTGTCCATAAAATGGCGTAGTTGTGAAAATGCAAGATTTCTTATAATAAAAACACTAGAAGGCGTGAGTTTGTTTTTACAATTGGTTCATTGGTGACGTTATAAGTTGAAATTGACGGTTAGAATCTTAATTGGCTTAACCAATTGCCACCGGTGGGGACATATATGTTCAACACTGTCTCACGTGGGATGTGTTTAGTTGTTTGTAGCATATATATATAGCATTTTCGCACATGCGTGTACCTTTATAAAAACTCGACGGAAGCAAACCAGCAGAATAACCTTAAAATACACGACACATGCATTCATTTGCTAAATCGATGCAGGTAAGTAAAGGTTCCAAGGGATCGCATTTCCGCATATTGACCAACGATACAAGCGTAGAATCTAGTGTCCCACGCGTTCTCACCTCAAGAAATAAGTGCCACTTTTATACTGTGAGACTAATGCGTCTTTCTACTTGATAACCTACTATGGAAATCGTGTACACTTCAAGTCCCTCACGTCCGAGATGATTACTCTCAACTACGAATCAATTCCGTCAATATGCAAGTTGTACATTGTACTATGCAAATATCTTATATTATGGTACACAATGTCAATGGATTTTCGTCCATTAGCCCGGTTGCAATATGATACTACAGGGAATGTGGTGTATACAGCGCATTTAGCCATTTGTGTTTGATCTCATTTTGAAGTATTCTTTTATAACTCCTCATGGGAAATGGGGTTGTCGCAATTCATCCGTATATAGCGTCCAGTGCTTCTTCAATGCTTATTTTAGTACTTACGATGTTTCAAGTTAAACTTTTCGCAGACTGTTCTATATCCATTGACAATATCATCCCAATTATGAGATTACAGAAACACATAGTCAATAATATTCAGATTTTGCTGACGTCCCTGCCAACTATTATAATTATACTACTCACATTGACCAACGGTCGCCAATATCAATTATATATTTTGGAACTTCTGTCTGTATGTATGTGTGTGTATGTGTGTTATAGACTCGAACACATTTAGACCGATCCGTCTCAAAGTTGGTATGTATGCATACTTTAATCGCGGGAACAATATGGGCGTGTCCGATTTCACATGCGACCGTGTCCTTGACCTTGACATCGCTCATATACGCTCATATAGGCATGTTTCTGAACCGATCGAACAATAGTTTGTCCAGAGGCTCTATATTCTGCCCAGACGGAGGCGATCACAAAGAAATCCCTAAATATCACGGACGAAGTCGATCACATCAGCTAGTTGTTGATAATTTTCAAATAAATAAAGGTAATATGTGACCCGCCATATCAAATTCAGTCGTAAGTCGGGAATTTTTTTACCCTGTGCCAATGCATTCTCTTATATATGCGAGTTAGGTCGCCTCGCATATATAAGAGAATGCATTGGCCTAACAATTTTTTATCATTTTTTTTAAATAAATGTTTCTTACAATTTTTAGGACATAAAATAAAAAAAACATCCATTACCCTGCAGGGAGCCCCACAGACATATAGAAGCATATAGAAGAGTGTCGTCTGCTCATGTTTGTCTGGGGCTCTGTATGGGTGAAATTATAAAATTGTTAAAGAATACAAGAAAAAATTATTAAAATTGTAAAAAAAATTGTTAGGCCAATGCATTATCTTATCTTATATATGCGAGGCGACCTATGGTCGACTCGCATATATAAAAGAATGCTTGGCACAGGGTAAAAATATCCCGACTTACGACTGGATTTGATATGGCGGGTCACATATGACAACATTCATGGATTGTACTCATGACAAACATATTCCTGTATTAGTTCTTTCATAGAATATTTATGTAGTAGATAGCGTTCTCAGGTTTCCTGAATGATAGAAAAAGTATATTTCTTTTTCTCTCCCACAACAATTATCTGGAAATTCAACATATCTTCGCTTAAATACGCACATAATCGACCTTTAAATGAATTAGGTACATAATCTGATTATTTGATCCTGAAGTAAGCAGATAATGGAATCATAGCCGCTATTCCATTTTATGACGCGGGTGACAGTGAAAACTCATGTTAAGAACGTACACCTGAAAAGTCGTGGGTTGGATTATTTGTGTCATTATCCGCACATAATCTGCTTAGAATCTCCTTATTATGAGTCGATAATGTGACTAAATTCCTCTCATTCTCAGCACATTAAGGACTTACAATTAGGCGATTCTAAGCAGATTATCTACCTAAAATAAGCTTTTATAAGCAGATAATGTGCGGTTTTCTGGAGAACAGGCTGGGAAGTTGGGTCAACGGAATGAGATAATACTTGGTTCTTAAATAGCTTGAAAAAGTCACAACCACTCGTTTTGTACATCCTATGTTCGAACTTCTAACTATTTACTATTGTGCGGGTATTGCTACATTATATGATACATACACGGTTTAGAATACAGATCTCTGAATGAGATGATTGAAGGAAATGAGCTGTTTCTTGTGAGAATGCCATACATGTTACCGTATAGGGATATGTGCATGGCATACAGCCATAGAGTATATTGGTTGATGTGAAGTTATAATGGTCAGACATGTCCTGAAATCTAGAAATGAAAAAATTTGATTCTGAGAACAATAATTTATCAAACGTTTCTTCTTATTGTCTTGTATTATTAACACTCATTTGATAAGTCAACGGAAAATCAGTAAATTCTAAGTTTAAATAAATAATCAGCAAAATCTCAACATCATGTACCGGTAAAATTGGGCTGACCGCACCCACATTCAAACTTGACCAATGTTTTCATGTGAGTAATACAGGATCTACAACTCTTCACCAGTTTATAGCGGAATTTACAAAACGAGTCCACTAAATTAGGTCTGGACCGACCCTTTGGCGATGTCCAAACCTAACTTACTGGACGAGTTTTGTAAATTCCACTATAAACGGGGGAAGAGTTGTAGATTCTATTTATTACATGATCCAAAACCTCGACACAACATACTTAAATCAACAGATGGGACGCGACTAACATCGGCTTGTATAAGGTATACGATGACACATCATGTAACTATGAGTTGTTTACCCGCTTAAAAAAATAGTTGCGGATAAATAAAGACTCTTTGGTGTATTTAATGGCGTATTTTAATGACATAACTGTTCACACTCTTCATTCAATATAGTTTGTTGGTCAAAGGTCACCTGGCACTATTTCCTGTGATTAACGAACGTTTAATATCACAATTTATAGAATGGGTATATATTGAATTGAATAAAGGTATGATCGTCTAATAAATCCATATACCAAATTAGAAAAACATCAGTTAACTAATACTAAAAGTCGACAAAGGTCAAATCTCTGGTAAAATGGGTGTACCTCATCCGTATTAGAACTTGACCTAACCAATAAGTTGAGTTCACATACCTCCTGAAGCTCAAAACTGCAAATTATAAACTGCCTATAGAATGCGCAAGATGGAGGGAATCTCCGAATGATAATAACAATAGGATATGTACCACATGCGGAGAATATTTAGAAGACGAATACCATTTAGTTATTATATGCAGTAATTTGGATGAAATTAGAAACAATATATCTCTGAATACTTTTGGAAGAACCCGACGAGAGAGGAATCCCATGGTTTCCTATCTCTTCAAAATATAAGCCTCATAAAAAGACTATGCATATGTGACCCGCCATATCAAATCCAGTCGGGATTTTTTTTACCCTGTGCCAATGCATTCTCTTATATATGCGAGTCGACCATAGGTCGCCTCGCATAATATAAGAGAATGCATTGGCCTAACAATTTTTTACAATTTTAATAATTTTTTCTTGTATTCTTTAACAATTTTATAATTTCACCCATACAGAGCCCCAGACAAACATGAGCAGACGACACTCTTCTATATGCTTCTATATATGTGTGGGGCTCCCTGCAGGGTAATGGATGTTTTTTATTTTATGTCCTAAAATTGTAAGAAACATTTATTTTGAAAAAAATGATAAAACATTGTTAGGCCAATGCATTCTCTTATTTATGCGAGGCGACCTATGGTCGACTCGCATATATAAGAGAATGCATTGGCACAGGGTAAAAAAAAATCCCGACTTACGACTGGATTTGATATGGCGGGTGACATATGCATAAGGCGAGCCTTTGAGAAGGTGTCCTATTCTAGATGAGCGAAATCATTTATTGTTATGGGTGAACACATGCAATTATCATACTTGTTAAGTTTATCGCCTATTATTGTGTAATCTAATTTAATTACTGCCGTATATAAAAACATGCATATGTATATGAAATGAACAATAATGAATGTGATATCCAAATTTGCTTGTTTCACTGTTATGTGACTTTTGCAATAAATCAATCAATCAAAAAGTGTTAAGCGTGATGCGAAACACTCCGGCAGGGTAATCAGATAGACACGGAGAATAATCTGGCTCAAAGTAATTAATTTTAACAGTATATCCAAATTGACAACTGTCTAGTCTGTCTTTCTTATATATTAACTAAATTATGTGGCCCTCGAATGCGAAATCGTTTTAAGTTAGTTTACTGCCAATAGTTTCATCCCAAATATAAGTAAATATTTTGTGAGCTGATATCGCAATAGCTTAGATTATGTTTTCTACGGAGTGGTATGGTGATTTGCTTGAGATTTTCAGCGATGGTAATGGAATTCTGCTTTCCTCCGATTGGCATAGCGCCTGAATACTAACTTATCAGTTTCACGCACCGAACAAGTCCATAATTTGTCTACAATTTCATTACATATTACTGAATATATTATCAAGAAACCACATGGGACGAACGGACGGGTACACGCACACACGGACGGTTGCATAGACACACTGCAAAAAGTATGGCGGTGATATAATAAAGGTTCCGTCCGTCCGTCCACGCGTGTAGCCGTCCATAACTTTGAAGCTCTCAATCTCATTTATGATGTTGTATACACGAAATGCATAAACATCTATATAATGTACATATTCTGTTTCAGGACTATATTGTAATGCTACATGGGATGGGGCCCTGTGTTGGCCACATACGGAGGCTGGTCAAACGACGCAGCAGTTCTGTCCACAAATACTCGGCCTCATCAGAGAAAGTAAGGATTATTATCTAACGATATATTGATCGGTCTGGAAAATCCAATAAGAAACTATCATAGTTATATAATACTATTATTGTAAATAAGAAAACAACGCAATGCCAATGTTGTATTGCATGTAAGCATTGTCGCGAACTGATGCAATTCTAATTATTTGATACATGTAGGTGTTATTATTGCTACATCATAATAAACCACCACTGTCCAAAACTATTTCTCTGGCATATCCGCACAAAAATTCACTTACACGTCAGACCTTCTACCCCCTACGAAGAACTTCACATGTTATAATTGTTCTTATTTCCTTATTTGTTTTGCTGTTGATATTATCATTATTAATATCACCAGTCTGTTCTTATTACTTCTCTTCCTTCTGCGTCACTGTATGTTCTGTTAATGCTTTCCTACCCTGACGAGATGGGTTACTATAAGCAGACAACACTCCGCTTGTGTGATCGAATGAGGATACGAAGAGGAGATGGGTTACTATAAGCAGACAACACTCCGCTTGGGTGATCGAATGAGGATACGAAGAGGAGATGGGTTACTATAAGCAGACAACACTCCGCTTGGGTGATCGAATGAGGATACGAAGAGGAGATGGGTTACTATAAGCAGACAACACTCCGCTTGGGTGATCGAATGAGGATACGAAGAGGAGATGGGTTACTATAAGCAGACAACACTCCGCTTGGGTGATCGAATGAGGATACGAAGAGGAGATGGGTTACTATAAGCAGACAACACTCCGCTTGGGTGATCGAATGAGGATACGAAGAGGAGATGGGTTACTATAAGCAGACAACACTCCGCTTGGGTGATCGAATGAGGATACGAAAAGGAGATGGGTTACTATAAGCAGACAACACTCCGCCTGGGTGATCGAATGAGGATACGAAGAGGAGATGGGTTACTATAAGCAGACAACACTCCGCTTGGGTGATCGAATGAGGATACGAAAAGGAGATGGGTTACTATAAGCAGACAACACTCCGCCTGGGTGATCGAATGAGGATACGAAGAGGAGATGGGTTACTATAAGCAGACAACATTCCGCTTGGGTGATCGAATGAGGATACGAAGAGGAGATGGGTTACTATAAGCAGACAACACTCCGCTTGGGTGATCGAATGAGGATACGAAAAGGAGATGGGTTACTATAAGCAGACAACACTCCGCTTGGGTGATCGAATGAGGATACGAAGAGGAGATGGGTTACTATAAGCAGACAACACTCCGCTTGGGTGATCGAATGAGGATACGAAGAGGAGATGGGTTACTATAAGCAGACAACACTCCGCTGTGGTGATCGAATGAGGATATGAAGAGGAGATGGGTTACTATAAGCAGACAACACTCCGCTTGGGTGATCGAATGAGGATACGAAGAGGAGATGGGTTACTATAAGCAGACAACACTCCGCTTGGGTGATCGAATGAGTATACGGAGAGGAGATGGGTTACTATAAGCAGACAACACTCCGCTGTGGTGATCGAATGAGGATATGAAGAGGAGATGGGTTACTATAAGCAGACGACACACCGTTGGGGTGATCGAATGAGGATATGGAGAGGAGATGGGTTACTATAAGCAGACAACACTCCGCTGGGGTGATCGAATGATGATACGGAGAGGAGATGGGTTACTATAAGCAGACAACACTCCGCTGGGGTGATCGAATGAGGTAACGGAGAGGAGATGGGTTACTATAAGCAGACAACACTCCGCTGGGGTGATCGAATGAGGATACAGAGAGGAGATGGATTACTATAAGCAGACAACACTCCGCTGGGGTGATCGAATGGGGATACGGAGAGGAGATGGGTTACTATAAGCAGACAACACTCCGCTGGGTTGATCGAATGAGGATACGGAGAGGAGATGGGTTACTATAAGCAGACAGCACTCCGCTGGTGTGATCGAATGAGGATACGGAGTGGAGATGGGTTACTATAAGCAGACAACACTCCGCTTGGGTGATCGAATGAGGATACGGAGATGAGATGGGTTACTATAAGCAGAAAACACTCCGTTTGGGTGATCGAATGAGGATACGGAGAGGAGATGGGTTACTATAAGCAGACAACACTCCGCTTGGGTGATCGAATGAGGATACGGAGAGGAGGTGGTTACTATAAGCAGACAACACTCCGCTTGGGTGATCGAATGAGGATACGGAGAGGAGATGGGTTACTATAAGCAGACAACACTCCGCTTGGGTGATCGAATGAGGATACGGAGACGAGGTGGTTACTATAAGCAGACAACACTCCGCTTGGGTGATCGAATGAGGATACGGAGAGGAGATGGGTTACTATAAGCAGACAACACTCAGTTGGGGTGATCGAATGAGGATACGAAGGGGAGATGGGTTACTATAAGCAGACAACACTCCGCTGGGGTGATCGAATGAGGATACGGAGTGGAGATGGGTTACTATAAGCAGACAATGCTTGATTCCAGATACTCTTCTTCCCTATCCTCTCCTACACCATGTTTCTTCAGTGATTTGGTGAAATATATAAATTAATATGTCAAATTCTTTGGGAAGGAATAAATGGTGTTTAAACCAAACATGTTGCTACCAGCTTGTGGACTGTCCGAGAATGCTAAAACCGCCCCTGTTACGGGCTATATTTGCTGCTAATATCTTTTTATATTATTGTAACATGAATGAAACTAGCACAACATCGCGGAAATACGCACATAGTCGATCTATAATATTTAAAAATTTCATAAATGTGATTATTTGATTCTGAAATAAGCAGATAATGGACTCTAACTCGTTAATTCGTTTTATGGCGCGAACGGCAGTCAAAACACATGTTAAAGAGCGTACACATGAAAAGTCGGGAGTTATAATTTGCCTTATTTTGTCATTGTCGCCACATAATCTGCTTAGAATCGCCACATAATTAGTCGATAATGTGACTAAAATGTTCTCATTTTCAGCATATTATAGACTCCGAATGATGTAATTCTAAGCAGATTATCTACCTAAAATATGTTCTATTATAAGCAGATATGTGCTGGTTTTCGGGAGAACAGGCTGACACTAGAATTGCCACTCGAAAGACACTAATTTATTTTTATACTGAATATTTTATCGATTTCTTTCATATATTTTGACACGTTGGTGATTTCCGTTACTGATACCTTACTCGGAAATTTTGTATTTTGGTCTTTGGTCAAAACGTGTTGTAGGTTGGCTCCCAAAGAACTATTGGCGATTTTAGTCAAATAAAGGGTGTTATAGGGTGGCCCCAAGACAACACCGAACTGTAACAAATGTTATTAAGTTTAAGAATTGCATAATGTAACGGACCCGAACTTTGTCAATGTTCGATCAAAATATCCAGCATCCACTCGCGACAATGTGACTATATTTTTCCACAATTCACAACCAAATATACTCTTCCCATGTTCTTATATTTTCTGGGAAACAGATTGTTACTTTGTAAATATCTACAATTTAATTTGCACTTCTGTTCGTTATGATCCAGCCTGTTCTCAAAATAAGCTCATATTGAACTTATTTCAGAAACTCAAATAAGTCAACATCGGCATTAGTTGAATCTGAACTATATATACGCTTTATATCGATTCAATCGTAAGTGGAGGAATCGGGCACGACAAAATCGTAGCTACAGTAATGCTCTAAGTAATCGACTCCTTAAACACAGCAGAATTATGGGTAACTTTTCAGGATTTATTCGGAAATATGGCTTGTTGCCATTCATCGGAAAGCTCTCCGCGAGAGCTTTCCGATGAATGACAACAAGCCATATTTCCGAATAAATCCTGAAAAGTTACCCATAATTCTGCTGTGGTTAAGAAGTCGATTACCTAGAGCATTACTGTAGTTTGTTCACGCGATTGCGATGTCGTCGTAGATGATGATATCGTGGGTTGTTCGTTATCCACGTAATTGACTGCCCTGCGATCTTTCCATCTACGATTTTTACGTACACACGACTGCTATTCCGTCGCAAGTGGAGGTAACCAAGGCTACGCCACGATTTCACATCTAAAATCAAACAGAGCTTGATATTAATTTTTACTCACGCGTAGTCCAACTATCGGTTACTACCCACGACGGATTCCTTTGCACGTACGATTGAATCGTGGTCATCTGAACGTCCACTATCAAATAAGTCCATTACGGATCTACATGTACGTGAATATCTAGGTCCTATATGATCCTATTTGCACGAGAACATGTTGTATGATCATACATGTCGAGATGACCATGTGTTTTTATGTTTAATTGTTTTCAATCTGGTCCTACCTTTCCAGATGGACAACTCTACTTTTGATTTACATTTTGTTGTATTAGAAGTAGTTCCACCAACCTCGTGTCTTGGATACAAGGGTTCGTGTCGGCCGAAATATAATTTCGCCAAGTGATATTGTTGTGTGTTTTTTTCCGAATTGTTTTAATAAGTTGCCAAATGCTATCAATTTCTGCAACATTGAGTCTTATATTTCGACAATTGCTGTTTGAACGACTTTTGATATCTAAATCACCCCTGGTCAAGTGGTCCTGCTAACATGTTATAATGTCGGTAGTCCTGCTGAATTGCTATGATGCGGGTAGGGCAAACTGAACCCGTTACGAAAAAGTGTATTTCTATAGACCTATATAAGTCGTGCTTTCCAACTCAAATTTTTTTTTTTGCGCTGAAATTTTATTTTACGTTCGATATTCATTCGATATTCATTCGATATTCTTTCGAGATTCGCTAGTGCGTTAGTTCGACGTTCGAAATTCGCCACTTAGAAAATAAAACAGAAAACAATTTCGTTTTATGTGTGACGTCCAATGCATGCTCTCCCACTGAAACTTCGTCCGAAATTCCGCGCTTTTCCTGTGTTCCAGACCCATAGCTGGACTCAGAAAATGTTCACTTACACGACATATATAGCTGTAGAGAGCACAAGCTGTATTAACGGGCCGATTGAGCTGAAATTTGATCATTATAGTCACTCCCATATGAGAACAGCACATGCCAATCTACAAGTCCAGACATGGTCAGCGTCATGCGGTCTGAATATTGAATACCATAGCCAGACTTTGGAAAATCGAAAAAAAAAAAAAATCGCAGATAATTGTTTTGCACCAGGAGACTTCTATCGACCTAATTCGTGCTCTCCAACTTAAAAACAATCCATTTGTTTGGGTGCTGATACATGACAATTCACGTCCGATATTCATTCGAGATCATTCGAGATCCGCGTGAAGTTAGTTCGACGTTTGATATTCGAAGTCCAGCTATGGTCTGGAAAACAGGAAAAGCGCGTAATTTCAAAGAAAGTTTCAGTGGCAGAGCACTAATTGGACTCATGGCCCACCTATCACGCACAAACCGAAAAAAAAAAAAATTATTTAATTTTAAGAGTGGCGAATATCGAACGTCGAACTAACTTCACGCGAATCTCGAATAAATATCGAACGTGAATTTACCCAACAGAACGGCCATGTGCCAATGCATTCTCTTATATATGCGAGTCGACCATAGGTCGCCTCGCATATATAAGAGAATGCATTGGCTTAACACGTTAAAAATGATCAAATTGTCAAAGAATGTAGAAAGTATTATAAGAAAAAATGGTAAAAAGTGTTTCAAAAAGATTTTTTATAGGCCAATGCATTCTCTTATATATGCGAGGCGACCTATGGTCGACTCGCATATATAAGAGAATGCATTGGCACAGGGCATAACTGTAACCATCACAATGTGGTCAATGAACCGGTTCCAATGATATCCATATTTGTATGGTGTTATTGAGACAGACCGAAGATATTTTAGGCTGTTGAAGCTTTATTTGGCCGTTTTTGGCCGGTTTGTTGGGTAAAGGGAGGTAAATGTTTGAGTTGGAGAGCACGAATTAGGTCTATATATAGTGGTGGTCTCCTAAATTTTCAGTCCAACTATGGCATTCGATATTCAGAACGCATGCCGCTGACCATGTCAGCTCAATCGGCCCGTTATTACAGCCTGCGCTCTCTGCAGCTATATGTCGTGTAAGTGAAAGTCCAGCTATGGTCTGGAAAACAGGAAAAGCGCGGAATTTCGGACGATATTTCAGTGGGGGAACACGAATTGGACTCATTGCACACCCACCACATATAAAACGAAATCGATTTTGTTGTTGTTGAATACCGAGTATCGAATGTCGAATGTCAAACTAACATTACGCGAATATCGAAGAATATCGAACGTCGAACTAACTTCAAACACCTTAATTTAAAGGCGTTAATTCAGATTGTGCATCTTTAATAAGCTGGTACCCGGTCGGAGACTGCGAAAGAACCAATTAATGCATAGTAACTTGCTGACCATCCACTTAATAGAGTTCATGATGTTGCTATGAAAAACACACCGGCAGTACTTTGGAAATGAGAATGTTGTCTCCCATTTGCCCTTGAAGCGTGTCATCAAACAGGTAGTACAGAGGGTGCTGTGTGGATAGACGGACTAATGGTGCACGAATGTTAATCAACGAATCAACCATGTCTGGCACATTCTAAATTCAACTATTATAGTTTTATTAACGGGTATATCCGTTTCGTGGATTCAATTAATAAAAGAGGCATAATCTAAAAATCAAATACTGCACGACGGATTTAAATAAATAGCGTTGCAAGAACATATTTTGTCACTTTTTTTTTCTTCCTTTTTTTTTTTAAAATAGGACAGTGAATTCCGGCACGCGAATAATTCATTATATATACTCATGCGTATACGATTCTATGACTATTCAATTGAACCGAAATGTATTATAAACCAGTTAGTTGTGCTTCCCAACTAGCAAACTCGTGTCAATATTAAATGAAATTATCTTGCGCAAGATATTGCACAAATTTTATCTATACTCTATTTGCCGCACCATTAAACAACTTTCGCACAATTATATATATATATAGTTACTGCTGATAAGATTTATGAATAGTGGACTAATGGTGCACGAATGCTAATCAACAAAGAACGCGGACGTTCCAAAAATATTTTCGCAGAATTGAAGACTACGAGTCCGTTTGTGCCACTCGCAGTAAGATGATATGATTCCCTATGTCGTTATTTTCCTTGCCGTGATTATGTTGTACAATAATGCCCTAAGTAATCGACCTCTTAACCAAAGCAGAATTATGGGTAACTTTTCAGGATTTAGTCGGAAATATGGCTTGTTGCCATTCATCGGAAAGCTCTCGACGAGAGCTTTCCGATGAATTGCAACAAGCCATATTTCCGACTAAATCCTGAAAAGTTACCCATAATACTGCTTTGGTTAAGAGGTCGGTTACTTAGGGCATTACTGTACGTAATTGTTCTGTTATCAGAACATAGTCAGTGGTATAGGCTCGATGAAACGACAACTGATAGAAATAACACACATTCTAGTGACGTAGTATCCTATTCGTAATTCTTATTAATAGTAGTATATTATGGGAAGGGTGTTCTTTGTTAACACGTCAACTTGGCTGTGCAACGGGATTAGCGATCTCATGGGTACCGAATCAAACAGGAAATTTGTGATGTGCTATCAAATATTTAACTATATCACATGAAAACCCCTATAATATCATTGAAAAATCCATTCGATATTTTCTTATCTCTCACTAGTGGGTAATAACCGGTGCTTCCCGGGATACTTGGCATCGCGCCAAGTAAATTACCGCGCGGATTAATACTATTTAGAAAAGCCGCGCTTGACACCAATACCAGGCTTTGCAAAATGATTGCTTTGTTAATTAAAGTTCAATTATTGTCCAACTTCGTTGCACTAACGAAATTAGACTCAAAAATAAAGAGGCAAATTGAGGGACTCTCTGTTTTGTCGCAAGGCAGAGCGCGCAATAATGACGTATACGGTTTGTGAAGCGTCTCAGCCAACGCCGTGCATTTATGCATTTTACATGCATTTTTCAGCTTCTTTTAAAGATTATAATTTGTTAAAAATTCATAAAGCTCTAGTTTTTTCGTGTGATATACAAGATATTCAACTCGTTATGTTGGGATATAAGATTTTATGAAACTCGTTGTGAATCAAATTTATCAAACGAGTTTCATAAAATCTTATATCCCAACATAGCTCGTTGGAGATCCTCTATATATAGTACTTCAATACAACTATAACAGTTGCATTTAGGATGCAATTTACGCGCAATCTCATTTGCAGATAAAGCACGCAGAACGTGTGAAAGCAGCGGATCGTGGTTAACAAAGGACCCCGTGAAACAACCGAATGGGTACACGAATTACGAACACTGCTATCCACCAGGAGTCTATGAAAAATACTTCGCCAACAAGACGTCCGAAGAAAGGCAGGTAGGTGTCCGTGTATGCCATAGTGGAAGCGCAAGCTAATTACAACCCTCGTGTAAGAATGAATCAATTGTGAAATGATAATACCAAGCCGCCACGCTCACCTTATAGACACGTCGTCACTCGAGATTATGCACAGCTCCACCCATGCAAACTGCGGTCAGGAAAAGACGAGTTTCGTCATATCAGGTCTATCCTTACTAAGCCCGCTTTAGCTGGACCATCGATTGATATGGTGTAGTTTCTGGTTTAAGATTATTTACATGCAAAAAGGGAGCGTTGACAGAACTTATCCCCACCAACTGTAAAGGTGTGAGCGCTTCTCGCTTATAAATTTCCCATCAAAATTTGTTCGTAATTATCGATTTTCGCTGTCGATAGAACGCACCGGTCCGCATCAGGGAAGTACTACTATTTAGCTCGACGATGTGGATACACTACTGCCAAACCATGGGTCTAGCTGAGCCAAGTTTAGATATATGAATGCATCACTTAGACATGCGTTCTCGGAGTTTAAACATGCGCGGATTGATGTCAAACGTCATTTAAACCTAAAAGTTTTTGTAAACCAGGTTTAAACTTATGTTTATCGGTGTAGTTAAATTATAAACTAATGGTTCTCCCCAGTGCCCAATGACAATAGCCGGAATATCAATTTATTAAATCCATCATATACATATGACTGATTTTTCAGTGATATTCACCTCCATATACTGTTCTGTTGCTGTTTATTTTTCATTGTTTGCAATTATTTGTAAGTCTTGAACCCATGCCAAGTTCGGTTCGTCAATTATCAGTACATAATTTTCCAAGCTATTCAGTAGCTATCTACTTCAACTTCAATCGAGTCGAGCATAATCAGAATGGATAATGAAGTTGTGGTATCGTGTGCAGTTGGTGTAATTTTCTGCTCAAATCTTCTTAACAAAATTTGGTGACGACATTAATTCTACTTTAAGCATTTCTTTCCAAAGTAAGTTCTCCATCAGTTATGAAAGTATATGTTAGCATGTTTATTATTCATCTGGAGTGGTGTTTAGGAAATATAAGCAGACGACATATAGAGGAAACGACGATACAAGTGAATTAGGATTCCTGTTCATTTGAGGGAAACGTTCAGATAATAAGTCCAGTAAACTTGTTGCACATATTATCTGACCATTTCCTATACGGGAACTACTAAAGAATGGGATAACATATGTTTGGGAGTCTAGCTGTACGACTGGTCTATAATACCGAAAATGGTACCTATTCCTAGTTGCACGGTACAGTCACTGAGGGATGAATTGGCTTACAGTTTGTTTTACTCATCTTTGGACGAACAGAGTTTGCCCATGCATCTTCAGTTTTACAATACTTGAAGTCTCATTTATGAATGAAATTTATCAATGGTTGCCTATTTATGGAAGAGGTTATTTCAGAGCGAAGCGGAAATGGCCGAGTCGTTGCGAATGGTCATGATCCAAGATCCCCGACTGGCAACGTGCTTCCGTTTCGTGATTATATGAAGAATATATAGTAATCTTAGGGTTGATGCGAATATGACATTCAATCTATTACCGACCTCATGGGATCTGACTACCGGTCGACAACCGAAGATTGATAGATAATGAAGGAGCATTAATATTCGCCGAACACTTAGAATGTGACGAGTGTAAGACATTTCGGATTATTATGACACGTCGTCAGGCAGGCAGCGAAATGGACGCCGTGAAATCTCGTTACCCGACGGGTCTTTGCGTGACGGAGCTCTATTCCCCGTGCTATTAAACCACAGCAAGAAATGTTAACTATGTAATCTCGTAAAACGCAAACGCGTTGAAACTAGCTCGTAATATTTCAATAAAGCGTCAAAAGGTCTCGTACCAGGTCCTTTGGGAAAGCGTTGTCTGAATCAGATTTGAAAGTTTTGCGTGCAGTTATCTTATGAAATATACGCAGTGTGGTCCCATGTTAATTGCCGAGACGTTTTTAGAAGATACTTATCGTGAAATAAACATGATGGAGGGTGTAGACGTTTAAAAAAACGTAATTGCCGCCATGCACGCGTGTGTTATTTCTCATTTGGCGAAAAATATCATTAGAGAGGTTTAGATTGAACACTGTTGACTTATATCAGACTATAATATTCGGCACGATGTGGCGGGAAATCGCGGCCAATCGTAGAGCAAATGTAGTCTGTTGATAAACTCTGCATATGATCGGTGTGAATGTTGCGCACGAGTAGCGGCCTTAAATGTGATGCTGTTGTTAGTTAGGCGCGTATCGTGTCTCATTGACAACTAACCAAATCGTGATGTTATGTTGCACTGACTTTGTTTGGAAATAAAACAGCTCTCTGACTTCCAGATAATACTTTCTCACTCCGGGTACAGATAATTATAGTCTGATGTGATTGGCGGGCGTTGTTAGAAGTGATATCAATATAAACATCTCTATTATCATCTTGTCTCATTCTTATTCTCGCGTTCGTTATGGGAACTCTAATTAGTTTCAAATTCGTAAATTATACCATGGTTGTGAGCTGTATAATGATTTATTTAGATTTATCACATAACTAACTCTTAAACCCGACCTCATATGTTAATGCCCGAACTTCATTATTATGTTAATTAGAATATAATTATGATATTCGATTTGTGTAGGGTTATTTAGTGTTGACTATCAGGTAAACATGGGTGATAAGGGTGATTGAACAATTTTGCCAACACAAAAAGGCACATTTAAACAAATAAAACTATATTTTTTCCTTGAAGATGTCTTTACTTCTTCTGTGGTTGTGGGAAGGAAATTAAAATTACATTTTTTAACCCTTTACCCAACAAACTGGCCAAAACCGGCCAAATAAAGCTTCAACAGCCTATCATATCTTCGGTCTGTCTCAATAGAACCATACAAATATGGATATCATTGGAACCGGCTCCTTGACCACATTGTGATAGTTACAGTTATGCCCTGTGCCAATGCATTCTCTTATATATGCGAGTCGACCATAGGTCGCCTCGCATATATAAGAGAATGCATTGGCCTAAAAAAAATCTTTTTTTAACACTTTTTACCATTTTTTCTTACATTCTTTAACAATTTTATAATTGTTTATGTGTTAAGCCAATGCATTCTCTTATATATGCGAGGCGACCTATGGTCGACTCGCATATATAAGAGAATGCATTGGCACATGGCCGTTCTGTTGGGTAAATTCACGTTCGATATTTATTCGAGATTCGCGTGAAGTTAGTTCGACGTTCGATATTCGCCACTCTTAAAATTAAATAAAAATAAATTTTCGGTTTGTGCGTGATAGGTGGGCCATGAGTCCAATTCGTGCTCTGCCACTGAAACTTTCTTTGAAATTACGCGCTTTTCCTGTTTTCCAGACGCGGATCTCGAATGATCTCGAATGAATATCGGACGTGAATTGTCATGTATCAGCACACAAAAAAATGGATTGTTTTTAAGTTGGAGAGCACGAATTAGGTCTATAGAAGTTTCCTGGTGCAAAACAATTATCTGCGAATTTTTTGTTTGTTTTTCGATTTTCCAAAGTCTGGCTATGGTATTCAATATTCAGACCGCATGACGCTGACCATGTCTGGACTTGTAGATTGGCATGTGCTGTTCTCATATGGGAGTGACTATAATGATCAAATTTCAGCTCAATCGGCCCGTTAATACAGCTTGTGCTCTCTACAGCTATATATGTCGTGTAAGTGAACATTTTCTGAGTCCAGCTATGGGTCTGGAACACAGGAAAAGCGCGGAATTTCGGACGAAGTTTCAGTGGGAGAGCATGCATTGGACGTCACACATAAAACGAAATTGTTTTCTGTTTTATTTTCTAAGTGGCGAATTTCGAATATCGAACGTCGAACTAACGAACTAGCGAATCTCGAATGAATATCGAATGAATATTGAATGAATATCGAACGTAAAATAAAATTTCAGCGCAAAAAAAAAAAAATTTTAGTTGGAAAGCACGACTTAGGTCTATAGAAGTACACTTTTTCGTAACAAGTTCAGTTTGCTCTACCCGCATCATAGCAATTCAGCAGGACCACCAACATTATAGCATGTTAGCAGGACCACTTGACCAGGGGTGATTTAGAAATCAAAAGTCGATCGTTCAAACAGCGATTGTCGAAATATAAGACTCAATGTTGCAGAAATTGATAGCATTTGGCAACTTATTAAAACAATTCGGAAAAAACACACAACAATATCACTGGGCGAAATTATATTTCGGCCGACACGAACCCTTGTATCCAAGACACGAGGTTGGTGGAACTACCTCTAATACAACAAAATGTAAATCAAAAGTAGAGTTGTCCATCTGGAAAGGTAGGACCAGATTGAAAACAATTAAACATAAAAACACATGGTCATCTCGACATGTATGATCATACAACATGTTCTCGTACATTGGCACAGGGCCCTTCTGTTGGGTAAAGGGTTAAAAGCCCAGCCGTTTCGAAACCGTTTTCCTTGCTAAAATGTGATTATATGATAAAATGGATATCAAATTCGTCAAAATTATATACGAAATGGTTTAACCTCGTCCGCTAAATTCGATCGAGCCTCGCTAAAGCTCGCTCGAATCGAACTTAGAGCACTCGGTTTTAGTACTCATTAGAGATTCTCTATAGGTCATGTGGTAGTAGTATGAGCGTCTTGTCTACGGCAGATTCGTTGACTCGTTGACGGCAGATTCGTTGACGGCAGATTCGTTGACGGCAATCGTAAAATTGGGCATAAGTGTATTTTGAGTATGTTAGTACTATAGTACTATATATTTGAGAATCGTTGATAAAAATGGGCGTAAGTATATTTTCGATATGGGCGTCATATTTGAGCGTCACATGTGTTTATATTTTTGGTGAAGTTGCTTTGTAATCTTGACCCACTATTGCGTGTCTGCAAATAATCTTAACCAATTCATAGAGCAGGTCGCCAGAGCGTCATGTGTGTATATTGTTGACTAACAAGTCATCGTGTGAAGTTGCTTTGTAATCTCGGCCGACTATTGCAGCAACTAAATAATCTCAGCTTAAGACGGCTTAACCAAATTATTTGCTTAAAGGTTCAGACAGGCATACAACTTACTGAAAATATTTACGGCCGACTATTAAATGTCTGCCACCGAATAATCTCAGCTGTTTATCGCGTTAATGCTAATACGTCACATAATCTCATCACACGTACATATTAGCAGCTTATCGAACTATGCATACATACGCTCAAATAATATGTACAAGTGGGTATACATGCAATACTTGAAGTTACTTTGATGTTATTGTTATTTTGAACTAACTGAAAACATGATGATGCAAGAAATTTTCAATTTGTTATGCTTATCGCTGTACCAATTGATTGTTTGTAATCAACGACAAAATGACCAACACGCCGAGAATGATTCATACCATGCTGATGATAAACACTGGAATGTATGCATTCATACTGATTGTGACAATGGCCAAGATTACAGCGACTCGGACCAGTCCATCAGACGCCGTCTCGTCTATTCCATCATATAATTGTCTCCACAATGTTTTACCTGAAATAATTTGACGTCATTGCTCTTACATAAATAATAAAGAGTGTTTATTCTTTACTTCTCTATCACGATGAAGTTATTGAGCATCGTGTATCGCTATTTCACCAGAGGTCACACGTTAGACCGTGTACACGTATATACATATGTAACATCAGACTAAACAAAGCTGATATGTTTCGATTATTCGCGATTGTGACTGTAAATAGGTATATCGAGTATATGGCATATAGCGCCACTTACCCGCACATATTCATGCGCGTACACAATGTGTACGTGTCGGAGCACAAGACATCCAAATAATGAGTATTAGCTCGTAGTAAAGCAACGCTCTTTATTCATCTTTCAGCATAAATGGCATCCGTGTATTATCGAGAATTATTGGAAAACATAGTAATGCGATAGCGAACATCAAACGAGTCTGCGCACGCATATCTGTCAAAAGATACAATAGCAGTCATTGGTCGATTTATCCACGGTGTCAGCTCAGTACACAATCGGCACGAAGCCGGATGTCAACTCAGTACACAATCGATTTCATCATGTCACCAGGTTACACATATCTATATAATAGAGTGTTCATATTGAAATCACTCATAATTGCATTGACATTGGGATAGGTAGGTTGTATTGTAGCCAATGTGATAAATTTGTATCCAGTACAAACAACACGAAGAGACGTTGTGAACGATAGCCTGAACCAGTTAACTAGTCCACCACGTTGCCCTTGTTTCTGTTCTATATAAATATAGGTGCATAGAAGAACGCTCGATTTCACTGATTATATGTGAAGAGTGCTCAAGTGTCTATGCTTGGCAAGATAGTTTGAAGCGTCATATCAAAGTTAAACACACGCCTTCAGAACAACAACAACAACAGTATCATCAGCCACAACAACAGCAACAACAACACCAACAACAACAACAAAAACAACAACAGTATCATCAGCCACAACAACAATAACAACAGTATCATCAGCCACATCAACAACAACAACAGTATCATCAGCCACATCAACAACAACACCAACAACAACAACATCAACAACAACAACAGTATCATCAGCCACAGCAACAACAACAACAACACCAACAACAACAACAACAGCCACCAAGCGACATAACATCCTGCTTTGATGATCCAATGGCCAAAATCCAGGAAGATTTTATTTTCAAGCATCCATTCACGGCATGTGTAAGTGGACCGACATCTAGTGGGAAGACGTACTTCGTGAAAACCTTGCTACAAAAGTCTGCCTCAAAAATATCACCCGCACCTGACAGAATAATATGGTTTTATAAATATTGGCAGCCCCTATATGACGAAATAAAGTATACCGTCACCCCTCATGTCAACTTTATACGAGGAATACCAGCAAACTTGGATTCTCTTATCAACCCCCAGTATAAAAATCTAGTTATATTCGATGACTTGATGCAAACTTCATCAAAAGACCAGAGAGTTAATGATTTGCATTCCGAAGGAAGTCACCATTTGAACTTATCTTTGATAAGTTTGAACCAGAATTTCTACTACAACAAAGATCCAACGCAACGACGAAATTGTCAATATTTGGTATTGTTCAATAACCCAATCGACAAGGGATTAATTTCAACATTATCAAGACAGATGTATCCTGAATGTCCTCAGCGTATGGTTCGAGAGTTTTCGGAAGCGACGAGTGAACCGTACGGTTACCTACTGGTGGATTTAAAAGCCGCAACACCGGACATATTACGTCTGCGACAGAATGTACTAAAAGAGGACACGAACCAACATATGGGTGAATGGAATGGCATGAAATACGATGACAGAGAACACCCAGATGAACAGAATGGGATTTTTATACTGGGGGTTGATAAGAGAATCCATGTGTGCTGGTATTCCTCGTATAAAGTTGACATGAGGGGTGACGGTATACTTTATTTCGTCATATAGGGGCTGCCAATATTTATAAAACCATATTATTCTGTCAGGTGCGGGTGATATTTTTGAGGCAGACTTTTGTAGCAAGGTTTTCACGAAGTACGTCTTCCCACTAGATGTCGGTCCACTTACACATGCCGTGAATGGATGCTTGAAAATAAAATCTTCCTGGATTTTGGCCATTGGATCATCAAAGCAGGATGTTATGTCGCTTGGTGGCTGTTGTTGTTGTTGTTGGTGTTGTTGTTGGTGTTGTTGTTGTTGTGGCTGATGATACTGTTGTTGTTGTTGGTGTTGTTGTTGTTGTTGTTGTGGCTGATGATACTGTTGTTGTTGTTGTTGTGGCTGATGATACTGTTGTTGTTGTTGTTGTGGCTGATGATACTGTTGTTGTTGTTGTTGGTGGTGTTGTTGTTGTTGTGGCTGATGATATTGTTGTTGCTGTTGTTGTTCTGAAGGCGTGTGTTTAACTTTGATATGACGCTTCAAACTATCTTGCCAAGCATAGACACTTGAGCACTCTTCACATTGATACTTCATTTTCCTATATAATCAGTGAAATCGAGCATTCTTCTATGCACCTATATTTATATAGAACAGAAACAAGGGCAACGTGGTGGACTAGTTAACTAGTTCAGGCTGTCGTTCACACCGTCTCTTCGTGTTGTTTGTACTGGATTCAAATTTATCACATTGGCTACAATACAACCTACCTATCCAAATGTCAATGCAATTATGAGTGATTTCAATATGAACACTCTATTATATAGATATGTGTAACCTGGTGACATGATGAAATCGATTGTGTACTGAGTTGACATCCGGCTTCGTGCCGATTGTGTACTGAGCTGACACCGTGGATAAATTGACCAATGACTGCTATTGTATCTTTTGACAGATATGCGTGCGCAGACTCGTTTGATGTTCGCTATCGCATTACTATGTTTTCCAACAATTCTCGATAATACACGGATGCCATTTATGCTGAAAGATGAATAAAAAGCGTTGCTTTACTACGAGCTAATACTCATTATGAGGATGTCTTGTGCTCCGACACGTACACATTGTGTACGCGCATGAATATGTGCGGGTAAGTGGCGTTATATGCCATATACTCGATAGACCTATTTACAGTCACAATCGCGAATAATCGAAACATATCAGCTTTGTTTAGTATGATGTTACATATGTATATACGTGTACACGGTCTAACGTGTGACCTCTGGTGAAATAGCGATACACGATGCTCAATAACTTCATCGTGACAGAGAAGTAAAGAATAAACACTCTTTATTATTTATGTAAGAGCAATGACGTCAAATTATTTCAGGTAAAACATTGTGGAGACAATTATATGATGGAATAGACGAGACGGCGTCTGATGGACTGGTCCGAGTCGCTGTAATCTTGGCCATTGTCACAATCAGTATGAATGCATACATTCCAGTGTTTATCATCAGCATGGCATGAATCATTCTCGGCGTGTTGGTCATTTTGTCGTTGATTACAAACAATCAATTGGTACAGCGATAAGCATAACAAATTGAAAATTTCTTGCATCATCATGTTTTCAGTTAGTTCAAAATAACAATAACATCAAAGTAACTTCAAGTATTGCATGTATACCCACTTGTACATATTATTTGAGCGTATGTATGCATAGTTCGATAAGCTGCTAATATGTACGTGTGATAAGATTATGTGACGTATTAGCATTAACGCGATAAACAGCTGAGATTATTCGGTTGCAGACATTTAATAGTCGGCCGTAAATATTTTCAGTAAGTTGTATGCCTGTCTGAACCTTTAAGCAAATAATTTGGTTAAGCCGTCTTAAGCTGAGATTATTTAGCTGCTGCAATAGTCGGCCGAGATTACAAAGCAACTTCACACGATGACTTGTTAGTCAACAATATACACACATGACGCTCTGGCGACCTGCTCTATGAATTGGTTAAGATTATTTGCAGACACGCAATAGTGGGTCGAGATTACAAAGCAACTTCACCAAAAATATAAACACATGTGACGCTCAAATATGACGCCCATATCGAAAATATACTTACGCCCATTTTTATCAACGATTCTCAAATATATAGTACTATAGTACTAACATACTCAAAATACACTTATGCCCAATTTTACGATTGCCGTCAACGAATCTGCCGTCAGCGAATCTGCCGTCAACGAATCTGCCGTAGACAAGACGCTCATACTACTTGTGGTTGATCATAGAGTGTCCATTTATTAATATGTATGTGTATTTCGCACTCAACCACCATATTTATCGAAATACATTTGTTTTAAATTCTTTATTAACACTATGCACACGGACATAATAAAACATTCTAACATTTCTGGAACATCAAACAACGACAATGTCCTCTGTGGTATGGGGTGGTGGGTTCTCTCTCGCTCGCAACTCACACACATATCTTACACACACTATTGACCTACCTTGAACAAACATATGTTCCCAGTGCTCATGAATGGTAAAGGGAGACTGTACCTAAATCCGACCGTTTATGGGGGGGGCATCTCCTACTATATTCAACGGCAAATATGCAACAAATGAATGAATGTGAGTCAGGGATGAGTGCATCGATGTATATGTGACCCGCCATATCAAATCCAGTCGTAAGTCGGGACTTTTATTACCCTGTGCCAATGCATTCTCTTATATATGCGAGTCGACTATAGGTCGCCTCGCATATATAAGAGAATGCATTGGCCTAACAATTTTTTATCATTTTTTTTAAATAAGTGTCTCTTACAATTTTTAGGACATAAAATAAAAAACATCCATTACCCTGCAGGGAGCCCCACACATATATAGAAGCATATAGAAGAGTGTCGTCTGCCCATGTTTGTCTGGGGCTCTGTATGGGTGAAATTATAAAATTGTTAAAGAATACAAGAAAAAATTATTAAAATTGTAACAAATTGTTAGGCCAATGCATTCTCTTGTTTTAAGTGGAAACAAATTGTTTGGACGGTTTTAAAAATTTAAAGAGCGTTTCCTGATTATACAAATAGTAACTAACACGATTATCCTTTTCATGAATTGTGTAAGTTGAAATTGTGCACATATGGTCGACTCGCATATATAAGAGACTGCATTGGCACAGGGTAAAAAAATCCCGACTTACGACTGGATTTGATATGGCGGGTCACATATACTCTATGAACGAGTAAAACAACTTGGTAATTATAATGTGTCGTCCCATTCTAATCGGAAATGGTTCAGACAATAATTATCCGGAAATAAAAATGGCGGATGATGCTGGCATTTAAAAAAAATAATGACAGCAACTGGTGGGTTACTTCTCGTTTGGCGAAAAAAGACATTATCATCTTGTCTCATTAGATAATTATTAATGGAAATTCTGAGTAGTTTATAATCGTAAGATCTATCTATTTTGTGAACTCTATTACGAGGTATATTGCGTTCGATCAGATCAGAGATTATCAATTTATGTGTCTTCCGCAGGCAAACACGATAATTATTGAAATGCATTTACAGCCATTATATGCCAAATGGCATATTTGAGATGCTATCTGCCATTGTTCATTTTATGTTCGATCGACTAACGAAGGCTCCATAAATATCCAAGACACATTACTGGTCGGATGGGTGTTTCTTGTGCGGAAACCTCGATTCAGTGCATATATATATATATGTGACCCGCCATATCAAATCCAGTCGTAAGTCTGGATTTTTTTTACCCTGTGCCAATGCATTCTCTTATATATGCGAGTCGACCATAGGTCGCCTCGCACATATAAGAGAATGCATTGGGCTAACAATTTTTTACAATTTTAATAATTTTTTCTTGTATTCTTTAACAATTTTATAATTTCACCCATACAGAGCCCCAGACAAACATGAGCAGACGACACTCTTCTATATGTTTCTATATATGTGTGGGGCTCCCTGCAGGGTAATGGATGTTTTTTATTTTATGTCCTAAAAATTGTAAGAAACATTTATTTAAAAAAAAAATGATAAAAAATTGTTAGACCAATGCATTCTCTTATATATATATGCGAGGCGACCTATGGTCGACTCGCATATATAATAGAATGCATTGGCACAGGGTAAAAAAATCCCGACTTACGACTGGATTTGATATGGCTGGTCACATATGCGGTTACAATTGTCCTAGATCATGACATGAATCACTACTCAGACCACACCCGTGTAGAGATCATATTTCACCAGTTCAAAACCTGGGAACTTTTTTATTTGTTCTAACAGGCAACTTCTGCTTCAGAAATTCTAGGTCGTATTTGATAACTCTGTTGAGAGGATCATTCAAATCTTTATTAACCCATTTCACCACTTTCTGTGGTATTTGAGCATATACATGAAACCACCGACCCGCCCGACCCCAATATTCATCACAATTACGCTGTACAGTAAGCCTCTACGGTGGGAAGGACGGGCCGGCGTATAAATATGATACATGCGCAGTTCACAACAGCGGGTTCACAAGCGGGTATCGTCCTAGCTCTGCTCCAACGGTGTGGTCTGATGACTGTGTTTACTCATGTTGCTGCTTTGAGGTTGATTTAAACAGTATTTATTCCATGAACTATTACAATATGTGAGATGTAGCAAAAAAACAATATCATGTTGTCGTGTATCAGATTCGACATCAAGCATTGTGCTTATGATAGTCGTTTCCGAGAACATTAATAACACCCCATCCCGCGAGAATGTATAACGTGAAGTCGACATATCAACTAGTTTTGCAAATGCCAATCCACCCAACAGGAGGCGTTCAAGTAAAGCACGACGCGTCAGATAAACGTGCAAACATAGTGTTGTCTAGATATATTTCATAACTGCGGTGCGATTGTTAGTTCTAAATCGTCGATTTTGATGAATAGTGATTAGAAATTCCTGCACCAAGCAATGATTATTTAATGATCGTATATTTGTTTTTCTGGTTTCTCGCGAGATAGTATGAGCCAATTACGTCTTTTTGTGGTTACAACGTGAAGAATTTTTTTAGATGGGATGCATAATTGATACTAAACCGTTTTACGACACATATTTTATGCCAATATCAGTCGTCGACAATGAAACCGGCAATTGGGCATATACGCCTTCCACGAAGAAACGCCTACTAAAATGGACCAGCGTGAGAATTAACCCTTTTCTATACTGAATGAATTCTCCCATCCAGTTATAATTGTATATATTGGAATGGACTATTGTTCATTTGCAGTGTGTTAATGTAATTAAAGCAGATGACAAATAGAAACACAGATAATACAAGACCAGACTGATTCATGTTCATTGGTGGGATATGTTCAGATAATAAGCTATGGTCATTTTTTTTTGGTTGAACTTATTATCTGAACATTTCCAAACGGAACTACTCGTCAATGAGTATTTAGTATAGAACATGTTAATGGAGCTTCGGTTCGTTCGCCATTTAATGAAAAATAATTAGAAATTGCTCGAAAATACATCTCCCTTTCAATTCTATTTCGCATTTTTGATATTTTGTGTTTTTCAGGCATTGCGTGATATTGCTACGAACGCTAGGAACATGGAAATTGTCGGGTTGAATCTTTCCGTGATCTCCTGCATTATATCTCTGCTCATCTTCACGTGTTTCAGGTAAGTTGAATTGAACCGCCCTAAATTAATGACAAGTGAACGAGGAATCAGGTTTCTGCACAAACTTGGGTCACTCTTCCATTATTCCCACCCCCTGTTTTCATATGCTTTGCAGATTCCCTCTTCTTTCTCTTGTCATCCATACATTTGGTCCAACTTCACTTTGTGATAAAATGTTATATGACTAATTGGTTTCAGGCCATTTTTCTTTCAGCTTATCCTAATTTGACATACATGTATCAACAAGCTTTCGAGCCGTCAGCTAGCATTTCATTATGACTTTTTACTGTCATCCCGGGATGCTAATTGTGATTTTCGCTAACCCTATATATGATGTATTACCTGGTCAGACACCCACTTGCCACTTATTGTTTACCTATAAAACAAAATTTGTGAGTTTCTTGTCGGGTGTCGGGGTTTCTGTCTGTGTGCACTGTCGTGATTTCCCGGTGAAACTAAACATCTGCACGGTATTTCCTCCTCCAAACGAACTGATAACATCGTGACGAGGCCAGGCGGCTGGTACAACGATGATTCCCATTAAACCAACCATGTGGAGTTTAGTCAATACACAAATCATTACGTTAGAGGATCCACGTTTTAGTATTCAAGCTACAGTCAAGAATCCGATGCATGTTTCACTATATCCAGTCAATTCAATGGGATCTATATTCGAGAACCTCAGTTTATATTTTCCAGAATCCAGGCATTTAACCATTTACCCAAATGGGTCTGTCTCAATAGAACCATACAAATATGGATATCATTGGAACCGACTCATTGACCACATTGTGATAGTTACAGTTATACCCTGTGCCAATGCATTCTCTTATATATGCGAGTCGACCATAGGTCGCCTCGCATATATAAGAGAATGCATTGGCCTAAAAAAAATTAACTTTTTAACACTTTTTACCATATCTTCTTACATTCTTTAACAATTTTATAATTTTTTCTTACATTTTTTAACAATTTTTATAATATTTTTCTACATTCTTTGACAATTTTATCATTTTTAATATGTGTTAAGCCAATGCATTCTCTTATATATAAGAGAATGCATTGGCACAGGGCCGTTTTGTTGGGTAAAGGGTTAAATGGTTTGTTTACACTGACCATGTCACAAAATTGATGAATACCACTCATCCAGCTTGAATTTCTGTTTTTGTGAAAACGAAAGAACGTTAAATTCGCCAAGGACTCAAGCAGTACAGTTTCATCAGTACCCAAATTACAGTGCAACAATTGTCCCTGTACTGACTGTATCGCCTCCGATAAAAGACGACACAATTCGGAAGTCAAATGACCGGAACTTCCGGAAAACCGGTGAAATCACGAACAAGTTTTTCGTGACTCACGTACATGTTTCCCATAAGTACGCATAAGCAGATGGCAGGACAATAGTCTCTATTAAACCTTTACCCAACAGAAGGGCCCTGTGCCAATGAATTCTCTTATATATGCGAGTCGACCATAGGTCGCCTCGCATATATAAGAGAATGCATTGGCTTAACACATTAAAAATTATAAAATTGTTAAAGAATGTAAGAAAAAATGGTAAAAAGTGTTTTAAAAAGATTTTGTTTAGGCCAATGCATTCTCTTATATATGCGAGGCGACCTATTGTCAACTCGCATATATAAGTGAATGCATTGGCACAGGGCATAACTGTAACCATCACAATGTGGTCAATGAGCCGGTTCCAATGATATCCATATTTGTATGGTTCTATTGAGACAGACCGAAGATATTTTAGGCTGTTGAAGCTTTATTTGGCCGGTTTTGGCCGTTTTGTTGGGTAAAGGGTTAAACGGACATGGCTCATTCGAACCTCCAAATTTTGTCTACGTACTTTGGAGGGACGGATATGATATGTCGATAACTAAACGAAACATTGATATACCGCTCCATATGCTCTGAAAAACACTTGCTAAAGTCGCAGCCATTTTCCAGCCGTTTCAATTTTTCGCTAGAATTCAGACAAACGCTCTTTATTTCTATCATATCAGGAATATAGACTAACACGGAACGCTCTTTTCTAATCCATGTCGTACAAATTCTGAGTTTTGTTTGGGAAACACCTTGATCATAGTTGTATTTTTGCATTACTTCAATTCGTATTTTGGGGTTACAGAATGCTCGTAGAAAGGTAGTTATATATCGACCTATTTTGATACCAGGAAAAATTCAAAAGCGAATAATAATATGTGTATTTTGGAGCGCAAGACGCCAAGTGGAAGTTTAGTCCGTGCGTTACTGCTCTGTTGTCATGGACTTACTGACTATCACCCCCGACAATAGCCGACGATTCGGATGTCAAATAAACGGAACTTCATAAAATCACGCACTCAGGCGCATGTCCCCGTATAAGTCGGCGATCTCTGCGGATGCCGCAGTACCGGGACTAAGAGGGTGATATAGAACATTCCGGATGCATGAACCTTTTACGTCGGATGAAGAACAATCTACATATCAAATAACGGAAGTTATAATGGACACGATAGGCTATATTTAATGCTTCGTGTCTGCTCTCGGTAACTCGCTAAGGTGCATAGCGCCCAGGCAGCCAAAATCCGGTCAGGGACGACGAAGATTGTGTTCTTGGCAAAGAGAAGAGTTATAACACATTTTTCTGCATATTCCACAGCAGTTAAAGGTGCACAGACTATTTAACACCAATACATTTGTATTTCTTCGGCTTCTGGGGCAAAACAATATTTGATTTGACACGAGGAACCCACCGCTCAAAACTCGGAGTTAACAGATTTCGATTTTTTAAATCTATTATTTTTCACAACCTCGAATTTATCAGCCTCGCAAAAAACCGACATACTCTCGATACCAAACTGTGTTCAAACAATGTTCATATATGACCCGCCATATCAAATCCAGTCGTAAGTCGGGATTTTTGTACCCTGTGCCAATGCATTCTCTTATATATGCGAGTCGACCATAGGTCGCCTCGCATATATAAGAGAATGCATTGGCCTAACAATTTTTTATCATTTTTTTTAAATAAATGTTTCTTACAATTTTTAGGACATAGTTTTTAGCCCCACACATATATAGAAGCATATGGAAGAGTGTCGTCTGCTCATGTTTGTCTGGGGCTCTGTATGGGTGAAATTATAAAATTGTTAAAGAATACAAGAATTTTTTTTTTAAATTGTAAAAAATTGTTAGGCCAATGCATTCTCTTATATATGCGAGGCGACCTATGGTCGACTCGCATATATAAGAGAATGCATTGGCACAGGGTAAAAACATCCCGACTTACGACTGGATTTGATATGGCGGGTCACATATATGACACGTTTTGGCCAATGTTATACTATAGTTGGTAGTGATTTGCATTATGATTTAGTAATTAATCGATTTTGACAGCTAAATCGGCCTTTGAAGAAATGTTGATGTTGCAATCTAATACGCGGATATCGAATCGCATTGTGCATATTAACGTTAACGAAACGGCAGTGGAATTCAATATTTATGACAAACACGCGCACATGCATGTTTAAACATCATTTATGCATCGAGTAGTTCAATTAGTAACTTTATTTACACACCTCGATTTGAGTTTCCAATTGATAACTCAAACTTTCCAACTGTCAGAAAATTGTAAACAAACCAATATGGTTGAAATGTCTCCAAATGGTGCCAATGAGATTCTAAAGTTTTCATTGAAGGTAGGAAAATATTCAACTCTTTTTCTGAGATGGACACATTTCACAATAATTTCATCACAGGCTGTCAATTCACGAAATACTGATAAATAACTATAGTTGTCACACAACTAACAATCAAGCGTATTTCTCGATAACCTGAATTTCAACCCAGAAATCGACAGCTAGCAACGAATGGTATGGCCAATTTAATTGTATTCATCTCGTCATCATGTTGATATACAAAGTACATGTATGTTATAATTCTATGCGCATGCGTGCATATTGTGTAACGGATTATCATATATATATATATATTTAGACATAATGCATCAGTGAATGGTGTAGTACGTATAAATGTATATGTTAAATAAATGAAAGTTAACACGTATATAGTGCGACAACCCATGGTGAAATATGATAAGATTCGTCAGTAGAAAGCTCACATCAGGAGCTCTAGCCTAAAAAGTGGCATAACCCTTCTAATGAATATGGACAGATTTATGGTTCGTCTTCCTTTTTCCGAGGTGAAGACTTAGTGTTAAGATTTCGGTAAAAAATATGGTGATATGTATTTCTGACGGCGATCATGTATCGGAGATCACGCCTGTACCACCTGTCTGAAAATGTACACGAAAACTATTTGTCAGACGTGTACGTTCAACGATTTAAAAGGGAATTCCGATGTTGCATCAGATCTCTTCGGGTTGTACTGCTTTGCCACAATATAACCGTACTGCTAGCTCCGGTGCACATGCACCAATATAAATCAACACGACTTGCAAAGAAATAAAACTAACAACAGTCGAACAACCAACAGGAACACACACAACGCAACAAGCCAACCAACACGATGAATTAATAAATCGATCACCAGAGGTCTGATTGACAGCGTGACGGCTTTTAACTCCATGCGTTGTTTTGTTCGGATATAATCTAAGAGTTTTCGCTCGTTTTATCTGTTACTTCTATCTTTTACTTATATGGGGGTTCTCATGCGAATGGCATATTAAATTATAATAAATAACTCTTGTTTCGATTCAAATTATGAGTTATAACCGAAAGGTTGAAGACAAATTTACTATACGTGCGTTATAGAATTTGTCTTCAAACATTTCGGTTAGAACTGCATAACCTTAATCTAGACAAGAGTTATTTATTTTTTTTTAATTGATTTGAAAATTACAGTACCAATTTTCCAAATTCTGTTGTTTCAGTCATGAAAATTCAAACTGTTGGAAATCTTGATCAAATCTGGAGGCAATGCGCGCCTCAACTCTCACGTCACCACGTCCTGGCACTGCCATGCACGTTACATCATGTGGAGTTGTCACCCGATATATCCCGCTGATGTACATAATTATTCTATCATTCTTTTGTACGTACTCTATTTTCTCAATATCCTGTAATGTTAATGGATCAGAGAATAAAGCATTTATAGTACACTTCGAACAACCAATGTTAAAATTGGTTTAGTGTAACTCCCAAGGTCTTACATCGTGCCTACGTGATGACAAATACGTTCGCATGTGATATCAGCATTTATCTACCATTTCCCGGAAACACTTCTGGTGATATGGGATGAGCGTGGCGGGATGAGCGTGGTGTAAATACCTGCCGTTGTTGCAATAATAATAGAATTCGTGTGGATTAGCTGTCTGGCTTCCTATTCATAATTAGTTCATGGACGCTCAAAGTGGACCACTTTGTCTGTCACACTGATCAAAACAGGAGCGGGATTCGATATCGCCAAACCATAATGTGGCTTGTGGTCCCGCGAATATTAGAGATATGAATTCGATGTCAGCGTGGTTCACACTGTGTGGCCAAATTGGGCAATGGAATTTTTTTTTTTCGAAAATGGCCACAAAATACTATCATTTCAGGGGGGGGGGGGGGTCGGAAAAAATTTCCAGGCACGTATGATGGGGTGGGTGGGTGTCTCTCGGGTCCGAAAAGCAGTTTTTTCCATGTGCCAATTTTTTTTTCAATTTCTGTTATTGAGTCTTATTTTGATGTGTTTTGAACAGAAACAGGTCATATATAGTTAATAGCAATGCTATACTATATATAGAGGTTACCAGAAGTTGGATCAGTTGCACAATGGCCAACAATAACCTAATTCAACTTGATAGAACAAGAAACTGCGCTATTGGAAAAATAAAATTTAATCAGGATTCCATCTACTGATACAACAAAATAAGAATAACTATGCAGAACTCAGCTGAAATATAAGCAATAAAATGAAAGCACACTTGACCATATGTGACATGGAAATAAAGATATAATAAATAATGGAATAAAATAGACTTTTTACATCGTAAGACATAAAATCTTAACATATAAATTGAAGGCCAGCCGGGCCAGCTTGAACAATTTCAAATTGTTTTCCAAGTTAATGTGGATCAGCTTGTAATGTTAATCACAGTAACAAAGATTTTATCATCACTGATATCGTGAGCAAAAAATAAGTGAGATTGGGCTATCCATCCATATGTTATTCCCAATTATTACGAAGCTTATTACTTCAGGCAGTGGCATGGCTACCAGCCTGCCATTACACGCTATAACATGTTTCCTCAGTTCTGGTTTCTGAGATGCCCCAAGAAGAGTCATGCGGGTATATCATGGTTATGTTTGGTATTAGCATTATTCTTCAAACTGGGATGAACTGGGATGAACAGTTGTATGTATTTCCACATGTTTTGATAAACAATTTGGTTCAAGCAAAATATCACATAGCAAATATCGAAATATCAAATAATTTGAAATGTGTTGTACCATGTAGTCTGTAGAATACTCAAATGTGATTATGTGACTAGATCATGTGACTATATTTTATGAAAATGAATGTTAATAAAAACTTTGGCACTCTATCTATCCCTATAGAAATGTGATTATGTTGACACATTTCTTGATTAATGACACTTATATGATAAATTCAAATAGTATCGTTATCTTCATTATGCACTGTTCTATTAAAATCTCGCGCAATAAACTATTTAGGGGATGGGTGTCCAAAACTGACCGGAAAAAATTCCTGAAACGGAAAAAAAAGGATGGGTGTCCAAAATTGCCTGGAAAAAAAAGGCCGGAAACGCAAGAAATTGGGTGGGTGGGTGGTCCGAGGCCGGAACAAATTAAAATGATCATACGTGCCCGGATATATTTTCCGACCCCCCCCCCCTAATCATTTTACCAATTTTGTTTGCCAAAATGTTTCAAGTCTATAGTCATCTTCACCTCGCTGGTAATGAAACCATTGATAACAATTGATCAGACGTCACCCGTACTTACTTATGAAAACAACGACGATTAACCGTGCACTTACTAGAATGGGGTCCTTTCTTAATCAAGTGACAACACTTAACTGCTTTCTGGTTTCTAAATAAGACAAGGTATGTAAACATTCGCATGGTCCTTTATGTTGATGTCCGTTACTGGCTGGACTATTGTCATTTTTGTTCAAATCGAAATGTATCATTTATTTATGTGTGTATGTTTTTTTTAAATATCTGTTGATTTTATAGGGTTTCGGTTTCTCAATTATTATTATTATATCTTGATTTCCTCCAGATATTGAAGATTTTACAAAGAATATAACATTGTTATGCACAACATAATGAATAGATATCATAATTAAATTTTATAGAAACAACACAAATAAATATGATAAGCAAGACGTATTTACATTTCTACAATGGTGGATGTACTGACGATGATGCTGATGATGATGATGATGATGATTGGGATGATGTTGAGAACGACGACGTTGATCGATGATGACGATGTTAATGTTGAACGTGAGGAAGAAGATGACTATATTGATGATGATGATAATGATGATGATGACGATGATGATGATAATGATGATGATAATGATGATGAAGATGATGTTGAAGATGAGGAAATTAGATTATGACGATGACGTCAATGATGACGGTGGCGATGACGACGATGAAGATTATGATGATGACATGGACGACGGCGATGATGATGACGATGATTATGTCGATGGTGGTGACGACGACGACGATGATGATAATGATGATGATGATGATGATGATGACGGGCTGACTGATTTGTATTATTCAATGGACTAGGAAATATTTCTCTGCAAGAGTGCATTGTACCACATCCATAAATTGGCAGTAATCGTTACCATGAAGTTCAGAAAGACGTCTATATCATCAACTGCTGTACACATATCACCAGTAATATGAGTCAAATGAAGCAAGATCATTTCGTCCATTGAAAGATCATCAATCTTGATAAAACATTCTACACCATAACGATCAATAATATCAAAAAACATATTATTCCGTAGTGATGTCAGGGAACTGCATTCAATGAGAACGTGCTGTACTTTATCAAGGTACATTTTATAGCAGTTAGGACACTGGATTAGTGCTTCGTTTAAGTACGTTGTTGCATCGATCACAAGAGCTGTGGTTAGATAGGAATGTTTATTATGTGAACATTTTCGACAGAGTCGCCAAAGATCAGACATGTTTAGGTTGTCATGTACATTCCGAAACCGATTGAATGATGGTTCAATTTCCGTTCTAATTTTCCAATCTGACTCGGTTGTGTTTAGAATATTATTTCTCGTTAGCGCCTTCCACGACTCTTTCGAGAGAAATACGCCAGACCTGATGTACTCATATACTGCATCAGTCAAGTTGTATTTCACGAGTAATGAAAATACTTCGCCAATAAAAGTTGTTGTCGGGTTCTGTGAGTAAACGTAATCAAACAGCCTAGTTTCAAAGATTGTTTTACAAGCCTTTCCAGGCGTTAGTCGACAAAGGGCTCCAAAGAGTGAAATTTTTCTGGCATCAATACTAACTTGAAGTGGATATGTTCCTAGCAGGCCAGTAACGACATCGGTCCTGCATCGGGCAGGTAGGCCCTGAAACGCTTCAAGCAAAATCTGTGAACTCTTTCGAGCTTGATCAAGTTAGAGGCTGATAAGCCACAGAGAAATTCTGAACCGTAAAGTCCACGAGAAAGTACCACTGATTTATATATTACCATTGAACTCTGAGGTGTTGTGCCTCCTGCGTACATACCAGCAGTGCTTAACATAAGATATGTCGACCGAATTTTTGAGCTGACACTTTCTGTAAGAGTGTTTGGAAAGTCACTTTTGTGTAATGGTATGCCCAGGTGCGTGACTGAACCCGTTTTATTAACTGCTATGCCATTTAGCATCCATGTGCGATTGATAGAGGCGTATTTAGATTTCTCATTGAAGATAATTACCTGACATTTCTGTTGGTTATACATAAATCGCCATTTTTTACTGTAATTGCCACATATATTACACATTTTTTGTATGCCAAATGATGAAAGCGAGAGGAGGGTCATATCATCTGCCTGTGTGGGAGACGAGCAGTTGATATCTCGCAGCCTGAAACCAAAGTTCGAGTGTTCGAGCTCACTGAGCAAGCTGTCTATGTAGATGGCGTAGAAAATCGGAGCGATGGTACTTCCCTGCCTTGTTCCCTGGCTAATAGATATTATACGTGATGTAAGATTTTCGTGGCGTATATTGCAGCTCACGCTAGTTAAGAATTGGTTGAATAAACGCAAAAGACCACAATTTGCTCCCCGTTCAAAAAGCTTGTATAGAAGGCCGTTGATCCAGACAGTATCAAAGGCTTTGCGTACATCTAGAAAACATGCGAAAAGACGTGAATTATTTTCCCCTGCATACGAAATGCTTTCCTGAATTATGTATGATGACATAAGACAGCTTATTTTTTTTTTGAAAACCGTGTTGTAAAGGGTGGGTTGTTATCAGGTTAGGGGCGTTTCTCTCCATTCGGTTCAGAACGATTCTTTCAAGTATTTTGTATATCACTGGGAGTAAGGTGATGGCTCGGTAACTGTCGAACTTTGATTTCGATTTGCCCCCTCCCTTGTACAACGACACAATCACACCTAATTTAGCTTTTTTGGGGATATGTGAAAAACTAAGCATATATGAGAGTAGCTTTGCTAAGTGTATCATTAAGTGATGTCCACCATATATGATGTGTTCGTAACATAATAAATCTGAGCCGGCAGCTTTGCCTCTTTTCAGTGATTTTAAGACCGTTGTCAGTTCTTCCATGTACACATGGTATGTCATTATGTCATCGTATGGCCCACGGTCGGGGTCATTTAAGAGATCAGACACTAGTTCATTAATGTCGTTAAAGAAAGAGTTGTCAAATTCATCGGACCTAAGGGTGGATACACACATGCATGTAATCTCTGTAAATATCGTGTATTTGGCGTTTTACATGGATCATACAGACCATGTAATATGTGTCTGCTGATAACCCAATCATTGCGGCTATGTTTGACCACAGTGAGTAACGCTCTGAACGTGTAGAGTGTCGTTGACTGGACGAAGTCGTCAGGCCGCTTAAAATAATTGTTCGCGCGATAACCCAAATGTTGGACGTTCTGTTTAAATCATTGTCAGTCTTCTCTTGGTTGTATACCAGTGATGGTCCCAGGATTTCCACAATGCAGGGGCTATATTATACCGGAAGCTACCGGATTGACCATTACATATTTCATCGACCGGAGGGGGGTGGGCATGCAGCAACATGAGGCCTACCCCCCTGAAGCCACGAAGCCACTCCTGATTTGTAAATATTGTAGTTGACAGTCATATCTGCCGTGCCTGTTTGCTACGAGTGATTAATCTCATATGCAGCAATTGATGCTATTCATATAATTATGAACATATTATTACAGCTTTAAATTTGAAGGTATACAGGGTGGTGTTGCTGCATGTGTGGCTTCATTCGGGAAAAGGGTTGTCCAGCTACGAGTCCACAACTACGTCACATTTCCTCTCTTGTGTTATATACACACAATTTACAACTATGGAATATTTAAGTAAAACATTATGTTGTACATTCTTGCCCCGATAATCCCGGCCGATACATTCAACTAAATCCCTTAGTTATTCGAAACTTTCGAGAAACAGCCCCCTCCCCCAAATCATGGATTATAGTCCAAAATGTGATAATTCAAGCCTGTACAGGCTAAAATGGTGACAGTTAGGAACCTGTTCATCCTTTGGCCTGAGAAACATATACTGCTCTGTAAATTCTGGGTTAAAATGGGGGGGGGGGTGACTCTTTTTTCTTTCAACGTTGTACCTGCATTAATGTTTTTGGCGCTGTAATGGATATATGCAAAGAAATCTCAATTGAAAGTTATCACATGAGCTCGCCCTCAAATTATCCGAGCAATCTCAACAAACTGGTATTGTCTGTCTTAATGGTCCAATGCCTGTATTCAAGGCATGAGAGCACCATATCGGATTGTTAAAATTTGAACTGAGGCCATGCATAGTCGAGGAACAAATATCCTTATCCTGACTCGATTCGGCGTTGTCCGATTAGGCTAAATCACTTTATAACATGGAATTCACCATGTATGAGTTAGTTGATTGCCATGTGTATTAATATAGCACTTCCAAAATGTGGAGCCAGAAAGCCGTTCGGGTTCTGCTGGACGAGATCAAATTGGGAGTCAGTTTGTGGGGCATTAAACACTCATGTATCACAATCGTCCTAAAATAGCTTCAAAAGTCTACACATTTATTTTTATTTTGGATGACCCTGTTTCCAAGAAATGACGAGAAACAAATCAAGTATAAAATCGACAGACTCAAATCCACTTTTCGAAATGAACTAAAACTCGTGAAAAACGGCAACATGTATCAGACAGGATTTATTCATTTCGGCACCCATGAAAAAAGACATGTTTATGACTGGCCTGAAATCTCTTGATAACAGTTAGTTTGATTTTGGCTTATAACTACTCACCGGTCTCGCCTGTTGAAATGGAACGATCGCGCGCAGGCGATTAATGCTATCAATGATTGGTGTGACCATGTAAAATACATGTATTTTACATACAGACATTACATGCATGTGTGTATCCACCCTAAGCGGGGAATATAAAGTTTCATAATAATTTGCCCATGCATCAGTTATTTCATTGCGTGTTCTAAGCGTGATGTCATCAACCACAAATATGCTGCTATTTGTCTCTTTTCGTTTAGATCTAACCGAATTAAATTTTCTAAAAAATAGTTCCTGGTCCATTTCGGCAGCTTGGTCTAATTTATTATTCTGGTCAGCTATGAATTTCGAATTGCATTTGCATAATTCTTTTCGAAATAATCCCTTTGATTCTTTATACAACGAGTAACTTTGGTGCGAGTGCCCTCTAGGCCTTCCCTCTGATAACCATGTGCTGCGATAAGAGCGCATTTCTCTGTGTAATTGTTTTAATGAAGTATTCCAGTATGGTTTAAGAAAAGGCTTAAATGATTTTTTCGGGATTGTGAACTCAGCTGCAGTTTGAATTGCTGCCACTGTTCTATCGTAAACAATATCAAGCATTTCAGTATCAGACACATTGCAAACAGGTAAAGTTGATTCTAGATTAGAATGGTAGCATGTCAGCATGTTATTATTTGCCAGAAAGTTTCGCCAGTCCCATGTCGGGCACCGCGTTTCAGTATCTATATTTACTCGATCACACGCAATCTCCATAAGGATTGGCCTGATTCCATCAACTGATTTGGATATTTTCGAATTGAAAAAATAGGCACAGTGGTCTCGTTTAGCGTTTGACTAGCACATGACAAACAGTTTAATTTAACTACAGATCAGTATATAAATGCTGGTTGCAGTAATGCCCTAAATAATCGACGCCTTAACCACAGCATAATTATGGGTAATTTTTCAGGATTTAGTCGGAAATATCACTGAGAGCTTTCCGATGAATGGCAACAAGCCATATTTCCGACTAAATCCTGAAAAATTACCCATAATTCTGCTGTGGTTAAGGAGTCGATTATTTAGGGCAGTACTGTACCTGCCGTATACTATCTATTTCCCGAATCACGGGGTTCCACGCCAGTACATCGCCAACCAGAACTCACTACATATAATAGATCCAAGATAAAATTGTCAATCGAAACGATTAACTTAAAGATACGGGCGGCGTTTGGCGGTGGGTATGCTGTTAAAATATTCACCTCCGTCAAAAACCGCCATAAACAGAAAGAATAGTAAAATATAGACAGACCTTGTTCTTATACCAATCAGAAATATGGCATAAACAGTATGTTATTGTCAAATGTTTTTCCTTTGTTATGTAAACAAAAGCAAAAAACATTACAGACCCTGGCTTTTGTTTTTATCCGGAAATGGTAAACATAAAGAGCGTTATTTGTTACTGTTTTCCTGATATGGAAATAATAAAGAACGTTTATATCATCTGTGTGTGATTAACCAATATAATTGCGCTGTGTTATGTAAACAGAAGTAAAACTTTGGTAACACGAGCAGGCTCTTGTTTACGTATACACCATCGTACGCCTTGACGACAATATACTATTTTCGCGCTGATTATGTATGGCATATGAACAAAACTATATATATTTTAATATTCATTCTGTTGATGGCGATTTGAACAAATATGAATATTTCTGCAATGAACGCCGCCCGTGCCTTTAACGAGATGTGATGTATTTTGAGGGAATCCAGAACGATTCGGAGAAAAGACATTTCGACGAAACTACGATAGACTCATTGTGTCAGAATGACTCATTGAGTGTTTGTTTACACGCACACGATTAGATAGAGAAAGATACTTTATCGGGGTTCTTTTATGAAAGAATTTAGTCAATTTACAACACCACAATTGATCAACTTTGGTAAAATATAAGTCAAATTCTCCAATTGGGTTGGTGGTATTGGGGGAGATTAGGTAAACGCTCTTTAAAAACACTTCAACATCTCCGTTATTTCGACAATAATCCTATAGCTCAATCCTAATATCGCGCCCCACATGTTATTGCGATTTAATGTCAATCGCTATCTAATCGAGAACCCCAATTAAGTATCTTTCACTATCCAATCGTGTGCGTATTGGCTGGTTTACACAGCCTGGTGAAAAGCTATATTCAGTCACAAAACCATAAGCATAAAGGTGACAACATAGATTGTTATCCTCCTCCCTATTTTCCACCCTTCTGATTGGCCCATGTGCTGTCACGTGCCGGGCGAAGTGTGTCGCCCGCTGACCCGGGAGACATTGTTTTTGTCGCCCGCCTGATGTTATATTGCAAGAATATCTCCAAACAGACACACGTCAGTAACTCATCTACTTCGCATCACTCCCTCGACAACGGGCGACAACTGTATATTATATCAGGTATACTGATTTCAGAAAAGAGCTATATGGGAAATTCCTTGCTTCACAAACATTAAATTCTTTCATAAAAGAACCCCGATAAAGTATCTTTCTCTATCTAATCGTGTGCGTGTAAACAAATACTCAATGAGTCATTCTGACTTTAATGAGTCTATCGTCGTTTCGTCGAAATGTCTCTTCTCCGAATCGTTCTGGATTCCCTCAAAATACATAACATCTCGTTAAAGGCGCGCTCGCCGTCATGGGCCGGGGTTAGAATCCCACCCAATCCCAAAAAAATGTGCACTGTCTCAAAAATCAAATTTGCTTCTAAAAATAGGCGCCTGGTGTGTTGTATAGTCCCAATCATGTTCAACGAGCAATGCTCGGCATGTTTCGGAGGCATAAAATATAACATTGCTACTGTGCTATATCTCCTATATGCATAAAACTACAACTAGTACGGTCTTAATTATGGCAACAAACACTTCGTATTAAAGGGGTACTGTACGCCATTTTCATTAAATTTCCGGTAATAACAACGATCTAATATCTATATTAAATAGAAAAATTAAAAAAAATTGAGTCGAAGTTGCATTCTGTAAACGATCAGGTTAAATAGGTTATCATAAAATCGAAGTAAAGAATTTGATATCAATTTAATTTGTGGCTGGAGCCATACAATAAATTACGAATTTCCGTGTACAAGACGTAATAAAATTAATTCACGGATCGTGAATCGGGCAACGCGTGGCACACACGATCGTGTAAACAATTATATTGATACCGGGCGTAAACACAAGCCACTCACTGACGGTGACTATACAATAACTTAAATGAGTATATGGGACTAGTATACATATAATAAAACAATTATTTGATACATTTGCTTGAAAACTGTACAAATATTACTCGACAACGACAATTTGTATTTTCGAATTCCGGCTAATCTGCCATCCATAACATTACTTCGTACTCAACAGACTTTCAAATAATGGAAATATGGTTACCTTATGCTACGACTCAGAGACCATATAAATCAACAACAACATTTGAGTACACTATCCCTTTAAGTAGACCAAATGCATGTGCAAACTTTGTATGAGAAAAATGTCGCCCACCAGATTCGATTCAATATTCGATGCGATGTTGATATTGGAACGGCGACTCGATGTCTAGATGCATTATGTTGCATCATTATTTCCCCAGTGCCACTTCCAAGGCCCACTGCACCGTGTGATCTTTATCGTTTGTCGTTCTCTTTCTAGGCGCTATTGGGCTTCATGTAGGCGCTGTATAAATATACTAATGTAATTTATTACATCTTATATTTGACAGGAGTCTACGGTGTCCACGAACGAAAGTTCACAGAAATCTGTTTATCGCCATCATCATACAGGATATCACCCGGTTCACCATTTATATCGACCAGCATATCGCCAAGACATACAGCCAGGAGCCAGGCTTCACACAACATATGGTGAGATATCAAATGATATGTGTACATCCAGTTAAAGAACTGCACCCTGTTATAATGACATTTTCTGGTCAATGTTATTAGAAACTTTCAGTAATGTTTTCAAATAGGTTCCAAGCGACCACAACTGGTCAAGTGAGCCTGTTGTAACGGTATGATGTTGGTGGGTCCTGCTGATATAGCTATGATGTCAGTGGGTCCTGTTGATGTAGCTATGATGTTGATGGGTCCTGCTGATTTAGCTATGATGTTGATGGGTCCTGCTGATTTAGCTGTGATGTTGGTGGGTCCTGCTGATTTAATTATGATGTTGGTGAGTCCTGCTGGTTTAACTATGATGTTGGTGGGTCCTGCTGATTTAGCTATGATCTTGGTGGGTCCTGCTGATTTAACTATGATATTGGTGGGTCCTGCTGATTTAGTTATGATGTTGGTGGGTCCTGCTGTTTAGATATGATGTTGGTGGGTCCTGCTGATTTAGCTATGATCTTGGTGGGCCCTACTGATTCAGCTATGATGTTGGTGGGTCCTTATCATTTAGCTGTGGTGTTGGTACACGGGTCTGAATAATTTACCTATTATGTTTGTTGGTGCTACTGATTTCGCTGTGATGTTGGTGTGTCCTGGTTTTTTTTAGATATCGTATTGGTGGGTCCTATTATTTGTCTATGCTTTCGGTGGGTCCTGCTAATTTCGCTGTGAGGTTGGTGGGTCCTGTTTATTTAGTTATACAGTTGGTGGGTCATATTGATTTATCTATGATGCTGGTAGGTCCTGCTAATTTAGCTGATAGTTGGCGGGTTCTGTTGAATTAGTTAAGGTGTTAGCGGGTTCTGTTGATTTAACTATGGTGTTGGTAGGATCTGCTGCTTTTGGCTATGATGTTGGTTGGTCCTGCTAATTTAGCTGTGATGTTGGTGGGTCCTGCTAATTTAACTATGATGGTGGTTCCTGTTTATTTAGTTATATAGTTGGTGGGTCATATTGATTTATCTATGACGTTGGTATGTCCTACTAATTTATCTGTGAATTTAGTTGGTCCTGCTAATATAGCTATGATGTTCATGGGTCCTGCTAACTTAACTGTGATGTTTGGTGGGTCCTGTGATTTAGTTATGGTGTTGGCGGGTTCTGTTTATTTAACTATAGTGTTGGTAGGTTCTGCTGCTTTTGGCTATGATGTTGGTAGGTCCTGCTGATATAGTTGTGATGTTGGTTTGTCCTGCTGAGCTAGCTATGATGTTGTGGGTCCTGCTGAGCTAGCTATGATGTTGTGGGTCCTGTTGATGTAGCTATGATGTTGTGGGTCCTGTTGATGTAGTTATGATGTTGATGGGTCCTGCTGATTTAGCTATGATGTTGTGGGTCCTGCTAATTCAGCTGTGATGTTGGTGGGTCCTGTTGATTTAACTGTTATGTTGGTGGGCCCGGTATACCAAGCTATGATGCTGGTTGTTCCTATTGATTTAGCTATGGTGCTGGTGGGGCAGTGCGAGGCGTTAACCCTTTTATATACTATATAATCTTACCATAGGTCGTTTGTTGATCTTACTATCTGAGCATATTCCTCCTATAAACATAACTCCTTCTGCACTTCTGCTCCTCCAGATAAATAATAGACCATTCCCGTGTATACCTGTATAACTGAGTGGGAGAATCCATTTGGTATAGAAATCAGTGCGCCCTTAATTTTGCCAAGGCCGTGTGATCCTATGTAAGGTCATTATCTGTAATACATTTTATGTTTTAAAGTTTGTGGTTACACTGGTGTAAATATTTTCGGAGTGACATCTAGCGGATGCTGGAGGAATATATAGGACAGAATAAATTAGACCCTGAGCCCTGATAGGTCAATAACGTAATCCCCATGGTTTACCATAGGCAAAATAGCCATTGACACAGGAATTCATCCTTTGTAAGGAAGTTTGAATTTTGTGGTGTGGTCTAAATTATGACATTATTTGCTGTTCTGACACTAGTTACGAAAACACAAGATTTAAAAGCGAATTCCCTGCTATTTTTGCATAAAAAGTTTCCGCAAATGACAATATTGCAGATATAAAGAAATTTTGGACCTTTGATTTATATTGTAAACAGTATACATTAAAACATTTGCACTGAGGCCTATGGAAAACATTCACACCAGTGTAACCTTAGATTCCGTCCTGTCCATGTTTCAATTTAGCACAGTGCGAGTATGCCAGTACCAGCGGTGCATCTTCTTGTCTCATGTATTGGCCACATGTCTTCTCGCGTTTCATTACGTTTGATTGACGGCAGAGTTGCCGAGATACATCACTGTCCCATTACTGTTCCTTGTCTGTAATGTCCCGACTTAAATGGACATCAAGTGCCCAACACGGGCAAATAAATTTTCACGATGGCGTCATAGATCGCATATCGGAAATAGAAATTCGTTTCTTAGTAATTCCAGAAAGTTTGGGTCACTTGGTCGAAGCTGATTGATTGTTAAATGGCGAAAGTTGATGCTGTTTCGCATAAAGTCGCTCAGATTAATCAGAATAAACTGGATCTCCATCGAGGTGGGAGTTTGATGAGATCTCCGTACATAGGCACCAGTTCACCGCCCATTCGTGCAGCGTCATTGCTATCGACATCGACATCGAAAACAACAACGCGAACTGACTGAAGAGCCCGTTCCTTTTTTGAGAATTATTCGCGAATGGCCATGTTTAACCCCCGCGTGCTCTGTGGTTTGATTAATGAGAATAAACTGGTTTTCCGTCAACGTGGGAGTTTAATGATACCCCTGTGCATCACGGTGCATGGGCGCCAGTTCACCGCCCATTCATGCAGCGTCATTGCTACGGACATCGAAAACGATAGCGCGAACTGACTGAAGATACCTGTTCTTTTTTGTGAATTATTCACGAATTGCCATGTTTAACCCCCGAGTGCGCTGTGGTTTGATTAATGAGAATAAACTGGTTCTCCGTCAATGTGGGAGTTTAATGAGACCCCATGTGCACCACGGTGCATGGGCACCGGTTCACCGCCCATTCACGCAGCGTCATTGCTACCGATATCGAAAACGACAGCGCGAACTGACTGAAGAGACCGTTCTTTTTTGTGAATTATTCGCGAATGGCCATGTTTAACCCCCGTTTGAGCTGTGGTTATATTACTCAGAATAACTGGTTCCCCGTCGCCACCCATTCATCCACCGTCATTGCTACCGACATCGAAAACGACAGCGCGAACTGACTGAAAAGACCGTTCTTTTTTGTGAATTATTCACGAATGGCCATGTTTAACCCCCGTGTGCGCTGTGGTTATATTAATGAGAATAAACTGGTTCTCCATCGCCGCCCATTCACGGAAGTCATTGCTACCGACATTGAAAACGATAGCGCGAGCAGGCGGAATTGTGTTGACGATATATTCTCCATTTTTTTTCCAATTACATTTGTCCGTTGGAAGTGACTGAAGAAACCGTACTTTTTTGTGAATTATTCACAAATATCCATGCTTATCTCCCCGTGCGTGCTGTGGTTTGATTAATCAGAATAAACTGGTTCCCCATCGATGTGGGAGTTTAATGAGACCTCCGTGCATGAGCACCAGTTCACCCCCACCCACCGTCATTGCTACCGACATCGAAAACAACAACGCGATCGAACAGTCGCAATTGTATTAAATTCATGGCGAATGCTTCTCCAATTTGGTACAACATACATTTGTCCGTTGGAAGTGACTGAAGACACGGTTCTTTTTGTGAATTATTTACAGATGTCAATGCTTATCTCTACATGCTTGCTGTGGTTTAATTAGCTTTCTCCACATCTGCCATCGCCATCAACCAGGATATCATGGAGTTGGTACCTCGGGAAATTTGGTTATCTAATCATGTGGCAACAGCGTGGGTTGTCTTTCAGCTTTGTAACACGACGTATGACCATTACCATGCACTATACTATACCAATGCTTGTCAATTGATTTTCTTATACTGGTATGCATATCTCAACTGTAACCCTTTCTATACTAAATGGATTATCCCATTCAGTTATAAAATTATATATTGGATTCGTCTATTATATTCATCTGGACGGGTGTTGAGAAATATTAAGCAGACGACAGATGATAAAAGTGCAGGAGGGGTCATATTTATTGCAGGAAAATGTTAAGATAGTAAGTTCAACAAATGATGCATGTAGAACTTACAATCTGAAAATTTACCATGGGAACTAATCGTCAATCATTATTTAGTATAGGAAGGGTTAAGTTAACCCTTTACCCAACAAACCGGCCAAAACGGCCAAATAAAGCTATAACAGCCTAAATTATCTTTGGTCTGTCTCAATAAAACCATACAAATATGGATATCATTTGAACCGGCTCATTGACCACATTGTGATGGTTACAGTTATGCCCTGTGCCAATGCATTCTCTTATATATGCGAGTCGACCATAGGTCGCCTCGCATATATCAGAGAATGCATTGGCCTAAAAAAAAAATATATATATAATTTTTAATGTGTTAAGCCAATGCATTCTCTTATATATGCGAGGCGACCTATGGTCGACTCGCATATATAAGAGAATGCATTGGCACAGGGCCGTTCTGTTGGGTAAAGGGTTAATCCATTTGTACTGACATTGCCATCGGTTGGAAATGTTCCAACCATAGTTGTTGCTAGGTTTGAAATGTTCAGCAGTTGGAAAGCGTGATGTATACGTTGGAAATTCCAACCCAAGAAGTACCCGAATGGCTAGTGACGTCCACTCACAGCATTGGTAAATCAGTAAGACCCACCAACATCGGTCGTTGGCTGTTGCGCAAGACACCACCAATCGAATCCACTCATGCATCATGAAATATGAAAGCTGACAAATATAACACTGAATTTCTGAATTTCGTTCTTTAGTTTGGTCGATTTTAGGAGATCGATTGAAATGCTTGCAATTCCTACTTAAAGCTAACATATATTTTATCAAGCCGGGGGCCTATACTATAGAATACATTTTAGTAAGACCCACCAACATCGGTCGTTGGCTGTTGCGCAAGACACCACCAATCGAATCCACTCATGCATCATGAAATATGAAAGCTGACAAATATAACACTGAATTTCTGAATTTCGTTCTTTAGTTTGGTCGATTTTAGGAGATCGATTGAAATGCTTGCAATTCCTACTTAAAGCTAACATATATTTTATCAAGCCGGGGGCCTATACTATAGAATACATTTTTTGTAATATCAGCGTTAATTTGTGATTTACTAATTTTGTAATACATATTTTGTGTTCTATAGTATTCGACTGTATTTCTATCAGTGTATTTCTTTCATTGTAGATTGAAACTCAACATATGCCCAAAACTCTCATATGCAAAATACATTATATGATCTTTTTGGCGAACCATCTATATACCGGGATTCAATTGACCGGAAAATCTTTGCATTTGATGGAGAAAAAGGGGGCCTGAAAGTTTCGTCTGTTCATGTTTTCATAGTACTCGAACGCTACAGCTTTGTAATATGTAAAAATTCGCAATACGGAATGATAAAGTACTGGCTAAGCGGGGTCTATTTTTCACGACGATTATCCGTGCGGAAAATGGTGAGTGCGATTAGCTGGGTACATGTTGTTTGTAATGTGGTCACGGAATCTCAATTGTTAACCCATTGAGATGGTTTACGCTCAATGGATTTGAAAGGAGATAGGCATGTCAGCGGCCTAGATTTTAATTATGAATGGAATTAAAGAGTTACAGTTGTCGGGCTTGGGCTCCAAACGTATATATATAAACGATCTTTGTGCGAAGGTACACGGATACGCGGTGAATCGGGGGTGGTGGCATTTCGTGTTGAAACAGTTACTGATAATTTCAGGCTAGGTTGCGTTAAGAATCAGTGGACCCCAAATATTTACCATGACATTATGTAACATATTTGAACCGCATGGCATTTGTGTGCTCAAGAAGTTTGCGTTCAACTTGTGGTCTAAACAATTTAATTTGGCCAATAGTGCCGCACAGAACGTTCCATGCATGAGTGAATTTTTAGAAAAAATCGGGGTCCCCGATCCTTAACTTACCAATGTAGTAGTGCGTGTTGGTTATAACCAAATGTCATATGTTTACCTAAATCCAGCCGCTTAGTTGGGTATAAATGGAAGGTACTGAGAATTAGGTATAGTTTAAGTAGATGGTGCTATATATATGTTTTAAAATCGAGGTTGGGTGTCCCCGGAGACCCTGGACGAGGGAGTGTTGGTCCACATTGGAATTTCCAAATGAACACCCATCCTTTACACAGGTCGAAAATACCAAGTCCGAGAACAGCCATCGCACCCCCATCATGGGTTGAATTTGTCCAGCTGCATGTTACCTCAAACTTTTCAACTATTAAGGTCTAGATGTTCCCACTAATATTTCAGCCAGACAAAGCTAGCTAGACAAATTAGGTTCCATCCTTGGAAATATTGCTATATAAAGTGGATGTAGCCATTTGAACGGCAACCAATGTGTGTGTTTGCCGACCTTTTTCGACAAACCGTTAATAAACATGTAACATAAAACATCTGAAAATGGTAAGTATTCCACGCGATACTGAAAAAATTACTTTTCATCGTGCGCCATTGTGGTAAAAATAACCCAAGTATCGGAAACTAGTCACACATAATGTATCTTTATTCATCAACTAAATCATTCACCAACTGACACAAATAGGCATTGCCATATCATTCGCATATATCATTAGAGTAATTTCCCTTGACAAAATCACAAATGTTTAGATGTGCGTTCAACGAACGGTGGTCGATAGTACTCGATTTGCCGTCTTTTTCTGATTTACAAGAAATCGCGTTCGCTGTTAGATTACAGTGGTCCATAGTACTCGACACCTTCTGTACGGCTCAAATAAGCCTGCTATTACAAAAATTGTATTCTATAGTATAGGCCCCTGGTCTACGAGGTGTTGAAATATACACTATATATGGACTTTTATTTATACTAAATTGCACCCCCGAAACATATTTACCTGTTTGCAATCAAGAACGCCGCCAAATATTTCACTGTTTCCGTTTGTTTTGCAGGAAGGTCTTTGTCAGATAATGTACGTCCTGCTGGAATACTCTAAAAGTGTTAAATTCATGTGGATGTTTCTCGAAGGACTCTATCTGCACAATATGATCGCCATAAGCGTATTCACACGCAAGCCTAATTACAGACTGTTCTACATAATCGGATGGGGTGAGTCAAGGGCACTTTTTATCATATAATTAGCCCCAAAAACCCGGCCTCCCTTTTTTTAGTAAGACACACGTGTATTATCGTGATATCGATCAAGTTATTATTATTTTAATTATAATATAATTATGATATTCAATTTGTGTTGGGCTATTTAGTGTTGACTGTGATATAAACATGAGTGATAATGGTGGCTGAACACGAAGAGACACATTTAAAATGGAACTACATATGTTCTTGACGGTGTATTTACTCTCCGGTTGTGATTAGGAAATCCATATTATTATTTTTAACCCCATGCAGCCGTTATATGATAAAAAGGATCTCAATCTCGTCACAATTATATACGAAATTTATTAATCTCGTCCACTAAATTCGACTCGAGCCTCGTAAAAGCTCGGCTCGAATCGAACTTAGTGCACTGAGGTAATAAATTCTGTGTAGATCCTCTAATTGTGAACTTGCCATAAATATATTAACTTTTGACCCTTTACCCAACAAACCGGCCAAAACCGGCCAAATAAAGCTTCAACAGCCTAAAATATCTTCGGTCTGTCTCAATAGAACCATACACATATGGATATCATTGGAACCGGCTCATTGACCACATTGTGATGGTATAGTTATGCCCTGTGCCAATGCATTCTCTTATATATGCGAGTCGACCATAGGTCGCCTCGCATATATAAGAGAATGCATTGGCCTAAAAAAAAATCATTTTTTAACACTTTTTACCATTTTTTCTTACATTCTTTAACAATTTTATAATTTTTAATGTGTTAAGCCAATGCATTCTCTTATGTATGCGAGGCGACCTATGGTCGACTCGCATATATAAGAGAATGCATTGGCACAGGGCCCTTCTGTTGGGTAAAGGGTTAAGTTACTGTATGTTTTATTTGACAGGTTTACCTGTGATCTTAACATCCGTGTGGGTAACTGTGATGGTGCTCACGAATCAACTTGAGTAAGTATACGATGTCAGACATGTAGCAAAACTACATGTATGTTAATCAACCGTTGTCACCATTGGTCTAGGCGTAAAGGTCTCACTTACATCATCAGGAAAAGTATATTTATTTCAGTTTTACATTTCTCGAACCTTTTTCTGTTTACAAGACTGTTGAAGTTTCCAATATCTTTGGTGCGTTAGTGGTTATTTTATATTATCATGTTCTGATGTATCAAGAAAGATAAGAATGCTGATGTTTCAATTCCGAATACAATATTGTTTCATAAGTTCATCAAGGACAAACCTAATTTATTTGAGTTATACGTTTTCTGAACTGTTTTATTTACAAGATTGTTGAAGTTTCCACGCAGGTTTCCAATATATTTTTACTTATTATTTTGATGAAAATATATGATTCCAGATTCCAGAAGAAAATAGTTATGTTGGTTCAGAGTCGTGTGAATCGGATTGGTAAAACCAGACTGTGGTTTCTGATAATCCGGAAAATTTCACCAAATGTTGCCTTATTTTACTGAAAAAAACACACAGTCATATAATAAAACATATAACCATTTTTATTATCGTTTCAGATGCGATCATATGATAACATACTACCACAATCCCCTCGTATGGATCATAGAGGGACCTAGAGCAGTCGTCATTGTGGTAACTATGATAGATGAAATACTTATACACAGACTCTACAAAATAATATAAACTCTTATCGAAGAGACATACATTTATTCGCTGTTACAACTTTCAACAGAAAACGCCCTTTACTTTGCCATGGAGACTCTAACCATAATCGCTCGTTAAAGATGCTCTATCTCTTCAAAAAAGAAATTGTTTATCGTTTCCTGGGTATAAAATAATAAATCGAACACCCCTGTCTGGAAATGCTTCTATAATTTAATATTGATTTTAGTTCGAATTTTCTGACATAATATACGTACAATCAATTTTGGACATTTTACGGCTCGTGTACGTTCCGAGCGTTACGTGGGGGTAACTCTATCTAAAATTTCTTAACGAAATTAACTTGATTATCGCAGCATTATATAAGACATTATCGATTTAAAATCAATAATAATTTATAGATTCGTTTATCTTATACCCGGGCACGATAATTTTTATCACTTCGATAAGTTTTTGTTCGATATATAGTCCTTGTATAAGTCTTTCCGTTATATATCGACTTATTTTAAACCTCGGAATGCGACAAAGCAAACATTTGCTATTTTAATTTTTTCGCGAACCGAGCCACTATTTCGCTTTAAGAGTGTGCGTTTGTTGTAAATATTTCCTGTCAAACTCGCCAATGACCAGCCTTGAAAGCTGTTGTTTTTTTATTTTGTTTAAACCACTGTTTTTTATAAATAGAACGTATCTCTCATATTGTGAGGGTGAACAGGTGTTGTTCTAGTACTAAAGCATACATTGGTTATAAAGGATAATAATTTTTTAACTTCATAATCAGAGATTTGTTTTAAATTAATTTCATAAATTAATTTTCATTATAATTACCATGTTGTTTGCATCGTTCGTTTGTTGCATATATTTTGTTGTGTATAAAAGGAGATGGTCCCAGAAATGGTCATATTTAGTGTACATTAGCCCTTTGAGAAGGTACATACTTCATTTTAGGTTCTATATTGCAGATTAACTTCGGGTTCCTGGTTAATATCATGCGAGTTCTTGTAACAAAACTGAGAGAAAGTCAATCAAATGACTCGGAACGTGTCAGGTATGTGTTAAACCTTTCTTTACGGAATGGATTATCCCACTCAGTTATAAAAGTATACATTGGAATGGTTTATTATTCACTTAGAGGGGTGTTTAGTAAAATGAGCAGACGACAGTATGGCGAATATGTAGTACAAGTGCTGAAGGATTCATAGTAATTAGTGGGAAATGTTCAGATAATAAGTTCAACTATTGTCGTTTGTTGAACTTATTATCTGAACATTTACTCGTCAATGAGTATTTAGTGTAGCAAGGATTAAAGTAACGAATTACTGCCAATTTGCAATACATGACCTTGTCATACTTTTCGAATGGACTTATTACCGCCACCGGTGTATACTGTTCTACAAATTATAGAAATCTGTGGTTCTATGGGCGTTTTATAAATAGATAATTGTTTTTTGGGTCGCATTAAAAGCTGTAGTGCTACCCCGAATGCGGTAAAAGGTGTTGTTATAATTTATATTTATGTGTAATAATATGATCTTGGTGGCGTTACCATTTCTGATTATGGTTTTGTTGTGATAGATTGTGATGGAGTCTAACGATATACGGTGCTCTACGTGGTCGATTCTCGAGTGAAAATCTGTTTTCGCAACCTGTTACTATCAGCTGCCTGATTGTATGATACACATGTGCATGATTTGAAAGAAATGCAGGTCTTATATGCTGTACATAAAACGTTACAATAGCCAGGTTTAATTACAATTACGTGCATTATTTAATTGTATTGCTATTGTCAACGTATTTAACGTTACCCCTATCACTATATAGTGCATGTATACTATAACTGCATGTCTAAGATATGTGTCCCGCGTGGAAGGGAACTTGTAGTAAGAGGAATAATCCAAACTTCCAACAATAGGACAACAGTTTAATAAAATGATCGGCGAACGTTATATATGCGACCAGAGAATGTGATATTTATCGATTGAAACTGGTTTTGTTATATACACCGCATATAATGCAAGTTACCAAAGGCTTCCAATCTCGTTACTTGGAATCAAGCCTGAGTTTAGTGAGCCTGTCATTTGCAGAATGCGGTGCCCAGAGGGCGAATTTAGTGACGCTATCCCGCATAGCGGGTTAGCATCACTAAATTCACCTTCTGCCAGGCTTCTGGGGACTTCATTCTGCTTAGGCCTCATCTTCTCTGGAAAATTCTTAATTATCATATTTCTATAGAAACTTCTTCACATAGATTATATTTCTTTTTTAGTTTAGTTTCTCTATAATTTGCAGACGACACATTGCATAATCGAGGTTCCAAATGGGTGTACATCACAATATTCACCATTTGGGAAATTCAATCTGAGTCTATGTCTCCCATAGCAGATGAGGCCATGCAGAATGAGTTCCCAAGAGGGTGAGTTTGGTGATGCTAGCCCGCTGTGCGGGATAGCATCACTAAATTCACCCGCTGGGGACCTCATTCTTCAAATGACAGGCTCACTAAACTCAGGCTTGCATGGAATTTGTTATACATCCTGAATCGACGTACATCTTGAACTTCTGTTAATTGACGTTTAGTCGTGTAACGTTATGGTTTGGTAATTAGTCATGTAACGTTATGGTTTGGTAATTAGTCGTGTAACGTTATGGTTTGGTAATTAGTCGTGTAACGTTATGGTTTGGTAATTAGTCATGTAACGTTATGGTTTGGTAATTAGTCGTGTAACGTTATGGTTTGGTAATTAGTCGTGTAACGTTATGGTTTGGTAATTAGTCATGTAACGTTATGGTTTGGTAATTAGTCGTGTAACGTTATGGTTTGGTAATTAGTCATGTAACGTTATGGTTTGCTGATGTAGCTGCACTCTTATATTGTAAATACACAGGGATCCGGGAAAAATGTTTTGGTTATTTTATTGTATTATTTTTAATAAACATAATATAATAAGATTAACAAAACAATATTCCGGACCCCTGTGTGCAAATGCTGATGGAGACCAATATGCCGATATCTACAATTGAACTGTTTGCTGATATACCAATATTACCTTGAAAATATGTTCATATTGAACCTAAATATTCAACTAGGTTCATACTGGACTTATTTAATTATGAAATAAGCCAATATTGAACTTATGTCAGTTATTCCGGCGCGGGCCACAGTGAAAACACATTACCGCGAAAATAGGCTTGTATAGAACCTAATATGTTCCAAGATAACAGGCTCGATATGGAATGGATTATTATGCATGTACAGTGTACATATAATATATACTACGTCCCACTATTCCCTGTATATCGGGTGTATTTTTATGCTGAGTATCACTGTATTTGGATTTCTTTACTCTTTTCGACAGGAAAGCAACCAAAGCAGCTATAGTTCTCCTTCCGTTACTCGGGATAACTAACTTTGTCGTTATGATAGACGTAAAAACAGAGAGCGTTGATGGATTCGCTGTGTGGACGTATACGTCATATTTCCTCATCTGTTTCCAAGGATTCTTCATAGCAACCATATATTGTTTTCTAAATGCCGAGGTAAGTGGCGCATTTAGTTGCTATCTTTTCAATATAAAACGTAATCATTCATGTCAATGTACAACATATCTCGTACAAATAGGTTCATATAGGACCTAAATAGTCACATAGGGTCATTTTGGACTTATAATGATTCTGAAATAAGCTCATAATTATAGGACTTTACCCGTTATTCCGTTGGATGGCGCGGGCCGCAATGAAAACACAATATAACGAGCATTCATCTGGTAAGTCTTGTCGATGTAAAAGGTAGATTAAATAGTGCACATATGAACTTAGTTTGCATTGAAATAAGCTCATAAACGACTGTTTTGATCGTGTAACATTTAGGTTCATGCAGAGAGTAATTCAGATTCAAATAATACCTACATGTATATGGGCTTAACTGTGTGTTTGAAATGAGTTCTATATGAGATTATATTCGGGAGAACAGCTGAAATGTCAAGGAAATTGTCACTCGCGCTGACGACAAATATATATATAAACCATAACATGTACATGTATAGCTCACAACCGAATCCATGACATCATTATATACAAGGAATACATCGATAATATCATATTATGTATCATATATCCATCATATATCCATCATATATCCATCATATATCCATCATATATCCATCATATATCCATCATATATCCATCATATATCCATCATATATCCATTTGTAATATTGCTTATTGTTATAAATCCAAAGTCAAGGACATTTAGTGTTTCATGAGGGTCTGTAAATTAAGCCACATATGTGTATATATAGTTGTCGAATGAAAGGTTGCAGGTGAATCATTGTTCTCTTGCTAACATGTTATTTTGTAAGAATCATAAAATATACATGTGCTACCGAGTATTTTAAAAGCTATAGTAAGGATAATGCGAAATACGAAGTTCTCAATGAATTTCGACTGTGGATGAACGGAGGTAATTATCTGTACGCGTTTCCGTAGGACTGGTATTCGATGCGGAGTTGGACGGTGAATATAATTATGTTATAACTACCAAAAAGTTGCTTCCTTCGTATTGGTGGACCCATATGCTCTATTTATATGCCAAATTTGTCCTGGAAACTGGAACATACTTTGAACAGTCTTTTCAAACAGCTATTCGTCAGTATCCCGTCATAACATCACAACACATGCACCGAACATAGGCCATATATAACACCAGTTATCACATGTGATGCATAGAAGTTGAAATATGAATGGATTTGTTGTTATAACTTCATAAAATCGTTTTCTGATGACCGAGTGCTGTACCGACAGTATAACACTCCGCCTCTATAATTACAGTACACACAGAGAAAATTCCCCGAGGAAACTATCATTTTTTTTAAATAAATGTTTCTTACAATTTTTAGGACATAAAATATAAAACATCCATTACCCTGCAGGGAGCCCCACACATATATAGACGCATATAGAAGAGTGTCGTCTGCTCATGTTTGTCTGGGGCTCTGTATGGGTGAAATTATAAAATTGTTAAAGAATACAAGAAAAAATTGTCAAAATTGTCAAATAGTTGTTAGGCCAATGCATTCTCTTATATATCCAAGGCAACCTATGGTCGACTCGCATATATAAGAGAATGCATTGGCACATGGTAAAATAATCCCGACTTACGACTGGATTTGATATGGCTGGTCACAATTGCGTGCGCATGCATGGGAATACCGCTAACCTCAGAAATTGTATAGTGGTGATTGTAAATTCATAGGAAAACACATCGATCCTATATTCCAGACGAAAGACGCCGGGAGACCAATTCAAACAGACGTCTTGTGGAGATTTGTGCATCTCAACATCAAATTGTACCAAAGAAATGAGCATAGGTTAAATCATACGTAGATATTTTTTTGCACTCTGACACCAAAACAGTACCAGATTGATGTGTTTTGTCGCGACCCACTGATATTTCGCGGACGCCGTTTGCCGAACATCGGTCTCATCTATCCAAATTTGTATAAAATTAATCAATTGGGTTGTTTTTTCGTGGCCTAATATCGTTATTTATTGCACCCTAAACCTGACACGTCGCGGTGAGAGATTCCTGCGGCGCCAGCGAATCATCATCATGTCCCATATAGAATTTTGAGGCAAAGTTTTTTATTTAAATTTAATACAACCACGTGGTTTACGAGACACTATAGGCCTTGACAAGATAGCCCCTATATAGAGCCTGTTCGTATCAATAATTACATTTGCACGTAAATCAAGAAATCAGAGTCGTTATTGCACGAAATTCTCTGCCGGTGCTCATTGGTATTAATTGTCTGGTCCAATAAGATTGATTTTATGTATTTTTGCTTAAGCTTATATATAGCGGTTCATAATGTTCAGACTTCAAATGAACTCGGCAATTATTTGCCTTGACGCCATGGGATAAACACATGGAATCCTTTACGCATAACCGTTCTATGCGTTTACCATATCGGGGGAAAACTAACAACATCGATCTATATTGATAATGCAGTAAAAAAATGTATGGAATATTATTAGGGCCACTTCCTAATGACACGTGTCAACAGGCTGACTCAAATTTCTAACAAGCTACAATGAAATAGCAAAAGCTATGTACAGTGAAATAATGAAATCGGATTTCACTGTGGCTTCTATACAAACGACGATATACGTTACGATAATGGCTGCGGACACACGTATCAGGTTACAATACACCAAATGATTTACATAGGCCTCAGTGTTAACAAATCCCGCTGGCCTATATTCGCAGCAAAGCTTTGACCCTGCACGAGTATTTGAAATTAAAGAACGTCCCTTTAGACACACAGAAATGTGCACAAAAGTACTTGTTAACATGGTAGATCACACTGGAGCTTGACAAACGTCACACTACCCTTAAAAGTGAGAAAAAAATGACATCGAAAAAAACACAAACACCTCCCATAAATTATTCGCCACTTGCACAGCCATAACCATTTACCATGTGGTTATATTTGATGTTTCTCGACGGGAAACACATTTGTGCATTTTTTCGTGCACTTTTCATCCATGTATCATTGGCTGCCAGAATTTTTTTATGCTGATCCTAGCTTGGTAGTGCCAGGGGAAATCACTCTACTAATTTGTATTTGGTGTATTGTAACCATCGCCATCGCTACTTGTAACCATCGCAGTAGCGATGGCATACTGTGAATGGCTTTATATTCGTTGGTATCAATATTCGTGGTTCAGCCATTTATGACATTTTCGTGGGTTCGTAAATTCGTGGGTCCGCCGGTACAAAATGTCGCCTCTAAACCCCCAATAATAACAATCAAGTCGAACTAATAGAAGTGCATACACCTCGACGATCCATCGGAAATTGCGCATCCGCACTTTAGGCGTATAATTAATTAGCATGTCGCAGGTCGCATCCGCACTGTAGGCGTATAATTAATTAGCATGTCGCCTGTCCAAGCTTCTGTTGACGACTATTGAGAATGTCAACAGCGGGATTGTATTACATATACATACAAAACCTAAGTGAAAGCTCAGGTCGCCTGGTGCGATACCACCACTACGAGTATATATACTACTAGCAGGGTTACCCGGCGTTGCCCAGATTAAAGTGATGTGAAACCCTCTGTGGATATTTGGTGGGAATAGAGAATACTCTTGCTCTCAAAGTGTTACACGTATTCTCATAAATTGTATATCTAAATGGCATCACAAAACATGATTCTTACACATGTAATATAAGTAGTGGCTCACCTTGTCAGGTCGGAGCGATTATCATTTTGTTTATCGCGTTTAATCCGTCCCACCAATAAAGAAGTATTTATTTATTTACAACTGCGTATACTTCAGACGTTATAGCATGAAACATGAACATCATAAACACATTAGTTCGGAAAAATAAAAGACGGCAATTGTGTTTTACATAGAGAAGTATCAATAAACCAATCAATCTAGTTTATAATATCTTCATGAAGATACAGATGTTTTAAATATATGTCCAGGTGCTCTTCTGTTCTGGTGCTATATACTGCATGGCTAATCATTTTCAGTTTAAAAGAATTGATGTTATGCACATATAGCAGCTACATTTTTGTTGTGGAGACTATATTGAATGGAACAGACTCAATCGTGTTATAATATATACATGAGCCATTCTAATATGCAATCCTCTGACGATTCAAGGTCCCTCAGTTTGAATGAATATATGTATCTCTTAAATAGATTGATATAAATATACTTTTAATGCTTTCTTCTATGTATCTGTGTTGCTAGATCATTATAGGAATGCCCTGATTTCCATCCCCATATAAATATGACAGTTGAGAAGATATAATTGTTCAAGTGACTTAATCGGTCACTATTTGTCGAGATTGTGAAATTGGAATGCCAAAAACTCCTTAGAACGACATGGAGATGGCATGGAAGATGACTATATATAACTTTGATGGATATCGGCTAATTGAACAATCTTATAAATGCTAGTGAATCTCCTCTCGCCATCCATGACCCAAACGACCCCAAATGTGATTTAATTCATCATATCATTAGAGAAGAACGTGCATGAATTTGGTAGAATCAGTGCTAAATATATTTGTATCAACTTAGGTGAAACTCCCCTCATGCATGGCTTGAACCGCGCCACTTTTGTCATATTTAAACCACGTCTATATATCATGCACTATATAATGGAGATGATTATATATAAGTTAGGTGGTAATCGGCAACTAAACAAATTATTATCATACTTATTACCCCCCCCCCCAATCTCTCACCCAAACGGCACCAATTTCGCGTCTTTAAATCACACGTTTATATATATTCCTCGTATCACGGAGAAGAATAATATATCAATTTGGTCGAAATATGTGCTTAAAATAGCCTCTCCCCTGACACCAACAACGTCACTTTAGAAAATTTTAACCCGCACCATTATCTTACTCGTAAAAAGTTACCCCTGTTAGACCGCCTTGGTGCCATCTAGATTGTACCCTTAACGTTATATATAGAACACAGACAGATATTGGCAAATATTTGATTCATTGTATCATTTGAGAAGAACGTTTATGAGTTTGATGGTAATTGGCACTAAACATATTTTTATAAGTTTTTGGTGACCCTCCCGTCCCTATTTCGGACTCAAGCGGCGCCACTTTTGACATCATTAAACAACACACTTAGACTCATTATAGAGATGAATATATATAAAATTGATGAAAATTGGCGAGTATTCAAATTCGTATAAAATTTAGGGCCACCATTGCATATCTCTCACCCAAAAGGCACCAATTTGGCGCATTTAAACCACACGATTAGATTATTCGTATCACTGAGAAGAATATGTATCAATCAGGTGGAAATCGGCGCTAAACAAATTGTGTATCAATGTTTGTGTCCCTCTCACCCTCTAGGCACCCCTGACTCGAATGGCCCCACTTTTGACATCTTTAAACCACACAATTAGACTCCTGATATCATGGAGATTATTATTTGTAAGTTTGGTGCTAATCCGCGACTAAACAATTTTTTAGCAAATTTAGTGCCCACCCCACCCCCATCTCTCACCAACAAAGCAGCACCAATATGACTTCTTTAAAATCACACGATTAGATTCCTCATATCATGGATAAGAATGTGTATCAATTTGGTGGAATTGGCGCTAAAAATATTGTGTATCAATTTTGGTGCCCCTCTCCCTTTCAGTGCACTCCTGACTCGAATGACGCCACTTTTGACAGCTTTAAGCCACGACATTAGACACCTCATACAATGGGGATTAATTTGTATAAGATTCCTTGTATCATGGAGAAGATCTAAGAAGAATGTGCATCAATTTGGTGGAATTCGGCGCTAAAATTATTTTTATCAATTTTGGTGCCCCTCTCCACTTCCGGGCATCCCTGACGCGAACGGCGCGACTTTTGACATATTTAGACCAAACCATTAGATTCCTCATATTATGTGGATGATTATCTATAAGTTTGGTGGCAATCGGCGACAATTTTTTTTCCTGCCCCTCCCCCTTTTCTGCCCCTGACAACAATGGCGTCACTTTAGAAAATTCTAACCCTCGCCATTATCTTACTCGTAAAAAGTTACCCCTATTAGACCCCTTTTGTGCCATATAGGTGGTCCCCTGTGAATTTCTATAGAACACAGACAGACAGACAGACAGACAGACAGACATTCGCAAATATAGATATACTCGTAGTGATGGTATCGCACAAGGGGACCTGTGGGTGAAAGTGACTCTCTCTCCGCATAACACAATGCTTTTCACCAAGGTTGATCTCTACTCATTACGTTTTGCTAAATTGTATTCATTACGATATATATAATTGCACGATAGATCGTCCAGAATTGTATTTGACCGTGACATGGTGGCAATTCCTCATTGACTCACATGTCATTATTGTGGTACGTTTTTTATATGATCTCAATGCATGCATGTTTATCTACTTATATTAATTTCATTAGTAAGAACAATCATGGCTGTTGAGATGGGTTATTCATTAAGTTATCAAGTGGACTTGTGTGTTAGCATTCAAAATATAACACTGCGTATTGAGTAAAGATCAACATCGACAAGACATTCAGGTAGATACATCCTTGAGAGATCGGCCGTCGCTGGTAGAGCTTGGTGGACTCATTGTGCGAATTTGCAGAGGGCGACATGGCTTGCTATGGCATATTAATTATGACAACCAATTGTCACCAAACTCCACCATAATAAATTGTCACACCTACTATGCCATCGCTACTGTGGTACGTGTGTCCGCAGCCAATTGTTCGCTATTCGCTATGGCAAGTCTTCCTATTTCGGTGTATCTCTTCCACATATAGATGAAGAACAACCCATATCCAGACTACAATCGGCGTATCATGCCCTGCGAGGATTCTATCACTCAAAAACCACAGAAATTATTTTTATTGTACGCGTTTCCAAATAAATTCACCATTTACAGAAAATAATTCCCCATGATCATGCTCCTCCAATCGATTCACGGAATATCACAGATGACTTCCTATTACTGGATAACATACTGATAAGGTTTCCTGACCACGTGACTTCCTATTACTGTATAACATACTGATAAGGTTTCCTGACCACGTGACTTCCTAGTACTGTATAACATACTGATAAGGTTTCCTGACCACGTGACTTCCTATTATTGTATAACATACTGATAAGGTTTCCTGACCACGTGAATTCCTATTACTGTATAACATACTGATAAGGTTTCCTGACCACGTGACTTCCTATTACTGTATAACACACTGATAAGGTTTCCTGACCACGTGACTTCCTATTACTGTATATTTACACACTAAGTGTTGTCATCACTAAATCCAGCATTCTGATTGGTCGGCGCCCACGTGGCTAGTTGCAGTTATTTCTCGGTGAATGCGCAAAGCCTAATAACACCAAGCTAATAACACCATCGATACGTCATTAGGTTTGGAAAGACGAATGCGTAATGCTTTGGGCGCATTTTGACTCGCGCAGGATTGACTTAATACATCATCGGGTTTCAACATGAAGAGAAATTGTTCCTATTAACTTTTGCCAAGGGTGCTATTGGGTATTTTGGGCTAATCTTGTCACGATACACTTTTCGATTTAAATATATTTACAAAAGTGGCTTTTTCGCTAAATGTATATAAATATAAGGATTAACTGTCATGTGGACTATTTTTATGGAGATGTAACGGTGAGGTAAGTGGACATAACTTGTATGTAAAACCCTTCGGGTTTTACACAAGTTATGTCCACTTACCTCACCGTTACATCTCCATAAAAACAGTCCACATGACAGTTAATCCTTATATAACATACTGATAAGGTTTCCTGACCACGTGACTTCCTATTACTGTATAACATACTGATAAGGTTTCCTGACCACGTGACTTACTATTACTGTATAACATACCGATAAGGTTTCCTGACCACGTGACTTCCTATTACTGTATAACATACCGATAAGGTTTCCTGACCACTTGACTTCCTATTACTGTATAACATACCGATAAGGTTTCCTGACCACGTGACTTCCTATCACTGTATAACATACCGATAAAGTTTCCTGACCACGTGACTTCCTATTACTGTATAACATACCGATAAGGTTTCCTGACCACGTGACTTACTATTAATGTATAACATACTGATAAGGTTTCCTGACCACGTGACTTCCTATTACTGTATAACATACTGATAATGTTTCCTGACCACTTGGCTTACCATTACTGTATAACATACCGATAAGGTTTCCTGACCACGTGACTTACTATTACTGTATAACATACTGATAAGGTTTCCTGACCACGTGACTTCCTATTACTGTATAACATACTGATAATGTTTCCTGACCACTTGGCTTACCATTACTGTATAACATACCGATAAGGTTTCCTGACCACGTGACTTACTATTACTGTATAACATACCGATAAGGTTTCCTGACCACTTGACTTCCTATTACTGTATAACATACCGATAAGGTTTCCTGACCACGTGACTTCCTATCACTGTATAACATACCGATAAAGTTTCCTGACCACGTGACTTCCTATTACTGTATAACATACCGATAAGGTTTCCTGACCACGTGACTTACTATTACTGTATAACATACTGATAAGGTTTCCTGACCACGTGACTTCCTATTACTGTATAACATACTGATAATGTTTCCTGACCACTTGGCTTACCATTACTGTATAACATACCGATAAGGTTTCCTGACCACGTGACTTACTATTACTGTATACCATACCGATAAGGTTTCCTGACCACGTGACTTCCTATTACTGTATAACATACCGATAAGGTTTCCTGACCACTTGACTTCCTATTACTGTATAACATACCGATAAGGTTTCCTGACCACGTGACTTCCTATCACTGTATAACATACCGATAAAGTTTCCTGACCACGTGACTTCCTATTACTGTATAACATACCGATAAGGTTTCCTGACCACGTGACTTACTATTACTGTATAACATACTGATAAGGTTTCCTGACCACGTGACTTCCTATTACTGTATAACATACTGATAATGTTTCCTGACCACTTGGCTTACCATTACTGTATAACATACCGATAAGGTTTCCTGACCACGTGACTTACTATTACTGTATAACATACTGATAAGGTTTCCTGACCACGTGACTTCCTATTACTGTATAACATACTGATGATCGTTGGTCTTTATATACTTACTCAATTCTATCAATCTACCATCCCAGAATACTATTTAATTCCAGGTGCATTCGACGCTCGCCAAAAAATGGAGGAAGATTAAACTGGGTCGTTCAATACGACAGAATACTTCACTAAGGATGAACCGGTCCCTAACAGATTACTCTCACGGGACGTCGATACGGGTGCGTTTATATACATGTACCAAACAAAGGCACGGACGTATGTACACATACACGCACATATATTGGTCTTGTTTTAGGTCCACATGTAACCGCCCCGCCTTCGGTGACAGCCGCATATCCAACATCGGCGCCAACCCTATCTACGCCTTCTTCTGACTCACGTCAAGCTTCCCAACTGCAATTACATATTTCCTAACTATTAAAGGAACAAAATAACCAGATAACTACAGCCCCAAACGCGTTGGCCGGAAAGTCAGACTAATAGTGGCGGATATAGTTTATATAGTTTGACCGTGCCAATCACAAATTATCATTACATTTCAACCATGCATAGAGGTAATTTCCATCTTGCTAGATATAGTCGAATTTTCATCTTGCTAGATAGTGTCCCTCATTTTGTTCATTTTTTGTGGTTTTAAACTTCAAAGCGAAAATCGTCATTCCCTTGCTCAGCACACCCCCCCCCCCCCATTATCACACACCACTACCACACACACAACAGATATATACATGTACATATTTCATACGCAATGCCCTTCTTGTAGTTTTGACAGTGATTTGTTCGATACATGACTCAACGAACTTATAGACGATCATAGACAGACAGAAACTCGGTATTTCACTTACACATTTTAATCGCCTACTATTATATCTAGGGACACATATATCTACAATTAAATGGACGTCTGTTACAACTTATTACTCCTAAATAAAGTGTGCATTCACTTAAATAAGAAACATTGTCTCCTTGCAATAAGAACATTCTTTGTCATCTATAACATTTTTTCCAGGTGGCTAAATCTAGATCATTGGAAGATCGGCGAGGGACCAAACAAGAAATACTTGTTGAATGACCAATGTTGGCCGGCGACACCTGTATCCGTGTATTCGCCAATTGAAGATAGAAACCCGCTCGACCCTGTCTTGCATGTCCATGGGATAGTGACCGTCCTATACAGATAATCAAGACGGACACAAATACCAGATGTGAATTGTGTCAAATCTGAACAATATATGGACCTTTCCACAGCTGTCAATCAAATAATTAATAGCAGACATTTTCGACCGATCAGCGACTCAGCCGGTCTTTGGCTGCATTGCTGATGCCATCTTTGTTCACCCTAATTTGGATATCCAAGCATACATTCAGTGTTAAATTGGTTATATTCAAACAACGTTTTTATTGTAAAATCACAATGAACTGAAATTTCTATTTACACCATGAAATTTAACCATGGTTTATAACACTTTTTTTTTTCTTTTTGCATGTCACTTGTCATAATTTTCACAATCACAGGCGAAAAGAATGTATGTTCTACGGTGTAGTCATTTGACAAGCATTCCAATAACCTTATAGAGTGTGTCACCCTTCCCCCTTTTTATGAACGCGGGATTCGGGTGATTTGGAAGGGGTACGCAGGAATCACAACCCTCTGCTAAAGGCCCACTTAATTTTCGAATCACGAGCCCACATTATATACAAAATATTCCATATTAAATACCATTTGAAAGAAGAAGCTCCAAAACATTGTATTACCAACCGATCCGGTCGAATAAACTGGGAAAATATTGTTTTTTCGAGGTACCGATGTGTGTGCTGTGCTTAATTTGGATCCGGACTGTACTGTAATGTCTATTATTCCCAAATGGAAGGGGAATAACTCTATTTTTAAGTTTAAATACTGATGCATTCTGGGTTGACAACAGGGGAAGTCTTTGAATGAAACTGAGAATCCCTATCACATGGTGGACACTCCTATGCCACAGCTGTTCCATATTCTGGTGGAATATATATATTTGGTTTCTCTTCCAAATGGTATATAATATGGAACATGTTGTGTATAATGTGATATAGGCATTCGAAAATTAAGTGGGTCTTTAACTGGTACTCGGGTTTCATGTGCCCATTGTAACCGGTATTCAGGATTCAACATTTCTTAGCCAAAATGACTTCTTTTCATGTAATTCAGTCACCTACATCTTGATGTGTTGAAGTGTTAATTCAGCAAATGTGTGAAAATAATGATATTAGTGTGAAACAACCTATCTTATATCTCCTTCAAAATTACGTAGGCAAACCGCCATGTGGCTTTAACCCTTTACCCAACAGAAGGGCCCTGTGCCAATGCATTCTCTTATATATGCGAGTCGACCATAGGTCGCCTCGCATACATAAGAGAATGCATTGGCTTAACACATTAAAAATTATAAAATTGTTAAAGAATGTAAGAAAAAATGGTAAAAAGTGTTAAAAAAAGATTTTTTATTAGGCCAATGCATTCTCTTATATATGCGAGGCGACCTATGGTCGACTCGCATATATAAGAGAATGCATTGGCACAGGGCATAACTGTAACCATCACAATGTGGTCAATGAGCCGGTTCCAATGATATCCATATTTGTATGGTTTTATTGAGACAGTCCCAAGATAATTAAAGCTGTTGCAGCTTTATTTGGCCGGTTTTGGCCGGTTTGTTGGGTAAAGGGTTAAGGATCAGAGACCCTCATTTGATCTGATGTAAAAAAAATTATTCCAATCCTAATTAAAGCCACATGGCGGTTTGCGCTCCAAATTACACCTAACAATATTCGCTTTTGAAATTTTCCCGGTGTCGAAATACTTCGATAAATACTTGAACTACCTTTCTACAGGCATTATATGTCCCAGAAAGACGCACTGAAGTCATGAAAAATACAACTTTGATCACGGTGTTTGGGTCCCAAAACAAACAACAGCCACGTGCACGGCGTGGAACAGAAAAGAACGTTCCGTGTTAGTCTATTCCTGATATGGTAGAAATAAAGAGCGTTTGTTTCACATCTGTGCGGAAAATTGAAAACAGCTGGAAAATGACTGTGACCATGGACAGTATTTTCCAGAGCATATGAAGCCGGTAGATCAATATTTCGTGTATTTATTAACATATCTTATACCTCCTTCAAAATTACTTAGACAAAATTTGGAAGTTCGAGTGAGCCTTGTCCGTTTAACACATGTAACATATATGAACAGTTAACAAATGTTTTGACAATAAAGTACAGATAGGTGAATTGGAAAGGGGATTAATCAACAAGCCCAGGGGCCTTTATTAAGTCCCCCCCCCCTATGCATCATTTTATCTGACCATAACCACTTGTTTACCATGAGAAAAGGTAACTTGAAATGATTTGCTGCAAAATATATATATCTTTTAGAAGCAAAAATATATTTTTTTGATTCACCATGTAACCACTTTTGTTTGCTAAACGGGTAATAATTTAAGTGAAAAATTAGCTAATTTGATAGTAAATTGAAAATTTAGTCCGAGCACATGTTTACAATGAATCAGGAAACAAACAATTTTGAAGATTCATTATCAAGGTAAATTTCTTTGGGGGGGGGGGTTGTGGTTACACATTTGACGCCTACAATGTTTTTTCTGCATATATTACACTTAGCTCTAAAAGACTAAAACCCATTGGTCACCTCGTATATATAAGAGAATACATTGGCCTAACAATAGTTACCTTGATCTTCTAAGCCAGTGCGTTCTCTTATATATGCGAGGCGACCTATGGTCGACTTGCATATATAAGAGAATGCACTGGCACATGGTCTTTAATGCTGCGCCAGGGCAGCTCCCGTCATGAAAGGGTTAACACTTTCTTTACACTTACTTTTCTCCCATTCAGTTATAAAAGTATACATTGAAATGGTCTATTATTGATATACATAGGGATTTTCAAGAAAATTAACCAGACGGGATGTTTAGAGGGGAAATTAACACGAGGACACAAAGATGAGCGTCCCTAAAAATCGTCCCCACCCCAGTGATATATTACCACGGATGTGACCAGAAGCTCTCCATTGTATATGTCTACTTAGAATTTCAAGATGCAGGAAGTTTAATGGGTAGAAGTATATATATACCCCTATATATTTTTCAACGTCGAAAGAATTAAATTATTGTGTGCTGTTATTTGTAAAATTTTTATGGACATGTTTTCCAGTTGAGGTCGCCTGATCATTAACCTATACGTGAAAATCGAAATGACAAGACATTTTAACGAAGGTGTCAAAGAGATGGAAATGGTCAGAAATGTTAACTGAATTTTATTAATAATTTTGCCAAATGTTTCGTTGTCGTTTTCCTAAGCGAATAAAATTGTCAATATACATGTATTTGTTATCTCCAATCGACCCAAAATGAAGACCGACTATTTACCCCTGTTCAGGTTTACGATGTTATCGGAATATGTCCTAGCTAAATCTACATACACAGGCCAGTAAGAGGGTTAAAAAAATTCACTCGACCCTGCGCTCTCATGGAATCATAACTTAGTCGTGCCTGCGAAGCAGGTTTTTGTCACAAATACTAACCCTTTCTGCACTAAATGTTTCTCCCGCTCAGTTATAATGGTATACATTGGAATGGTTTATTATTCATTTAGAGGGTTGCTCGGGACATATTAGCAGACGATAGTCAAACGAAAATATAATACATGCAAGTTGCTGAATGATTCATATTCATTGCTGGGAAATTTTAAGAAGAGCATCCTTAAGGGAACGTTCATACGCTGGCAATATTGCACCGCAAACTGAAAAATTGCCAAAACGAATTAATTTCTGCCGGTTGTCAACAAAATCGGCGTTAGAAGTGATCATGTACGACAGCGGTTTTTCCGTGATTGCTGATATCGCTGAGGGGGACCACCCCACCCCCTCTGGCATCCGGCATCCGGCATAAAATGGGGGTGGCATCTGGAATACTCCATAACAGAGGGTGGCATCCGGAATACTATTTATACCAATTTAACCCATTGTTGCAAAACTTGTATAGCTAAAACAACGCATTGGTTTTGAAATTCGCCACACCCAACGGTACTCATTGGTGAGGGTTTTTAGCTCCGATAATGAAATATTTGTTCCATTTGACAGAGACGAGCAAAAACTCCGCTGTTCCGCGGGGCGGCGTGATGAACTGAATTCCATCCGGAACGATTAGTCCAGGAGATATAGGTCGACCTCTGCACCCCACCCCCCCCCCCCAAGGACTCAACTTCACCCCACTAATTTTCTTTCTTAATGTCTTCTCTAATTTTTTCTGTTGTTAACAAGAACAAAAAGTGGCCGCAGAGACTCCAGACAATAAGGCGTCCATCATGGCGGCCATTTTTTATATGCACCAGGTATCTTTGATCACCATTATAGTAAAGATGATATCATGCACATGCGGTCTTGTTTCCGCCTGATTCGTTATGCTAATATACAACCATTACAAATTAGCCAAAAATCTGATACCAGATTCCAATATGGCGGTCAAGATGGCCGCCGAAATGTGAAAATATGCTATTTTTCGGACATTTCACCACCTTTCGTTTGTCTCTGTGGGAAAATATTGGCATCTTAGCGTAAATTTATATATTTATCGTATAGAAGAGTCATTGGCGAACACAAGGGGTCCATAATATACATTCATTGTGGGATATTTTTGTCCGATATCATGTTTTCTCAAATACCGGTATAATAGGTCAAAGCCGAATCGACGCTAATAACGCGATGTAATGTTTCGAATCAACGAACAACACATAGGCCTATGCATATATATATATATATGTGCAGGAGATACTCGAGCTTGGATTCCTCTTATACCTGATTTGAGGAATATTCGCCCAAATCCAAGATGGCGGCCAAAATAGCCACAGAAATAGAAAAATCGCCGAAAATCGCTGATTTTAACATCAGTGAGCGTTATTGTCACGACAACTCCATACCTGCTTACTATTGTGAGTTGGGAACACTTAGTCGAAGAACTGTCCTTGTATCATATCCAAATAAAAGTCTCCCAAATCCAAAATGACGCCCGCAATGGCGGACAGATTTTAAAAATCACCGAAATTCCCTCATATTCACACCATTGAGCATTATTGTCGAGACAACTCCATCGATTCTTACATCTGAGTTGGAAATACTGAGGTGAAGTAATTACCTTACATCTCATACAAGAAATTGTTTTCCAAATCGAAGATGGCGGCCAAAATGGCGACCGAAATTTGAAAACACGCCTACATTCATTTACTTTCTTACGATGGGCGTTATTGTTTCGCGATTTCTACCCACCATTACATGTTGATATGGAATATTGAAATGAAGTATGTATTCATTTGAGTTTGGCAATTGATACTCACAGTCAAGTAGGCGGTCAAGATGTGTGGGTATATTATGCATTATGGTTTCCTACGCCTTAGCAGAAAGGCATCCGTCAAATGTCAGGCTTTCAACATTCGAAGCCATATGCAGAAGTTTTCCGGGTACGTTAGTGCATTAGATGAACCATATATTGAGAAGTGGCTGTTTGGGAATATCACCAGGTGTACATGTTGTTATCCACATTAGGTCACCAAAGCTGAAAATACGCAGATAGAGACCGGCATATGCATTGTTTGAAACATTCCGATTAGTGGAACCTTTCTACAAAGAAGTTTAGAAAACTGGGTTGGTGTGAGCTAGATAGATTAATCTGACGAAGAGAAGGAAACTGGTCCAGATAATGCTGTATGTGGCAAATCAGAATAAACTCAGGTACTGTTGTTTTGATTCTTGGAAGTCAAAATATGACTATTCGGCGCACCTATATATACAGTTACGGCAATTATGGGCGCTTAGTGGAGAATGGATTTCGAAATGCCACATCGCGATTATTAATTGTGGGTTTTCATCCTTCCAGAAGGCTACGACTTATGTTGGAACTAATAGATGGCTTCTATTATGTACCGTTTTATCATCGAAATAATGACAAAAAGTTTAAATTAGTATGTGATAATATCGACTTCTTTTCAATTTCTGGCCGCCAGTTTGGTTGCCATCTTGACTGTGAGAATTTGCCAAACTCAATTGAGTACTTCATATAAATTTTCCACATGAACATGTAATTGTGGGCATAAATCGCGTAACAATAAGGCCCATCGTAAGAAAGTAAAGGAATGTGAGCTTGTTTTAAAATTTCGGTCGCCATTTTGTCCGCCATCTTCAATTTGGAAAACAATTTCTTGCATGAGATGCAAGGTAATTACTTCACCTCAGTATTTCCAACTCAACTGTCAGCATGTGTCCAGTTGTCTCGAAAATAATGCCCAATGGTGTGGAAATGATGGAATTTCGGTGATTTTTCAAAATCTGTCCGCCATTGCGGGCGTCATTTTGGATTTGGGAGACTTTTATTTGGATATGATACAAGGACAGTTCTTCGACTAAGTGTTCCCAACTCACAATAGTAAGCAGGTATGGAGTTGTCGTGACAATAACGTTCACTGATGTTAAAATCGGCGATTTTTCTATTTCTGGTGGCCTTTTGTGTTTGGGTGAATATTCCTCAACTCAGGTATTAAGAGGAATCCTAGCTCGAGTATCTACTGCACATATATATGCATGGATGTTGTTATAACAGCAGTAACATTCATTGATGCGAAACATTACATCGCGTTATTAGCGTCGATTCGGCTTTGACCTATTATACCGGCATTTGAGAAAACGTGATATCGGACAAAAATATCCCACAATGAATGTATATTATGGTCGCCTTGTGTTTGCTAATGACTCTTCTATACGATAAATGAATAAATTCACACAAATAGAGACAAACGAAAGGTGGTGAAATATCAGAAAAATAGCATATTTTCACATTTCGGCGGCCTTCTTTGCCGCCATATTGGATTCTGGTGCCGGATTTTTGGCTAATTTGTAAGGGTTGTATATTAGCACAACGAATCGCGCGGAAAACAGGACCGCGTGTGATATCATCTTTACTATAGCGGCGATCAAAGAGACCTGGTGCATATAAAAAAAATGGCCGCCATGATGGACGCCATATTGTATGGCGTCTCTGCGGCCACTTTTTTTCTGGTTAACCGAAAAAATTTAGAGGAGACTTTAAGAAAGAAAATTAGTTGGGTGAAGTTGAGTCCTAGCTGGGGGTACAGAGGTCGACCAATATCTCCTGGATTAGATGCCTCAAATTTGAGCGCCATGTTTACTAAGTTAGATTTTCAAGGTCGCAAGTCGAAGTCTCGAAAGCGATCGAATTATCTCTCGTACTATACATTTTGCGTTCACCGTATACACTATTGTTGTCATTGTTTCTATTGACGCGGGACTATTGTGAAATGCCGTCGTTCGACGGGTAGGAAAATTAAATATGTGACAAACATAGTTAATTAATTATGAATGCAAAAAACAACACTAAATAATATCTGGCATTGTAATTTCGGCATCAGGAATACGAAATATATAGGTTTCGGCATCCGGCGTACTCTGACACTCGGTCAGGAATGTGGCTAGAGGGTCTCCGTTGGGGGGTGTCCCCCTTGGGAAATTCCAACTGCACCCCCCCCCCCCCTCTTGAGTCGAAATCACACCAACACAAATTTTTGCATAATTTCATTTGCACCCCCTTGCACATCAGTCATCAGGCCTAATATCCTATGTATTCATAAACTATGTTGTTCTATATGCCCGGTATAAGAAAATTCAGATACTTTAACCTGAGAATTGCATAAATCCTAACATCTAGTAGCCTACTCCAGACAAATGCACACGGCTACGGGTAAGACACCAGGACATTGTGTCCGTCCATGTTTGTTCAGCCCGGTGTGAGAAAATATGGAAAACTATTGAAATTTTGAAATCTGAACAAGAAAATCGCAAAATCCTAGCATCTAGACTAGCCTCAAGTCTTCTTAGAGTTGGAAATTTCAAACCTGACACCCCCCACTTAGGTTGCAAAATTTCCAAATGATGACAATTCCAATGACAATGTTGACCAAATGTATGACAATATTGTTTTCTTAAATTTAGTAGCAGTTTTGACTAACCACGGGGGAGGACCAGTACACAAGCTTTCCATTAGTGTTGGAAATTTCCAACCTGTCACCCCCCTAAGGTTGGAAAATTTCCAACTGATGACCATTTCAGTCCAAAATTTTGACAAAAAATAGGAAAATATGCAAATATTGGTCCAAAAACAATTAATTCCCCCCAATAAATTGTTTGAAAATCAAACGACAAGAACATTTTCAACCCATTGTTGGTGTGAAATGAAAGCCCCCCCCCCACCCCCCTCTAGCCACATCCCTGCACTCGGTATCCGGAATACTCTATATTAACCCCGGAATCAGGCGTACGAAAAGGGGGTGGTCCCCCTCATCGCTGAGCTGTTTGTAATATATTAAGAACAGAGTGCGTGTTGGTATTTTTAGGCCAGTCAAAATAATGTCACTTGGCATGTTGGAATGTGAGATCACCACGGCCAGCTCCATCGATGGGATGCGGCTGATATATGAGTACCATAAACGTCACTCAGAGTGATGAGGGGTCCGCACTTAGTTCAACGAAGAAAACCGACGACTTTCCGACTTTCGAGAAATTCTATCGGTACCCGCCTTGTGTTGGTGTTTTTATAATAATAATAATAATTGACTGCATAGTTACATATATATGCTTTATGAATGCCAATGACGAACCATTATCACAACTGTCAAGACCCGAACCGTGATATATATTTGGTGAAGTTGGCGATAATGTTTGTGTCCATTTTGCCAGACCCTTTCCCCTAGCTCAAACATTTCTGAAAAGTACCACTTTCGGAACTCTATATACCACATCATGAGATTCCTCGCGTATACATGTATAATTAAGTATGAATATGACAATAGATGAGAACAAATTGTTCTATTAATGCCTCTCCCCGATGCACAATTCGAATCAAGGACAACACGGATACTTGTAATTATTGTTAGTGGCCTCGTTTTATGGGCACCGACAAAGAGGTAGACACCGTTATCATAAATCGTCGTTGATTGTTGTCAGCCAGCCACGACGGAGCACGAGCTTGTCGGCAACCTGCAAAAATGCCAGCTAACAAATACGACCATCGGGCATGGCATTTTTGCACTTTGCAGTGCAATTTTGCCAGCGTATGAACGTACCCTAAGGCCTGGCAAAATACACCCGTTGTAATTTCAACAATGGGCCATAATTCAGGTGAAAATTGGCGGGCGGAACCCAAATTCGAACTTGATCTGGATATTGCATGTGCCATAAACTCGCATACCAAATTTCATTTCGTTCAAGTTAGAATTACTAAAGTTATCATCCGGAATCGAAAAATAAGTGCAAATTCAAACACAAATGGCAGTAACTCTGGTAAAAATTGGTGTGGGGAACCCAAATTCGAAGCTGACCTGTATTTTGTGCTGGTAAACCCATATGCCAAATTTAAGTCGCACAGATGTTCCTACGGACGAACAGACCAATAACATAATAAGTCGTTTTTTTTTAAACGGGCGTATAAAAATGCAATGACCGAGAAGGTGACACCTTAACGTTAGCTCGATTCGACGTAATTTCGAGCATTTATGGGAGGGTTAAGTTTCAGAACAGTAAGTGATTGTGTGTATGGCATATAAGAATGCCAACATCATATATTTTCTGGGAGACGGATATTTCAGCCAGTTACTAAATCATCTGAATATTTAAATTTGCGCCATTTATATTGACATATTAACATATAGTATAGTTGTCAGAAAAAAAATGAAAATGTTGTATATTTTATTAACTTTTTATGCATGTTCAGCCAATAATCGACTGTTTAATATGGCTTATAGGGCCATTTTTGCCATAGCTATATAACTTTTGATATATATCTTGATAGACCGTGGTGAAAGCCAGTTTTTAGTATCAAGTTATGTAGATTTTTTCATAGCAGTTAATCCCGAATCAAAAACCACAAACCCGTGCCATGTGTGCAAACGCTGATTTACAAAATAGGACATGATTTTCTCGAGGGCTCGAAAGCGCAGGGTCTCGAAATAACAGAGGCTTTCTGAGAATTTTATTAATCTCGTATAGTGGCCTATAGCCGGAAATTAATGCATGGAGAACAATATAAACACAGTTTATGCGCTTACATACCGTACTGTTTCCGGATTTGGAGAATAATATGTTTCCGCGAAGGGAAAACAAACACAATAAAAACGCGGCAACAATAATGAAAATGAAATCGATGTAATTATTCATTCTTGGTCACGTTTCATCGATTAGACAGACTGTTGGACTGTTTGAACGCTGCCTAAACAACACGAGGACACAAAGTTAAAAAATCGTTCCCTCCCCAGTGATATATTCCTATGGACGCGACTAGAATGTCTCCATTGTATATGTCTACTTGGAATTTCCAACTGCAGAAAGTTCAAAGATGCATAATCCGAAATAACGCTCCCAAATTACTATCTCTTTGGCTTCGGAGGTAAAATATATTTGATTCGAGTCGAGGAACCCGCACATGAAATCTCAAAGTGATCAGATATCGATTTTTGACATTGTTATTTCTTGAGATATGTACTTATTTGTGGCAATGCGACGATGTCGGACAAAATTGCGGATGAAGATGGATAACTCTAAAATCAAGTTGCTATGAAATTTGAAAATTTAAAAATCAGGCCATATTTCGTTTAATAAAATGTTGATAAATAACACGTTTTTGGGCAATTTTATACTATAGTTGACTGTGGTTAACATTATGGTTGGACAATTAATCGATTCTGATACTGATACCTTTAATGGGTAGAAGTATATATATATATATATATATATATATATATATATATATATATATATATATATATATATATTTATCAACGTTGCAAAGAAACTTATCCTAGCGACGGAAGACAAAGATCTTTATTTAAACAATTTGTTGTGGAATTATCGTACTTAAAAGGGATACTTTATGTGTTTGAAAAGATCACAACATATATAAGTCAATATCTCGTTGAACCACCTCGTGTATCGGTGAATAGCTGTGATGTCTCTGGTGCAGCGTGACAAGCTGCTGATGGCATTTCTTTTTGTTAACAGTGTTAACTATCATAGGTAGGTTGGAAACCTCCCCAACGTAGCCGCGATGAACAAAACTTATGTTTACTGCGCAAAATTGTAAAAGCCGCCTCATTACGCCACATGGTGGTGTAAGTTGTTTCTGAGATTTTGATTTTCTGTGGTCGACTGGGCGAATGTATTGTGAGAGATTTTTTTTTGTACCTTACTCAACCGTACCGATAGAATCACGTAGATGCTGAAATTGTAAAGTTAACGCCACCGGTGTATAATATGTTTTTGAAAATATGACTCAATCGTATCGATAGAGTCATGACAGGCTGAAATTGTAAACTTAAAGTCACCGGTGTAATAATATGTTGTGAAGATATAAATAATCTGATAGCCTGAAAATAATGTATAACCCATTGGGAGCCCCTGGTGTAGTGAAGTGAATTATTGGTAATTTTAATAGGAGTTCGCATGCCTGTTCTGTTGGAGTAATCGCGATCTTTTATTTTCTGGTCATCAAGTCAAAATTGTATCGTATACACAATGTCTTTGTACCGATGCATGTATCGTGACTCGACTCGTTTTCGTGGTCATATAGGCCCTACATAAGATATGATCACGAAAACGAGCAGTCACGAAATCTGATAGAATCGTACATTCACTTTCAATAGTATAGATTCTATTAATCTGCCGCGGATTTCCCAAAATTTGTACTTTCATTTTCAATAGGATTCTCCAAATTTTCACTTTTATTTTTCATTTTTACCACGCAAAGCGACCTTAGTTGACACACATATATATATACAAGAAAACTAAGATGCATGCATCAGGTCGCCCGTGAACTATCTACCATATAATTGTTGTAGGTATCGATTATACATTTTCGAACACCTGTCTGTATGTATGTGTGTATGCATGAATGCATGCGTGTATGTGTTATAGCCTCTAACACTGCTCGATCGATCCGACTCGGATTTGGTATTTAACGTGTCAACTTGACCTCGCTCATAGGCATGTTTCTGGACCTTGACCGATCCGACTAAAAATTTGTGTGTAGGACCCGGGGGCAATATGGACGGGTCCAATTTCACGTGGGACCATGTCCTCGAACGTGCTGATATAGGCATGTTTCTGGACCAATTGAACAATAGCTTGGCCAGACGCTGTATATACTGGGTACTGTCCAGATGGAGGCGATCACAAAAAAAATCACTAAATAGCCCGAACGAAGTCGAGTATATCAGCTAGTCTAATATATATTTTGGACATTTGTCTGTCTGTCTGTTAGCTATGGCCGGGAAAACTGCCGGACAGATTTGACGAAATTTGATACCTAGGGGTAATTATTTCCAGGGAGTATTTTGGACGGGTCAAATCTTGATCCCGACCTGACTTTGACATTCAAAAAGATCAATTCAAGGTCAAATCTGGAAAAACGGAAGGATTTCAACGAAATTTGATACCTACCGTTACTTTTGTCCCAGGAGTATTTCGGATGGGTCAAATCATGACCCCGACCTGATCTTGACATTAAAAATTGTCAATTCAAGGTCAAATCGGGTAAAGCCGGGCGGATTTCGACGGGTACTTTTGTCGGGAACTTTTGTCCGGGGAGTGTTTTGGTCGGGTCAAATCATGACCCCGACATGACCTTCACATTTAAAATGGTCAATTCAAGGTTAAATCACGCAATTCTCCGAAAATCAAACGGGAACATCCCGGACGAAGTCGGGTCCACCAGCTACTATTATATATTTCTAGATTTAGTTACAAACTAAATACCTGTATATTGTACAAAGAAATGTTTGACAAATATATCTATATCAATATTACCATACGGGTCATTAAAATAGATACGACGAAACAAATTTTGAAGGGTGCATGTATCAGGTAAATTTTTGATATTTCAAATGATGACAGGAATGCGGAAAGTTGAAGTACCTACGTAATACTGGCTATCCGCATGAAGAGATATACATGTATATAAATACCAAAATAGAAGATGACTGCTGGCGACAATGTTTTCCAAAACAATTCAAAGCATTCGATAGCTACCATCTAGTTGTCAGCCCGAAGATCAATATGAAGTTTGGTGACTATCAGATGAGGGAAATGTCTGTACAGTTGCTAAACAATTCAGTCATGCAAAAGAGTAAGATACCAAATTGCTGCATGTGATCATGTTTTTTAACGAAATTCGGAAAAATTAGATTACTCTCACCCTGGTTATGCAGAAGATCATTGTGGAATCTGGTGACGATCGGACAAGGGGTGTCGTCTGTAGGATCAACCAAATTATTTAGCCATAAAAATAGTAAAATTCAAGATCACCGCTGGCAGTGATGTTTTCACAAGGAAAGTTTGAGAACAAAATATGGCTCACATCTAGCGGTGACCCAAAATATCCACATGAGAAAAAGTTCTCCAATAAAAGCTGGCTGCAGGGTGCGCCAATTGATTCAAATTTGAAATTTAGCAGGGTGTACTGCTGGTGGCCATGTTTTCCCCGCAAATTTGATAGACTGATGGACAAAACCACTGAATCCGTTGAATCAATATACATGTATACATGGATTCATTTATATGCATTGTTATACACAGTACTGGTATATACAGGTACTGAAAATAACTATATTACTATAGTATACACAAAATAAACCATATATCATGGCTATGGGTTCTAATATCCGAACATGACAGCTGAGAACTTGGTGTGAATTGAAGAGTGGTGGTGTCTCAAGCATATCTAACCCTCCACGTTTGAAACTAAGTATAATCTAGCTTGAGGACAGAAGTGATCCATACAACCCCCCTTAATTCAACCAGGTCCTCGCGCGCGATGTATGGTCGATCACATGATGATCTAGGGGGAATTAGAATTGTTGTATAAAAACAGCACTACATGTAAATATAAAATAAAATAGTGCTACATCTTATTACAGATTATTGCCACATATAATCAGTGACTATACAGACAGTCTGACAAAATAAAGTTTCAGTGACACTCTATCCGAAGAGGGGAATAATTTCATCTGTTACAGTCAATGGAGCAATAATGCATCTGGAAAGGTGAAATTCCTAAGTAATACTAGATATCGACATGACGCGATAACATATAACGTAAATGCAATATGGTCGCTGGCGACCATTTTTTCGAAATTCAAAAAATATTTGATAGCTCTCATCTGATAGATCAATATCAAGATAAATATGAAGTTTGGTGATGATCGGATGAGTGAAGTGGACGTGGTCTGTGCTAAACGGTTTAGTAATGCTTAAAAGATTCTTACCTTAATATTTTTATGTTCACTTTATATACTTCACTGAGTCATCTTTGTCATGTATTGAATTTGATATCTTTTGTTAACAGTTTATAAATTAAGTATGTCTCTTGTTCGTTATTATATTGTATGTGTTTATTATCATTAAATAAAGTTATCATTTAAAATAAATGTATTCACGTCCCCATTTATTATTTCACAAAAAAGCTCAAATACCCCAAAACACAATAGTTTAGAGTCGCCAATTAGTTAATCCGATTACCTATAACACTAAGCACATAAGCCGCTTAACCTTTTAAATGGGGCCGACCGTTTACACTTTATAGAATGAAAGAACGAAAAATTGAATAAAATCAACAAATTTGTGAATTTAAGAACAATTCAAACGTTAATGTTGTCCATGTCATAACCCGGACATATGTACTATATTTCAGTCTTGTCCATTTATAAACAAAGAAGATAATGCGACATCAAGTCCGCTCACACCTTTTATTTTGGAGCCGGTCGCATACACTTTATTCAGAACGGAAAAAAATGAATAAAATGAATAAAATCAACAAATTTGTAAATTTAAAAACAATTCAAACGTTGTTGTATTCCATGTCCCAGCTCGGACATATACACCGAATTTCAATAATATTCATTGAGAAACAACGGACCAAACGCTATATAACACTCCGTATTCACCTTTTATTCCGAGCCGGCCTCAGCCTCGGGTACATTTTTAGTGTGTACCGAATTGGCACACGTCGACTGGGGCGAGTTGGCCCTGGGGCGATTAGACCGATTCCGACACCTTCTATAATTTACAGTATGTACCCGTTTGCGCGTAGTTTACTTTAGAAAGTTCTGCAATTAATACCGTAAATAGAGCGATTGTATTTGACAGAGAATGCATCTGTTATTGATTATCAAGTTGCTATACATTAAAAACGACAAATTCACATGCTCGTTCAAGCGCAGTAGTCTATTTCCCCCATGTTAAAGGACATCCACAAATACTAAATAACGCTAACCTACTGCAAATGTTTTACACGACAACTGTTAACATAATTGGGCTGAATTCATCTGATGCGGTATTATTCCTCAAAATAAACAACAAAACCATCGTTACTTGGAAATGTAGTTTGGGCTAACATTTACATAAATCCTCCACATCATTATCCCGACACACACGTCAGATCAAAAACAGCCATCAGAGAAACGCCCAAATTGGGCGAAATGACACACTGGCTGAGTCCATGACAAATAGTTGATATATAGCATTGCTTCTTTCATTTAAGTAAAGCTCACCTCGTTAAAACGCATGTCAAACGTATTTGTTTACAAATTGCATTGGGTGCGACAATTTGCAGTAGATCCCTATTTGCGGAGATCACTTTGCGGAAGTCCCCGAATTTGTGGATGCCTCTAAAATGGGTGATATATGTAGATTTTAATGAGGGAAAGGGTGCGTATATGTCAATTGATACGTATTTTAAACAAATAACGACACGGCCATCACAATAGAGGTCTAGCTGTTCTATCAATTATATATGCGCCGAGTTCACTTGGTGCAAATCAAACGGCGATACATATTCTCGTGTGTCAGAAGGACTCCTTCAAGTTGTGAATAAGATGAAGAAAATTTATTAGATGTTATTTATTAAGTCAATCAAATAATGTTATTCATTAGTTATATATATATACACTCCCGGAGATTGCTGCGCGGGTATCCTGATCACGCAAATTAAATCGCGGAATTAGTCCCCTAAAATGGGCGAAATATGTTGATTTTAATGAGGGAACGGGTGCGAATATGTCAATTGATACGTATTTTAAACAAATAACGACACGATCATCATAATAGAGGTCTGTTCTATCAATTATATATGCGCCGAGTTCACTTGGTGCAAATCAAACGGCGATAATTAAACATTCCCGTGTGCCAGAAGGACTCCTTAAAGTTGTGAATAAGATGAAGAATATTTATTGGATGTTATTTAACAAGTCAAATTATATAATTTGATTGACTTGTTAAATAACATCTAATAAATATTCTTCATCTTATTTACAACAACTAACTAATGAATAATATTATTTGATTGACTTGTTAAATAACATCTAATAGATATTCTTCAACTTATTCACAACTTTAAGAAGTCTTTCTGGCACACGAGAATATTATAGTCAATTCAATGTCAAATCGCGCCTTACGCCGGAAAGCAGATGGGAACAGCCTGGACGAAGTCGGGCCCACCAGCCAGTGTAATAAAAAGCGAGACAGCTTGAAGAATGTATGTATAACACGAGAAACGGGAAAACGTGGTATATGGAATTTGAAAGCTAGTTTATATTATAATTATATTATAATTTCTATTTATGGCTAATAATATGGCTGAATACGTCACTCTCACCGGTTTTCTGTGACAAAGTTAACCAGGTTCCTGAAAGTGTGATAAAGTTACCCAGGTTGGAGAAGAATGTGATAAAGTTACCCAGGTTAATAATAGTTCATGTTTAGCAACAAATTATTGATTTTTTTTTATCAAAATGACGAAATACAGTACAAATATGTCTTAATGTATGCTTGATAAGGGCTATTACTTGCCAAAACTGAACAATATTTCCCTCTGTCACTTTTAAATCGAGTTGATATTGTGAGATTTGCTTAACCTGGGTAACTTTATCACAATTCTCACCAACCTGGGTAACTTTATCACAAAATTAGGAACCTGGGTAATTTTATCACAGAAAACCGGTGAGAGTGACCTATTCAGCAATAATATGATCTTGGTGGCGTTACCATTTCTGACTATGGTTTTCTTGTTCTTAATAGCTAGCCCTTCTTCTACCCAAGGTTGGTGACAACAGCCGATAATAGATCCCGGCTTATATTCTCATAGGTGATCGACCAACAAACATTTTGCATTGCCGGCTGAGAAATGGTTGTAGCGATTTAAATGACGACAAAGTGAGCAACTTCAATCCTGATGACCGATCCTGTGTCTGTGGATTCCCAAGAAAGATACTTAACACTTCCTGATATAAACTGTCCTTTCTACTCAACCCAAATAACTGAACTGATTGATACAATGACATAATTTCAAATATATTACTACAAAGCTCTTTTGACTGGTGACATCACGCTTTATGACAATGATAATTTCGTTCTCCTTGATGCAATCTTAAAATTTATTAAATCGTCCGGAAGATTCTCGTGATTAATCAATAAACTATATGTTTTATATATATTAATAATGTAATATACAGTTATTATGTACACCATTAACTCCAATGTTCAAGCACAATCCCCCTGTCGGCTATACAGGCCACCCTTAACACGTGTACCCCCCCCCCCCCCATTATCAACCCTTAATGAACCACATGACCTATATAAGGTCTACTTTACCCCACACTTATTCACCCCCATCACCACCACCACCACCACCACCACCACATTGTCGTACCAGTAATATCTGATAGTATATTTATTCATATGTAATTATTATTGTATGCATGTACCCGTCATGCCAAACATATCCTGTTTAAAATACTGTTTATATATACATTGTTATACTTATTCTGTATTGTGGAAGATAGATGTGAAGTATATATAAGAAGAGCGATGGGAAATATATGTCAAGTTGAAGGGGACAGGGTATGGAAATAATTACATTGCTGAACTGATGAATATTCTGAGGTCAGAGGGATAGTGAGAGTCTAATCTCGATATCGTATGCTGAGGCTGTGGACACCAGACACATGAGAACCAAACCAACGCCACTATAATTATATGGCTTAAATAATGTAAATTGGAATGAAACATGAGGAGATTAATTTATTTATTTCTGTAAATATCCAAATGGTCCCATTGTGATGAAATTCAGGCCTGGGATCAAGTTGAAACCTGCCTTAACTAATCCTGCAATAACGGTAGCAATCCATCCATAAACAAAATAAACCCCCATCTTATATGATGACAAAATGTTTAATTACAAGATATAGCTGAATTAAAGCAGATTTATAAAAGGAAACATCTCAAGATGGAATGTCAAGCGACCGCGGACTAGAAGTCCAGTGGGATAGTCCAAAGACCAAGTACATCCCTGGTTAAAGGGACACAAGGCACTCGCATTGGTTAAATGTGTAAAAAATATATATAAAAGACTGTAACAAAAATCACCACTGAGAAGAACATGGAGAAATAGATAAACTTTGTTCTTATATTCACTATTGATAGTTCTCCAACAACCAAATTGTGTGTGTTGAACCCAATATGTTAACAAAATAGTTACAGAGATTTGTCAACAAACATTGCTAAAAGTGTAGTAACTTTAAATAGTTTAAGCTGAATATGATTTTCATAATATTTTTAAATGCTTTCTTTGACCATTTCCAATCTTTACAATCAAGTTTTGATTAAATTTTGGTATATTATGGGAATCATTGTACTTTTATCGCTAATTCTACTGTAATAATGGGGTCCCTTAAGGGTTGAACATTAATGTCTAAAGCATGAAACTTCAAATGTATGTTGCTTAGCTATAGGTAACACTTTTTGGAGGGGTGTCCGGGGAGGGGGGGGGGGGGTCCGCTGTCTGACTAAAATCAGGTTTCCATGGTAACGGCATCAAATATTCGGAGAACAGTTGAAAAAGGCCACTGTTGAGAACAAATGAGTCTTATGTTTGAATAAGGGTGGATACACACATGCATGTAATCTCTGTAAATATCGTGTATTTGGCGTTTTACATGGATCATACACACCGTGTAATATGTATCCGCTGACAACCCAATCATTGCGACTGTGGTTGACCACAGTGAGTTAAACTCTGAACCTCTGAAGAGCTGTTGACCCGGACGAAGTCGTCAGACCGCTTAAAATAATTATTCGCGCGATAACTCAAATGGTCGACGTTCTGTTCAAATCAGTGCCAATCTTCTATTGATGTTAATACCAGTGATGGCCTCTTCCCCAACGCAGGGGGCTATGACCCCCAACATGCACGGGGAGCTATATTATCCCAGAAGCTACCGAATTCACCATTGCATATTTCCTCGACGGGGGGGGGGGGGGTGTGCATGCAGCAACCTGAGTCCTGACACCCTGCTTTATAAATATCGTAGTCATGTCTGTCGTGTCTGTTTTCTACGAGTGATTAATCTAATATGCAGCAATTTATGCTATTCATATAATTATGGACATATTATACAGCTTTAAATTAGAATGCATGGTGTTGCTGTTTGTCTTCATTACGCGAAAGGAATGCCTAGCTACGAGTTCCCAACTACGTCACCTTTCCTCTCTTGTGTTATACAGTTATACATGTACACGCAAAATTTACAACTATGGAATATTTATGTAAAACATTATATTGCCCAGATAATCCCGGCTGATACATTCAATTAACTCCCTTAGTTATAGGAAGCTTTCGATAACCAGCCCATCCCCCAATCATGGATTGTGGTCGAAAATGTTATAATTCAAGCTTGTGACAGTTAGGAGCTTGTTCAACCTTTGGCTTGAGAAACATATATATAAATGTGGGGGGGGGGTGTCACTCTTTTTAATTTCTACGCTGTACCTGCATTATTTTTTGGCGCTATAATGAATATTTGCAATCCCAATTGAATTAATGTTATCACTTGAGCTCGCTCTCAAATTATCAGAGAAATCTCAACAAGCCGGTATCATCCTATAAAAGAATTCTGCATATTTTATTTTTGTTTTGGATGACCCTGTTTCCAAGAAATGACAGAAACAAATCAAGTATAAAATCGACCGGCTCTAATCCACTTTTCGAAATGAATTATAACTCGTGAAAAACAGCAACATATATCAGACAAGAATTACTCATTTCGGCATCCATGAAAGAAGACATGTTTATGACTGGCCTGAAATTTCTTGATGGCAGTTTGTTTGATAATGGCTTATAACTACTCACTGGTGAAATTGACCTCTCGCGCGCAGGTGATTAATTTTGTCAATTATTGGTGTGGAGACATTACATGCATGTGTGTATCCACCCTAAAGAGATATCTTTATTACCTCCAAGTATTGGAGAGATCGATACACATGACATATAAATACAGTTGGATTAAAGTGGGCTCCCCTGACCAATGTGGTGGGCCGTTATGTACAAGTATGGAGAGGTGTTGGAAACCACGAGAGTGAAGCATATATGCATTTGAATGTTCACAACAGCTTTTGTTGCAGGAAAATCTGATTTGTCCAACAGATATGACAGTTAGTCGTTACAACATGCGTGGGTGTTGAGAAGATAATTACAATGGACGAGACACGGGTTGCAGTACGCCATTCCTTATCATTGTGCTGAGAACGTACAGGAATTACTTCGCAGAATATAGTACTAGTTCCTTGAGGCAGTGAGATATGTGTTCTGTTAGGGTTTCCAGAGAACTTCCGAGGAGGGTTGCTACCAGGTCATCTCTGGCTAACGACGCAAGGTGAAAATATTCGGGTATGCCGAAACGAGAGATAATCCCTTATCAAAAAGAGTTTCTAATAATGAGTGCGGCTGGAGAAGAGCATACGAACATGGCGTGGTCGATTTCGTTCGAGTACACTTCGCTGTACCTGCATTATTTTTTGGCGCTATAATGAATATTTGTAATCCCAATTGAATTAATGTTATCACTTGAGCTCGCTCTCAAATTATCAGAGAAATCTCAACAAGCCGGTATCATCCTATAAAAGAATTCTGCATATTTTATTTTTGTTTTGGATGACCCTGTTTCCAAGAAATGACAGAAACAAATCAAGTATAAAATCGACCGGCTCTAATCCACTTTTCGAAATGAATTATAACTCGTGAAAAACAGCAACATATATCAGACAAGAATTACTCATTTCGGCATCCATGAAAGAAGACATGTTTATGACTGGCCTGAAATTTCTTGATGGCAGTTTGTTTGATAATGGCTTATAACAACTCACTGGTGAAATTGACCTCTCGCGCGCAGGTGATTAATTTTGTCAATTATTGGTGTGGAGACATTACATGCATGTGTGTATCCACCCTAAAGGATGTTAACTCATATTGCCGTTAAATGGTCCATCGAACGAACTCGGCCACTAGAACATATAGGATCAATGTCAATTCTAAGGTCAATGTCATTGGAAAAAAAGGTATATTTTGGTCTATGTTTTTTTTATTAATTGTCTCGTAATCCGCTACCCCTAGTGTGTTAGTCATCAAATCAATCCACATACAGCAATTACACATGTGGCGCAATCATTATGTTCACTTTGGTATATCACTATCAACATGTGACAACATTTAGTTTATGTATAAACACATTTTAAGTATTACCTTTTTATAATATTTGTGGTCACGATTCATTACCCTCAAGAGACCGTCAGACTAAAATAAATACGATTTTGTGATTAGTAACTTCACATACGTGTTGCTTAGTTATAGTGGACACTTTTTGGATGGGCATTTTCAACTTTCCTCCAAATATTTGTTGCCGTTACCAAGGAAACGGCATCAAATATTTGGAGAAAAGTTGAAACAGCCACTGCTGGCAACTCGATGAGCCTTGTGTTTGAAGAAATTATGTCAACTCATTCTGTGCGTTAATGGTCCACCAAACTGACATATAGGGTCAAGGTCAATAATGCTAAGATCAAGATCATTGGAAAACGGTAAAATTTGGTATATATTTAACTTTGCTACTCCGGCAACATTGACTGTTTACAAAATCAGATTGGCAAATAACTTGAAACACCACAATTGGTTACTTTTGGTACAAAGGTATCAAAAGTATTATTTTTGCAAGTTTTTGAAGATTCCTTCTCCCATTCAAAAACCCGAGCAAACCATGGAATGATGGAATCTGCCACTAAAAGAAAGTGGGGTGTGGCAAAAACGGCTGTGCTACCATGAAGTACTATGCAATATGATGCATATACATGTAGGGTGGCCTATGACACCTTGGATTAATGGAATCTGCTGCATTGAGACGATTGGGAGTTGGTGAAAAGGTTACTGGTGTAATGTGAGGCATATATTACAGATGTATTGTTTGTTTTCTGGAGGCCGTGCATTTATACAAGACAGTCAATGACTGGTGAGTCAAATCACATTACCGTAAAGACTTCATGGGGCGACTTAGTATGTGCCCTCACAACTGGAGCAAACACACTCCCAAGTTCGTAACATTCCTTTGCACACCCCCTTAGGTTTGAATTTTTTACAACTAATACCTCAAGCTTCCCAAATTTTGGAAACTTCCAACCTGATATGCCCTATTTTTAATGGCTGACCCGATTCTAAAATATTTAAATTCCAACTACCCATGGACCATACACACCAAAACGCAATATCATGACTGAATTGACGAGGAGTGATGACTGTCACTCCATCGGAGACTTCGTCTCATGTGAGCTAAAAGGCTCCCTCCCATCCAGTTTCCCATATGTAAGAGGTATTACTTTTAATGGTCTGACTGTGACACCAACGCTTGTGAGCAACATTGGTCTCTATGAATATACCAATATTGAGAATTTGTATTGAAATCATAAACCATTCTGAGCATTGAACATGGCTGTCACCCCAACATGTTAACGCTGCGGAATCATGGCCATTGCCATTCAATTTCAACCATGCATGACTATTGGTATTGGAGACATACACAAATACTATAGTCAAATCAGGTGCAGACAAAAGCCATGCAATCAGCAAATTGTGATTTCCAAAACAAAGAATATATATAATCTGTTCAACGAGTTCAGTATCAGTGAGTTCATTATGCAGTTAAGTGACAAATCCCCTAACCACACTCATTCTTGACCAGTATTAAATTCCCTATGAAGTTTGGGATCATTCGGATGAAAATGTTGGTTGTATGGTGTGTGGAAGAATTGTCCCACGCCGACAGGTCAGTGCGAGTTTTCGACTAATTCATTCGGTCATGCGTTTTTTTATTGGCACGTCCTTTAACCCTTTACCCAACAAACCGGCCAAAACCGGCCAAATAAAGCTTCAACAGCCTAAAATATCTTCGGTCTGTCTCAATAGAACCATACACATATGGATATCATTGGAACCGGCTCCTTGACCACACTGTGATAGTTACAGTTATGCCCTGTGCCAATGCATTCTCTTATATATGCGAGTCGACCATAGGTCGCCTCGCATATATAAGAGAATGCATTGGCCTAAAGAACATCTTTTTAAAACACTTTTTACCATTTTTTCTTACATTCTTTAACAATTTTATAATTTTTAATGTGTTAAGCCAATGCATTCTCTTATATATGCGAGGCGACCTATGGTCGACTCGCATATATAAGAGAATGCATTGGCACAGGGCCCTTCTGTTGGGTAAAGGGCTAAACTAGGTTTTTGTGTTTCACAAGGCACATTTCCATATAATTCGATAAATCCGCGTTAAATATAGTTTTAATGTTCTTTACGTGAAGTCCCCTTGACTATATTACCGTTAACACAATATAGTAACGGAATAACCTGTACCAAACTGTGTCGCATTATCATCATCGTGGTTGTCATAGAATAAACTTAGTTTTTCTTCGAAATTTCAAGCGTTTTTTTTCCTTCAGAAATATGAACGCAAAAATCGTACCATAACCAAACAAATGATTTCCAATGCTGTCGCTATCGATCATAACATGTTCTACGGCCCTTTTACTTTTGAAATATGTAGAGATATGATGGGTAACTCGTACTGATAATACAGGATGTCTCATATATACCCAGTACTTCGGTAAGTTAATTATCACATCATTCGCATGCAAGGTCCTGCGGATAAAACATTTTTAAAAGCTTTTAAATTTATATTATAGCTTATTTTAATACCATATTAATTTTGTCCTTGATCAAAGGTTGTCTCACAAGATATGGCATTACACCTTCGCAATAATACAAGAGATGTAATCTTCACTTTATAATGGTTTGTGTGGGATCTCGAATTCACCACGATCATTATACTATGAAACACATACATTGTAAGCTCGGTTGCCCAGTACGTGTAGTTTTACTCCACTTTGCTTTAGTCACATTGCTGCAGCCAAACCCAAGCCATGCTACCACATTACTAAATATGTTCTCAAAATGTTTTGTTCCATACAACTTTATAAGATAAAACTTGGGCATATGATAGCACTCCCGCAGGTAATTCGACGTAAGATTAAACTTCTTGAGCACAATAATTTTTTTGAACACTATTTATTCACATGATGAAATCAACAATCGGGTTCTTAAAGATACGGGCGGCGTTGGCGGTGGGTATGCTGTTAAAATATTCAGCTCCGTCAAAAACCGTCATAAACAGAATGAATAGTAAAATATAGACAGACTTTGTTCTTATGCCAATCAGAAATATGGCATAAACAGTATGTAATTGTCAATTATTTTCCTTTGTTATGTAAACAAAAGCAAAAAAACGTTACAGAACCTGGCTTTTGTTTAGATCCTGATATGGTAAACATAAAGAGCATTATTTGTTACTGTTTTCCTGATATGGAAATAATAAAGAGCGTTTATATCATCTGTGTGTGATTAGCCAATAGAATTGCGCTGTGTTATGTAAACTTCTGTAACACGAGAAGGTTCTTGTTTACGTGCACCATCGTACGTCTTGGCGACAATATACTATTTACGCGCTGAATATGTTTGGCATATGAAAAAAACTATATACATTTTAATATTCCTTCCGTTGATGGCGATTTGAACAAATATGAATATTTCTGCAACGCCGCCCGGCCTTTAATATACTAAATCATGGCAATGATGCCATGAATCTCTACTCTGAGATCATATTCCACCAGTACAAAACCTTGGAACATTTTTGAAGTTTTGACAGGGAACCTTATAAAGTCGAAAATATAACGCGGGGAATATATTTCTTAGTTATTATCTGTTCCTTAATAATGAACTTCACTCCAGGTGAAGATCCCAACTCGAAATTTCACGATTTAAGTGAATTTGTGATAGATTTTGCTTTGCGTCGCTTACAATTGTGACATTTGTCATGGGTAATTAATTAAATGTTTATTGCGATATCAGCTCACACAAGTCACGAAAAGCATGCAGTTTCGAGTTGGAACCTCCATCTATGCAGTGAAGTACATTATTAAGGAACAGATAATAACTAAGAAATATATTCCCCGTGTTATTTTTTTGACTGTATAAGTTTCCATGTCAAACCTTCAAAAAGTTCCCAGGTTTTGTACTGGTGGAATATGATCTCTGCGGGCGTTAGCGGCTGACGGGCCAGACCACATAAAGGATCGCATCGTGACTTTTCGGTCGACAGTCCAGCTGAGAGTCCCTCCAGCTGGCCAGTCCGTCCTAATTATCTTTTGATTTCTTTGATCCCATGTTGCTAGCGGCTTACCATTTGCCAGATCATTAACATTCATTAGGTCATTTTAATGTTATTATTTTTGGGAAGCGTCCATATCCAAAGTGTTACAATATAATTGGATTGCCCCCGTGATTGCGTTTCCCACAGGCAGTGCGTGTATGAGAGACATCGTGTTGAAATCTCTATTTAAAGTGACATAAAATATTAAAATCTCAATTTAAACCACAATCGACTCTGCAAGTTTTCCCGACACACTCGTGTAGTCAAATGGTATGGAAATTCCGTAACCCAAATCGGCCAAGTGATAGCTATGGATGGGACTTGGCATATTTGTGTTAGTAAGTCTACTTCAATAAAACAAGCGGTGTGGTATAGGGGTAGCTCAACAAACGTTATCGTAGACAATCTGAAACTTGCAAGATAGAGTTTTAAGATGTTTCATGATGAAAATCCAGTGAACTATACCATTTCGCACCATTCATCGGTGCGCAACCTTATGAGTCAGTCATGGTTATTTAGCACGTGCGAATTATATAAACCACGATAATAAAATCCTGGTATAATTATAATGCGGGGCCCTGCTGCACCAGGGTGCATATGTTACAATAGTATACTAACCCTAATAACTTATTATGATAGTCCACCATTGTTGGTCGAGTTTTTGTTTTTACTCGACATTTATTAACGCCACCGGTGTATACTGTTGGCAAATTTTAGAAATATGTGTACCTATGGGGATTTTATAAATAGATAATTGTTTTTTTTTCCGGTTATTTTGGGACGCGTTAAAGTTGTACTGCGACCCCGATCTTGTAAAAGCTGTAGTTGGAATGTCCAAGTTCGTGAAAGTTCTATTGAGAAGCTTTATTGTTTTAGGATATTGTAGAAAGGCTAATCTGGATGCCGTGTCAAATTGAGCTATAGCGATGGGATATGTCGCAGGACAACACATTTCGGGTTTTCGTGGGGTGTGTATTCGATGGATGCTTATAGTTGCAGTATGTAACTATTATGACCGCGTTAATTGCGTTCGATGCTTAGGTAGGAACAATGGCTGGGTCATGCACACTTGAAGATTTTATGGAGGGAACCCAATGTTTTATCCGCATTTAGAAGCTTTCTGGTTTGGTGAAAGAAAATCCTGCAGTAATAAGCCGTAGTTTTTTGTAATAATTTGAAGGATTAGTTGTTTTAACGGAATTCATGTAACCAATATATTTTATATTATAATTTATATTTATGGCTAATAATATGATCTTGGTGGCGTTACCATTTCTGACTATGGTTTTCTTGTACATGTAGCTTGGCGAGGTCGGGTGGGCGGGTGTTTGACTGGCAGACAAATGTCTGCAAATGGCGATATATAAGATATTGATCGAGTTAAAGAGCAGTCGGAGTTACTGCCCTTAATAATTTCATTTTCATGAATTCTGATCGCTATCGCCAGTGTATGATAGCCAGTTACAATTAAAGCATTTTCAACCCAAGCTTATACACGTTTGCCGTAGCACGTTTGCCGTAGCTACGAAACTCGACTTCGCGTTATAATATTGATCATACCTTATCTTATTTTATCTTTTGATTCTGGCTTTGTCATTATCCTCCTAAAAGTTTTCCATAACCATTCACGGAACCATAATGTCGATTAAATTACTCCTCACCAAAGCTCATAAAAGGCAGGCATGAGCATTTAAAATGTGCAAAAACTCGATGTGAGGATAGGTGTGAAAATATATGAAACTCTCTTAAGTCGTAAGGATATTGCTTGTTGATGTTGTTATTTGCACGATGCATCTGTTGCAGTTCTTGTGGGAGAATGTTAAATCATAGATCATTCTCATTAAAGGTATTTTGGAGGGAAAAAAATCCGAGTTGAATCATTGAAATAACAAGACAGTCAATGACTGTGGGGTCGCTCACCAGACTGTAAAGACGGAGAAGACTGGGACTCTGGAGACTACAATAGTCAGTATGTTGTTATAACGTTATTAATATTTAAAATTAAAAAAAATATTTCATAAAAAAAAAATTGAGCAACTAGTAAAATGTAAATGTTTTTTTCCTCCATATAAAATGTTGTTTTTTTTGGTTGAATTTAGTAAGAATTTAAATCTAAAAAAAATCTTTTTTTTTTTTTTTTTTTAAAGATATTGACCCTGGTCTGTCCATGTTTGTGCCCCAGTGACCCCTTTTAAACAAATCTGAACCCCAGTAAACCAAGGATCATCCAAACCAAATATAAGTCTAATAGGCACAATGGTTCTTAAGAAGTTGTTTTAAGAATTACTATGGAGGGAAAGAGTTATGGCCCTGGCTTCGCAACTATTTGACTTGGTGACCTCATTTTAACAAATCTGAATGAGTCACCTAGTGAACATCCACACCATATATGAACCCATTTGGTATTATGTGTCTAGAGAAGATGTTTAAACAATTTTTGATGGACGATGGAAGAGGAGTGATGACTATACCTGGTAGCTCCAGCGGAGTCTTTGACTCCGGTGAGCTTAAAACTATAATCAGTACCAAACTTGAAATAAGTTTGTCTTATGGAAGAGGTTAAAAGTTTTTGGAGTTATTGGCTGATTCTTAAAACTTATAAAGCTGTCTCTATTAGAAATAGTCTCAATCAACAAATGGTGGTCCACACACACTACAGAACCATTTATAGGGTTGAAATTAATTCACTGAAAGGAAGTGTTAAAACTCTATAAATGACAGACCTACCATTTGAACAAAGTAATAGTTTATATGAGTAGAGACTGAAGGCTCCTGGGAATACATTTGACACTCAATTCCAAAATTAATTACCAAAACAAAACCTGTCTGGTCTGGCTAGAGAGAGAGAGCTGTGTGCTTGTTGATACTGCACTGTCAGATTTGGCATGTGGATAATTGATTATCAACAGAGTGGACTGGTATGCTGACCTGTAGTATTAATAATTTCACTGTAAGAGATAGCATTCTAGCATATGCACAGGGTGTATTGTATTGTGACTGTGAAAGATATTTAAAACAAGCGTTTGATAACAGGGATGCTAGAAGCAGCAATGGGCAAGGGTGAGGGGCTTCTTTAATATATGTGTCTTTAATAATTAACTTAAAAAAATATATGATTGATATAAATAAAAAAAAATTATTTAAAAAAAAAAAAAAATTCAAATGAGCAAGAAGTTCAATCAAAATTTTTGTTTAAAGAGTTATCTCCCTGGCTCTGCCACTATTTGACCCAGTGATCCCATTTCAACAAATCTGAACCCCAGTCACACAAGGACCCTCCATACCAAATATAAGCTAAATCGGCCCAATGGTTCTTGAGAAGAAGTCCTTTTAAGAATTACCAGGCAGAAATAGAGTTATGCCCTTCTTTCGCAACTATTTGACCCAGTGACCTCATTTGAACAAATCTGAATGTGAGCCAGCTAGGGAATATCCACACCAAATATGAACCCATTCGGACTTATGGTTCCGAAGAAGATGTTTAAAGAATTGTTGACGGACGGACGGACGGCGGACGAGGAGTGATGACTACCGGAGACTTCGTCTCAGGTGACTCAAAACGCCCAAAAGAAAAATGGTTGTTGGTGGCCATTTGGTCCTTTTTGACTGACATTTTGTCAATGGCCATGTTTTTTTAGAGGTTACCATGGCAACCGTCGACCCTCCCTTGATTGGCACGATAACCAGGCCGACAAAGCATTATATCAGAATGCCACACACAAAGTTTTGTGATTTTGTCTCGGGGGGCACCTTGCTATTGACCCTATACATTCCGGTAGTGGTCGTTGAAGCTGAATTTTGGGATCAACCCGGAAAAAAATTGGATACAAGCTGATTTTTTATATCATTCGGGGCGGAAAAGCATCAGGAACAAGCCGAACATAATATCCAAATTCTGCAAAATCAGCTTTTGGTGAAACTTTGTTATCCAAGATGGCTTCCAACATGGTTGCCTATTTTACATCAGTTTTCGAAATAAGTCATTATACGATATATTGTGTCATCAGAATTACTTAGTTATACCAGTTTGTGTGGAATTAGAGTAAGGAAGCAAATAGACACGGACAGAAAGTAACACAATCGCGGCCATGAAATGGCTGTCAAAATGGCCGCAACTCCAAGCCATACCACGAAGAAAGCAACATATTGGATAACCACATATGAGTGAAATACGTCTTGGTAATAAACAAGTCGGTTGTTAAATATCGTTAAAGGTACACAGATCATTAAAACAGATCCATCCGAATGATGTAAAGGTCACTGCAACGCATGTTAAACCCCCAATGATTTAAGTCTTCCAAAGTTCGGGTTTTCTGCTTATCCCAACACCCACTGGCGGGCCACAAATATTAATTTTGGGAATGCAATACGCGAAGTAATGTTTCACCACGTGGTAACAACGCATGGTAGTTACATTCGGCATGATGCTTAATTGTTGAACATAACGCAGAAACTGATGAGTATTCATACACTTGTGGTATAAATACAACTTATATTTCCAGAATTTTCAGCAATCTCCGTGATAATATAACAATAACATGATTTTTGAGGGCGTTATGGTTTATTAACGGCCCGGCTGGAATGATTAACAGCCCAAGGGCCTATTAGCGGCCCGAGACGAAGTCGAGGGACGCTAATAGGCCCGAGGGCTGTTAATCATTCCAGAGGGCCGTTAATAAACCATAATGCCCGATGAAATCATGTTATTACTATTATTACCACAGTTTTGGACATTTGACCCATTTGAGGATTTAGTGGGAAATGAAGTAGATTAAGAGAGAAATATTTTCAAGAACATTTAAGTTTGATATCATTTGACTTGTCAGCTGACACGGACTGACGGAGTCTCGAAAATAGGACAGGGGAAACCCCAGCATTGGAGACGAGTAACAACGAATGAGAGGTTGACAGCTAAAAGTATCAATGCATACTTACGCTTGATACAATAATTCAATCATATAGCGTGAATTCCAATCATAAAACCACTTTTGTGTCGAGGAAATCGGATACATCTTCCCATTATTTTCTTGAAATAAACACGCCATAATAATCGGAAGTTGAAGGGACGTAACTCTCGCGATAATAAACGAGATCTATAGTTTCCGGGCGGCGGGCCGATATTGAACTAGGCTTCTCATTATCGGCCCGCGGCCCGCTGTTTTGGTAACAATACGCTATTTGGAACGCCCCGAAAAAGATTATCAATGGCCTAGAGAACGCCCTATAAAGTGGTAATAATAAACCATATAGTGTGGTCGTGGTACGCAAAAAAAGGGGTTGACCCAGAAGAAATTGGTAAAGAAGCGATCTCGGTGTCATTCAACGCGGGAGAATCTCTGCTACAACATATCCAAAATCCGATAAAATCCGCTTTGGGCAAAATCCAGAATCCAAGATGGCGTCCAACATGGCCGCCTTTAGTCAAAAGAGATTCTGACTGAGATTAATTCGACATAATGAGAACAAATGTTGCCATATTTATACAAATGTAAACATTTTTGCGAAGGTAAAGTATTATGCCACATATCTATAGAAAAAATGGAACCCCTCACCCCAGATGGCTGCCAAAATGGCGCCTAAACTCGAAAATTTGAAGTTTTTGCTTAATATCTTAAAGATCAATTCCTGTTGTTTGATAATGGTTCAGACTGGCGACATTGATTAGGCTTATTCGTGTTAATTCATCATTGGAGCAATGAAAGATACCATAAATGGGGTCCCAGACTCTACACCCTCAAATATTTGATTTTACAGAACGCGGTATAAAATCCAACAAAAATCGCCATTGGGATTCCAGTCATATATCAACAAGAAATGGACAGAACTGTACAATGTAAGTTGGGCATACCATTATCTATAAATACTCCAATTCAATGAAACCCAAATTGGCGCTTTGTCTTAAAATGGCTGCCAAAATGGTGGTCACAATATGGAAAATGGCAGATATTTAGAATGGTCGTCAGAGGGTTAGACCCAGAAGGAATTGTAAAGAAGCGGTTTTGTTGTCATTCGACGCGGAAGAATCTCGTGTATAACATATCCAAAATCCGCTAATATCCGCTTTGGGGAAAATACAGAATTCAAGATGGCGTCCAATAATAATGAAAATGGCAAATATGTAGTTATTCACGAAAACCCATTCGACAAAACGCCAATTCGCCACCAATACACATCATTGATTGAAATCAGTGTTTTTTGTGGGTACGAGTAGCCAATCACGATTCAAAATGCTAAGATGGCTACCAAAATGGCCACCGAAAATTGTCGAAATTTAAGTTCTGCTCAGAGGAAAGCCGAAACAACACTTCGGTTGTGAGCGAACGATGACAGACCTATTAAACGTGTTGCCAATAATCTACTACCACAATCAGTTCAGCCCGAAATGTTCCAACTAAGCAGTATCTACTGCAGGATACAACACGATGTCCACTTATTACGAGGGACTATCTGGAAATTAAATAAAAAGAAATTAAATTGCTACGAATCTGGATTATTTGAAAACACAGTGTCAATATTTCTACTTATAACGACAGTCCGGAAGCATCATGCTCTAATGTGTTTTCCAGTGCTGGCGAAAGTGAAAAGGACAGGAGGGAAAAGCGAATAATCTGGGGTTTACTTAATTGGTGGGCAAGTTGGTTATCGGAGCTGGGGAGTTTCAAAGTAATATTATTTTCTTCAATATCAAGAGGAAATATGAAATTCGCACGTATATTGTATACCCTTCACACTCCATGTGACAATTCCGTGTCATGCGATTGTGGGTATATACATGTGGATAGAAACATTCTAGTAAATATATAGACGCACCGATATCTTCTACACATTTAGTGAATTATTTCATCAATGATATGTAGACACAATGTGCGCCACGGCTGGATCTGACCCGTAGGCGTAAAGGTATCAACCATTTAGCTTGATGAACTGGTATTTCAAGGTTGTCATTGGATAGAAATGCCACATGAACATGGTGATTAACAACATGTTTGTCTAAGAAATGTGAACAATGAACATGTTATTTTCCGGATGCTAGACAATCAAACTGCCACATAAGGCGTTCATCCATGCTCATCAGAGCACGAGATATGTGCAAATTAATGACACGAAAACTATTTCATGCGGACGACGTACTCTAGACCTACATCCAACGTCATTTCCTATTAACTTTTGTTTGTACGGACGGTTTCGAGGTTTGAAAATCCCGCTTGTCCAAGAAAACCTCCACATACTTACGGAGTCGATGTGTAAACAATGTATGGGGATAGTTTCTTCATACATATATGTATTTGGCACACGTATTTTCTAGAACATAAGAGATCACCATTTACCGGAGAGTTGATATCTGGGAAGAGATCAGAGTAAAACTACTTTTATTACATGTCGAAATGGGGAATCCATGGGCTACATTTAGTTCCAGCTTGAAACTTGAAAATGATGGCCGAGCCCGAATAGTTAATATTTCGTCGCATCAGTGCTATAATGTAACCCACATTTTCAATTTTCCGAGAAAATGAAGGTTGAAGTTTTTAGACAACATTTCTCCTAATGTTGACAAAGCATGACGTACAGTACAAGGCCCGTGGTTTTTTCAAAACCACGCGTGGCCAACATTTTAACACGGAAAAAACACGGAAAAATAGCGCGTGGTCTTAGCGTGGTCAACTTCAGAAAAATGGCCAGCGTGTTCAAAAACGGTTCGAACACGGCGTGTACATGCCGTGGTCACCCGAGTTCACGCCGTGGTCATCCGTGTTGAAGTCGTGTTCTTAGCGTGATCAATTACGGCAAAATGGCCAGCGTGTTCAAAAACGGTCTGAACACGGCGTGTACAAGCCGTGGTCATCTGAGTGCACGCCGTGGTCATCCGTGTTGAAGTCGTGTTCATGCCGTGTTAATAGCGTGGTCAGCCGTGTTTACGGCGTGGTCTGCACCCCAATGCAGAGCGGCACCTACTCTTTTCAGGGACAGTGCGGGATGTGTGAATAATCCGCGACATCAAAGAGTTGCCGCAGTATTACTTGCGGTAGGATTTTTACGGGTATATTTGGCCCGGATTGATTTCGTCAGTGAATAAAGAATTGTCAGATAAAATCTTTTATAATAAAAAACAATTTCATATTTTGAATTATATATATATATATATATATATTTGTTTATTTGTGTCTTCATGGCCTTTATATCCGTGTCATGTTTTGTTGTCGAATTTTATTTTAGTTGGCATTAATATTTTCTTGTGTTTGTTCATATTACATGTACGCAAATGGTTTCGGTAGTTTGTGCGGCGATATCGTGTTCTAACAAATGGCAGAAAAATTGGATATAACATTACAAAAATTCGGTGTGACTAATTACCGCCCGGGACCGCCCGGGACCGCCCGGGACCGCCCGGGGACCGCCCGGGACCGCGCGGGTGGCCCCACGGGCCCATGGACACAATATATCGACGTTATAACGTAGCGACATGCCACCTGAGGGCAACATAGAAAAATTTACTCGCTCGCTCGTCGCCGGCCGGTCATATTAACCCCACAAATGCCGATATTGGCTAAAAGAGCCTGGGAGATTACGGGTGTCTTCGTGTGTTTTCAGACAGATTATTCTCGTCATTCGCGGTAGTGCAATACACCTGACTGTTAATTACATATATTGACTCGTTGACGCGTCCACGGCCGATGTTATTAACCCCTCAAAATACGGTAAAATAGTGTATAAACAAAAGAACCTTGGGACCGCCCGGGACCACCCGGGCGACCCCATGGGCCCGTGGATACTATATCTCGACGTTATAACGTGGCGACATACCGCACGAGGTCATCCTAGAAAATGTTACTCGCTCGCTCGACTCCGGCCGGTGTTATTAACCCCTCAAAATCCGATAAAATGGTATATAAACAAAAAGAACATTGGGACCGCCCGGGACCGACCGGGAGGCCCCATGGGAACGTGGACACTATATCTCGACGTTATAACGTATAGTGGAGCAGCTGGGACCAGACTTGGGCGTTATTTTTCGAGTTAAACCAAGTGGAAGAGTAACAAACTGAATTATTCATCAAAATGTCCGTATTGATACAGCGGATAACATGCCGGTGTTGGCTTTTCGTGTAGTGTTGTACGGTTTCTTATTTTGGGGTAAAATAGGCTTTTTCGTGAATCAAACCAGTGAAAAATGGAATCCAGCTGCCTAAATAACATTTACATCTATTTTTGGATGCAAACACCACTAAACAATAGAGGTTGGACATGTTCACATTTTGTAAAATAATTTTGGCGTATGTAAATGTTCTAGGGTTCGTTTTTGGGGTAAAAACATTTTTTTTGTAAAAAAATTAGATAATTCTGGAATCCGCCACAACAAGTTATGCATTATTAATTCATTCCATTTTATAAAAAAAATCCCAGTTTCAATGTTAAAAAATTAAGTGTTAGATGAAGATAATAAATTAACAATGCGCTTTTGGAATAAGGCAGGTTCTATGGTTACCAGGATAATCTGATTTGAATTAATAAAATCAATGAAAACTGGAATTGAGAACTCTGAGTAGCATCCCCTTGTATTTCTGTATAGGCCCTACACATGTATTAGCGGGGACCGGAATCGGTACTTATTCGAATTGGATCATGTGAAAGAGTAACACGATTAGTTATGTATCAAAAGTTTCATATTGGTACAGCAGATAACATGCCGGTGTTGCCTGGTAAAATAGGCTTTTTCGTGAATGAAACCAGTGAGAAATGGAATCCAGCTACCTAAATAACATTTACGTCAATTTGTGGATAGGAACGCAACTAAACAATAGAGGGGGACATGTTCACATTTTCTAAGATAATTTTGGAGTATGTCAATGCTCCAGGGTTCGTTTTTGGGGTAAAAACAGCTTTTTTGTCAAAAATGAGAGAATTCTGGGATCGATCACAACATGATATGCATCATTAATTATTGTGCATGCCATTTATAAAAAAAAACAGCTTCGTTTGTCAACAATTCAGATGTATGTAATATATATAATAAGGCGTTGTTGGAATAAAGCAGAATCAATGGTTACCAGGGTTATTTGTGTTTATTTATTAATAAAATCAGTGAAAACTGGAATCGAGCTATCGGAACAACACACCCTCCCTTATTTCTATATATCAACTGGCACTATATATGGAATCGACCATTAGTCGAATTAAATTATGTGGAAGAGTAACAAGACGGATAATATATCAACATACTAGTCTTGATAGAGCTCATAACATGTGGATGTTACCTTCAAATGAAATGTTGTACGATTGTTTATTTTTTTTTTGGATTAAATAGGCTTTTTCGTAAATGGAAACAGAGAAAAATGGAATCCAACTGCCTAAATAACATTTTCATCTATTTCTGTTTAGGAATTTAACTAAATAACAAAGTGTGATCATGTTCACCTACATTAAGATAATTATCGGGTCCGCCAATTTTCTGGGAATCGATTTTCGGGTAAAATATGCTGTTTTGTGTGAAACATGAGAGAATTGTGGAATCATCACAACAAGATAGTAAACATTAATGCAGACATTTCTTATTATAGCAATTCCCAGTTTTATCAAATTATAGTTTAAGATTTTTATATGGAATCCGGGTCTCTGAATAGCCCAGAACTCGACAGAAGGTTGTATTATACCCCGCAACAAAGTTGTGGGGGTGTACTGGGATAAGCTTGACCGTCAATCCGTCGTCCGTCCGTCGTCCGTGGACACAAATTTGTCCTGAGTTTTTCTCAGTCGTTTTTCTCAGTCCGAGTTTTATTCCTACATATTTAGGTCAATGTTTTTGAAACTTGCCATATATCTTTAGTACAATGGGAACCTGTGACCTGCGATTATGACGTCTGTCCGACTTTTTTTTGTGGAGTTATTTCCAATATAATGCAAAGTGCATATTTACTACATATGTCGCACATCTTCAATTTGTCGAGAATGGATTAATAACACAAAAACACATACTGCGATTGACTTTGATTTCGTTGGCATAAATTTTCGTCGTTTGTTATCAAAAGGCTTTTTCGACGGTACATGAATTCGTGGATCAGATATCATTTTTATGCACATCAACAGGTCCTACAATAGCAGCTGCATGACAAAAATGATGTGTGTACTATTGTGAAATTAGACCCCAATGTATTCCTGCGCTGAAAGCACATCACGCAGTCATTACCATAACAGCTACCAGCTTCATTTCAAACGTTGGCCAAGTAGGTATTTATTGTATTATGTAGTCTGTAGTTTACTGGTAAACAAATAGCATATTAAAGAAATCAATGCATTGATCATTGTTATACAAACTATGATAGCCGAGATCAGATTATGTAGCATATCAATTTCGTTTCGGTGAATGAATGATATATGTATTGAAGAAGATTACGCTTCATCTCGTCTTCTGTGTTTTTCTATACATATATTTTACGGCTTTTAGAAAACAGACCTTAATGTCCGATCTTTATTTCCATCTCGTATATTATATGGGTTTTTTGTTCATTCAACACAACAGTCGATTATTTTGTTGGTTGTTGATTTCGTGGTTGAGCAAAACCACGAAATCAACGAATAACAGACCCCCACGAATTAAAGGTACTCAATCCGAACAGAGGGTCTCCATCTCAACAGATTCCAACAACAACAATCCGATCAGAGGGTCTTATATTACTATTTCTTTGGCTTTGGGGGTAAACAAATATTTGATTCGAGTCGAGGAACCCACCAAACAAAGCTCAGAGTTATTAGATATTGATTTTAGAAATTTGTTAGTTTCTCGAGATGAGTACTAATAATTGCCGTCAGTTTCGTAACCTGCGCGAGATGTGTACACCAAAACACAATTCAAACAGACAAGGATGGATAACTCTAAAATCAAGAGGTAATAATAACGCAATTTTGACTGTGTTCTGGGCCAGAAAGTATTCCCGATAATGAAAAATAATAGATTTCTAAAATCGATATCTAACAAATCTGAGGTTTGATGGGTGACTTCCTCGACTCGAATCAAATATTTTTGACCCCCAAAGCCATTAAAATAGTAATTGAGAGGAGTTTGATCGGATTGAGTACCTTTGAGGTTGTTCGATCTGGTATGTAATTATTACTAATTAACGTTTGAAAAAAATACAGGTCAAGTTCAAACGAAAATGGATCACGGCCTGATGATTTTTGACAGAGTTATGCATCTTTTCACACTCAGAAATAATTTCTGTAATCCGGATGATAACTTGAACATAATTTCTTGTTAGTGGGTAAACGGTTTACAGTTCAGAAAACACAGGTCAAGTTGGAATGTTGTCATGATTCAATGATTTTGATGAAGTTATGCGCCTTTGTTCTTCTTAAGGATCATCATACTGGTGATGCCTAAATGATAACTTGACCAAACTTCAAAATAAACTTTTGATATATGGTATATGTTCCACCTTTGAGAACACACAGGTCATAGTCAAGATGGAATCAAATCTTTCCACAATTCGGACCTTTTTTCTTATTCGTAGCCAACGCCAATAAAGTCACATCTTAAGCGGACGCGGGCTCACCAACATTTTTTATTTCATAACTTGTATACGCAAATGGGCCACAGTCATCCTTATGCATGGGATGTTATTGGTGGGGCGGATAGATGAAAATTAGTGCATGTTATGGTAAAAGTGCAACATTTGGCACACATCTGAAACACATGAATAGTAATTTTGGATATCATTCCAAGCTGGAAAATTGTCATGGTTGACATGGCAACCATTTTGGTGAAAACGCCTGTTTTCCTCCCATTTTAAGCCATTGTAAATTGCGGTTGACCAGTAACTGCGAGAAACACTGCTCAGTTTGTAGCTATGTTAGTCGGACATGTATCAGACTGTATACCCGTTGACAACATTATCTTATATATTATGGGTAAATTCAAAATGGCGGATTAAATGGCAGCCATTTGATCGAAAATTGCACTTTAAGTTATGTATTCATTGTATTGCTGTATCCCAATTGTAGTGGAATGTGTGTACATTGTTTTTTATTTCAAACGTAAAATTTGCATAGACAAAACACCAATCCATGACTCCCGGCTATGGGTCATGTGTCAGGAAAAAACCTGTTTCCATGTCAACGATATCATATATGCACATACTAATCAGCTAATATGTTGTTCTAATGACCATTAATGAGACAACACAACAAGCATCTTCGTGATACAAAATTATTTCAGTATTGATTCGAAGTCTTTACCCATTCATTACATATATACTCATATTGTCTTTTGAAGGATCGAGAAACCATGCTCGAATTTTATTTAGTATACTCCTTGACAACCGTTTGTATATAACTGAATACTCTCATTTGACTGTTAAAGGGTGTTCAATGTAAATGTCTTTAGGGACAGACTGACATTCGAAAATATAGATATAGATTAGTATATCTGAAGTAGTTTTCGACATATTACTATTATGATCGGAGGAATATCCCAAAATCTATGAAAATTTAACTTAATCTTGGCATTTAAGTGCCCATGTATATGACATTGAATCCAGTCACCGAATACCAGCGGTGCTATAGCTCACCAGCTAAAACCTTCCGACGTACATCAGAAAGCGCACGAGGCTTTCGTACACATGTACTACAGAACACACCTACTCTAATGTTCCTTCCTAGCGACCTGCGCGTACGTGTTTTGTCTGTATACATGGTGTTGCATACATCTAGGTCAAAATGTAACTCACACCATAATGAAACGCCCATGCACGTATAGAAGGTGACATCACAAAGTGAACCGAGAAATTTATGATACCCTCACTTTGATCATTATTTGAAATGAAATCCCGATATAAACACACTATCTCACAAATAAACTAACGCCGGCATTCCATCTATTGTTGTCTTGGCGTCTTCTAGTAGTAAAGATTGTTCACCAACAATGTCTTCATATTTACGATGATACATGATGCTCGAGCATTTAATCTGAAATTTCAAAATGAACTGCATATCGTATTTATGTGAAATGCAGGTGCACCTATTTATTATGACACTGTCTTGTTAAGCTTTCATAACAGTTTAGGTTGACAGTCAGAAATGTGGATGCGCATGCGGATCGGTACACAATAATATGAACCTTATGTGAGCCCCTCTCCCTGGAAAACAGCTGCTAGTAAATATGAATATGGCTATTTTACGGGAGCTGGTAAATTAAGGTGGCGTTGTGATCCTTTGGAGAACAGTGCCCCAAATTGCATAGATGTCCGTCGACACACAAGGAGCACCGTCCTCCAGACAGAGTGATATCATTTTTTCAGGATTGGGTTGCTTTATAATTTGGCTTTGAACCCAGTTTCTGGCGGAAAATGGTGTGAATGTTATGAGAATTGTGATACGGCCTGCAGGTAAGTAGGATGATTGGACTGTCTCAAAATGACGCACATTCAGGTTATCGCTGTAGCATGGGATACCAAATAGGATATCAGTTAACTAAAAAAAAACTATCTATCCGTCCACGTATCTCAATTTGACTCAACCGTCCGTCTGTGCGTGCGTCAATAATTTGATTGAGCACACCATACATGCTACAGCTCTCAACCAATCGTCACCACACGGCATATGAATCTTCGGTGTAATCTAATATGAAACGTACGTGACACAACCATACACGCTGAGCCTCGAATTTATAAGATAAATAGCTCAGATAGTTATTGAGAAGTCGTTTTAAGAATTACTATGGAGGGAAAGAGTTATGGCCCTGGCTTCACAACTATTTGACCCAGTTGCCTCATTTGAACAAATCTGAATATGAGTCACCGAGGGAACTTCCACACCAAATATGAACATATTCGGTTGTATTGTTCCGGAGAAGATGTTTAAGGAATTGTTGACGGACGGATGGACGGACGAAGGACGATGAGTGATGACTATAGCTCCACCGGAGACTTCGTCTCAGGTGAGCTAAAAAGTGATTTCCCCAAAAATCTCGGCTCGCACAGATTTTGGTGTGGTTATCTCAGTTTCGTTATTGCTTTATTTTAGTGTATCTCATGTTTCGATAATGGTTGACAGAATTCATGCATTTGTGACCTTCAGTCAGAATATTGTTTTCCATCTGAAATCCATTTACGACCAAACCGCAGTGCATTATATGTGGTATTTATTATATAGAACACTTAAATTATAGGTATAATATATGAGCAAACGTAAACGTAATTTGCGAGCACGATTTTCATTGTTATGAGGTTAATGGAAGAGGTGTGTATCGTTTGCATGATTTGGCAAGAATATTTTAAGTTACACCAAGTATCATGGTTATAAAACCTACACCTAGAATCCTAGATGTGTTCATGTATTTGTGTTTCGGCATGCAGCCCAACAAAATTTCACTTAATACTCTTGTTTACACATTGGTTCATTTATTTCATAAAAATAAGTTTTGGCCTGTTTTACAGAAAAAGCAATTGGTTGCAACCTGAATATTGGCATATTATCATGATTTAGAGGGGGCAAAAGGCCTTTTTCCACCCTTACTTAAGTTAAATTTGACCCTCAATTGTAAAATATGGGTTTGTGAATTTCCACTGAAATTCATAAAATGAAGCAACATTGAACATACAATAATGCGGCCACAAAAATTATAGAGTGTCTGTTTAGTTTGTTCACAACATGCTCACATACTTTACATGCCGGATGTATAGCACAACCAGAATTGAATGTTGGATTTCGACATCCAGACACAATAACCATGTCTCGGTGACTCAACAGGTGAAATCACCAAGAAATGAGAAATCAGTCAGAAACAGTGTAGACAATCAAAGAACCAAGCAAATAATTATATATCTATATAACCTGGCATATAATAAGCATTATCCAGTACTCCCTTATGTACAAAAACAATTAGTGTCTATACATGTTTCGTATTTGGCCACTGACTTCCCCCTGTGGCGACTCGATAGCGTAGTGATACCTTATTATTTCTCGACAGATGCATATGCAGAGAATTTCCTATTTACACGTATAGTGTATCTCTTCTTGACCAAACATCTTTAATTTGGCTGGTTTAACCCAACATCTCCTGAAAACATGTTACATTACAACCGTGACTTGTGAAATACTTAAAAAATACATCCTCTCCATGCATGGATCCTGCTTGAAACAACAATTTATTTACTCAAATGCCTTTCAACATTCAATTGATGTCCAAGACATCCCCCATTTATCCAATATAAATACAAATGTAGAACAAAACTGACACAAAGGCCCCCAGTCCAGTCACATATATATATATATATATTACCTCCAAAACTTATTTTATTACTCGATAAAAATATGCATTAATTATAAATAAGTTAAAGACATAGTATGCACTCTGAGTGTACTCCATGGTCATCCGTGTTGAAGTCGTGTTCATGCCGTGGTCATCCATGTTAATAGCGTCGTCAGCAGTGTTTACCCCGTGGTCTGCATCCCATTGCAGAGAGGCACCTACTCTTTTCAGGGACAGAGCGGGAGGTGTGAATAATCCGCGACATCAAAGAGTTGCCGCAGGATTACTTGCGGTAGGCTTTTTAAGGGTATATTTGGCCCGGGTCCTACTAAAACCCGACCGCACCCGACCGCACCCGACCGCACCCGACCGGACCCGACCGCACCCGACCGGACCGCCCCCAGGGGTCCGAGCGAGATGGGGTTTGCACTATCGTGTAGAATGGACCCGAATGTACCAAAGTTCCAATCCCCAAGTCGATAGCTCGAGCGGTCACGGCACTGTTAACCCCTGACTGGCGGCCGTTTCCGCCAGGTACGAGAAATCCAAAAAGGCGCCGACCGCACCTCCCCTGACTGCCTGACCACGGAAATGGACATTATATCATGAAGTGAATACCCATATGCATCCATGGGCGATCGGACAAGTCGCTAGCTGCAGCGGAAGTGAATAAATTAACCCATACGCTGCTGCCGAATTCGCTATAAATGTACGCAAAAACGCCGAAATTAACACCCGCCGACCGGACCGCCCCTGTGGGTCCGAGCGTGATGGGGTATGCACTATCGTGTAGAATGGACCCGAATGTACCATAGTTCCAATCCCCAAGTCGATAGCTCGAGCGGTCACGGCACTGTTAACCCCTGACTGGCGGCCGTTTCCGCCAGGTACGGGAAATCCAAAAAGGCGCCGACCGCACCTCCCCTGACTGCCTGACCACGGAAATGGACATTATATCATGAAGTGAATACCCCTATGCATCCATGGGCGATCGGACAAGTCGCTAGCTGCAGCGGAAGTGAATAAATAAACCCATACGCTGCTGCCGAATTCGCTATAAATGTACGCAAAAACGACGAAATTAACACCCGCCGACCGGACCGCCCCCAGGGGTCCGAGCGAGATGGGGTTTGCACTATCGTGTAGAATGGACCCGAATGTACCAAAGTTCCAATCCCCAAGTCGATAGCTCGAGCGGTCACGGCACTGTTAACCCCTGACTGGCGGCCGTTTCCGCCAGGTACGAGAAATCCAAAAAGGCGCCGACCGCACCTCCCCTGACTGCCTGACCACGGAAATGGACTTTATATCATGAAGTGAATACCCATATGCATCCATGGGCGATCGGACAAGTCGCTAGCTGCAGCGGAAGTGAATAAATTAACCCATACGCTGCTGCCGAATTCGCTATAAATGTACGCAAAAACGCCGAAATTAACACCCGCCGACCGGACCGCCCCTGTGGGTCCGAGCGTGATGGGGTATGCACTATCGTGTAGAATGGACCCGAATGTACCATAGTTCCAATCCCCAAGTCGATAGCTCGAGCGGTCACGGCACTGTTAACCCCTGACTGACGGCCGTTTCCGCCAGGTACGGGAAATCCAAAAAGGCGCCGACCGCACCTCCCCTGACTGCCTGACCACGGAAATGGACATTATATCATGAAGTGAATACCCCTATGCATCCATGGGCGATCGGACAAGTCGCTATCTGCAGCGGAAGTGAATAAATTAACCCATACGCTGCTGCCGAATTCGCTATAAATGTACGCAAAAATGCCGAAATTAACACCCGCCGACCGGACCGCCCCTATGGATCCAAGCGTGATAGGGTTTGCACTAACGTGTAGAATGGACCCGAATGTACCATAGTTCCAATCCCCAAGTCGATAGATCGAGCGGTCACGGCACTGTTAACCCCTGACTGGCGGCCGTTTCCGCCAGGTACGGGAAATCCAAAAAGGCGCCGATCGCACCTCCCCTGACTGCCTGACCACGGAAATGGACATATATCATGAAGTGAATACCCCTATGCATCCATGGGCGATCGGACAAGTCGCTAGCTGCAGCGTAAGTGAATAAATTAACCCATACGCTGCTGCCGAATTCGCTATAAATGTACGCAAAAACGCCGAAATTAACACCCGCCGACCGGACCGCCCCTGTGGGTCCGAGCGTGATGGGGTATGCACTATCGTGTAGAATGGACCCGAATGTACCATAGTTCCAATCCCCAAGTCGATAGCTCGAGCGGTCACGGCACTGTTAACCCCTGACTGACGGCCGTTTCCGCCAGGTACGGGAAATCCAAAAAGGCGCCGACCGCACCTCCCCTGACTGCCTGACCACGGAAATGGACATTATATCATGAAGTGAATACCCCTATGCATCCATGGGCGATCGGACAAGTCGCTATCTGCAGCGGAAGTGAATAAATTAACCCATACGCTGCTGCCGAATTCGCTATAAATGTACGCAAAAATGCCGAAATTAACACCCGCCGACCGGACCGCCCCTATGGATCCAAGCGTGATAGGGTTTGCACTAACGTGTAGAATGGACCCGAATGTACCATAGTTCCAATCCCCAAGTCGATAGATCGAGCGGTCACGGCACTGTTAACCCCTGACTGGCGGCCGTTTCCGCCAGGTACGGGAAATCCAAAAAGGCGCCGATCGCACCTCCCCTGACTGCCTGACCACGGAAATGGACATATATCATGAAGTGAATACCCCTATGCATCCATGGGCGATCGGACAAGTCGCTAGCTGCAGCGTAAGTGAATAAATTAACCCATACGCTGCTGCCGAATTCGCTATAAATGTACGCAAAAACGCCGAAATTAACACCCGCCGACCGGACCGCCCCTGTGGGTCCGAGCGTGATGGGGTATGCACTATCGTGTAGAATGGACCCGAATGTACCATAGTTCCAATCCCCAAGTCGATAGATCGAGCGGTCACGGCACTGTTAACCCCTGACTGGCGGCCGTTTCCGCCAGGTACGGGAAATCCAAAAAGGCGCCGACCGCACCTCCCCTGACTGCCTGACCACGGAAATGGACATTATATCATGAAGTGAATACCCCTATGCATCCATGGGCGATCGGACAAGTCGCTAGCTGCAGCGGGAGTGAATAAATTAACCCATACGCTGCTGCCGAATTCGCTATAAATGTACGCAAAAACGACGAAATTAACACCCGCCGACCGGACCGCCCCCAGGGGTCCGAGCGAGATGGGGTTTGCACTATCGTGTAGAATGGACCCGAATGTACCATAGTTCCAATCCCCAAGTCGATAGCTCGAGCGGTCACGGCACTGTTAACCCCTGACTGGCGGCCGTTTCCGCCAGGTACGGGAAATCCAAAAAAGGCGCCGACCGCACCTCCCCTGACTGCCTGACCACGGAAATGGACATTATATCATGAAGTGAATACCCCTATGCATCCATGGGCGATCGGACAAGTCGCTAGCTGCAGCGTAAGTGAATAAATTAACCCATACGCTGCTGCCGAATTCGCTATAAATGTACGCAAAAACGCCGAAATTAACACCCGCCGACCGGACCGCCCCTGTGGGTCCGAGCGTGATGGGGTATGCACTATCGTGTAGAATGGACCCGAATGTACCATAGTTCCAATCCCCAAGTCGATAGATCGAGCGGTCACGGCACTGTTAACCCCTGACTGGCGGCCGTTTCCGCCAGGTACGGGAAATCCAAAAAGGCGCCGACCGCACCTCCCCTGACTGCTTGACCACGGAAATGGACATTATATCATGAAGTGAATACCCCTATGCATCCATGGGCGATCGGACAAGTCGCTAGCTGCAGCGGGAGTGAATAAATTAACCCATACGCTGCTGCCGAATTCGCTATAAATGTACGCAAAAACGCCGAAATTAACACCCGCCGACCGGACCGCCCCTGTGGGTCCGAGCGTGATGGGGTATGCACTATCGTGTAGAATGGACCCGAATGTACCATAGTTCCAATCCCCAAGTTGATAGATCGAGCGGTCACGGCACTGTTAACCCCTGACTGGCGGCGGTTTCCGCCAGGTACGGGAAATCCAAAAAGGCGCCGACCGCACCTCCCCTGACTGCCTGACCACGGAAATGGACATTATATCATGAAGTGAATACCCATATGCATCCATGGGCGATCGGACAAGTCGCTAGCTGCAGCGGGAGTGAATAAATTAACCCATACGCTGCTGCCGAATTCGCTATAAATGTACGCAAAAACGACGAAATTAACACCCGCCGACCGGACCGCCCCCAGGGGTCCGAGCGAGATGGGGTTTGCACTATCGTGTAGAATGGACCCGAATGTACCAAAGTTCCAATCCCCAAGTCGATAGCTCGAGCGGTCACGGCACTGTTAACCCCTGACTGGCGGCCGTTTCCGCCAGGTACGGGAAATTCGAAAAGGCGCCGACCGCACCTCCCCTGACTGCCTGACCACGGAAATGGACATTATATCATGAAGTGAATACCCCTATGCATCCATGGGCGATCGGACAAGTCGCTAGCTGCAGCGGAAGTGAATAAATAAACCCATACGCTGCTGCCGAATTCGCTATAAATGTACGCAAAAACGACGAAATTAACACCCGCCGACCGGACCGCCCCCAGGGGTCCGAGCGAGATGGGGTTTGCACTATCGTGTAGAATGGACCCGAATGTACCAAAGTTCCAATCCCCAAGTCGATAGCTCGAGCGGTCACGGCACTGTTAACCCCTGACTGGCGGCCGTTTCCGCCAGGTACGGGAAATCCGAAAAGGCGCCGACCGCACCTCCCCTGACTGCCTGACCACGGAAATGGACATTATATCATGAAGTGAATACCCATATGCATCCATGGGCGATCGGACAAGTCGCTAGCTGCAGCGGAAGTGAATAAATTAACCCATACGCTGCTGCCGAATTCGCTATAAATGTACGCAAAAATGCCGAAATTAACACCCGCCGACCGGACCGCTCCTATGAGTCCGAGCGTGATGGGGTTTGCACTAACGTGTAGAATGGACCCGAATGGACCATAGTTCCAACCCCCAAGTCGATAGCTCGGGTGGATATGGCACTGTTAACCGCTAATTTGCGACCGGTTCCACGGGTTTATTTATTCACTTCCGCTGCAGCTAGCGACTTGTCCGATCGCCCATGGATGCATAGGGGTATTCACTTCATGATATAATGTCCATTTCCGTGGTCAGGCAGTCAGGGGAGGTGCGGTCGGCGCCTTTTTGGATTTCCCGTACCTGGCGGAAACGGCCGCCAGTCAGGGGTTAACAGTGCCGTGACAGCTCGAGCTATCGACTTGGGGATTGGAACTATGGTACATTCGGGTCCATTCTACACGATAGTGCATACCCCATCACGCTCGGACCCACAGGGGCGGTCCGGTCGGCGGGTGTTAATTTCGGCGTTTTTGCGTACATTTATAGCGAATTCGGCAGCAGCGTATGGGTTAATTTATTCACTTCCGCTGCAGCTAGCGACTTGTCCGATCGCCCATGGATGCATATGGGTATTCACTTCATGATATAATGTCCATTTCCGTGGTCAGGCAGTCAGGGGAGGTGCGGTCGGCGCCTTTTCGGATTTCCCGTACCTGGCGGAAACGGCCGCCAGTCAGGGGTTAACAGTGCCGTGACCGCTCGAGCTATCGACTTGGGGATTGGAACTTTGGTACATTCGGGTCCATTCTACACGATAGTGCAAACCCCATCTCGCTCGGACCCATAGGGGCGGTCCGGTCGGCGGGTGTTAATTTCGGCATTTTTGCGTACATTTATAGCGAATTCGGCAGCAGCGTATGGGTTAATTTATTCACTTCCGCTGCAGCTAGCGTCTTGTCCGATCGCCCATGGATGCATATGGGTATTCACTTCATGATATAATGTCCATTTCCGTGGTCAGGCAGTCAGGGGAGGTGCGGTCGGCGCCTTTTCGGATTTCCCGTACCTGGCGGAAACGGCCGCCAGGCAGGGGTTAACAGTGCCGTGACCGCTCGAGCTATCGACTTGGGGATTGGAACTTTGGTACATTCGGGTCCATTCTACACGATAGTGCAAACCCCATCTCGCTCGGACCCATAGGGGCGGTCCGGTCGGCGGGTGTTAATTTCGGCGTTTTTGCGTACATTTATAGCGAATTCGGCAGCAGCGTATGGGTTAATTTATTCACTTCCGCTGCAGCTAGCGACTTTTCCGATCGCCCATGGATGCATATGGGTATTCACTTCATGATATAATGTCCATTTCCGTGGTCAGGCAGTCAGGGGAGGTGCGGTCGGCGCCTTTTCGGATTTCCCGTACCTGGCGGAAACGGCCGCCAGTCAGGGGTTAACAGTGCCGTGACCGCTCGATCTATCGACTTGGGGATTGGAACTATGGTACATTCGGGTCCATTCAACACGATAGTGCAAACCCCATCTCGCTCGGACCCATAGGGGCGGTCCGGTCGGCGGGTGTTAATTTCGGCGTTTTTGCGTACATTTATAGCGAATTCGGCAGCAGCGTATGGGTTAATTTATTCACTTCCGCTGCAGCTAGCGACTTTTCCGATCGCCCATGGATGCATATGGGTATTCACTTCATGATATAATGTCCATTTCCGTGGTCAGGCAGTCAGGGGAGGTGCGGTCGGCGCCTTTTCGGATTTCCGTACCTGGCGGAAACGGCCGCCAGTCAGGGGTTAACAGTGCCGTGACCGCTCGAGCTATCGACTTGAGGATTGGAACTATGGTACATTCGGGTCCATTTTACACGTTAGTGCAAACCCCATCACGATCGGACCCATAGGGGCGGTCCGGTCGGCGGGTGTTAATTTCGGCATTTTTGCGTACATTTATAGCGAATTCGGCAGCAGCGTATGGGTTAATTTATTCACTTCCGCTGCAGCTAGCGTCTTGTCCGATCGCCCATGGATGCATATGGGTATTCACTTCATGATATAATGTCCATTTCCGTGGTCAGGCAGTCAGGGGAGGTGCGGTCGGCGCCTTTTCGGATTTCCCGTACCTGGCGGAAACGGCCGCCAGTCAGGGGTTAACAGTGCCGTGACCGCTCGAGCTATCGACTTGGGGATTGGAACTTTGGTACATTCGGGTCCATTCTACACGATAGTGCAAACCCCATCTCGCTCGGACCCATAGGGGCGGTCCGGTCGGCGGGTGTTAATTTCGGCGTTTTTGCGTACATTTATAGCGAATTCGGCAGCAGCGTATGGGTTAATTTATTCACTTCCGCTGCAGCTAGCGACTTTTCCGATCGCCCATGGATGCATATGGGTATTCACTTCATGATATAATGTCCATTTCCGTGGTCAGGCAGTCAGGGGAGGTGCGGTTGGCGCCTTTTCGGATTTCCCGTACCTGGCGGAAACGGCCGCCAGTCAGGGGTTAACAGTGCCGTGACCGCTCGATCTATCGACTTGGGGATTGGAACTTTGGTACATTCGGGTCCATTCTACACGATAGTGCAAACCCCATCTCGCTCGGACCCATAGGGGCGGTCCGGTCGGCGGGTGTTAATTTCGGCGTTTTTGCGTACATTTATAGCGAATTCGGCAGCAGCGTATGGGTTAATTTATTCACTTCCGCTGCAGCTAGCGACTTGTCCGATCGCCCATGGATGCATATGGGTATTCACTTCATGATATAATGTCCATTTCCGTGGTCAGGCAGTCAGGGGAGGTGCGGTCGGCGCCTTTTCGGATTTCCCGTACCTGGCGGAAACGGCCGCCAGTCAGGGGTTAACAGTGCCGTGACCGCTCGAGCTATCGACTTGGGGATTGGAACTTTGGTACATTCGGGTCCATTCTACACGATAGTGCAAACCCCATCTCGCTCGGACCCCTGGGGGCGGTCCGGTCGGGTGCGGTCGGGTCCGGTCGGGTGCGGTCGGGTGCGGTCGGGTGCGGTCGGGTTTTAGTAGGACCGTTTGGCCCGGATTGATTTCGTCAATGAATAAAGAATTGTCAGATAAAATCTTTTATAATAAAAAACAAGTATATATGTATATTTGTTTATCTGTGTCTATGACCTTTATATCCGTGTCATGTTTTGTTGTCGCATTTTATTTTAGTTGGCATTACTATTTTCTTGTGTTTGTTCATATTACATGCACGCAAATGGTTTCGGTAGTTTGTGCGGCGATATCGTGTTCTAACAAATGGCAGAAAAATTGGATATAACATTACAAAAATTCATAAGTTAAAGACATATAATGCACTTGTTCGGGTGCGTGAAATTGTTTAGTTAGTATGCAGGCGCTATGCCAACTCGGGGAATGTAGTATTCTACTAACATTGCCAAAAGTCTCAAACAAATCGTCGTACCACATCATAGAAAACATCGTCTGAACTACGCCCAATTGTAAAAATTTACTTCCCGATTCGGGAGGCAACTATCGGCGGTAAAATAACACAAACGATTTCGCCATCGGGGGGGGGGGGGGGGGGGGGGGGTCACTGTATTTAATGAATATATATGAATTACGGTGTGTTTTGTCAATTTGGATATAATATTTGTAAAAATAACTACTTTCAGCAAGATTATTCTCCATTTCTATTTGATCAGCCTACCGGAGTGTTTCACATCACTTTAAAATTTCGAATTTAATGTTCAAAACGTAACTAAAGTTTTATATTTTAATTTAATGTTCAATATTCTCATTATAATATTTGGACTCCATACATGTATATCAAATAGTAAACGGTTACATGTACACAGAACAATTGACCCGATAATTGGGCAAATACAAACCGCAAACATGTTACTTTATTAATTTTAGATATTGAGCATCTCAGATGAGTTTCTATTTTATATGGAATTTATCAACCAAGTTTACTAAATTCGATTTGAACCGATTTTTACCGAGGCTCAAATAAAATTTAGTGGACGAGGTTTATAAATTACGTATAAAATAGATCGAGTGCGAGATACCTTTTATCAGATGATCAAATAAACGCAAAATATTCATCGAAAACAACAATAATAAACTGCAGCGATCGCACGTCATTTAAAGAATGGTGTGATGTCATCACACGCACTGATATTACACGTGTCTTAGGGTGCATTTACACTGATACAGAACTGTATACAGATCTGTATGAAGTCACGTGTCGCGCATTACTGTGATCACAATATGATTACTAATAGTGAACGCGCGCTTATCAGTACTCTGGTAATTGACAATTCACTACGAGTCGTTTCAGTATAGGCCAGACATAAAAATGGATCTACCATCAGCAGACAACAGCGATATGGTATGTGCCGCATGTATTTAAAGTGTATCCTTATACCACTTGATAATGGTTCGAAGAAAGAATGAAAATCGCATAGGAATACACAATAAACAACAGTATACACAAATAGAGGCTAGAGAGCACACATATAGCTTTAGATGGAGATTCCACCAATATTTAGGATTTCAGGTGATCAACTATATATATAGGTCTCCTGTTTGACACCATCTGGGCGGTGGCCATTTTGGATCTGTATGGAATGGGTATCCACCCTACAACACCCTTTATTTGACCAAATGTAGTAAAATTTCCAACTGATGACAATTCCAATGACAATGTTGACCAAATGTAGGACAATATTGTTTTATTAAATTAACTAGCAGTTTTTGACTGGCCACCGGGAGGGATCAGGACACAATCTTTCCAAGTGTCTGAAATTTCAAACCTGACACCCGCCCCCATGATAAGGTTGGAAAATTTCCAGCTGATGGCCATTCCAGCCCAAAATTTTGATAACAAGTAGGAGATTATGCAAATATTGGTTCGAAAACAATAACTCCCCCCCCCCCCCAATAAAATGTTTGAAAATCAAACTACAAGATCATTTTCAACCTATTGTTGGTTTGGAAATTACAGCTAATGTCGTGTCAGGTATGAAATTTCCAACTGTTGAAAATTTTGACTAAAGTTTCCACGTCCCTGTCCGTGTTCAATATTCGAAATACACGGGTTGAAATGACAACGAAAACTAAAACACATTCGCCAAGCCCGAGTAACAATTAATCAAAACAGATTTGCCTGTCGCAGTGCTTCGGCGTTGACCGTGACGTATAGCGGACACGATTTTTGCTCACACGAACTATTACCGTTTTCTTTCTGTGTGCATTTCTATATCAACCCGTTTACACTAGTCTGCGTGTAGATCTATGTGCAGTTCTATAGCAATGTAAATGCACCCTTATCGATAATTACTAAACTGGTTTTATGGGCTAATTATGTGATAAATTGTGATATTAGCTGTACGTGGCATATCCATATTCATAGTAATAACAAATTAATTGTTGTTGATGACTGTAAAAAATGTTATTCAAATAAACATCAAATGTTTTATTCAGTTTGTTGTCATTATGACATCCCACTCTACATAACAGTTCCAATGCACCCATGTTGGCGAGATATTTCAGTAATATATATTTCACACGGATTCATTAAAAAAATTACGTTAATGTACAAATGTCTGGTAATTTTCTTTTATAAACGCCGATTACGCGCGCACTGACCAGCTTGTGTAAATGTGTCTCTCATAACCCACGTCTACTCTCACCTACCCTAAATCGAGCGGGAGTACGTGTTTCGCATAGAATATAATGTTTCAATAGATAAATATTGCAAGTAAAATGAGTCTGATTCATTTGATGCGTACAATAACATCAATTCGATCACATAATCAATCTTAAATAATTCCGTCATTTGATATTATGGAATTATTCGTAAATTGACATCACAGATAATATTCGTGTCGTCGAGGATTGGTATTGGAAGCAGACAGTTAAAACCCGTGTGTCTATAAGGAACTTCCTGATAATATTTTGCGTGTGGTATATACAGTAAAACAAAAACTGTCTTGTAAATAAAACGAGAAAAATAAAACAATGAACTACCGGTAAAACATAAACAATAATTTGTTGGTATTCCGCATGTCCCACATCAACACCCAGGTTAACTAAACAAAGTTCATGTGTTAATATTTTCGATCTGATAACGGATTCGGATATCCACAGAAACGCTTTTGAAATTGACAAAATATTCGCATGTTTCTGTCAAAATAATCGGAGAAAAATCAGCATTTCATAAATAAACATATATCGCAAATGTTCAATTGGTGCTTACCTGATCTTCCAAACAACATAGATTCCATTTACCATTTCTGGAAAGTTTTTCACACCTGAAAATTTGTCGTTTAGTCCAGTTATCACTCATTTCGACATACCAATCACAAAGCATTCTGAGCTTCCATCACATTCAATATTCCTGTTATTTTTTCTCAAAACCCAAATCACTATTTATACTGTCGTCTGTGTATATTATTGTAATATATTCAATCTCTCCTTAGCAAGAGGCAATACAGACATATTACAGGCGGGGAACATTCCCATTCTTGGTACGACCGAATCTGACATCGAATGAGTTAATTTAATTCAAATGTCCATATCTCATATAAAACAAAATCGGCGGTTTCTTGAGCACTGACTTCACCCATCGCCGCTTTTTAAAAGGCATAGCAGGAAATGGCACCCTATTGATAATCTCTAGACAATGGCTTGATTGGCCCATTGTCTCATTTTTGTCCATCCGTTATTAATTTCCGGGTGCCTGCGGAATATATAATTACAGTGATAACTGAACAGGGCTACATGCATTGCATGATTTGTACACAACATAGACTCCACGTCCTACGCCCATACATGCATGATGCATTGCACATCGGAGAGACAATTTCACACGGAGTTTGCGGATATGGGACATCGGTTACAGAGTACAGTTTCTAATCGCGGGATACGGACGATTGCACGACAGTGATAACAAGTGGAGAATTTGTTTTGTACAGGGGCAGTATGGCCAGGATTGGTCGTCTTCCTATACTGATCTTGTTTTAATTACCGTTATAGTTGTATTGATATATATAACTTTCAAAAAAATAATTTTAATTTTAGTTTCTTTATTGAATTTACAAGGACTATTTCATTTGCATTGGTGAAAAATCATTTTCAAAAATTTTAATTTTAATTAAATTTTTTTTTTTTGCAATACCACACTAAGCCCCAACACGAACCTTATATACACTATTTTTCTAAGTGTACTTAATTTAGCTGACCTCTTTGTTTTCGATGGTGTCCACGTGGTGTTATATCATAGTGCTAGGAAGAAGCCAATGTGTTTTCAATGTGTTTGGGAGTTAGAGTTATCTCCCTTGTGGGCAGGTGTTTTCGAAAATGCTCTTCAAATTATCTATTTTTATCGAGGATCCATTTAATTTCTATCTATGTTGATTCGCGGTGGACCTTCGTTCGGATGTGCGCTTTCATATGATGGTAAATCATCGGTACGTCCCACACCCTGATGGCAGTGATTTTGAAGACTGTTTCTACGTTTTCACCTGTCGATTCCATTCATCCATTGTTTGTTTACATTTGTTAATCCGCCATGTTTTGCGGCGCTTTTGTGAACTGTGCTCACCAATTGTCTATAGGCACACTTATCTTGGCCGTGTACAAATTTCACGGTCGAATGCCACACACGCGTTAGCCAAGACCAGTTCATAGTTGCTGCATATCAAATCAACAACCCGCCAATGTATAATCTAATTAACGATACACGGACTTTTGTCCAGACAGCGACTGCAGATTTCCGTCTTCATAAGTGAGTCCATTATAGATCGGATTGTTGGCTCGTCAACCAACACTTTTCAACATGACTGACTTAATTCAGTCCTCCATAGACATTGTACTGAATCCACTGTGCGGTATGCAGTTTAATGACGCCGAATCTAACAAAGTTGCGGATACCACATCCGACCCCGTTCAATCAGCAAACGAATTTCGAACATTTTCGGAGCATTCAGGTCCTGATATCCACAATTATAATGAGTGTCTTCAGGCTATGTACAAACTCCTCAATTCTTAGCACGACGACTTGTGTAAATGTACTGATATTCCAGTCAATTTCGTTATCATTCGTAACTCAATCCACAACGTCACGAAGGATGAATTTGTTCAACTTTTAGTTCACTCAGCCTGGGATGACGAATGCTTGGAAAACCTGCGTTCATATGCTTTTTCTCAAGTGAAGCGCATGCCTTCCTATCCACACGATGAAAATTCAGCTTTGAAAAAACGCATAAAACCAAAAAACTCAGACGACCCCGACGGTATCAAGATAAAACTGGCTAACGATGTTTTCCATCTACTATTCTTTTTCTTTGATGAAAATGCCGAATCAATAGCTGACATGATAAGTGGTAGCAAAAGTCGTTTACAGCGTTCAAAGGCCACAAAACCTTGTGCAGACACCTTTGCTCTCGAATTGCCATCCGCCAGCGACACCCTCGCTAATCTCCAGAAGGACGTTTTACTCATGAAAACCGACCAGATGCTTGCGCATGAAAACAACACTCGCGACGTTCCCGCTCTAAAAGGTCTGGTGGCCAGCATTGATTCCCGTCTGAAAGTTATTGAATCAAAACTTTGTCATCTCAACGATATCCCGGAATTGTTCTCCAGAGTTGACGCACTAGAGCAATCAGTTAAATTTATGTCTGAAGACTTCGATCGCGAGCTTAAAACTTCATCTAGCTTAACTCAAGACTTCGAGAATTACAAAGTTTGCAATAAACGTAGTTTGAAGGATATTTCCAATGATATTACTAGGATCGAGGAGAATATTACTTCTTTACATCGAAAAACCGACTCGCAAAGCGGGTCCATAGCATCACTGTCCGATTCTATTAAAAAGAAACTGACTCCACCAGATAAATTTGTACAGGATGCTACGAAAGATTTCATTGCATTCACGAAGGCATCAATGGATCATCTGACGACCGAGTCACTTGCAAAACTAGAGTCGTTTTCTAAATCACTTTCAGACTCTGTTCTTTTGATAAACAAATGCCAAACAGACATTTCGCACGGTATATTGAAGTTGTGCGAATCATCCTTCAGTAATCCTCCATCACCGAATCCACCTCCATTTTCTAGAGACTATGACATCACAGGAGATATTCAGCACGCCAACGACGAATACAGTGCAGTAGTCTCACCGACACATACTCGCATTGAAGTTTCACTCAGGAATATCAGCGTGGGTACGGATTCCGACACTGTAAATACAGACCCACCCACCAATCACCTGAACAAAAGTAACTATTCGCAGTCAACGAAAGACGGGGACCAAAACAGTGCCCGCCTTCACTTTATCAAGAAGGAAAATTCCAAGCCACTGAAAACAGTTCGTCTTTATGTTCGTAATCTCCCCAAAACAGTTTGTGCTGGCACATTGCACGATTCTCTGGAGCATTATGATGCTCATTTTTCAGTTGTCCGATCTTTCTGTCTACGCGGGGCTAAATTTGCTTCTGCTAGAATCAACATAGACATCGACGATGTTGATATGGTGATTGACAAAAACTTTTGGCCGGAAGGAGTTGAGTGCACACACTGGACGCCACACAGTGTATATAAACGTGGACAACGGTAATAACTGGTACAAGTACATGATATATATATTGTAGTTATGCTGTTGAATGTTTTGCTATATATGTGTTTTGTTATAGCCCTGATTTTACAGGTATGCAATCACAAATATGTTGCTACAGAATGTAGTCAGTTGAGGAAGACCGATGCAGGTCGCTGCGTAGTGTTCTTCAACACATATTGTTATTTACGGTACTTAACTTATTTTGTTGAAAATACCACAATGTTATCCTTGGGAACGTGGAATGCCACTGGCATCATGTCCTCTGCAATCTATTTAAGTTACTTACTTGACGAGTGGAACTTAGATGTATGTGGAATTTCAGAACACTGGTTAAAATCTAAGGATATTGATTTCCTTCAAACAATTCATGCGGCTTATGATTTTTGTGCCGTTTCTGATTTTTCCCAGCGCCTCCCAATGCAAAGGGGAAGAAACTCTGGAGGGGTAGCCCTGTTTTGGAAGAGAGATAAATGCGGCAAATCAGTTTCGCAGCTCGATATTGACGATGATCGTGTAATAGGCATACAACTTCGTACAGGCACAAGCTATGTCTATATTATTCAAGTTTACCTACCATCAACGAATCACTCTTACGCTGAATTTGAAAAGTACATGGAATTACTAAAATCCATATGGGATATTTATAATGTTCATGGTAAGGTAATTTTCATGGGGGATTTTAACGCTAGTGTGCAGAGGCATGATGCCCGCGGCTCCCTCCTGAAAAGATTTTTGAAATCAATTGATAGTGTTTCCATGAACGACAAACTAGCTGGCAGTGAAGTAACCTATGTTCCAGCAATGAATTATGCTGGTTCCATTATTGACCACCTTGTTGTGAGTGAGTCGGACTCTCACTTTGTTCTTTACTGTGAAGTTTCAGATGATAACGTGTTAAATGTATCAAATCATAGAGCGCTTTTACTCCGTTTGGACATCTCTATGTCGCCATCTTCGGGCGAATGTAAAAGTATTAACCGCCCACGGTATAACTGGAAACGCTTCAGATCGGACGAAAACTTGTTGACCACATACCGGGATGACCTGCGTTGCTGCTTACCAAATTATCAGTTAAAAAGTAAGTCCGATGTTGATCAATGTTATACAGACATTGTGAGTGCTATTCGTTTTTCGGCAGACAAAACTATTCCACAAAAATCATTCAAACCGTTTTTAAAGCCTTATTGGACACAAGAGCTAAACAAACTGCATAATGACATGAAGTATCACAGAATTCAGTGGATAGCTTCCGGTAGGCCTGTAAACGATTCTTCCGGTTTTTATGCTGCATACAAATCGTCGAAATGTTCATTTAGACGCGAATTTCGCAAAGCATCGAAACGGTATATGGACAAGTTCAACGAGGACATTGACCATTGCGCTGACAGCGATCAAGACACCTTTTAAAGACTATTTAACGCAAAGCGCAGGGACCGTGGTACGCTGTCAACAAATGTTTTTCGTCAAAATGGTGAAATTCTTAGAGAAACACCTGCGATTGTAAATAGTTGGGCTACCTATTACGAAAATATTTTTTCATTTCCGTTGGACGATACAAATTTCATCGATGAGCATTTTCAATTTGTGAAACATTGCGTAAGTAGCCTACTATCACAATCTGATCTCAGCCCAGTTGATAAATTTTTAACTTTCCCTATCTCAGTTGAAGAATTGGTAGGCATTTATTGTAAATTGAATCACAACAAAGCTGCTGGTTTCGACATCATAAACTATGAACATATCATATATGGTGGCGAAACACTAGCTTGCTCACTTGTAAAATTGTATAATGCTTTTATTGAATTTGAGCATATCCCGCCTCAGGCAAAGCGTGGTTTAATTTTCTCTTTGTACAAAGGTCACCCTAAACCAAAGGACACTTTCGACAGCTATAGGGCCATAACTCTGTTACCGTCAATATATAAACTCTTCGAACGGCTCCTGTTATCCAGGATCGAGAACTTCGCACCATCACTTTTGGAAACGCATTCCTTGCAGACCGGGTTTCAGTCGGGTGTCAGTTGTCTTATGACTTCCTTCTTAGTATCTGAGAGTATCTCCTACACATCGGAGAGGCAGAGCAGACTCTATGCGTGTTTTCTGGACGTGTGGAAGGCGTTCGATACTGTTTGGGTAGATGGTTTATTGTACAAGCTACACCAGAGACAGTATCGAGGCAAAATTTTAAGATTAATTCATCAACTTCTGTCTGGCATCTCTTGTTGTCTAACATATAACAAATGCACATCCCGCTGGATCCCGATGGTGCAGGGAACTCGCCAAGGAAGTACGTTTTCGCCAATATTTTATACTATCTTCATAGATGATTTATTATACAGATTAGAGAAGTCGAACGTTGGTTTTAAGCTTTCCAACATCAATTGTTCTTCACCCACCCATGCTGACGACATGGCACTTTTTTCACTTACGTCTTACGGGCTGCAATCACTGATTGATATTTGTGTCAACTATAGCAACTTTTGGAGATATAGGTACAATCCTGCAAAAACAGTAATTTGTGTATTTAACGAGTCCACTAACACTGCACTTAAAAGAAACAGATCTTGGAATCTTAATGGCCGGACAATCATTGAAGGTGATCATGTCATGCACCTTGGGATTCCTCTTGAGAAGCATGCATTCCGAACAAAATTTGTGGAGAATATTTGTTCAAAGTTACGTTCAACATATTTTATGCTTTCAAATGCAGGTTTGTATGCTGGTGGTATGACACCTATTAGTTGTCTCAAAATTTACAAGTCTGTTGTTCTCCCGCGTGCCTTATATGGCAGCGAGCTCCTTTGTGATCCGACTTCATCTGACATGGAACGTCTGGAAAAGTCACACCGCCTGTGTTTAAAGCACATTCAAGGTTTGCCAATGCGTACGCGTACCGATATGGTTCTAGGTCTTTTGGGATGCTTTCCTATTGAGCGAGACATTGAACACAGAAAGCTTTCTTTGTTTTGCTCATTGTGTCACCTTAACCGGGGGAAGTCCGTGAAGGAGATCTTCCTGTACAGATTACTGCAATATGTGACATGCCCTCAAGCTGTGAACAGGAATGCATTCTTCTCGGATTTGTTCCGGTTACTACACAAACGGGGCCTTCTGGAACACGTTTTTGCGTATCTCTCGTCTGGGACATTCCCGAACAGATGTTTGTGGAAACAATTTGTCAGACAGAGTGACTTAATTTGGGAACTTTCTTGGTCTTCCAGAACTGAGGAAGATATTTCGTTTTGGAGATTCAACTCAGCCAATTCTTGCCTCCGAATGTCCTATTTATGGAAAGCCTGTAAGAAATTTCCGTCGGAGAAAGGCAACTTTTATGTAGCGGCAAAACTGTTGTGCTCAAAATTATTAGCTGACGAAGAATTTTGTCACGTGTGTGGCACACCCTTCACTGACAGAACGGCGCACATTTTACTTTATTGCTCCTTCTTAGAGGCCGATAGACTTTGTTTCTGGTACGACTTGATCGACAAATTCCATGTAAATACTTTTATTGCTGTCGACTCTATGTCATTAGAAGATCAATTACTTTTATTTCTGGGTGTTATTCCTGTAGAATCTCTGTCAGAGCATTACTATGACGAGGAGCTTTCGCTTATGAGATTTTTTCTTAAGGCATCACATTATATGTGGTTTAAATGGAGCTTAGCTTCCCGAACGCCGACAAAAGAATGTCTGACTTACATTAATTCTCATTTTCATTGAAAGTCATATTTTTGCTAATTAACAGCAATCTCAATTAAGTTTTTTTGTTTTTTTGTTAAACCGAACGTTTAATATCATATGCAACCAAACGGTTATTAAACGTTCAGCAGTTGTGTGCACATTCAAGAGTTTTGTTTTCGTTAAGACGCAGCGACGCGGTAAGTAGGATGCATACTCTGGACCTCCCGTACCCTGAATTTACGTGCTATAATTCCAATGAAATTTAAATATGTGGATCTTAAAATTTTTCAAAGATATACTGTTTCGACAACTAACTTTCGGGCGACATAAGTGACAAAAGCATTGTCACGTGCCTGCAGTATGCTTTCTGTTTTACTATGTCGCTGTGGGGAAGGGGCATGTTAGTGAATGTGTAGCTTTATGCTACTGTCTGTCGACTTATATATGTATTTATTGTCAAGATTTTGTGTTCTTGTGTTTTATTTATTAGTTATTTATTTATTTATTTAAGTAGTGTGTGTCCCCCCTTATTGTGTGCCTGTGTGTGTTTGTTTTGATGAGTGCTTTTGTGTTTCATGGTGGCGGGAATTATTAGTTACATTCCTTTCTGTATTTATAAAATTACTGTAACATGTATTTTGTGAAACATACTCTCCAAGCTGGAGGAAATAAAGATATATATAATCAGCTGACAAACTAATCACTGTTTTATAAGTTGAAACTTGAATTGACCCATACGGGCGGTGTAGATACGCTTGTCGTGGCCGTAGTATAAGTTATCGAATAATTATCTCCTACAAACCTAACTAACACTCAATGTATACCGGCATTCGCCAAAAAAAAAAATAAAAAAAATTGACTAACACCAAAATCAAAACATGGGATATCGGGCTCACGCCCTAGATGGCTCATTGGGCGCTGATGAATGTCCTCGGGCGGCAATATACGCTTGTCGTGCCGTAGTATAAGCCGTCGAACAATTATCTCCTCCAAAATCAACTAACACTACTAAATTGACAACACTTCCTTTACAGAAATTGTGTATATATATTCAATATTTTTACAAAATATATTAAAAACAACCCCAAAAAAATCACAAAAACCAAAAAAATATGCACTGTATATATATACATCCACATATACCATTGTCTACCATCGTACATATTTTTTCAAACAATAAACTACAACAAGAACATGAAGATGATTTCACTTACGCCCGCGCCCTGGGAACCCATTCAAACCGGGGGAAGACGCAATCATTTCTATAACAGGCACTGCCCGCCACCAATATAATTACAAATTCACTTTCAGAAGCTAGCGCTCATGTCATACACATTCCACTCACCTAACAACACCAACCAAGCGGGATCCGGCTTGAAAACCGACCCAGCACTAGCTTGGGGTGGGGTGCAGGAACTACAGACCCATAAGTGGTCATAGCTCTTAACGAGTTAGGAGCGGCATATACCAAAATATGTTCGCCCCGCTTGCCGCTCTGTCTTTTCTTCGGGAGTTGGACGGCTCACGGCTCAAGAACAGAACACACTGAAATGTACTAAATGTATATAAATGTTTTAAATAATAAAGAAATTACCAAAATATAAAACCAAAAATCTATTGAATGTAATCATATATATCTCTGTACAAAACCATTCGCATATATCGTCAACAATTAAAGTATATCTTGTACATAATCTTCGGATTTACTTCACCTATCGGAACCCAACAACTCTGCACATAAAATTGTCAGAGTCTTCACTTACGCCCGTGCTATGGGATGCAGGGCGGTCCATACTGTCCATACAGACACAACAAACAAACAAAAAAACATACTGTCTCAGCGCATTTGGCTATAGCAGAATAGCGGTATGATGGCGCACTAAATCACATTGAATCACACGCTCTGCCTTGCGGTTGTTTTTTAAACAACTAACAAACTAACACCATTTTAAAATTATAACACGGGGCCCCGCTCCTTTTTCAGCGCACCAGATGACACGCTCAGCTCAACCATACATTAAATTAAAGGGACCCATCGGGACACCCCATATTAAAGCTCGTGGGCTCTTCCCCAAATAATCTATCCAATCAATTCAATCAACGAAATAACATTAATTCAATTATGTCCGCTTTTGCCGTGTTCAGACGTGGTTATTGTCTATGTGCTATATCTCCAACAACAACAAACCGTGGGGTGAAGGAGAAGATCACTCGATCTTTTCGACCATCCCGGGCGCTTCGCGCCCATCTACTCACTCACACCCATACGTTAATTAATTTAAATATAGTATATAAAAATAAATATTATCGTAAAACTTATGGGAGGGCACTTGACATGAGGTCGAATATACACACACGCAGGTTATGGTCATCAATAGCAGTAAATACCCTAACCCCACCACATCATGTTGGTTAACAAAACTGACAATAAATAAGTTTCCGTGGACATAATTGCCATGCTTGTAACGACCGATTATCATTTGTTACCAGAATTGTACCCATTATTGACGAATCTTGCATTCATAAGTATTCGTTCTCAAGTAATCCGTGTCCCTTGAAATATGTGGCAATTTGAGCGAGGTATTTACAGAAGAACAGGATTGTTTAAAACGAAGAACCGAGTAACAGTAATACATTGAATGCCTGATGGTTATTTATGCCAGTCACCTTTGACTCAATCAATATGAAATTACTTAAACCCGACAATAGAAGGTCAATATTTCTCAATGAATATCATCCCAAGTGCTACCAGATATAATTGTACATAACTACATATTATGTGGATATGTCGTGGATACCATTATCGAAGTCTGGGCTAGACGAGGTTGATGTTGGTTCACACTACGACTTGATTGGGCGAAAATTGGGACCGATTTTAAAGCTAGATGTGAGATAAGGAACATATTGTGTCGTCCGATAAATACATGACCACTTCGATAAGAAATGATAATTTGTTCACACTCACTGAAGCAATCACATTTGAAGCAGTGATTTTGATTCTGAGTCAGTGCCTCCATTAATATGTTATATATACAATGTACAATTGCTGTACAATAGCTTCGACCCACACACAGAAGACAGTCGTGATATCACAGAGTGCATTTGTCCAGACCTTAAATCACCATCGCCGATTTCATTGACTAGTGTCCAATAACGCAAAGAAGATGAGATTCAGAAAAAGATAGCGCTCGTCGTACAAGATTAGTTCAGATTTTGCATCTTTCGAAAAAATATCTGATCAGTGATAAACATAAGAATAGTCATGTCCAGAATGAGAATCCCTCCTGTGTGTCTAACTTAATTATGCAGTTTCTGTTGAACAAGATGGCCATGAAGGACCGCTTTATTTGCAATATATGAACGCGATAACCTTCAGAAATTTCAAATGTTATTTCCAACTTAGTGGAAAAGTAAACTTGTCCACGTTATGTTACATCTGAACGGGTCACATTCAGACCAGGAGACCTGCTGATGCAAGTGCCATTGGTGTTCAAACGTGATCAAGGTTTGTTTAAAACTAAACGGATATTGATACCAGAAACATTCTAAATTGAAACTAAATTGAACATTTATCAAAGGTCCCATAAAGTTATTTTCGATCAGGAAGATGTAAATCTATAAAATTCAATAAATATTTATAGTCATATGTTCCTGTCAAAATATTCGAGTTATTTAGTATTGAGTTAGCACTCTGCTTGAAATAATGCAAGTGTATCGGTACAATTCCGACTCCCATATATAAGTTATTTTTATGAGTAATCGCGGTATATTGCAGATTGGTATCTTTACTTTTTCTGGGCCAATTTTCACAATCGACGGGTTGAATTTCGATGAAATTTACGATAAATAAAATGGTGCCGCTCATTTGCCACTTTGAGCAGCAATTTCGAGAATATATTTTGAACTAGGGAGGTGATAATTAATTACGTAACGGACACCGCGAGCTCCGCCACAGCGGCGTGTCAAGCTCCTACCGCCAGCGATGTTTCCGTGTTCAGCCATGTTCCTCCGTGTTCATGTCGCGGTCACATGTGTTATATATTTATATATATATATATCTTTATTCACCCGTGGTCATAGCGTGGATGTTCCGTGTTCAAACGTGATCATTTGGCCGTGGTCATAGCGTGGATGTTCCGTGGTCATAGCGTGGATGTTCCGTGTTCAAACGTGATCAGAGCGTGTTCAAACGTGATCAGAGCGTGTTAAAAATCTGAACACGATTGAACACGTTTAACCAGACCGTGTTCTTGGCGAATTCAGATTTTGAACACGGAAAAACCACGGAAGAATCGCGCGTGGTCTTCCGTGGACATGTAAAAAACCACGGGCCTTATACTGTATCACAATGAAAACTGACATGGAGATACTACCATATAGCACACATTTTAGAATTCACAAACACAAAACAGAAGTCGCGTGGACAACCTGAAGCGTCCGATTGGCTGCTGTTGGACATACGACCTCATAGCACGAATAATTGTAAAGATCGCTGGAGATACATTTGCTTCACTGGTTTGTGCGAATATTTGTCACCCAATGCAAAGACAGTTTGGCCCATCGGATTGGATTTTTTCTCACGATTCGAATGGTATCAAATACTCATTTCCCGCCATAATGGAGTTACGACATTATAGCACTGATGCGTCGAGATTTTGTCAACCCGCGGGAAGCCACCAAAAGATTGAAAATAAATAGTTTTGATGTATATGAGCCACATACATGTATATTAGCCAACTATCAACTGCATCCACCACTCACAACTTCCATTATGTGATAAGCTGGGCAGACTCTACCATTTTGGTTTTGGAAGCCATATTAGATCAATTTTATTGTTTCTTTTGGTCTATTTGAGATGGAATGTTCACAAATAAAAGAAACGATGAATTATTTTGTAGACAAGATCTGCTCATCCCTAAATATCAAATGTGAACAGAACCCCAAAGTCGATTTTGGTTAAATTTCATACCGCATTCGTTATAACTTATTAGTGAAGGAACGGAGTAAACTATGATCTAATCTATTAGACATGTCATTGCTTTAATGATCAGTTGACACGATCATTGAAAGAATATACCCATTGTTCCCAGTTCAGAGAGCAACAAGTGATAAACAGAAGTGATAGAAAATAGTATTTTTCAATCGGGTGGCCATTATTGGTACTGATTTTTAAGTTTTTACATAGAGCTAGCATAATGGCATCATAAAGAGGTATACATTCGTATTTATTTAGTCAATTTTATTCATCAACCACTTATAATGGATTGAATGACACTGTGATCAGTATCCGCCATTTTCCACATTTTGGCAGCCATTTTGAGACAAAGCGCCAATTTGGGTTTCATTGAATTGGAGTATTTATAGATATTGGTATGCCCAACTTACATTGTACAGTTCTGTCCATTTCTTGTTGATATATGACTGTAATCACAATGGCGATTTTTTTTGAATTTTATACCGCGTTCTGTAAAATCGATTTTTTTAGGGTGTAGATGAGTCTGGGACCCCATTTATGGTATCTTTCAATGATCCAATGCTGAATTAACATGAATAAGCCTAATCAAAGTCGCCAGTCTGAACCATTATCAAACAACAGGAATTGATCGTTAAGATATTAGGCAAAAACTTCATAAGTTTGAGTTTAGGTCGCCATTTTGGCGGCCATCTGGGACGAGGGGTTCCATTTTTGCCATAAACAGGTGACACAATATTTTACCTTTGCAAAAATGTATACATTTGTATACATATGACAACATTTGTTCTCACTATTATCGAATTAATCTCACGTCAGAGTATCTTTTGACTAACGGCAGCCGTGTTGGACGCCATCTTGGATCCTGAATTTTGCCCAAAGCGGATTTTAGATACGTTTATACACGAGATTCTCCCGCGTCGAATGACACCAAAACAGCTTCTTTACCAATTTCTTCTGGGTCTAACCCCCCGACGACCACACTAATATAGATATGTCGCAATGCTTATTATACTGTAAAGAAACATTCATATCTTCTTAGATTAGCACCGTGTCTCACCAGGTCGAAGAGACGCTACATAGTATAGTGTATGTAAGACTAATTTGCATGCTGATACCAAACCGGTTTTTTAGTAGACAATTTTGTTCAAATCGCAAAAATTACTTCATTCGCCACTATTACAACTTGAATATTCTACCACACAATGCACACTATTAGTTTTCAGTACCTTTTTGTTTGAAAATATCTTACCTTTTCCACCCACATATTCGTGATGAATATCAGGTGGTCATCGTTCAAAGATTTTAATTCAACGTTGAACATATGGTTTGCAGAACAAGTAGTGAGCTTCGTGAATATGTGGCATATATATGGTCAAAATAAACATATATAATTTGAAGATAGTCTATGGTACTCCTTTGTGTTTTGATCAATTGCATTCATAGTATACCACCATGCATTCTTGCGATCAAAGTGAAATATTCATGTTTCATCACTTGATTGGAGGCTGCTATAATTACTCTGTTGGGAGTTGGGACACGGTGAATAGGATCTACACAATGTTATCTTGTACCATATGAATATCTGAAAAGGTCACATAATCAACTCATCCCTACTATATCCCATTGAACTAGTTAATCTATTATATATTTTAGAAGATCTGTCTGTCTGTGTGTCTGTGTGTCTGTGTGTGTGTTCGCGATGAACTCGAAAACGTCCCAACCGATTTCGATGAAACTTGGTATGTGGGGGTATTTTCGGCCGGGGACGAACATAGGCATATTAATTTGTCCGTGCGACGTCACCTTGACCTTGAAATCGGGTCATTTCAAGGTCAAACGCCCGAATATCACGGGATTTCGATGAAACTTGGTATGTGGGGGTACTTCTTATGGCGAGTCTCATAAACATATTCATTTGCCCGTGCGACGTGACCTTGACTTTGAAATCGGGTAACTTCAAGGTCAAATCGCCAATTTTGATGGGATTTCGACGAAATTTGATACGTTGGGTTACTTTTGTTCACCGATTGTTTTGGACGGGTCCAATCGTGACCCCGACCAGACCTTGACCTTCAAAATGATCAATTCAAGGTCAAATCGGGTAAAACCGGATGGATTTCGACGGGCACGTTTGTCGGGTACTTTTGTCCGGGCAGTGTTTTGGACTGGTCAAATCGTTACCCCACTTGACCTTCAAAATGGACAATTCAAGGTCAAAGCCCGGACGAAGTCGGGTCACCTTCTAGTCTATTATATATTTTGCAAGATCTGTGTGCGTGTGTGTGTTCGCGATGGACTCGAACACGGCTGGACCGATTTCGATCAAACTTGGTACGGACACGTAATTCGATCCGGGAACGAACATGGGCCCGCCCATTTGTCCGTGCGGCGTCACCTTGACCTTCAAAACTCATATCTCGGGATCCGCAGTGCTAACACGCCGGAATGTAGCACTGCGATGCCGGGAGGATAACTCTATATTCATACGTTGACGAACGTAAGCAATTTGCAGGCAATTACGCATTGTGTATTTTCCCCAAAATTATAACATTAGGGAGCCCGCATATGTTCTATTTACACTTTTGCATACAAAAGGTTTGACCCCCTAAAGTTGGTACCAATAATGGAACATTCTGAAAACCCGATTTCTTAAGTTGCGCATTCCTGGGGTTTAGGGGCCGCTGAACCCCAAAAAGTGCCAAAAATCACTTCTATTTACACTTCCGCGTACATCGATGAATTTTGGTTTGATGATACTCCTAAGTGTACTGATTAAGAAAACACAACTTAAGAAAGGGATTTTCCTGGGGTTTTCAGATAAGAAAGGGGGTCCCATGCTGAACCCCAAAACGTGATTTTTCACTTTTTTTTACACTTTCGCGTACATCCATAATATTTGGTATCAAAGTACTTTGATATATACTAATTATAAAAACACAACTTAAGAAGCAACTTTTCCTGGGGTTTTAAGATAAGAAGGGGGTCATCGGGTCACCCCTCAAAACGTAAAAAAAATCACTTTTATTTACATGATTGCATTCGTCCAACGTGTGTGTATGTGCGTACACCCCTGGAACGTTGCACTATTACAACCAATACATCCATAAATCGATACGATCAACTTAAGAAATATATATTCATGTCGTTTTCTGATAAGAACGAGACTTGTTACCCCCCCCCCCCCCCCACAACACGATCCATTTTCTAGAACTTTAAGTGAGCCAGTTTTATGAAAATTATAGCGGGAAAATCTAGTAAAATGTCTACAAATGTATATATTTTCGTGAAGCTAAGACATAATGACACTTTTTTGGGCCAAAATTGAAACTCACCATCCAAGATGGCCGCCAAAATGGCCGCCGGAAGTTGAAAATATGACATTTTTTCACAAATATCTTCTAGATCAATTCATTCTGTTTGGAACTGGTTGATTAATGCAACTTTATTTTGTGTTTTTTATATTAACTGATCATTGTAGCAATTAAATATGCATTTATTGGTGTCCTAACCCCTTCCAATCCCTCAAAAATTCGATTTTACAGAACGCAGTACAAAATTTTACAAAAAATCACAATTGGGATTCTAGTCATATTTCAACAAGACATGAAAAGAACATTGTAATGTAAGTGAGGCATATCATTACCTATGAATATTCCTAATCTCTGGAACCATAAATCTTACCTTGGCTCAAAATGGCTGCGAAAATGGCCGCTAAAATATGGAAAATGGTAAATATTGCCCCAGGGTGTCCTGCAGTCGCTTACAAGTTGTGGTTGATGTACACAATTGGCTAATCTGTTTTCTATACATTGCATACTAACATGTTTGATGAACCATGGATCATTTTTACTATTGTCACCACTGACATTTACCAGAAATATTGGACATAAATATCGGCAAGAATTCACTTTTCAGGGTTCGACCATTTGTTCAAGTAAAATGTAACTATCTTTGGATTGAAAGGTGTTTATTGTTTTGGTCTATCTTAGCTGTATGGTCCATTGTGAGGTGAATATGTATACAATGAGTGACTGTATGATCGTGAATGTAGTGAATATGTATACATAGAGTGACTATATGGTCGGGTGTAGGTGTATACCTGGTGTTCATGCATGGTGACTCGTGGCTGTATTGTCATTTGTGGTATGTACGGGTATAACCAAGTATGGCTGTATGCTCAGGTGTACTAGTACATGTACGTGTATAAAGTGGGTGACTATGTTGTCATGTGTGTGGTGTTTATGTACATGTGGAGCGACTGGGGTAATGGGTGGGCTGTACATGTGTACCTTGGGTGGCTATCGCTTTCCACAATAACTCAAGGATATGTTAATCAACAGAGAGGTCATGTCATATCGTGGAAAGCGATAGCCACCCATTATCACACAGTAATTACATATATACATAAACACCACAGACAAAGTGGCAAATTGTGACTCACTTGGTTATTGTACGTGTTAGTTGCAATGTAATTAACTGACAACTACGTTCTATTATGTTTGCCCCAGTTCCGTATGGGGCATGACAAATTCATTTTAAAGTTGCAGTACGGAATTTTGCGGAGAACCATATTATTGAAAGGAAATGGGCAGAACTTTGTGACTGAACTGAAATGAACCATGATATGTGGGTATTCTGGCCCATTATGATAACAATTTATCAACTGGATACAGGGTGGAAGCCAAGATGGTAGCCAGGGAGTTATGATCATAGATGAGGATAATAGGTATACAGGGAGTTATTGTATGGTCATGAATGATGTGTGGGTATATAGGGAGTGCCCTGTTGGTAACGGTGGGGCGTCTATTTATATATGTTGTGGATGTGTTATCATTGGTGGTGTATGGGGAGTAGATTTATTATCATGGATGGCGTGTATGAGTATGGCAAGTATGGAACTTATGAGTGGTCGTATGTGCGGATATTGGTATATCTGGAAGGGCTCACCATTGGTGATGTGCATATGTATACCTGGATTGACTCCATGATCATGGGTATGGCGAATAGGTATACATATAGTAGCTGTATGGTCCATTGTGAGGTGAATATGTATACAATGAGTGACTGTATGATCGTGAATGTAGTGAATATGTATACATAGAGTGACTATATGGTCGGGTGTAGGTGTATACCTGGTGTTCATGCATGGTGACTCGTGGCTGTATTGTCATTTGTGGTATGTACGGGTATAACCAAGTATGGCTGTATGCTCAGGTGTACTAGTACATGTACGTGTATAAAGTGGGTGACTATGTTGTCATTTGTGTGGTGTTTATGTACATGTGGAGCGACTGGGGTAATGGGTGGGCTGTACATGTGTACCTTGGGTGGCTATCGCTTTCCACAATAACTCAAGGATATGTTAATCAACAGAGAGGTCATGTCATATCGTGGAAAGCGATAGCCACCCATTATCACACAGTAATTACATATATACATAAACACCACAGACATAACAATATAGTTACCCACTGTATACATGTACATCTGACCCATGACCACGGATGACCATACAGCCACGCGTCACAATGCAGGCACACCAGGTATACTCCTAAACATGACCCATAACCATATAGTCACTCCATGTATACCCATTCATCTCACCATTTGCAATAAGGTCATCCCCTGTATACCTATTCTCCAAACGCATGGTCAAATGGACAATCAATATATACATCAACACCACAACAATGACCCTAAAGTCATTCCGGTATACATATGCACATCACCAATGGCCATATAGCCACTCGCTTCATACACATACCCTCACCCATGTTACCTGGTATACTCCTTCACATTACCTATGGCCATATAGTCACCCCGTGTGTACCTATTCAAAACATTCATACACGATCATGGTCAATCCTTGTATTCATATTCACCCCAACATTGGCCATGTCAATCCCTGTATCCCTATTTGTCACACCATAGCCGAATAGCCACTCAATATATACTAATACACCCAGCCATGTCAGTATAGTCACTCCATGTATGCATATGCACCTCATCCATGGCCATATAGCCACTCGCTATATACACATATCCCTCGCCCATGACAATAAAGCAACACGTGTGTGTACTGGTATAACCTACACATCGACACGAGTCACCAAACAGGAACACCAGGTACATGTATACTCATACGCCTGTCACCCCATGTATAGATGTTCAATTACATTTATGATCATACAGTCACTACTTGTATACCTACATGTACTCATCTCACCATTAATCATAGTCACTACCTGTATACCTATTCGACACACATAGTCATATAACCACTCGATATACATATGCAGCCCACCCTAGACATAGATTCACTCCAGGTATACATGTAACCCTCACTAGATGGTCATTCAGCCCTTCCAGATATACAAAAAAAACCCGCACATACGACCACTCAAACAATCCATACTTGCATATACACCTCACACATGACAACTCAGCAATTCACTGTATAATCATACACGCCATCCATGATAATACAGCTAAGCCCTATACACCCACCAATGATAATACATCCACGATATATATAAATATACATCCCACCCGTTACCACAAGGACACTCCCTATGTACCCACACGCTCGATAATGTCCACCCAGCTTACTCCAGGTATTCATATTCAATTATGACCGTACAGTCATTCCATGTAACCTACTACACATTACCCGTAACCATAAATCACTACCTATTTATCCACACACCCCATCCATGATCATTACAGACAACACATGTACATCCCACCCATGACCTTACAGTCACTCCATATATACATAATCAACACATAGATGACCATGTAGCTATATCCATACACCACACCAATGACCACACAGGCACACCGGATGCACCCGTACTGGATATACACAATCATACACCATAGCTTCACGAAAATATATACATTTGTATACATTTTACTAGATTTTCCCGCTATAATTTTCATAAACTGGCTCACTTAAAGTTCTAGAAAATGGATCGTGTTGTGGGGGGGGGGGGGGGGGGGGGGGGGGGGGGGGGTAACAAGTCTCGTTCTTATCAGAAAACGACATGAATATATATTTCTTAAGTTGATCGTATCGATTTAGGGATGTATTGGTTGTATAGTGCAACGTTCCAGGGGTGTACGCACATACACGCACGTTGGACGAATGCAATCATGTAAATAAAAGTGATTTTTTACGTTTTGAGGGGTGACCCGATGACCCCCTTCTTATCTTAAAACCCCAGGAAAAGTTGCTTCTTAAGTGTGTTTTTATAATTAGTATATATCAAAGTACTTGAGACAAAAATTATGGATGTACGCGAAAGTGTAAAAAAAAGTGAAAAATCACGTTTTGGGGTTCTTATCTGAAAACCCCAGGAAAAATCCCTTTCTTAAGTTGTGTTTCTTAATCAGTACACTTAGGAGTATCATCAAACCAAAATTCATCGATGTACGCGGAAGTGTAAATAGAAGTGATTTTTGGCACTTTTTGGGTTCAGCGGCCCCTAAACCCCAGGAATGCGCAACTTAAGAAATCGGTTTTTCAGAATGTTCCATTATTGGTACCGACTTTAGGGGGTCAAACCTTTTGTACGCAAACGTGTAAATAGAACATATGCGGGCTCCCTAACTAATCTGGGATCCTGCATTTTATCCATGAGCAGATTATGAATATGTTGTTACGACTTGGGGAAGCAAAATATGAGACAAATAATAAAATATAATTCAAAATATGAAATACGATACAATATTTTCTTCATGAATGTTCCCTCGGTGCTTTTCTAAATGCCCATTGATTAGTTCCATTAGGAATTGTTCAGTTAATATGTTCAACAGACAGCCACATACTGTTTGTTGAACTTATTATCTGAATATTTCCCACAAAGAAAAAGAAATACTTCTACATTTGAATTATCTGTTCGTCTACCTGCCATCTGTTTATATTGCCTGCATGAAATCCAAATGAATAATATACCAGTCCAATGAATATTGTTTATAACTGATGGGAGAATCCATTCTGTAAAGAAAGGGTTAATAGACTCCCAGTTGTCCACGACTCACAAAATAAACAACACTATAATATTATATCTAGTTTTAATTACAAAATATAGCCCATAAATAAAAATATATTTAACCCTTCCATGACTGGAGCTTCCTGAAATTTTGCGAAAACACTGTGCCAATGCATTCTCTAATATCTAAGAGTCTACCATAGGGAGCCTCGAATATAGAAGACAATACATTGACCTAACAATATTTACCTTGACCGTGTAAGCCAGTGCATTCTCCTATATATGTGAGGCTCCCTGTGGGAGAATCACATATAAAAGAGAATGCACTGGCACATGATCTTTAATGCTGCACCCAGCCCTGTTAATTAGCATCGGCTATCCGCTGAGTCGATGCAAAAGCATAGGCAAAAATTAATTTTGTCGACTATATTTTAATCGAGGCAAATTTCATAATCTGCCAATGTTTTTGGAAAAATTTAAATAACTTTCTGGTCTTTTTGTTGCATATAGTTGTGAAAGTCTGTAGGCAGTAAACATTTATTGTAGGATGCCAAGGACAACCAGTATTTTGATAAATCAGCAATTTTAAGCCAGTCATGAATCTGATAATGGACCAGGTTCAATTTAATATAAGCTGAAGTTATTCCATATACAGTAATGCTCTAATTAATCGACCTCTTAACCACAGCAGAATTATGGGTAACTTTTCAGGATTTAGTCGGAAATACGGCCATATTTCTGACTAAATCCTGAAAAGTTACCCATAATCCTGCTGTGGTTAAGAGGTCGATTAATTAGAGCATTACTGTATGTGTAGAGCATGCAAATATGTAGACCCTAGGCTTTTAGCCCAGGACATATTTCAGGCCTAAGCAATATTTTACCCTGGGCCAATTTTGTCTAAATAACAGGGCTCTGCACGAGCGCAGCGCCTGTCATGAAAGAGTTGGTAGATCGAGAAGCATCCCTGCATTACATTAAAGATATATTCATGGCTCCCAGGTTTAGTGACAATTTTAAGTCAACGACAACCAGTGTGAATACTTGTGATGATAACTAATGCATCTGGCAACATATAGGACAACTTCAATGGATGGAATAATTTTGTTTTTGTTTTTAAACGAATGAGAACGTGTGTCAAAACAATATAATTAAGACTAAGTTTTACAGGTATTGTATCGGTGTGACGTGTGAACGTTCAACACATTTGTTTTTCTAAATGAGCATGCCACTTTAACAAACACATATATAATGGCTTAGTATACTTAGTACTACATAAGGGAGTTATAAGGATAAATTTGTCCTGTATTCTAATGGCCGTAATTCTTAATACCTAATCTGATTCCTAAACTTCCAATGACAATCGCTCAAATAAAGGCCTTATGTTCTCCATTGAACTGTTTGAAAACACAAAAAACCAACAATAAACAAAATGTTGTGCCAGAGCATTGGCTCCCATCACAGATTATTCTTACTGGAGAATACATATCATCAAATCCAAACACAGAATTTACCAATAAAAACCCACATTCTGTCAAAAACCTCTCCATGTATTGACAAATCTAATGACAATCAACCTAAATCAATCATAAATTTATATATACATATGTAATTTGAAAATACAAAATATATACTATATCAATCAAAGGGACAGTTCATATCACATAAATTACAAAAAGTGCATAAATATATAAATCATTGGATTTTTTAGTTTCTGCTTATGTAAACAATTGTTGAATGTATAAAGCTTGGGTATTTTACTTGCACATATATCCATGGGGAAATAACTACAGTAATGCCATAAGTAATTGACTCCTTAAACACAGCAGAATTATGGGTAACTTTTCAGGATTTAGTTGGAAATATGGCTTGTTGCCATTCATCGGAAAGCTCTTGGGGAGAGCTTTTCGATGAATGGCAACAAGCCATATTTCCGACTAAATCCGGAAAATTTACCCATAATTCCCTGATAATTCTGCTAAGTTTAAGGAGTCGATTACTTAGGGCATTACTGTATACAAGAAATATGTGGTATTGTTGCCAGTATATTATTTTGTGTGTATCATAGTGTGCATTAACCCTTCCATGACTGTAGCTTCTTCTGTCATATAATTTCTTCACGATTGGGACCACATGTTTCTTATTTTAATCAGCGTGAACATAAACCAATCATATAAATTAGTTGAATTTTTTTTACAATACAGAGGAAAAATGGGGTTCGTAAACCAGGCTAATAAACTGCTGGTGCCTGAGCTTCTAAATGGCGCTGTTAGATTCACAATGGTATTAGCTATTGTCTTGTCGGGTTGCTGTTTAACCAGTGTCTTAGGAAGACTGTCACAGCATGCAACCCAATAAGACAATAATTGCGCCATCTGACTAAAGCTGATATATGATTTACAAAAATGTGACATGCGAATACACAGAAAATAGCTTGTCTTGGACACTTTTTGCTTGGGTATTATGCTGGATACTCATGGGTACATAATACAGCTAAAATAACATTACAAAGTAAGGGTCTGGAGGGTCTCCACAGGGTGGGGGGGGGGGGTCCAACTTGCAATTTCAAACATAATCCCCACTCCCCCCCCCAACTTTAATTTCCACTTTTAATAAATAATGAGAAAATGTAAGTTCAAGGAGTGAAATATTAAAATCATGTCAATTTAAGCAAATAATGAGGCGTTCATTGTAGAAACACTTCCAGAGATGGAAAGAATATGTGGAAATTATTCAAGACAGACAAACACAATTTTTCAGTTCTTGAAATTCTATCACCGACACCCAATGCTTGGAATGTTTTGAGTGGAATGAGTGGCATTTTAATGAATTATTTTACAACACCAGTTCAATCAAGTGATTACTCTCTATACAATCAACAATCACAAATGCTAAAGAAATATGTGGAGAATATTCAAGACAGATCAGGTAAATTCTTCAGTCCCTGGAATTTTGTCAACCCCAATACAGTGCAATGAGTGGTATTTGAATAACAATGTTAAGTTGAGTTCCTAGTGTGATAATGATAACACCACTGTTGTAAAAAAAAAATTCAGAGATGAAAAAAATAGGTGGAGAATATTCACAACAGATAAGCTCAATGTTTCGATCCTCGAAATTCTATCACTCAATGCATGGACATTTCATTTTGAGTGATAATTTAACCATTTTTATACTAATGGACTCACCCAGCCATGGCCAGTTATAGTGTATATTGGAATGGTCTATTATAAATTTGAATGGGTGTTCATTTTATATAAGCAAACGATAGCAGAAATAGTCATTTATTGAACTTATTATCTGAACATTTCCAAAGGGAATTACTCGTCAAATAGTATTTAGTATAGAGCGGGTTATCGATGATCAGAGCAGCTTGAAACACTCCGAAACATTGAGCAATCATTCAATAAGATGATACAGGAGATATAAAATTTCAAAAATGCTAACATATAAATATGTGGAGAATATTCTAAACACATGAGCTACTTCTTTTTCAAATCCTGAAACTTTAGCACCCATGCCCACTGGCAGGGGAGTTTTTTGTATGGAATGGCCGGAATATTAACAACAATCCCTCCAACTTTACTTGGAGTGTAATCTAAGAGACCCTCATATCCAACTAGCGAAACTCTTGTTGAGGTCGAAGGCTGTGGAGCTCCAAAATACATACTCGCTCCAGTTCGTAAGTCTTGTAGAATTGCATATACAGTGGTGTCTGACTTATCTCTCTTAGATGTATACCTGTGAAGAAACAATAAAAGATGAATAAGCATCACCAGACGCGACTCTAAACTTTATCACATAATTAGCCCCTGAACCCGGCCTCAAGACACAAGTGTATTATCCGCACAAGCAGCGACGTAAGAGCTTACCACAACAAGCCTTGAAATAGTGTGTCTGTCATTTGCAGAATGAGGTCCCCAGAGGGTAAATTTAGTGATGCTCCCCCGCATAGTGGGCTAGCATCACCAAATTCACCCTATGGGGACCTCATTCTGCTTACAACTCAGCAGAATGAGGTTCCCAGAGGGTGAATTTGGTGATGCTAACCCGCTATGCGGGGTAGCATCACTAAATTCTCCCTCTGGGGACCTCATTCTGCAAATGACAGGCACACTATTTCAAGGCTTGTACCACAATGATGTCCATGTCAATGCTGGAACTTTATTATTATGTTAATTAGAATATAATTATGGTATTCGATTTGTGTTGGGTTATTTAGTGTTGACTGAGATAAACACGGGTGGTAAGGGTGGTTGAACAATTTGTTAACACGAAAGACAAATTTAACATGGAACTATATTTTTCTTGAAGGTGTCTTTACTTCTTCTTTGATTACGATTAGGAAATCAATATAAGGCCTGTTTTATACGACGTGTAATACACGTGTAATGTTTACTCGTCGTCAACACGATTTTTTAACGTTTGATTTATATGACGTGTTAACTTTACACGTGTAATCTAGACTGGCGTCATGTAATTAATGTTAAAAATCCAACCGGCTATAAGAAAATGTGAAATATCCCAGATTTATCGGTCTCACTGATAACTCTCCGCCGAGACAAGAATATAGTTCTGTAATGCCACACGGCGACCACGCGAAATTATAATTGATGACCGCCGCCGCTGATTCTTACATCTCGATTTCAATACAGCCCGACCAAAACAAGTTGTCATAACTCTTCTGCGCACGTGCGATCGCCCTGGGGCTCAAAATGGGGTGAAATATTATGCCATATTGTGTTCCGTTACTCGTGCATACCCGTCGTATAAATCAGCGACGCGTAATTGACGAACAAGTGATGAGTTACGCGTCCAGGCCAGTCGTGTAATACGTCGACACGTGTAAGGACGAATTTCGACGAGTATCGTGGTTTTATACGACGTGTAATACACGATCAATTGCCGACTCTCTTATTTCACCAGGAAAATAGCCAGTTATACACGTGTATCACACGTCGTATAAAACAGGCCTTAATCTGCTTCAGCCCCAACCGTTTCAAGATCATTTTCCGTGCAAAAATGTGCTTATGTGATAAAATGGATCTAAATTTATCGGATTTTTATACAAAATATATTAACCTCGTCCACTTTAGTGCATTCGGTTAATAAATTTTGTATAAAATTTGCGACTCGTTAGAGATCCTCTATCTATAATGAAAGTGTCAATGCCACTGAGTTAATTTTTTGATGAGCAATGAATAGAATATGAAGGAAAGTAGACTAGAGGGAACCCCGAAGATCCATTTGAAGTTTGGTGATGATCAGATGAGGGATGTGGTTTGTAGGGTGCGCCAAAGGATTGTCATACAAAAAGAAAAGTAAATTCCAAGATGGCCACTGGCAGCCATGTTTTTCATCGAATTTTGATCAATATAGGAGGCTCCCATCTAGAGACTGTGGGGTCGCCCACCAGACTGCAAAGACTGATAAGACTGGGACTTTGGAGACCATAACAGTTTGAACTTTTCATAATCACTTTAAAAGAAGTAGATCTAAACAGGATATGTGGATAGAGAGGCTTCATGTACCAACTGTACGCTACGTGTGGGTGGGGTCTCTGCCCCTATTTGAACAAACATGAATCCCCATCTGATATCTATTCATCTTATAATTATAAACATTCGCTTTTAAGAGTTGAAGTTAATTGATTTTCCAAAAAGGACCCCATTGGAACAGATCTAAATATGCCACCCAAGGACCCTGCATACACAAATATAAGCTAAATAGACTTGATGGTTCTTGAGTAGTAATAGTTGTTAGAATTACTATGGAGGGAAAACGTTATGGCCCTGGCATCCCTCCCATCATGACCTGATGAACTTATTTGAACAAATCTGAATGTGAGTCACATACAGGTAGGGAATTCATATACATGTAGATCTTGAGAAGAAAACAATTGTTGATGGATGGATGGACAGAACAATGGATGGAAGGACACTCCGACAGACCAACAGATTTAATCCAATATACCCCCCCACTTTTTTGTCCATAATAAGGTATAATGAGTTCACATAGATAAGTGGTTAAGAAAATAATATTGGACAGCCAAGCGTGAATTTAGTGTGTCTGAGGTCCCAAAAGGGTGAATGTAGTGATGCTATTCTGTAAGGTGGGCTAGAATCACCAAATTCACAATCTGGGAACCCAATTTTACTTAGTCCTAAACTGCTATGGGAGACCTAGGGACAGACAGAAGTTCTCCAGCTGAAGTTGGTGACATTACTGACACCTCAATTATGCATTTTTAAATCTGAACAGAAGGGAAAAGAGCTGTTAATGTCTAATATAAAAAATACTAAATATCAACAAGAGATATATATATATAAACTAGCTGGTGGACCCGACTTCGTCCGGGCTGTTTCCCCTCTGCTTTTCGGCATATTGATTTTGAATTGACCATTTTGAAGGTCAAGGTCAGGGTCACGATTTGTCCTATCCAAAACACTCCCTGGACAAAAGCAACCCTAGGTGTCACATTTCGTCAAAATCCGTCAGGCAGTTTTCCCGGCCATAGCTAACAGACAAACAAACAGACAGACAGACAGAAGTCCCAAAATATATATTAGATTAAAATCCAAGATGGCTGCTGGCAGCCATGATTTTTTCAACAAAATTTGATGGCTCCAATCTAGTTGTCACCCCGAAGTTCCATATGAAGTTTGGTAATGATTAAATGTGGGATATCATCTGTAGGGTGTGCTAAAGGATTTACTCATGCAAAGTGTAAAATCCAAGATGGTCACTGGTGGCCATATTTTTCAATAGCTCAAACTTAACTTTGTCAAGTTGAGCTAATGATACATGTAGTCTTTTCTCCCTTCTGTTTGACCATGATATTAAAGTGATGTGAAACACTCCGGTATGGTGATCAAATAGAAATGGAGAATATTCTTGTTCAAAGTAGTTATTTTTAAGAATATTAATCCAAATTTACAACACACACCGTCATTCTTATACAATAATTATATGCCGTGACTCTCGATGACGAAATAATTAGCGTTGGTTTAATATCGATTGTTGCTTCCCGAATCGAGATGTAAATATTTACAATTGCGAGTAGTTCGGATGATGTTTTCTATGGAGTGGTATGGTCGATTTCTTTGAGATTTTCTGCGATGTTAGTAGAATTCTACATTCCACAGTTGGCACAGCGCCCGAGCACTAACTCACAAGTTTCTTGCACCCAAACAAGTCAGGGATTTTTCTGCCTATTTTGGGAATGGGTCCGGGTCCGTTCGAATTGGGAAAAATGTGTCTTTAGAGACCAAAATTGGGAATTTTCCATGTTTTAGAAAAATTCAATTAATCACTGTTACACACAAGTAAATAGTACTAATACCGTAATTGTCCGTGTTTAACACAACTTAAACACAGGTCACTCAAAGATGGAGTAAAATCCCAGCCCACTGAGGTCCATTTCTCAGCCTCAGGTAAGTTGAAAATTCACAGATAACAACGGAAGAATTCAAGCCACCCACCAAACTTCGACGGAAAAATGGTAATGAAACACCCAAGGATGAATAGGTATCTAGTTGTAATTCAATAAATAAAATAAAATAATTAATACCAAATCAATGTGTCCATGTTATCATTCCTGTATCGAGCTACCAGTACCGTACTACCACAATGAAGAGACAACACGGGTGATTGCCGCTCATCGAAGACATATTAAACAAGAGCTACGCTGGGCGTGCAATATACGCCCTCTCTTGGGTCGGCGGAAACTGGTAAAAAAAGGGGCATAACTCTGGTAAAAATTGGCGGACGGAACTCAAATTTGAACTTGACCTGTGTTTTGGTGGGAGAAAGTAATATACCAAATTATCATTGAATCCGATAAGCTCTAGTAAAGTTATCATCCGGACAACAAATTTCAGGGATTTTCTAAGTCAAATTACGTCAAATAAGGGGCATAACTCCGGTGAAAATTGGCGGACGGAACCCAAATTCGAACTTGAGCTGTCTTTTCTCCTAATAAACCCACATACCAAATTTGATTGAAATCGGTTCACTCTAACTAAAGTTATCATCCGGACAACAAATTTCAGGGATTTTCTAAGTCAAATTACGTCAAAAAAGGGGCCATAACTCTCGCAAAAATCATCGGATTAAAACGAAATTTAGACTTGAGCTGTATTTTGATATATGTAATCCACAAAAAAACGGGTTTTGCGTATAAACATTCCAAAATCGAGTTATCATCCGGAAACCAAAAATCATAAGAAAAACTGAATTTTCTGAGTCGAAAAAGGGGCATAACTCTGCCAAAAATGGTCGGACAGAACCCAAGTTTGAACTTGACCTGTGTTTTGGTGAAAGAAAGTAATATTCCAAATTTGGATTCATTCCGATAAACTATACTAAAGTTATCATCCGGACAACAAATTTCAAGGATTTTCTAAGTCAAAAAACGTTAAATAAGGTGCATAACTCCGGTGAAAATTGGCGGGCGGAACCCAAATTCGAACTTGAACTTACTTTTCGGCTAATAAACCCACATACCAAATTTTGGTTCACTCTAACTAAAGTTATCATCCGGACAACAGGTTAACGGACGCCCGGACGGACAGACCAATACTATAATACGGCCTTTTTTTCAAAAGGGCGTATAAAAAGCATGCGTGAGTTCTTTTCACTTCACTGCACTCTCACATGACAACAATGTAAACAACATGATTAGCAATCACTGAGTGGCAGCCACTTCCCATGGTCTTTCGCTGCCACTCAGTGATTGCTAATCACGATGTTCAGGGAAAGTGTGAATAATGTTGGCGGCATCTTTCATGTTCATCCAGGCAGCGGTGTCATTGTGAAATGCTGTTTTTACATCTACGCAATTAGTTTACTGAATACAGTTCGGGGTGAATTAAATTGACAAGTTGTTTTGAACTTTATGCAAGTCCTTGCTGTGTACACATATTAAATTCTACTTAATGGGGACACTGTGAGAATTTCCAAGGATGTGTTGGTCGAAACATTTATATTTTTTATATTTATATGTTTTAAATCAGCAATTTATTTAGAGTTATCATCCCTCTTTCATAAATGCGCTGGTAGAGGGGAGGTAATTCACATGTTAAGCTAATAGTCAGGTCGCCATTACACGCTGCAGGCATGTTCCCGAATCATGTCGCCGATTTACTACGGATTTTCAGCCGACTGAGTGTACAAAACTCGGAAAAAAAAAGATAATTAATCAATAAACCCGATGATATTATATACCTGCCTGCAATTGGGAATTTGGTGGTTGAAAATTGGGAATAAAGGTGCCTTTTTCCCATTGGGAATGGGTCCGTTTACCGGACCCTGAGGACACCTAAAAAAATCCCTGCAAGTACATAATATGTCTTTAAATGGCAATGTTTTAAGGGAATATTTGTTTATATATTAAGAAAAAGTTACAAAAGTCTCCGGTTGCAGGAGGATTAGAAAATTTATCAAACAGTCATTTTGATTCGAATCAAATCTTTTGTGTTATTTCATACCAAATTGAATCTCTAACGATCGCAGGAGACTTTAACGGGCTACAGGTAAGTCTGGAAATTAGCCAATGACCGACTGAAAATGCCCAAATATAATCAAGTGACTGAATTCAGTACTCTAATACTAGTAATGCTGGGTGAGTGCAGTTGCAAATTTTAATGAAGGGACATGCCGTGTACCTCAATGTTTCATTTCACTTTAAAAATGGTGAAAACAAATTTCTGAAATGAGTTATTTCTTCAAATAAACAAATCGCTCGAAATGGTATGATTTTCAAATAGTATGCGCCACTTGGTCACGTAACAAATCTCAGACAGTTTTCTATAGTTCAGTTTTGCATTTTTGTTGGTGTTTATTAGTTACTCTGGCTCATTTGAATTAATAAATTAAACATAGTTTAATACAGAATTTCCGCTACTACGGCAGGCTGGCCGTCCAAACTTGACTTAATATTGGCCACAAAATAGCTACTGACCTAGTTCAGACCACTTTTTACACAGGACGAGCGATCACTGACACTGATGATTAACAGATTGCAAGGAATCCTGTCTGAATAAGACATGACCAGTAGCGCAGACCACGTGCACAGTTGTCAACACCATCCTGTTTAATGCTTTGTTGGCGAATGTTTAGTATTAATCAGCCTCTCACATTTTAATTTACCGTAGATTTCTGTCTCTAAGTCCCAACTTTCTGACCAACTATTTCCCTCAAAATTTGCATTATACATTGGTAAGTCATTGGGGGGGGGGGGGGGCTGAATTCTAAGCTGCAACCATGAACACAGGTGAGTTCTGGCAGTCACTGCGATGAACAGTGAAGACATTTTACCTCAAAACAAGGTCTGTATCAAAGAAATGTTTAATTAAAAATAAAAAATATTAATAGTTATTATCAATGTATTTATTCAGTGTCCAATTAATAAAAATTTATCCATTTTACGATTCCAGCATGAGGTCATCTCCGTCTGAGGAAATTTTTATTTTCACCAAATTGTGGTACTGTGAATACTAAGAAAGCATGCAGAGCATGTGACATGAGCTTTGCTCATGACACCATAACACTGGTTACTGCTAGAGTACACTTGACACTGAGTGTGACAATGTGTCTTTAGTTCCTTTGATGTCGGCTTTTAATATTGCTATAAAAGTCATTCTATCCACTGTATGTTACAGTGCTTACATGCTTTTAGTTCATTAGCTTGAGATCAAAGAAAGACGATCTGTTTTAATTCGGTTTCTATACCAAGCTTCAATGTTCTGCTTTTTATCTCAAGTGCAAGGAAATGGCTACTTTTCAGTGATAAACATAAAAAATTTCTCCCGACAAGGCGCCGGGTATGTGCTTCCCAAAACCGGCCATATTCCCCCAACCCCTAGCGGAAACCCTGTTTAATAGCCATGTGGTATGAAACAAATTACGAGAAATTTTACTTCATTTGTTTTGCATAGTTTTATCGAAGTTAAACGTAAATCAAGTTTTTTTTATTAAATGCCTAAATTGTACACATAACATACACTTCGAGAAATTTTGTATTTGACAGGAACAAGATTATTAATGACGCACAATCAATTGGTGCTTGTCATTTTGTCCAGCAACAAAATTTGGATTGTTTCTAGGTATGTTGCATATAGACTGCATGATTATTAGCATCTTGATGCTCACCATATTCTAGTCTGCAATCCTGACATACACACTTGAGGTCAGGCCACGCACTTCCATTCGACAAAGCTCGGCATTCAACAAACCGTATATTTAATGGCTATCGATGAATGAATTTCATCCAGTTCGACACAATATAAGGAAAGAAACTTTTTGATTGTCTCATCAGTTGAAAATTTCTGTAAACATTCATCGATATCATTAGAACAGTCAGAAAAAAGCTGCGAGTCACTTGTTAATTTAGATGACCAAGCCAGAAACTAATTCTTTATGGTTTCAAAATTTGTCGAAACTTCTAAACTTTCTTATAAAGGTAATAGTAGTGAACATCCATAACAAATTTCATTGAGATCCAAGCACTACTGTTCAAGTTATGACATGAACAGACATCGGACGAACATACGTACATACAGACTGACAGGTGCAAAAGAGTATAGCCCCTTTTTTTTCAAAGGGGATATAATAATGGGTAACAAACAAACAACCATTTCACAAAATGTCGCAAAATGTAAAAGAAATACCACCCAGGGGATATCAAAGACACTATACAAAAAGTCAGCCCAAAAAATCACATATCGTATATATGATCTCAGTGATTGCCTAATTTCTAACTCAGGCGCCAATCTTGAATTCCTGAAGTAGGAGAAGCATGTTCGTAACATAATCTGGTGTAACATGTTTAGCATAGTAATGTAATCCGGTGTAACACGGTTATGTTACAGTAGAAAACTAACCAAATTCCAGGTGTTACTGTGTCATTCTGATGTGTCCATGGAACAGATGAGTAAATAGCTTCACCGTTGACATCCAACCAGCTGCCGAGTTGTCGAAGTCTCTCCTCAAAAATTGGAACGATTCGACCATCTGATGTGGGCCCAATGTTGATCAGAATATTGCCTCCGCAGCTGAAAAAGCAATGTGATGATACTTATTCAGGTCTTAAAAAATGAGCGTTCGTGCAAATTTCATTTAATAACCTTTTTTCCTTTCATGCAAAATATGAACAAAACTTTATGGCCAGATAAACAAAATAGTTCTTTTCTCAGGGATCGCGGCATCACCAAAAAACATATTTGTGACCCGCCATATCAAATCCAGTCGTAAGTCGGGATTTTTTTACCCTGTGCCAATGCATTCTCTTATATATGCGAGTCGACCATAGGTCACCTCGCATATATAAGAGAATGCATTGGCCTAACAATTTTTTATCATTTTTTTTAAATAAATGTTTCTTACAATTTTTAGGACATAAAATAAAAAACATCCATTACCCTGCAGGGAGCCCCACACATATATAGAAGCATATAGAAGAGTGTCGTCTGCTCATGTTTGTCTGGGGCTCTGTATGGGTGAAATTATAAAATTGTTAAAGAATACAAGAAAAAATTATTAAAATTGTAAAAAATTGTTAGGCCAATGCATTCTCTTATATATGCGAGGCGACATATGGTCGACTTGCATATATAAGAGAATGAGAATACATTGGCACAGGGTAAAAAAATCCCGACTTTCGACTGGATTTGATATGGCGGGTCACATTTATGGCCTTCCATAAATAAACTAGAGGTGTGACTGTCCCAATGGGACAGTATACACCCGTGTTTTTAAAATACGAAGATGTTTCACATGTCAGTAAACATTTAGTTAAGATAATAAAATAACAGTTCCCCTTGCAGGTGCACAACCCTAACCCTAATCTTAAACCTATTGACCGAAAAATGCTCGGACAAAATTATGCATGTTGAGAAAATGTTCTAAGTGAAAAAAGGGGAATAACTCCACAAAAAAAAGTCGGACAGACATCATAATCGCAGGTGCACAGGTTCCCATGGTACTGAATATAACTGCCAAGATTACAAAACATTGACCCAAAGATGTAGGAATAAAAGCTCGGACAAAATTATGCATGTTGCAAAAAAATTTCTAAGTAAAAAAAGGGGCATAACTCCACCAAAAAATGTCGGACAGACGTCATAATCGCAGGTGCACAGGTTCCCATGGTACTAAATATCTGTGCCAAGTTTTAAAAAAATTGACCTAAAAATGTAGGAATAAAAGATCGGACAAAATTATACATGTTGCGAAAAAGGGGGGATAACTCCACCAAAAAAAGTCCGACAGACGTCATAATGGCAGGTGCACAGGTTCCCATGGTGCTTGATGTCTGTGCCAAGTTTCACATAAATTGATCAAAAAACGACTGAGAAAAACTCCGGACAAATTTGTGTCCACGGACGGACGCACAAGCTGATTCCAACTTTGTTGCGGGGGGTATAATAAATATATAAATAGTGCACATACCCCCAATTCATTGGAAGGAAGACTTGACCCAGAAAGTTGTCGCACGCAAATTGCAAATCTAGCTGGATAGACAAGCTATTACATTCACCAAGCCGAAGGGAGATGATAAGGCAAACTTCCTGTTGCAAAGTGGCTGCGATAGGTGGCGTATTTGAGTTGTGATATGTAAAGAATTGGCGATAGGAACCACATATCGGTCGATGATCGTAAAATAGTCCAGCAAAATGACAATTACTTCATGTCGGAGGAACAAGATCCCGAAGATGCAGAAAAACTGCTTTTTTAACGTTCCAGCATAAAAAACATGAGCGATCTCAAATTCTCTGGACTCACTCAAGTTTCGTCTTTTGACAATTTTCAAACTCAGAAATGAAAGTGCCAAGGTAGCAATACACGATCTCGGGCAATTTTCACCATTTTGAGAGGGGAACTGTACTACAACCTTCTGCTGAGCTATGGTCATTGATAAACAGCACATGAATAGTTGGTTACAAGATAGAGAAATGGTCAGAGCATTATCTGTCTGCATTTGACAGGAATTGTCACATCACAAGTTGGATTATCTCCCTTAGACTGACTGTGCAGAATCTTCATTTTAACCATTTTTGGCTGAAATTGGCCATTTTCAGCCCCAAAGCTAACCAAGACAGAGCTCATGTCAGTCTATAATCACCTTATGAGCTGATAGAACCTAGATATATGTAAGATATATTAAACAATAAAGAAAAGTTATCAACTCAATTTTGAAATTTGGTCTTGGAAGTGCAGATGACTTATTTCAAGGGAGATAAATCAGGCTCTTCTCAGGTGGAGTGCCATACAGAGCTGGCCAACAACATATTCATACAAAGACATACTTCGTATTCAAACATAATCCAATAAACCATTACTCCCAGAAATAACAGAAGCCAAACTGATAGTTATAGCCCTTCTATGCTTAAAAGGATACTGTACTTAAATGTTGTTGTTGGTTTCTTTAGTCTCTGAGTTGTAGAATAAGATAACCAGATTTCGATTATTTGAAAGTCTGTTGAGTACGAAGTAATGTTACGGATGGCAGATTAGTCGGAATGCAAAAATACAAATTGTCGTTGTCGAATAATTTTTGTACAGTTTTCAAGCAAATGTATCAAATAAATGTTATATTATATGCATACTATGATACTAGTTCCATATACTCATTTAAGTTATTGTATAGTCACTAGTCAGTGAGCGGCTTGAGTTTACACAGCATAGCAACGTAATTTTTTACATGATCATGTGTGCCACGCGTTATCCAATCCACTATCCTTTAATTAATTTGATTACGTCTTGTACACGGAAATTCATAATTTAATTTATGGCTCCAGCCATAAATTAAATTTCTATCAAATTATTAGCTTTGATTTTAAGATAACCTATTAACCCGAACGTTTACAGAATACATCTTCGACTCAAATTACTTATTTTTCTATATATTATCGATATTAGATCGTTGTTATTACTGGGAATTTATTGAAAATGGCATACAGTACCCCTTTAAAATCCTATTTTTCAGCCCTCCTACAAACCCATGAAATCGTGTTTTGCTACCCATGTGTTTGGATTAAAACTTTATATATCATCTTCATTGATATGTAGGAATAAATAATCTCTCACTGTGTACTAAATGGTTTCTCCCATTCAGATATAAAGGTATACATTGGAATGGTCTATTATTCGTTTTGAGGTGTGTTCTGGATAAATTCAGCAGAAGACAGTCAGACGAAAAGAGAATACAAGTGCAGAAGGATACCTATTCATTGGTGAAAAATGTTCAGATGATATGTTCAACAAACGGGCTATGTTGAACTGCTCATATTATCTACTTGTTGATAAGTATTTAAAAAGAAATGGTTAATAATATACAGTTGTCGCCCGCGATTTAGTGAGACACAGGGATTTGTCGCCCGCTCGAGACCTGGAATGCCACCCGAGGTCCGCCAGGCCCGAGGATGACATTCCAGGTCGAGAGCGGCGACAAATCCCCGTGTCTCACGAAAACAAGGGTGACAACTGTTTTGTTATCTGACAAAGGAGTACACACGAACCTCCTCAATGACAGACCTAAGTGCGCGCGTATATTCTTTAATCCAGTTCAAAGAGTTAATTTTATGTTGGAATCCCCGCTTTTTAGAAAAAACAACATTCACAATTTGGATCGATTAACACACCCATCATCTGCACAGCTATTGTCCGGTCAGTTTGCTGGTCGCGTGGTGTGAATCGGTTCACGGAAAGAGGAGCAAATCAATTTCGGAGTAGAGTAGCCATGCGGCGGAATGTTCGGTTTCGTTTTTAATGAGCGCAAAGACGCAGCAAGAGTGTTAATTTCAAGAACACTAAAATGTGAAACTAATATGTTGTAGTGGTGCAAAAAAGAAACTGACAACTGTTACGCAACATAAGGGTATTCTTGTGAAGTCTGGGGAATGTACAGGGGAAAGAAAATTGTCAATTGATAAAGAGTGGCTATTTGATCTTTAGAGAAAGAAACGTATTTGTAGCGTATGTACATCGTGTGTGCAATTGTCTGCATTACATACGAACTGCATAATAAGGTTTATCTATATGTTCCACAGTATTTAGTATTGATATAAAAATGTCCAAGGAACATTACACCTTATAACGTATTTATGTCTGTGATAACTCCATTCATACATAGCGTGCTTTAATTGCGAATTGAAAACAACAATTATGCAAATTAGCAAACACCACAGTTCGCGGTTGTTACGAAACTGGGGGTTATAAAAAGAGTGTTTTGGGAAATTATTAGAGAGCTGTGAGGGAATCTGCACGTTGAGTTCATCGTAGTTCTATGTTTACTGGTAATCGCTGAGCGGTCAACAACTGTTGAAATGTTACCCTTGAGGGTAACAAGTGATTTGCGGCCTGCCATGTGACGCACCGTAAGCCAATCAGAAGAGAGGTATTGGGATGAAGGATAACAATATTTATGATTTTTTGTTTATATAGTAATTATCCTATGAGGCCCTAAGGTGCAAACTGGACAATTACACCACCTTACATGTATACCACCTCAAGTGAAAGAATTTATTGAATTCATAGATATCTGAGAACAGTATATCCCAAAATACTATTGGTTATACCAACAAAGTTTTGTGGCCTGTTATCGATAGAATAAATGTCGCTCCCGTAAGGGGTGAGCATATTTCTTAAATGAAAGTGTCAATGACACTGTAGCTCAACTTGGAAAGGGAATAAATTAATGTGGAGCGATTTGGCATGCGGAAAGTTGAAATGTCTGAGTAGTAGTAATACTAGATTATCAACATGAAGATATATATATATATATATATAATAAAGTAAAATCCAAGATGGTTACTGGTGGCTATGTTTTCCAATAAAATTCAAAAACATTTGATAGCTTCCATCTAGTAAGATCAATATTAAGATTAATATGAAGTCTGGAGATGATCAGATGAGGGAAGTGGACTGTAGGGTGTGCCAAAGGATTTAGTCATGCAAAGAGTAAAATCCAGGATGGCTGCCAGTGGACACGTTTTAAGACCAAATGAACCTAAAATGACTCGTTCCTGTCTACATCCCAATGTCAACAGCCATGACAAATTTCATGATGATCCGACTAAAGGTACGACCTGTAGCCCATGCCAAAGGATTTAGTCATGCAAAGAGTAAAATCCAAGATGGCTGCCAGTGGACAAGTTTTAAGAGCAAATGAACCTAAAATGACTCGTTCCTGTCTACATCCCAATGTCAACAGCCATGACAAATTTCATGATGATCCGACTAAAGGTACGACCTGTAGCCCATGCCAAAGGATTTAGTCATGCAAAGAGTAAAATCCAAGATGGCTGCTGGTGGCCATGATTTTGGCCGAATAACCTAAAATTGACTCGTTCTCATCTACATGTCAATGTCAGCATCTATGACAAATTTCACAATGATCTGACAAAAGGTGCGACCTGTAGCCCATGCCAAAGGATTTAGTCATGCAAAGAGTAAAATCCAAGATGGCTGCTGGCGGCCATGTTTTTGGGCCGAATGACCTGAAAATGACTCTTTCCCATCTACATGTCATATTTAACATCCATGACAAATTTCATGATGATCTGACCAAAGGTACGACTTGTAGCCCGTGTGAAAGGATTTAGTCATGCAAAGAGTAAAATCCAAGATGGCTGCCAGCGGCCATGTTTTTTGGCCTAACGACCCCAAAATTACTCGTTCCCATCTACATGTCAATATTAACACCCATGACAAATTTCATGATGATCAGACGAACAGTACGACCTGTAGCCCGTGCTAATGGATTGAATTTTGAAATCCAAGATGGCCACTGGCAGCCATATTTTTTGTCCGAATGACCCCAAAATGACTTGTTCCCATCTACATTCCAATTTAAACAGCCATGACAAATTTCATGATGATCAGACTAAAGCTACGACCTGTAGTCCGTGCTAAAGGATTTAGTCATACAAAGAGTAAAATCCAAGATGGCTGCTGGTGGCCATGTTTTTTGGCCAAATGACCCGAAAATTACTCATTCCCATCTACATGTCAATGTTAGAATCCTTGACAAATTTCATGATGATTAGACCAAAGGTACGACCTGTAGCCCGTGCTAATGGATTGAATTTTGAAATCCAAGATGGCCACTGGCAGCCATGTTTTTTGTCCTCCCAAAATGACTCGTTCCCATCTACATTCCAATTTCAACAGCCATGACAAATTTCATGATGATCAGATTAAAGGTACGACCTGTAGCCCGTGCTAAAGGATTTAGTCATACAAAGAGTAAAATCAAAAATGGCTGCTGGCGGCCATGTTTTTTCGCCGAATGACCCCAAAATAACTCGTTCCCATCTACATGTCATTGTTAACATCCATGACAAATTTTATGATGATCCGACCAAAGGTACGACCTGTAGGCCGTGCCAAATAATTTAGTCATGCAAAGAGTAAAATCTAAGATGGCTGCCGGCGGCCATGTTTTTTGGCCGAACGAACCCAAAATTACTCGTTCCCATCTACATGTCAATATTAATATGCATGACAAAATTCATGATGATCAGACAAACAGTACGACCTGTAGCCCATGCTAATGGATTGAATATTGAAATCCAAGATGGCCACTGGCGGCCATGTTTTTTTCCCGAATTTCATAATGATCCAACCAAAGGTACGACCTGTAGCCCGTGCTAAAGGAAATTGTTGACGCATCACACACGCACACACACACGGACGATGGACGACAAAGCCATGGCAATAGCTCAAACTTTACAAAGTGAAGTTGAGCTAATAAGTCTTCAGAAAGTTGAGATATGTATGTACGCTGGTGATCTGGTAAGTACAGCATCTTAATCAATGCAAATTTTTTATCCATCAAAGTAAATATTTGTAACTTGACCCAAGTGGATTTCTGATTTACATGAAGCGGGTGCTAATTATGCAGCATATTATAATGCCTCTTGAAGATATTATGTCATACATGTACATAGTGTGTATATATGTGTATGTTGCACCTTAGATGGTGGCTTTACAGATTAAGCCATCAACGGACAAAGAATATTGTGTGAAGGATTATTTTTAATTGGAAATCAGTTAGAATCCTCCGACCTAATGACTGAAGCTGAAATCATCAATGAACCAATAAATTAAAGATGGTATATACGTGTATGTCTCAATAAATTCACTCTCTTTGTACTGAAATGTAACTCAATATTGTCCATGGAGGATGAATTTAGTGACGCTAGCTGCTGTGTGGGGTAGCGTCATTAAATGCACCCTCTGGGGACCTCATTCTGCAAATATCCAGCACCATATATATTTGCAGGCCTGTATTTGTATACCTGATAGTTTCTGCCACTGCAAGTAAAAGCTCTTCCATTGTAAGATAATCTGAGAGCTGTGTGTTCCTCCTGAATCCCCATGAAAATTTGTCCAGTGTCATGGCATTTTCCCATTTATGATTCTGTAATTTTCCTGGAAAATTATATCAAATGAAATATGAAAGATTATTATTCATTATTATTATTCACATTTTTAGAGCGCCTATTTCACAAAATTGTGTTCATATGTGCTTTATAATATACATGGGTGGCCAATTAAATATATCACATACATGTACACAATAAAACAGTTATTCATTTGAGTCCATATGCAATTTTGAACAGGTGTGTTTTCAGTAGTTTCCGGAATTTTAACAGGTCACACGATAACCTAAGTTCATCGGAAGACTGTTCCATAGAGTTGGCGCAGTGATACGAAAGGCTCTGTCCCTAAGGTAAGGTAATGCTCTAATTAATCGACCTCTTAACCACAGCAGAATTATGGGTAACTTTTCTAGATTTAGTCCGAAATATGGCTTGTTGCCATTCATCGGAAAGCTCTGGGCGAGAGTTTTCCGATGAATGGCAACAAGCCATATTTCTGAAAAATTACCCATAATTCTGCTGTAGTTAAAGAGTCGATTACTTAGGGCATTACTGTACATGTAGGATGGTCAGAATTTGGCAGTGAGAGAAGCATCTTCCTATCAAGACAGTTTTTGCATATCATGACCTTGTTTGATGAAGCTCACAAACTCCTGGATATACTGTAGGCAGGCACTCGAAATGTCAGTACCAGTATTTTAAAGTTAATTCGGTAACGGACAGGTAACCAATGCAAATCTCACATCACAAGAGTAATGTCTGTCCTCCTCGTAATGCTCGCAACAATCCTAGCAGCAGTTTTATGAACCTTTTCCAGCTTTCTCATCGACGCGTCGGTAATGCCAAATAAACATGCATTCATATAGTCTCTTTGAAAATATCCTAATGGATGTACATCTCCAGAAGTGTCCATAATATTTCATTTCTATGACGACGCGGCATTCCCAACATGATGTAATTAACCATTTCCAAATATGGAGTGCACTCCTGGCATAATAAATGTTTGTGAGAATCGTAGTATTTTGAAATAGTTATAAATACAACTAGATGCGAAAGAATAAGCAGTCATGAATATCGTTGAATGATAAAAACTCGAAGATGATGTCTTCTATATTGTGATGAGTAAATTATGGAATTATGGATATATCGCCTGCATTAAGTTTTCCAACAAAAGTTGAGTTTGACAATGCGTGGGAAAATTGTCAACATGTCATTGACATTTGATCTCTCAAGTATTCTGCTATGCCATAAACCAATGAAATCGCTTGCTGTCTGCGCCACTCTCCAATGAAATGGAGGGAATCCCTTCAATCCTAATTTTAATAGAGAGTTCTAGAGATGTACATCCGATATAGGATTTTCCTTGGCTTTTCAAAGAGACTGTCATTCATATAGTCCAACTTGCTTCTGACTAACGACAGAATGATTGATTGCGTACAAAAAGCCTGAGTATAAGGTGCCTGTCATTTGCAGAACTAGGTCCCAAGAGGGTGAATTTAGTGATGCTAGCCCACTTTTCAACCTCGGGGGAACTCTTTCTGCTTAGGCATCATCAGGACCAGATCAAGCCTGAGTTTAGTGTGCCTGTCATTTTCAGAATGAGGTCCCCAGAGGGTCAATTTAGTGATGCTATCCCGCACGGCGGGCTAGCATCACTAAATTCACCCTCTGGGGACCTCATTCTGTATGGCCTCATCTGCTATGGGAGACATACCGGTACATGTAGACTCAGATTGAAGTTCCCAAATATTGTGATGTACACCCATTGGAACCTCGATTATGCAATGTGTCATCTGCTAATTTTGGGACATCAATGGAAGGGGAATAACTCTATATATTTAGATATAGAGTTATTCCCCTTCCATTGAAACATAAACTGTAGTTTGAATTATGTTGCATTCTGGGAGTCATAACAGGGGAAATGATTTTATGATTTCAGTTATTTTCTATTACTCTATGGGCACCTTCTGAGACACAGACGTTCCACATGGTGTTGAATTATAGTATTTTAATAATATCTTATGGCATAGATTGTTATTAAAACCGTATATCAAGGCACTATAAAATATAATCGGTGACTCGAAAATTAAGTGGGCCTTTAAATAAGCTTATCCTGATTAAACACTGACTAAACTGGTTTGTTTGAGAAAACATGCAATCACTTACTAGTATATTTACTATTAGAGGATAAAGTAATGAGGGTTTATAAAACTAAATATTCGTGTATGGAGAAAGAGCCAGGCCAAAAGTAATTAAGATGCTCGACTTGTATTGCTTCACTGCAGTAACGGTCTATTTCCATCGGGAGTCATGTGTGCATCAAGTTGTGGTGACTTTTAAGGTTGAAATGCTCCATAACTATGGCTGAGTTCAAACACTTCTCTCTCATCTGGTGCTACATGTAGCATTTTTTTCCTGGATGGTGGTTGATCCTCTATCAAATGCTCACTAGTATATAGTCAGTGGCAACAATATTGCATTACAAATTATTCAATGTACATGTAAGCTATACAATTACAAGGTGGATGCGTGCCATTTATGTCAGTTTGTGGTGATAACGCTATAATGGCTATCATGATGAGAGGTTGATTGGCTAATACAATGGGTGATAATTAGCAACTAGTATGCAGTAAGCTAACTTCTTAAAAGCTCTCGCTACGAATAACCTCCAACATCACCCCTGGCAAAAGGTATCTAGTCGCCCATTTTCATTCTATTCCTTTTTCGGATTTTGTTTTATTCATTTTGAAACAATAATACCAATGTCAGTAAAATAATTATCTAAATTGACTAAATTGAATATAGTGGTATAGTGACATATTTAAAAATATTTTTTAAATACATGTATTGCAATGATGTGGTTACAGCCTGCAGTATCACTTATAACAGCGTCCACAAATGACAATTTTATGTCAAGAAGCTTATTTTGACTTAAAGGCACGTGCAGCGTTCGTTGCAGAAATATTCATATTTGTTCAAATCGTCATCAACAGAAGGAATATTAAAATATATATTGTTTTGTTCATATGCCAAATATAATCAGCGCGTAAATAGTGTATTGTTGTCAAGACGTACAATGGTGTACGTAAACAAGAGCCTGCATCGTGTTACAGAAGTTTTACTTCTACTTACATAACACAGCGCTATTCTATTGGTTAATCACTCACAAATGATATAAACGCTCTTTATTAATTCCATATCAGGAAAAAAGTAACAAATAACGCTCTTTATGTTTACCATATCCAGATCTAAACAAAAGCCAGGTCCTGTAACATTTTTTGCTTTTGTTTACATAACAAAGGAAAAACATTTGACAATAACTTACTGTTTATGCCATATTTCTGATTGGTATAAGAACAAAGTCTGTCTATGTTTTACTATTATTTCTGTTTATGGAGGTTTTTGACAGAGGTGAATATTTTAACAGCATACCCACCACCAACGCCACCCGTATCTTTAAATTGGACAATAATATAGTTGTGAAAATAATTCTGGATCATGAAAAGCATTGTATTGAAACACATATTTAAGTCAACGAGGCTTAATTTCATATCGCTTAAATGCACAATTCATTGCTTCAAATGTGCTTGCTCCAGTGAGCGTGAACAAATTCTTGTTAGATCTTGATAGCGGAGACACACAATAGCCAATAAAACAAATATTTAACTGACTTTATCAAGCCTCAAGCAAATCGTCCAGGTTAAAATTGTGTATAACTTGTGACAACAAAGAGGTAGATGTTTTATATGCATGGTATACATCACTTCATTGAGTTTGAGAAATAATAAATGGCCAGATATATTTTTAAATGTACATGGCTAATTTGAACATCCAATAATGTCTACATATTCTGGAAGGAGTGACAAGATACAGTAATGCTCTAAATAATCGACTCCTTAACCACAGCAGAATTATGGGTAATTTTTCAGAAATATGGCTTGTTGCCATTCAACAGAAAGCTCTCGCTGAGAGCTTTCCGATGAATGGCAACAAGCCATATTTTCGACTAAATCCTGAAAAATTACCCATAATTCTGCTGTGGTTAAGGAGTTGATTATTTAGGGCATTACTGTATGTTGATAAATACATGGCATACAGATCTACAAGATGAATGTAGTTCAACAATAACTGTGCAAAAGCCAGTTTCCCCGTTGTTTTTTTGCACACATATGCCACAAACGCTCTTTATTTTTAGGAATCAGGAATAGTCTTATAATGGATGTTCTAAATTATATTGAGGATGAAAATATGTGATCCAATTTTCTAAACTTCCTACCATGAATATGGCTTTTTGTGGCATATATGCCCATTTAAAAGTATTTTAACGTAGTTGTCACTTTGAGCTATTTTGATCCCTGGAACAAGATCAGGAAGTAACAAGAGCTAGCGTAATTCAGGCTTCAAACTGAGTATTGATAACGAACCAAAGCCGGACGCTTTGGGTCATATATAGACTATATCTGATTTTGTGATGTCACCAATTATTATCTAATACAGGGTTTCCGCTATACCGGCAGGGGGTCCCCTTGACGGCCCCGTTCCCCTCGCCAAGTTTTCCCCTCCTGCCATACCGCAGGACATACTGCATGTCTATAAAGGTACATGTATATAGATGTTTAAAACTTCTGAATTTTGTTGGAATAGTACTAAGGAATTTTAGAAGGCGAATTTATTTTATATCTTGTGAGTGTACACACTCTAAACGCGTTGTTAAATTGAAACATGAAGTGATCGGAACTGACATCGCTAGAAGCTCCTTTGAGGCTGGTTGGTTACGTTGCGGTTAGTACCCGGTTATGTTATGCAAAAGAGCAGTATTTTAATCATACCTGTCATGTTTTGTACCGCAAAATATACTATTCACTTTGTAATATAGCGAGAGAGAAATGTGGGAGTAGCCGCACCGGGCATCAAGGCATCTTACCACTGCCCACAAAGAATACTCGTCGGCCAGATATGTAATCAGCCTTAATATATTCCGATTACGTTATGCATCCGAAATATCTGCTGGGTCTTCCAGTGAGTCTTTTAACATTAACGAGCATGTTTAACTCGGGATCCAAATTACTGGTGTTCTGTACATGTACTTCGTAAATTAATTTATATCTAATAAATTTACTAGTTTTAAAGTTACAGGTACATGTATAAGGTTTGATAGCTTGGCACTTGGGCCGAAATGTAACAAAACAATCTGCCATTTCTACTCTCACACGATTCTATTGGCCGATATAACAAAAGTAGTTCAACCAGTGCTAAAAGTAAAACAGGATACTTTTACCTGGATTTTTCCTCATGACGGCTACCGGCCCCATTCCCCTACCCCCTAGCGGAAACCCTGTCTAATACGATGCTCGTATTTGGAATTTTTGTCACACAGTAGATCGGTGGGCTTAAATCATTAATATCATAATCGGAAATAAACATGTGTGTCAGTCAGTTACCGGCGTTCCAAAATGAGGGGAGTTACTATCGGAATTATGCACAGTGAAGTCCAATCGTAGCGGCGTTTTACATTTTATTGAGAACATAATTATGACATATTAAGGACTGTAAAATATTTGCATTGGAGTGGCCTAAAATATAAATCGCGTGTGCAATGAGAAAATCTTAATCACTCTGGAAGTCTGGATAGTGGAGACAATACTGGAATCGGAATTCGATGATTCGTGCAAACGTTATTATATATGCGTTTAAATTATCCTAATATTACATAGTACATATGTGAATCTGATAATCCTTAGATATCCTTCCAATTTCATGAATGGACAGGGAACACACAATTATGAACAAAGCAGAAGATACATTCAGGTTATCACGAATGTAAAATACTCCCCTCTCGACAACAACCAACAGTCTTGATTTTTGAATACTTTTAGTTTGATATTGGGAGTTTATATTCTATAATAATTTGTACAAAAGGAACGGCTTTTAAAAGTTTTTTTTAGGTTTTAAGTCTGAGTTGAGAGCTCGTAGTTTGTTTGTTTGTTTGTGAACCTCTGATTTCTCAATGACCTGATGTTTGATTGACCTAATTTATACACGAATTTGCTAGCTATAGGCCCAACTCTTTCGATGAACCCTTGTGCATGTCTGGAGTGAAATTAATCATAATCACATCACGATATAAGGCCTAGTGAATCTTATTTGATGGGAATACGCATCTATGAAGTTATTTTTATAAGATTAAAAAAGGCACAGACATATCCTAGCTTATGTTTGTGCCTTTGTGGTTTAGCTGTGGTTCGTTAATTACGGTAGCATATGGTCATATTATTGATATTAACCCTTCCATGACTGGAGCTTCCTGAAATTTTGCGAAAACCCTGCACCAATGAATTCTCATAGAGAGCCTTTGATATATAAGAGAATACATTGGCCTAACAATATTTACCTTGACCTTGTAAACCAGCGCATTCTCTGATATATGGGAGACTCGTATAATAATAAATTATATAAGAGAATGCACTGGCACAGGATATTTAATGCTGCACCAGCGCAGCTCCCATCAGTGAAAGGGTTAAATATTGATAAGTTTGGCCTACACTGCTATGATCCAATGAAACAAGACAGTCAATGACTGTGGGGTCGCTCACCAGACTGCAAAGACTGATAAGACTGGGACTCTGGAGACCAAAACAGTCAGAACTTTTCATAATCACTTTAAAAGAAGTAGATTTAAACAGGATATGTGGCTAGAGAGACTTCAAAGATGTAGCTTGGTAAAAATCCACCTTGAAATTGCCAACTGTACACTACTGATCACCCCCCTCCTCCAGCTCAACAAGTCCGCTCCCGACCGGGATCCAGACTCCCAAGTCTTAGGTTGGAATTTCACAACCGACACCTCAAACTTTCTCAATTGTTGGAAATTTCCAATCTCACAAGCGCCTTTTTCTAAAACCATTTAAACATGTTTGAAGCCCAATTATCCATGGACCCAAAACACAATACATGTATGTCAGACCAATCAGTCAGGTGGTTCCAAGGTAGATGTTTTAATGAATTTGGTATTTCAATGATTTTATTAGACACAAAAGTGTTAACTCCCCCATAGCCTGCCATTTCTTGACAGGTTGGCCTCATTTTAACAAATCTGAATCTCAGTCACTAAAGGATCCTCCTGATTCCTCCATACTATATGTAAGCTAAATAGTCTAAATTCTCTTGAGAAGACATTTTAAGAATTACTATAGAGACATATAGTTATGTCCCTGGTCCCACCCTATTTAACCTGGTGACCCCATCTGAATAAATTTGAATCCCGGACACCAAAGACCCCTTCATACATATCATAAATATCAGACAAATAGACCTGATGGTCCCTGTGAAGGAAGCATATTAAGAGGGAAACTGTCCTTCGCTTGGCCTCTATTTGACCGGGTGACCCCATTAAAAAAATCTGAATTGCAGTCAAGGAAGAACATTCCATTCTATATAAGCCAACTAGTTCTTGCAAACATATTTTAAGAATTACTATGTAGTGAAATAGTTAAGTCTGCCCTTATTTGACTTTGTGATCCCATTTTCACAAATCTGATAAGGATAAAAATTAAGTTCCCCAGTTGAAGTTGGTGATATTCACCCATTGGGCACCTCATTTATGAATTTTATCTTCTGCAAATTAGGGGATATAGAAACTTCCTAGAAGGGAAATTTAACTAACAACAATGTAAATTTGATACTATAGATACTTCCCAGAAGATGAGGCCTAAGCAGAATGAGGTCGCCAGAGGGTGAATTTGGTGATGCTAGCCTGCTGTGCGGGATAGCATCACAAAAAGCGTGTCTGTTCCTACATTGTGCATGCCTGGCCTCAAGCAACACAATGTATTATACAACAAGCCTTGAAATAGTGTGATAGTGTGTCTGTCATTTGCAGAATGAGGTCCCCAGAGGGTGAATTTAGTGACACTAAATTCACCCTCTGGGGACCTCATTCTGATAAGACTCTCAACTGCTATGGAAGACCTAGAATAAAATTGAATTTCCCCAGTTGAAGTTGGTGATGTTCACCCATTGGGCCCCTCAATTATGAATTTTATCTTCTGCAAATTAGGGGATATAGAAACTTCCTAGAAGGGAAATTTAACTAACAACAATGTAAATTTGATACTATAGATACTTCCCAGAAGATGAGGCCTAAGCAGAATGAGGTCTCCAAATGGTGATGCTAGCCCGCTGTGTGGGATAGCATCACTAAAAGCATGTCTGTTCCTACATTGTGCATGTCTGGCCTCAAGCAACACACTGTATTATACAATCAAGCCTTGAGATAGTCTGTCTGTTATTTGCAGAATGAGGTCCCCAGAGGGTGAATTTAGTGACGCTATCCTGCACAGCTGGCTAGTATCACTAAATTCACCCTCTGGGGACCTCATTCTGATAAGACCCTCAACTGCTATGGAAGACCTAGAATAAGATTGAAGTTCCCCAGTTGAAATTGGTGATGTTCACCCATTGGGCACCTCAATCATGAATTTTATCTTCTGCAAATTAAGGGATACAGAAACTTCCTAGAAGGGAAATTTAACTAACAACAATGTAAATTTGATACTCTAGATACTTCCCAGAAGATGAGGCCTAAGCAGAATAAGGTTCTCAGAGGGTGTATTTGGTTATGCTAGCCTGCTGTGTGGAGCAACATGAATTCACCCTCTGGGAACCTCATTCTACAAATGCCAGACACTCTTGGAGAAATGAAATTAATCTGATTTTAATGACCACTGAGTGATAATGTAAACAACAAGGGTGCTTCATTGATAATAACATTAATCTCATTTAAATTATGAATGACATGAGTACACTCCCTGGGGACTCTGCCTATAGCTACAGAATACTTTATTTACATGTGAGTTAGGAGGTGAGATAGGGTGGAATGCTGTTGGTTGGGGGCAGGGTGGGGTTCTGGGTCATGTGGGGGTGGGGGGGGGGGGGGTGATATTTTGTTTTGTATGTTAAATTGATCAAGGAGTTCCTGAATTTTTTATTATTTTTTGGGGAATTATGGCCCTGGCTCCACCCCTATTTGACCCAGTGACCCCATTTGAACAAATCTGAACCCCAGTCATTCAATGACCCCCACATACCAAATATAAACTAAATCAGCATAATGGTTCTTGACAAGAAGTCGTTATAAGAATTACCAAGGAGGAATATAGTTATGGCCCTGGTTTCGCAACTGTTTGACACAGTGACCTCATTTGAACAAATCTGAATGACAGTCACCTAGGGAACATCCACACCAAATATGATCAAAATGCAAAAATGTAATTTTTTGGTTTTTAAAGTTATGTCCCTGGCTCTGCCCCTAATTGACCCAGTGACCCAATTTGAACAAATCTGAACCCCAGTCACCCAAGGTCTCTCTGTACCAAATATAAGCTAAATCGGCCAAATATTGTTTTAGAAGAAGTCATTGTAAGAATTACTATGAGTTATGGCCCTGGTTTCTCAACTAATTGACCGGGTGACCTCATTTGAACAAATCTGAACACCAGTCACCCAAGGACCCTCCATACCAAATATTAGCTAAATCGGCACAATGGTTATGGACAAGAAGTCGTTGTAAGAATTACTGTGGAGGAATAGAGTTATGGCCCTGGTTTCACAACTATTTGACCCAGTGACCTCATTTGAACAAATCTGAATGAGAGTCACCTAGGGAACATCCACACCAAATATGAACCAATTCGGTATGATGGTTTCAGAGGAGAAGATGTTTTTAAAAAAGTTGACGGACGGACGACGGACGAGGAGTGATGACTATAGCTCCACCGGAGACTTCGTCTCAGGTGAGCTAAAAACTGAATGCAATGGATCAACAGTTGACTTTTATGCAGTGAAGATATGGGTAAAATCTTACCTGGGTTATATTTGTCATTGCAATTCCAAAAACCTCCATGGTGGCATCGTGCGTTTTTACCCCATCTGTCATTCACAACTACAGTGTCCTTCACGGGGCTACAAGAGAATTAAAGGCAATGAGAGCTCCCAAGCGATTCTGGGGATCATATTTAAGCACCTTTTAACCCTTCCATGACTGGAGCTTCCTGAAATTTTTTGAAAACCCTATGCCATAGAGCTGCAACGATTCATCGTGATTTTGAATCTAGCATCACTAAATTCACCCTCTACTTAGGCCTCATCTTCTCTGGAAAGTTTCTTTATTATCAAATTTCTGTGGAAGCATCTTCACAAATATTCTATTTCTTTTTTAGTTTCTCTATATCCCGAAATTGGCAGACGACACATTGCATAATCGAGGTTCCCAAATCCCAATGGGTGTCCTTCACAATATTCGCCATTTGGTAACTTCAATCTGAATCTATGTCTCCCATAGCAGATAAGGCCATGCAGAATGAAGTCCCCAGAGGGTGAATTTGGTGTTGCTAGCCCACTATGCGGGATAGAATCACTAAATTCACCCTCTGGGGAACTCATTCTGCAAATGACAGCCACACTAAACTCAGACTTGATGATCACTGGTGAATGCAAATCCCATATTCACTTGAATTTTTTTTAGGCGATTAAAAATAATTAAAATCAACACATTAATATCTCAATTATTCTCATCGTCCCATGCTATTACTAGTATGACTGATAGAATGGTTTGCTGTGAAGACTTACACACCATGGGCACTTATATGAGTTGTCAGCAGTTTCCTAAACCAACAAGTAATTAAATGGGTGTTGCTTTACTGTATTAACCCTTTACCCAACAAACCGGCCAAAACCGGCCAAATAAAGCTTCAACAGCCTAAAATATCTTCGGTCTGTCTCAATAGAACCATGCAAATATGGATATCATTGGAACCGGCTCCTTGACCACATTGTGATAGTTACAGTTATGCCCTGTGCCAATGCATTCTCTTATATATGCGAGTCAACCATAGGTCGCCTCGCATATATAAGAGAATGCATTGGCCTAAAAAAAAATCTTTTTTTAACACTTTTTTCTTACATTCTTTAACAATTTTATAATTTTTAATGTGTTAAGCCAATGCATTCTCTTATATATGCGAGGCGACCTATGGTCGACTCGCATATATAAGAGAATGCATTGGCACAGGGCCGTTCTGTTGGGTAAAGGGTTAATGATTTATGTTCGTGAAACAATTGAATGATTCTTTAAAGTTTGGTTTGTGGCCTGCATATTATATGGTGCATTAACCCTTTCTATACTAAATGGATTCTCCCACTCAGTTATACAAGTATACATTGGAATGGTTTATTATTCATTTGGGGGAAGTTAAGGATATATGAGCAAACGACAACCTGACAAAATGATATTATTAAAGTGCAGAAGAATTCATATACAATGGTGGGAACTGGGAAATTTTCAGATAATAAGTTCAACATGTTTGTTAAACTTATTATCTGAATAGTTCCAAAGGGAACTACTCATCAAGAGAAGGCAGGACTTGTAGCACTACTACATTTGATAATACCTCTCATTGTAAAGCCATGCGAGGAACTCTGTGGCATTCCAGTAGGGGTCATCAACCATCCAGTCACCATCAGACCAAACAATGTCAGGCAGATAAGTGTTAACCAGCTCGTGCAACTCAGGTAATGTCTTCATCTAGTAGAGATTAAATAAAACAAAATATTTACTACATGTACCGGTACTACATTGTATTTGGAACAGATGTTTACAATGTTCAGTCAAATCTTGATGTATAAGTATAAAGCACTTTCAAAATAAGCAGACTAGAAATAGTGTCTGACTTTTGCAGATTGAGGTCCCCAGAGGGTGAAATTAGTGACACTACCCTGCACGGTTGGCTAGCATCACAATATTCACCCTCTTGGAACTTCATTCAACTTAGGCCTCAACTGCTATGGGAGACCTACATGTACATGTAGGATCAGATTGAAGTTCCCCAGTTGAAGTTGGTGATGTTCACCCATTAAGTCACCTTGATTTTGCAATTTATCTTCTGCAGTTAGGGGATGTAGAAACAGAAAAGAACCTTGGAACAAGAGCATCACTAGGGCGTGGCAAAATTTGCCTGTGGTAACTTCAACAAAGGGCGATAACTCGGGTAAAATTTGGAGGGCTGAACTAAAATTTGAACTTGACCTGTATTTTGGGCTAGCAAACTAAAATACCAAATTTCATTCCAAACAGTTCAGACTTACTAAAGTTATCAACCGAAAACAAAAATTGAGTGCAAATTCCAACAAAATTACAGTAACTCAGGTGCATATTGGAACTCGAATTTGAACATCGACCTGTATTTTGTGCTAGCAAACCCACATACAGTAATGCTCTAATATTCGACCCCTTAACCACAGCAGAATTATGAGTAACTTTTCAGGATTTAGTCGGAAATATGGCTTGTTGCCATTCATCGGAAAGCTCTCAGTGAGAACTTTCCGATGAATGGCAACAAGCCATATTTCCGACTAAATCCGGAAAAGTTACACATAATTCTGCTGTGGTTAAGGGGTCGATTACTTAGAGCATTACTGTACCAAATGTCATTGCATTGAGTTCAGACTTACCTGTACTAAAGTTATCATCCGGAAATGAAAAATGTAAATGGAGTGACCAATAACATAAAATTAAGTACCGTTTTTTTCAAAACGGCGTATAAAAAGTGACTAAAACAATGTTTATTTGAGACTTCAGATAAATACAGTACTTCCCAGAGGACGTGGCCTAAGCAGAATGAGGTCCCAAGAGGGGAATTTGGTAATGCCAGCTCGATGTATGGGGTAGCATCACTGATTTCACCTTCTGGGGACTCATTCTGCAAATGCCATGGTGAACAGGCCTCAAACTATGGTGGAGAATGGGGTCCCCAGACAGCCCCAGAGGGAAAATTTAGTGACGCTACCCAGCACAGTGAGCTAGCATCACCAAATTCATCTGGGAAGTACATGTATCTATAATCTCAAATTAGCATTGTGATAGTAAATTGATTTTTTTTGTCAGAAAACTTAAAAAATAAAACATGAGATATTATTGAAATTCCCTCTTCGAAATTGAGTTGATTGGATTATTTTTCAACTGAATTTCAGCCATTTAAGCATCAATGTTGTTAATTCTCCCTTTAATTAGGCAGAATAACACCTGCTCCATCTTGATGGAAGCTTCTCTAATAACTGTCATGGACACTTAATGACTTAATATTTAAGCCCATGCAACTTGATGTACCGCTACAATAATCTGATAAATTTATTCTTCCACAAGGTATTCTGCCTGAGTAATGAAATATTACCAGTAATGATGCTCTATCTCTATGCGGCACCGGTTCCACAAATACAATATTTCTATGTTTTAACCCTTCCAGAATGGGGTCCCCAGTGGGTTAGTTTAGTGGTGCAATCCCACACATCAAATTCACCCACTGGGAACCACATTCTGCTTAGGCCTCAACTTCTATGGGAGACCTAGGATCAGATTAAAGTTCCCTAGTTGAAGATGGTGATGTTCACCCATTAGTCACCTCAATTACATGTATGCATTTTATTTTCTGCAAATTATGGTACATGTACCGGTATATAGAAACTTCCCAGAAGGGAAATAGTAACTAAATACATGTTAATATGAGACTATAGATACTTCCCAGAAGATGAGGCCTAAGCAGAATGAGGTCCCCAGAGAGGGAATTTGAATATGCTAGCCTGCTGTGAAGATGTAAAATGTCCTGCTTTGTGCTATATACATATACATGTACGTCTGTACTGAGTCAGCCCTTTAAAATCAGATTGTTTGGCTTCGGAAATCTGCTATGGCAACCCTTTACAGTGGCCCAGTTTGCTTCAGCAAATAGCTTCGCATTGCTGATTGCCATAGCCAATTATGAGGGCTGCTGAGTACAGACCTACATGTAGTGTATCGGAACCAGTATATCTCGATGTTTTGAACAATGTATGACATTCCAGGATTTTGAATGATAACAGCCTTTGCCTGGAGTCACTTGTGGGGTTTTAGCGACATTCCCATTATATTGTTTTACTACAAAATTGCCGGAATGTCAATGCTCCAGCACACAACATCGTACATGTAAATGAAGCAGTGACAACTGATTCACATAAACCAAAATTTATATCTACATTTGCTATTCAGAAAACTACATGTATGTACAGTAATGCCCTAAATAATTGACTCCTTAACCACAGCAGTGAGAGCTTTCCGATGAATGGCAACAAGCCATATTTCCGACTAAATCCTGAAAAATTACCCATAATTCTGCTGTGGTTAAGGAGTCAATTATTTAGGGCTTTACTACCCCGCTGGACAAAACAAGTGTCCATTGGCACCGCGGTGTATTTGCCGTTCGGTTGCGGTATCAGAGTTTGTAACTGCAGTTGAGCACCGCGGCCGAACGGCAAGTACACTGCAGCCGAGCGGCAAGTACACCATGGCCGAAAAGCAACTACAACGCGGCCGAATGGCATGTACATCGTGGTTAGATTTCGGGTTTGTATCATCTTTTTTCAGTTTAATGAATGTACACCGCGGCAACTACACCATGGCCGAATGGCAAGTACACCGCAGCCCAACTGTTGTTAGCCGGTGGAGCCGCAGTGTAGTTGCATTTCGGCCGCGGTGGCAACGCTAACCGCACCGCGGTTAAGTGGACACTTGTTTTGTCCAGCAGGGTAGCTGTACAGGGATGTTGTACTACTGTACCTTTACAAAGTCCTGTGTTGTGTAGTTGTTTGCAGCATCTCGCAAATATAGAGGATTGAACCATTCAAATAATGAATGATACACTCCAAAACGAATATCAGTCTTTTTCCTAATGGCCGTTGCAAGCTCACCTGCAAAACAAAGAAATATAAATACTGTATATAGACATACATGTACATGTATGATTGGATTGGAATACCTGGCTGGGTATATGCATGTACATGTATACACTGAGCATATTTGGAGGTACATGTATATGTATATTACTCTCTTAGTTCGATATCAACCGAGGTGTCAACCCCAGGTAGGTAACTTCATATCAGCCTGAGTACCTGGAGTGAAGGTCAAAAGCTGATATGAAGTACTGAGGGCTGTTGAACATGTACCGGTACCTTGGCATTTGGCAGTGTACATGTATTATCAAAGAGCCACTTCAATAAATATAATTCAGTCAATTTACCTGTTTTCTACCTCATTACATACTTTTTACTCATCACTTTCAGTTGTTATTAGTATACAGGTACATATTCTGTAATCAAATTATGGACATTTACTGTCTGAAATAAGGTATAATAATAGACCACTTCAATGAATCAATGTTAACTTTTATAACTCAAAGGGAGACTCCAATCATTATGAAATTAATTGTTATAAAGTGTCATTTATAATGCAAACTATAATGTGATAAATTTACATACAAGTGTACATATGTACGTACCAACAAGATCACGATTTGGTCCAACGTCCATGGCATTCCAGTTCCAAGAGTAATTGGATGGCCAATTTGTGAAACCCTCATGATGCTTCGTCACAAGTACCAGATATCTATCAAAGATATACAGTAAATCAGAAATTTGCCAATATCAGTAATAGTGCTGAAACGGATATCCGGTTGACAACCGGCTACCGTCGGCAACCGGTTGAACTACGATCAACCGGTTAACCGCTATGTAATACACACATGCAATGCCACTGATAAAAACTGACGTATTCAGGTCCTTAATCGGCATAGGCTGATAACAGTAGCTTTTAAACAAGAGTACTTTATCAATTTTGCTACAAACGTTATCACTCAGAGGGGTATACATTCGAAATTACGCGTATTAAAAGTCAAAATCTGGTGCCAGATCAAAAGTCTTTCCATGAATGGCAGATTACATAGTCTGGCATCGGGGGCTAAACATCAAAGATGCATGACGTCATCTTTGATGTTCCGATGTCCGGTAAAACATGTGAACTGACGCCACTGGGTCATCGGCAAAGATCAATACAATCGTTTTCACTGCAGTACGGCGTGGTCAATTGACATCCACTCTTCGACTGATTACTTGTAGACAGTATCATGGTCCATGATTCATGGATACCCAAGAAATGAGTAAATCAGATGTCTCGGCACATTTCAAAGAGAAATTGGCAGGATGCAAACTCTGAGAACCAACCCTACATTTGTATTTACATACGCTCGGTCTGTACCTCTAACATTACTGAGTTTGAGTAATCTCAGTCGATGAAGTTCAAATGAACTCGAATCAAAGGGGTCACCCTATTTACCAAGAACAACCGAGAACAAGGTTTAAAATGCCTTATATACATTAAATATAGTGTTTTATTTGAAATATCTACAGTAGACATCAATATTTTCATTAAAATGTTTACTTTTATGCATTTAACCGACATATTGTTAACAAATTGTAAGCGCCACCGAGCGACGATCTCGTTTAACACACAGCGTATCAGCTTAATTAATTAAGCTTGTTCTCGGTTTGTAGTGTCTTCTCGGTTTCATAATTAAGCCTGTTCTCGGTTTGTAGTGTCTTCTCGGTTTGACACATTTACCCCATCTAAGGGGAGTGTGTGACATTGCCCTTTGGGACTTTTTTTTTTCGTCTGTTGATAGCAAAACAGTCGAAGGAGCTGATACAAATTGTCGAATTTGTTTTAGACGTCTATCTCTTCGTTCCGGTGGCAAGTTTACCCAAATTTGATGTCTTACTTTGAATTTTTCCGCCAACTGAAAGTCACCAGTTGAGTGCAGCGCACTTCTAATATCCCTGAGTTGATCATTTACAATTTCATAAAGTCTGTCTGTTAAGTCTGGGAGTTCTAATATTTTCCAATCGGTTGATAATTTAATAATATTATTCATTGATTCACAATTGTTATTAGTCCAAAATTTAGGAATGTTTTTATTTTGCTTTCGAGCGTCAAATATTTTAGTTCGTAATCTCGGCATGAATGAATTTGTCAAATATCGTCTGTTTTGCGTAAGTATGTCAGCTTCTGTCTCATCGTATGTCTGCCATTGTCAATTGTCTTCAGAAGTCCAGTCTTTGTATTGAAAACCTTATTGATTACTTTTTGCACAGTCTCGTCATTGTCGGTCTTTTTATATTATGGAGAAGATTGTCCTTAAGATGGCGTGTGCATAGTGTATGCGTGCTGTTTGGAAAACAAGATGTTATGGCATTCACAAGTTACAACTCATCACCAGTTCCAAATGTTACTGTATCTTGTGAAATGCCTGCTAATTTACTTGATAAATAAGATAAAAACCGATGGTAAGATTAAAAAGTACCATCCCAATGCAACAATAAAGGTCCTAAAAGTATTGGTGGATCTGAAGTTGATTTCCTTATAATATTAGGGTTTTTAAAAATAATAGTTGTTACATAGCAAGATGCAAGATTAAATGTTCCGTCGATACCAATTATAGATCCAGTTTCAATTGCTGATTTGAGAAGTAGGATTTGTTCTTCCAAGTGACAGATTACAGAAGGTGTTTTTTTGCATCAGTTGTAATTATTTCTTTAATATATTTCTCACCTACAATGTTATGCACTCACACATCGCAGTGATTAACTAACAGTAACACATATTAGTGTCAGGGATGGGGTAATTGTAATTTGTAATTGTAATTGAGTGTAATTAATTACATTTTTTCAAGTAATTGCATGTAATTGGTAATTGAGTTTATTCTCAATTACATGTAATTGCAATTGTAATTGGTTAGGATGTAATTGTAATTGTAATTAGGGTTTAATTTCAATTACTTCAAAATCACAGGTACCGGTACTTGTTTCTTCTCAAAGTTTTCTTTCATGATTCATCCAATGGTTTCTTCAATTTTTTTTTTCCAAATTTCAATGTGTAAGACTGGTGACTGGCTATCACTGTCACAACACTGAGTTTTTATCCACTGTGTCTCAATGGTGAATTCTGTTGACACCTCCTGTTTGTTTGCTTAAGCATTGGTTAACCTTTAAGGTAGAAGGCTTGTTTTGATAAATACAATGAGAAACCAACTTCAAATAATTGACAATAGTCTGAATAGATCACTATAATATATTACTCTTATGATCATGTTTCATTTATCCATCTGGTATGGTATATATGCTATGGTAGAAATTCATACCAACCATTGCTAATGCTATCAACATGTCGACAAAAAATATGGCAGCATTTTAATTTGCAGAAAGACACATCGTGTCCCATGAAAGCGAAGTGCGAACTTTGCCCAACTACAATATCCAGTTCCAAAAAAGTTACCTCCAATTTTGTGACACATCTGAAGGTAAGTTTCCATTTCTATGTATTAGTTTTGTTTAATTCCATTGACATATAACTTCAGTCATATGGTGGTATTGGTATATGCATTGTTTCTTGTCCCTTCTAATTTGCAACTGAATGACAAAGTGGGAACAAATATCTGCCTCAATAATCCCCCAATTAGCACTGTCCAGTGGAGGCATTGTGTTACCAGTAAGCTGGTGACCACAAAGGCTAATTAAGTTTATGACTCTAATTAACAATCAGAGTGTTGATTATCTCATTGTCCTTTACAATTGGCCTGGCTGTGTGTCTGACTTACTGAGATAGTCTTATTCCCTTAATAATTAAATGATGGATACATATGTGTTACTAAAATACTCTATTATTTTCATTTTATAGCGAAACCATCATGATGTCTATGAATCCACAGTCACACAAGCACCATCAGCATGTGATCAACAACCTACTAGGATCTTTCAGTATGCAAAAACATCGGTCAAGAATGCCAAAGCATTGAAGATAGTTAGCAAAGTTCATAAATCTCTGATATCATTCTAATTTCTAGAAGATCAACCCTGACTACAAGCTGCCAATGCAACACGCTGGAATTGCCAGCTATAAATCATGATTCGCTCAGTTCTACGAACACCTATACTGGACTCAGTACATTGGCTGCTCTGTACCAAGTGTGCTTCACTGTGTATTTCATCTTGCTTGTATTAAATTTATGTTTTGTTATCAAATAGAGTTTATATAAATAAAAAGTGTTCCTACTTCAATGATGTGCTGAAATGTAATTGTAATTGTAATTGAATTACATTTCAAAGTAATTGTAATTGTAATTAATTACATTGTGAAATAGATGTAATGGGAATTGTAATTGAAAAATGTTGAAGTAATTGTAATTAATTACATTCACAAGTAATTGCCCCAAGCCTGATTAGTGTACACAACTCAATTAATTCTAATCACCAAACAGACCCAGGTCCCGTTAATTAACACTTAGGCACGACTCATGCCTTTGTGTTACTGCCAGCCGAGAACATGGCGGCGACGTTTCAAGTTCTCGGTATACGTAAAATAACTACATATACCCTGCTGGACAAAACAAGTGTCCACTTAACCGCGGTGCGGTTAGCGTTGCCACCACGGCCGAAATGCAACTACACTGCGGCTCCACCGGCTAACAACAGTTGGGCTGCGGTGTACTTGCCATTCGGCCATGGTGTAGTTGCTGCGGTGTACGTTCATTAAACTGAAAAAAGATGATACAAACCCGAAATCTAACCACGATGTACATGCCATTCGGCCGCGTTGTAGTTGCCTTTCGGCCATGGTGTACTTGCCGCTCGGCTGCAGTGTACTTGCCGTTCGGCCGCGGTGCTCAACTGCAGTTACAAACTCTGACACCGCGACCGAACGGCAAATACACCGCGGTGCCAATGGACACTTGTTTTGTCCAGCGGGGTATGTCATTTAAATGGTCAAATATGGTACAATATCTACTTAAGGGCAATTCCACGTGACTGACATTACATTCAAAGAACTTTTTCCAGATTAATTGTGGTAATACCAGCAACATGTATAAATATATAATCTTATTTCTATGTGTGATGTTGGCATGTGCCAGGGTGCACCCAAAAATGTGCATTGTTCTGAATTTAGTCAAGCGATGATAAAATGGCATCGTTCAATGTTTGCGTGACTGACATTACATGAAAATATCAAGGCACATTGCCAACTTGTTTTTAAATTAAATTTGTCTTAAATTTACAGAAACTCATATGTTTTTCTTTGTTAATTTTTCATGGTAGATATTTCAAGATAATGTAAAAGGAAAATTTAAGCTTAGAACTATAATAAAATATTTTTTGTTGTCCAAATTATGCGTGACTGACATTACACTAATTTCGTGACTGACATTACGCTATGAAATATATCAAGTATTTCCAACAGTTTCCGATCCAAATGAGTAATTAGTGCCCTAAAATAATATTATATAGGGTTTAAATGCATTTAATATATATTATTGCCATATATAGCACATGAACATGACATTGGCTAATGTAAGCGTGACTGACATTACACAAAATTATCCAAGATACATCGTAACTGGATTTCAAATTTAAGTGTTTTACATTCAAATAATTTAATATGAACACCTTTTTCAATTATTATAGTTGGAATTTCAAAAAAACATTAGCCTACGGTATGAACAAATTCTCAATTACCTTTTGCACAAGTTTTTCTGACAATAGCGTTCAGAGACCAGGAAAATGGGAGGCAATTTGCGTAGTTGTCGTTGTCTTATACTTTGGCAAATATTTTCAACAAATATTTCATGCATATGAAGTTGGATATTTCACATCAAATCTATGTTGAAATTTCCCTGGTACAGCTTGTTTACCAGTATTTAGTGAGATATATTTTGTTTTTATACAAGTTGAGTAAATAAATAAGTGGATAAGAATCGTCATTGTATGGCAGCCTCCCGAGAAATATGATAACATAATACTGGGACTTTCTCGTAGAAGTTGAACAACTCATTACCACAACTAAAGTCTGAGCACACTGTTTATTATACCTGGCAACATGAATTTCTGAATATATAACCTAGCTGATAATTTTCAGCCCACTTGTAGTTAGGGCTGTAACAATGCGGAAGTTCACGTTGCAATGCACATCCCAATGTTTATGCTTCGATGGGGTGTGAACCACGATGAACAAAATTTTTCTAGTTGTCTGAATATCACTACATGTATATCCATGAATTAATTCAGCCTCGTTCAGGCTCATTGTAGGGATCAACAAATCATTCATGCAATTAGGAAGGGTAAATTGCCTACTAACTTTCTCTTTGTCATTAATGAAATTGATGTCACTCTTGGAAATAAATGTTGAGAAACTGAATTCTTGAGTGTTGTTAGAAAGCATTTGATGAGTTTTATTCAAAAGTGTGTCTTGCATAAATCGTAATGTATCACTTCAGACATTTATTATGTGATGCATTGACTAAATTGCAATGCATTGAAATCATGATGAATTGTTACAGCCCCATTTGTAGTGGGTTTTTTTCATGCAAACAGCAGGATTTTACTGGAAATATTAGGGAAGTTTAGATTGAAAAACTTCTAACTTTACACGTCAAACAATTTGTTGCATATTTTCCACCACATCCATAGCTAATTTAAGTTTATCAATGCTTGAAGGGAGAAGTTAGAAGTTTCTCAATAAACATCCCTATTGTGATAAGAAGTTAGTATATGTAGTTACTGTGATAGATATTGGGGCGTTAAAAGACACACGATTGCCTATTGACACCAAATATATACCGGTTAGCAGTCAGACTTTGCATACTTCTTTTTAGAATAGACCAATGGTGAATTATATTCACAATTGTGTACCAATGATCATGACATTGAATTTTATTGATAGTTTGTTTATTCGGAGATAAGAACATTAAACCAATCACTCAATATATAGTACTGCCAATTAAGAATCAGAGCTCTGTAATATCACAGTACATCCATTCGCACTAAATAATATTGAACAGAGAACTGCACTGTGTCATCATCTATACCATGCATTTAACTATTTGCTGGGAAATCTGGGAAATCAAAATTCCCACATGAATTAACAACAACTGGGCCATTCAGTTTCTTGCATGTCTTCCCGTTGATATAATAGCTTGTCTTCATGTGAAGGCCACTTCCAGAACTTCCCAGCACTGACCATAACAGAAACTTCATATGTTAAAATCGCAAAAACACATCTCAGGAGATAAGTACGACGTGTACGAATTACTCACTAGCCATCTATGTTCTGAAACATTTCTTATTATATTAAATACCGCTACACATACCGTACATTCAATGCTCACATACATGCACATCATGAGAACAATATTCAAAATTACTAGTAGTAGATGCACTTATATGGAACTGCATATGTTTACAAATCAAATTAAAACATGTAGTATGTTTTCTTACAAGATTTTTATGTCATCTACCTGAGAATAGGAACAAATTACAAAACGTGACTGACATTACATGCCGTGACTGACATTACGTGTGACTGACATTACATATTTCAACTCTCGCTAGCGGTCAACCTAGACATCGAATGGTGCTTATTTTGAACACAGACATTGAGGCTCAGGTATATTGAGCGTCTCTAAGATATGGTTGTTATATTGTCATGCAATATTGTTTTATACCAAAAAAGGTAGTATTTTCGTGACTGACATTACATATTGTATGTAGATTTCTGAAAAATATTTTTCCCCAAATGGACATCAGTCACAGAAATATAAACCCAAGATGTATTATAGCGTGCATCGACCTATTTAAATACTGAAATACTACAGGCCAATCTTAAATAATTGTTACTATTTGCTCAATAACTTACAAGCCACTTTTGGCAAAAATATTAGTAGCACATGTGGGTTAACAATGGCATAAGCTTTCAGCACTAAAATGATGAATATGAGAGAGAGAAAAACTGTTTTCAATAACTTGAATACCATAACTATCAGATTTTCAAACTGTTTAGTCAATATTCAAGATTTAATTTTTTCACAAATTTCATTCTCCGTCGTGGAATTGCCCTTAAGAGTGATATATACACTTATTACACTATACTTGGACATTATTATGACTTATTTATTAATTTTGGACTTGTTCTCGGTTGTTCTCGGTAAATAGGAGGTCCGAATCAAAGTGGTATTCCTGTGCAGTCGGACTTATTTGCATCCTAATCACTAATTCTCAGCATTTGATTGTCTTCTAACAGAAAACACTGTTTTCAGCAGGTTTTCAGCTGTTTTTTTAATTTTCATTTGTTAACTTCATAAAGTTCACAAACTTCATAATTTTGTTTATCATCCATCTCAAATTGCCAAAGAACACCCAGCAGTTAGAATACCTGAGTCACATGGCTTAATAATCAATAATCGGCCAGTCTCGTAATCGCTATAATGGCAATAAAAAACTGCCAATATTTGCATGAACCAACATATGTACAGGTATATACATGTACATGTACCGGTAGGTCACACAATATTCTTCCCAAAACGAGAACGATAACAAGTCAGGTAGCAGTCGCAACTGCAGTACAAACAGGTCAAGCATGACATGATGACAAGTCTATTTATAAACACTGCGAGTTTTAGTTCACTGTGTTATCTGCCAAGTTGTCAAAACGTGGCTTTGTGACGTTCGTGTTTGGTGATTTACATTCGTTTATGATCCGGTTACACGTCGCGGTTAACCGGCTACAAAAATAGGTCAACCGTTTCAGCACTATTATAAATCAGTACCACTTCCACATCATTGCTCAAAGTTTTAATTTTTCAATGAGAGATATTAAACTCAAACTACATGTACCTGTTACGGCCGTTATTTCTTTTAAAAATAAAAAATCACCTTGACAACACAACAGGCATCTCTAAAAGGTTCACACCAGAAAAAGACATGAATATGGGCAAGTCTGGACAGATACTAGTATGCATGCATGGCCCTACATGGGGTAATTTGTAATTGACTATAATTAATTACTATTTCTTAAGTCAAGGCTGCCTGGATATACATGTAGATTGTAGTGTGTTACTGTGTGTAGATAATTATCCAAACAGCGTGATCCCTGGCGGGGCCCTGCCCTCGCTGAAACTAATAGCGTGACCCCTAGCAAGATCCTAGCTGTCATTGAACCATTCAAATAATGAATGATACCCTCCAAAATGCATATCAGTCTTTTTCCTAATGGCCGTTGCAAGCTCACCTGGAAAACCTGGCTATTTTAAACATTTATATAATCAATGACTCACTGAGAGCACAGTTACTCGACATAAAGTCCCAAAAATAAGGGTTTAATCGAGTTTATAAATCGGTATATTATATTACGATACCAATTTATAAACTTGATTAAACCCTTATTTTCGACTTTATGTCCAGTAACTGTGAGGAGAGTGAGACAATTCGCACAACTAACTTTGCTCCTGATGCTTTGAATATTTCGGCCCATTTATATGGATCATAGAACTCAGCGGTGAATTGAGGAGCAAAATCGGCATATGTGAAATCTGGTTTATAGTTTGCTTGCATAAACAATTCGTATGAAAGTACTTTCTGTCCAAGCCACTCCCACCAGAACCATTCACCTCCAAAACTAGGAACAGAAAACACTCCCCAGTGAATGAAAATTCCTATTTTCGCTTCATCATACCACGGTGGCAGTGGTCTAGCGTCCAGTGATTTCCAGTTAGGTTCATATTTTTTGCCGGCTGATGCAGACGACAAATAAAAGAGCACGGTAAGAAACACGATATTGAGACAATATGACTGCATTTTAACAAAACGTGTTCTTTTTCCCCATCAAAACAAAAAGAGAAAATCATGTGATGTTACTGTGTCACGTGATGTCACGTGAGTAGCCGTTACTTGGTCGTGCTTGGAGACACCACGCATAAAGTGTTGGCCAATTACAACGCGCATTCAAGTGAATAGAATTTAAAATTTCAATTGCGCTGGGAACAAAGGAAATTCAATAAAGTTCGCTGTAAGCGAGTTATATATTTGATGCATATGAAAGCCAACACACACGCACATAATTAGTTTTATGTGCATTGACCAGTGGCGGGGTGTGCATGGGGGATGGGTGTGTTGGGGGGGGGGGGGGGGGGGGACGCTTGCAGAAAAATTCCAAAATGTCAAATCGGAGGTGGGGGGGGGGGTGGGGGGGATCTGCGAAAACAAATTCCGTACACAGGGCTGAAAATAAAAATACCACCAACCAGGGATCCACCGCCCTCTATATACGCGGACAAATTTGGGACCCCCCCCCCCCCTTTCGAGGATTTGTATAGACCTATACACTTATAGATGCTTTTTAAATATTATATTGGCAATTGAAACTGTTTAGTCATCACCCTTAAAGTGATATGAAACATTCCGGTAGGGTGATAAAATATAAATGGAGAATAATCTTGTTCAAAGTAGTCATTTTTACAAATATTATATCCAAATTGACAACACACACCGTCATTCTTATATATTATTACCACTTTATAGGGCGTTCTCTAGGCCGTTGATAATGTTTTTCGGGGCGTTCCAAATAGCGTATTGTTACCAAAACAGCGGGCCGCGGGCCGATAATGAGAAGCCTAGTTCAATATCGGCCCGCCGCCCGGAAACTATAGATCTCGTTTATTATCGCGAGAGTTACGTCCCTTCAACTTCCGATCTGGCGTGTTTATTTCAACTGAATAATGGGAAGATGTATCCGATTTCCTCGACACTATAGTGGTTTTATGATTGGAATTCACGCTATATGATTGAATTATTGTATCAAGCGTAAGTAGGGCCTATGCATTGATAATTTTAGCTGTCAGCCTCTCATTGGTTGTTACTCGTCTCCAATGCTGGTTTTCCCCCTGTCCTATTTTCGAGACTCCGTCAGTCCGTGTCAGCTCACAAGTTAAATGATATCAAATTTAAATGTTCTTGAAAATATTTCTCTCTTAATCTACTTCATTACGGTATTCCACTAAATCCTCAAATGGGTCAAATGTCCAAAACTGTGGTAATAATAGTAATAACATGATTTCATCGGGCATTATGGTTTATTAACGGCCCTCTGGAATGATTAACAGCCCTCGGGCCTATTAGCGTCCCTCGACTTCGTCTCGGGCCGCTAATAGGCCCTTGGGCTGTTAATCATTCCAGCCGGGCCGTTAATAAACCATAACGCCCTCAAAAATCATGTTATTGTTATATTAATGCAATGCAGTGACTCTCGATGGCGAAATCGTTTTCGTTAGTTTATCGCCGATAGATGCGTCCCGAATCGAGTAGTAAATATTTACATTTTCAAGAGCGTAGCTCAGACGATGTTTTCTATGGAATGGTAGGGTCGATTTTCTTCAGATTTTCGGCGATGTTAGTAGAATAGTGCATTCCTCCAGTTGGTATATAGCGCCTTGATACTAACTTATCAGTTTCACGCACCCGAACAAGTAGGGGAGACCCGGGCAAAGCGGATCACGTAAGGGTTTCTCGTACAAAATGCAACCGGCAATCAGAATTATTAGCACTGTCAGTTTCTAATCATGATGGCATAACATTTGACGGATGATGCATTAAGATACATCTACTGGTTTGGTTGCTATGGTGATTTTTAATTTGCGAAACAAAATTCCGTACACAGGGCTGAAAATAAAAATACCACCAACCAGGGATCCACCGCCCTCTATATACGCGGACAAATTTGGGACCCCCCCCCCCTTTCGAGGATTTGTATAGACCTACACTTATAAATAGATGCTTTTTAAATATTATATTGGCAATTGAAACTGTTTAGTCATCACCCTTAAAGTGATATGAAACATTCCGGTAGGGTGATAAAATATAAATGGAGAATAATCTTGTTCAAAGTAGTCATTTTTACAAATATTATATCCAAATTGACAACACACACCGTCATTCTTATATATTAATGCAATGCAGTGACTCTCGATGGCGAAATCGTTTTCGTTAGTTTATCGCCGATAGATGCGTCCCGAATCGAGTAGTAAATATTTACATTTTCAAGAGCGTATAGCTCAGACGATGTTTTCTATGGAATGGTAGGGTCGATTTTCTTCAGATTTTCGGCGATGTTAGTAGAATAGTGCATTCCCCCAGTTGGTATAGCGCCTTGATACTAACTTATCAGTTTCACGCACCCGAACAAGTAGGGGAGACCCGGGCAAAGCGGATCACGTAAGGGTTTCTCGTACAAAATGCAACCGGCAATCATAATTATTAGCACTGTCAGTTTCTAATCATGATGGCATAACATTTGACGGATGATGCATTAAGATACATCTACTGGTTTGGTTGCTATGGTGATTTTTAATTTTGATCCGCTTTGCTCGGCCGTTGGGAAAATCAGATGACCACATCGGGCAAAGCGGATCAGCAAACGAATCCTTCTGAAAATGCAATAATTTTCAACTATTCATATGCTTTTTAGTTTTATTTATTACAATAATATACATATTTATCCCAAATAATTAATACCGCGTGTTTTCAAACGCTCAAGTTTTCCAATTATGGTCATGCTCCGACAAGGCACGAGTTTTGTCGATACATCGGACTAAAATTGTCCAAATTCACTTAATCTACGCATGTGTACCGGAAGTTAGTCATGTTATGAATGATCCGCTTTGTCCGATCCGCTTTGACCAGATCACATCTTTTTACAGTCCGGCGAATTACGCGCGTGTCCTATCAAATATACAAATGTAGCAAATTGACATATTGTCTTATTCCACATATATATTGCCTAAGACACCGACAACATTTATTCGGGTAGATGGGTATGTGATCATCGATCTGCGCAATAGATATGCGCAAACGCACAATAATTACATATTTGGTAAAATCGTAAAATGTCGACGAAAATGTTCTAATGGGCTACAAAATTTTAGTATACCTACATGTAGTTCTCTGTGGAAATGTATAAAAACTAACCAAACATAAAACTATCTTATTCTAAAATACGGATAGAATCGAAATAATTTGCTAGTATTTAAATAATAATGGTGATCGGCTTTGCCCGGGCGATCCGCTTTGCCCGGGTCTCCGGAGTCCCCTACATAATATGTCTTTAATGCTGACTATTAATGTATATCTCTCAGTGATAGAATAGTTGATGCAGATAAAGTTATTTGTCTAAATTCTCTGTTAACCGTGTAACTTCATCGCACAAAGATTTGACTTTGCTAATTTACAACTAAAATTGTGTTTCAGAGGTATGACTTATTTGAATTGTATGTAGGCTACACCTTTGATAATCTCGAGCGCTAGTAACAATTATTCTCATAAAACATGTGTTGCCTGTGAATGTGATTGTGTTTTTATACAATTTAAAGTGGAAGCGAATATGTATATAGGCCTATGTTTTCTGTAATAAGAGAGAAAAGCGGCGAGAATCTATAGCGAAGAACAGATCATGCAACAGATAATCCTTTGCGAAAAGGGTCTACTAGTTTCGGATTAAGATTATCATTCGTTAGGACCTGTGGGTTTGAACAAAATATTTTGTATTTTGACCACCCATATTGTGAAGGTCAAATGGGTGGATATTTAGACATCTATAGTATATTCTTCCCTGGCCTATATGCTTCTATTGAAAACTTCTTGATTATATTTGGCTTCAGATCGCAAATGGCATGCACTAGCAGTTGGACACTTATATCATATGCATCGATCTGCATAAATTGGGTCATTATTGAGTGGAGCACATCTAGTTATCTCAGGACAACAGTTACTGACATCATGTTCATTATATATTAACAAGATAAGTTTTATATATTATCATAATATTTTTTTTGCTATATATATAATATATATCTCCAGTTAATTATAAATTATTCCCTCAAAACTTATTGACCATGATGTTATATATGGACTTGAGACCTCGGTTTATTCTAATGCAAATTAAAGCATCGTGGTATTGCAATTGAAACATATATATTCACCCTCCTACATATACAGGTATACCAAAATAGTGTTATTTAGGCTACTGGACAATAGAATAGTCTCAGTGTGTATCTATAATTTAGGAAAAATAACCCATTATATATAGGAAAAAAATTGCAACCACCGCAGCTGACCACCGGAAAAAAAATCTGCCTCGCGACTACCCACCCCGGCCCTGTGTGCGAATTTTTTTGTCGTCTAAAATGCTTTTATTTTTGGAGAATTGCAACGTCCAAAACAAAATGAATATGCAAGCTGGTGTGAAATCATTCATTGGTATATCAAATATTCATCATCATCTATACTACCTGCATGTATATATATTTTGGAACTTCTGTCTGTGTGTGTGTGTGTGTTATATATAAGATTCGAAAACTGCTCGACCGATCCGACTCAAATTTGGTATATAGGCCTACTTTGCTACGGCGAACATGGGCGGGTCCAATTTCACGTGCAACCGTGTCCTTGACCTCCCTCATATACGCTCATACATGAATAGGTATGTTTCTGGACCTCGACCGATCCGACTCGAGTTTGGTATGTAGGCCTACTTTGATCCCGGGAACAATATGGGCGGGTCCAATTTCACGTGCGACCGGATCCTTGACCTGTACCTCGGTCATATATATACGCTCATATAGGCATGTTTCTGGACCGATCGAACAATAGTTTTTTTTCTTTCTCCTATACTTTTCAACGTTGTTCGCTCAGTATTCGAACAGACGGAGGCGATCACAAAGATGTCCCTAAATTGCCCGGACGAAGTCGGGCACATCATGCAGCTAGTCTCATATATATTTTGAAGACCTCTGTCTGTTTGTTTGCATGTTTGTCTGTATGTTTGTCTGTATGTTTGTCATTTATACAAATCTACGATTCTCGACCGATCGGGACCAAACTTGGTACGTGTGTGTAGTTTGGCCAGGCGGTGGACGTTGTCGTATTGGCGAGCCCGTGCGGCGCCCGATTCGCGCATGCGCAGACGAGATCTCGGAAACGGGTGGAGCTATCGACTTGAAATTTGCTATGTGAATGTATCTTGCCCCGGATGCGAATTTTATCGGGTCGCCGAGCCCGCGCGACGCCAGCTTCGCGCATGCGCAGACGAGATCTCGGAAACGGGTGGAGCTATCGACTTGAAATTTGCTATGTGAATGTATCTTGCCCCGGATACGAATTTTATCGGGTCGCCGAGCCCGTGCGACGCCAGCTTCGCGCATGCGCAGACCAGATCTCGGAAACGGGTAGAGCTATCGACTTGAAATTTGGTTTTTGAATAGCCCGGACAACGTCGGGCTCATCGGCTATCTCATATATATGTTTGTCTGTATGTTTGTCATTTATACAAATCTACGATTCTCGACCGATCGGGACCAAACTTGGTACGTGTGTGCAGTTTGACCAGGTGGTGGACGTTGTCGTATTGGCGAGCCCGTGCGGCGCCCGCTTCGCGCATGCGCAGACGATATCTCGGAAACGGGTGGAGCTATCGACTTGAAATTTGGTATGTGAATGTATCTTGCCCCGGATACGAATTTTATCTGGTCGCCGAGCCCGTGCGACGCCAGCTTCGCGCATGCGCAGACGAGATCTCGGAAACGGGTGGAGCTATTGACTTGAAATTTGGTATGTGAATGTATATTGCCCCGGATACGAATTTTATCGGGTAGCCGAGCCCGTGCGACGCCAGCTTCGCGCATGCGCAGACCAGATCTCGGAAACGGGTAGAGCTATCGACTTGAAATTTGGTTTTTGAATAGCCCGGACAACGTCGGGCTGGGTAGAACTATCGACTTGAAATTTGGTTTTTGAATAGCCCGGACAACGTCGGGTATGTATGTGTGTGTTATATATAGACTCGAAAATTGCTCGACCGATCCGTCTCAAATTTGGAATTTTATTGGCCTACTTTGACCCGGGGAACAATATGGGCTGGTCCAATTTCACGTGCGACCGTGTCCATGCGTAAGGACAAGTGACCAGAGAACACTGTATACCGTATGCATCACCAGGTTGAACACTCATTATTATATTATACGGGCAACATCAAACAACAATTCATATATATAATTTCATTACAAAAGCACATTATTGATATTCCACTTTCAATAATCCATACCCGGTAAGTAGGCAACATGTGCTTTAGGTATAGTGGCTATATATCAAGGTCTTATTCTTTCTTAGTATTTTTCCAGTCGATATTCATGTCAATAAGCATTTATACCAGCAGTCCTACGTGGCTAATAATACATCTATATATACAAGTGTAGGATCTGACTGTCTATCTGTCAAAAACATTTAAAATACGCTCACTGTGGCTGGAGGTGTCAGGTTACTACGTTTTCAGATTTTGCAACTTTTGACCAGGAACAAGTCTATTCAACAAGAGACATTGAGAGACATTTCTAATTTCCATCCATTGTATAAACGTCGTCAGGAAGGACTGTGAAGTGGTTATACATGTAATAAAGACCGAGCGGAACCAAAAAATATCAAAATATGAACAAATGATGTCACAATGTCAAGCTTAAGTATAAACATAATTGTAATACGATGTATATGTATAATATTAGATTTAATTTTCTTGGCAATATATCTTATTTCCCGGTTATATAATTATTTCAAATTATATTATAAACAAAGTTTGAAAAATCATCTAATTGACGAGAATCATAATCATGATTCTTCGTTTGATTCTCGTATAAAAGCAGCTGCATGATTCGCTGTAAAGGAATGCTATGTTTTGATTCTCACAAAAAAGTTAATATGAATTTCAAGACCTGGAGACTACGACAGCAAGTATAAAACAAACACAAAGCACCATGCCCCGAAAATCTGCCCAACGGAGTTCTCAAAGAATATTCAACAGACACTAACAATAATAATATACAACCACTCATTGAAAACAGGCACACTACCCCATAGACTGGTGATCAGCCAACAAATCGAGCATTTATATGAAAGGCCACAGACATAAAACTACAACTGACTATATACTGCAGTCCTTCGACAATGAAAAACAAGTTGAAACTATCACGGACTTATCCAAGGCATTAGACAACATACCACATCACAAATTGCTCCAAAATTACAACATCATGGCATCATAGGGCAGCCGCATAACTGGATGAGCTGCTCCCTACTAAATCGGAAAATGAGAGTGGTCATTGATGGGGAAACACTCGGATAGCACTTAATATACCCAACATACATGTATGTGCGGGCGGACGTCCACACGGACATGTGCAAAACAGTATACCCTCGTTTTTATATGAATGTTCACAACTATGAGGACATTCAACAGAGCTTCAATCGTTTGTTTGTGTTTTCCATTCTAGTGTTATTCATCTTTGTTTATCTGGAAATTTTGGCTTTTTGAACCATCCGATGATGTCCAGGTCATAATGTTAACAGTATTCAGATCTCAATTTAATTTGGTCGTTTTGTTTAGGTTTTCCATTCTAGAGTTATTCATTTTTAAAGGGGTATAATTATGAAATCATGAGATGGTTAGACTGCAAACTGTTTTCAGTAAAAGCTCAACTGTGGGTGCGTCCAAATACTAAGCTTAACCAAGCTGCAGCAAGCTGACTCTTAGCTGAGGAAAAATAGTAAGGTGGAAAATGCTAAAAAGCACATTGAACTACTAGTACTAGTACAGAAATCATGGCCAATAAAACATTGTTTTATTATTAATCCGCACAGTAATATTGTTCGGGCAATGCCAAGTATCTTGCAAAGCACGTGCCTATTCATCACCATACAATTTAAGATATGAGATATAAGGAAATATTTAAGGCCAACAAAATATATACCTGTTTTTCTGGTGACATGCAAGAAAAAAATAGGAGTTTAATTTATTTTTTCCTACATGTATTACATGTACTAAAACAACATGCAGTCTCTTCATTTTTCTTTAGTTTTTAAAATACAATACCACAAAAAATGGATTTTAGCTAATTTTGAGAAATTGAGGCTAAACTCCCAATTTTGTAGGCACATACTAGTACATGTAACTCGAAAAATACTTATTTTTCAATGTATCAGGGAAAGGTCTTCTGTTCTGTAATCAGGATTGTGTAGTCTACAACATGCACAATACAAATGGAAGGCCTTGTGAAATAAAGTTTTTTTTCACAAAAGTTCTTGAAAAGCCATAAATGGTGTATTTTACCAATATTTTTAAAATTTACTTCTCAAAATTCATCAATTTCACATTTCTTGATTCTTTTTGATTTTTAGTATGTTGTTTGTGATGGGTTAATGTACAAATTCCCACTGAGAAACTTTCTGTTGCAATTAGTTTGAGGTGAAACCATAAATGCACAGGACTACATTTGTATATCACTGTCAAAACATCCCTGAAATCTTCTTGGTATTAAGCCAGAGTAATCCAAGATGCACATCGGTAATTATATAATTAATCAACAACATACGGTATGCTACCGTGCAATGTCATATGCTTATCCTAGGAAAATTTATTATAACCTACATGTATCACTGATACACCAAGCAGTACCTGCAAATGACGAAATACCAAGCTTTAGTTTTTGCGAAGCCATGCTGTTTTCTACTTTTACGCATGTAGCCATGTACATGTATACATGTATGTACCGGTATGTCATCAAAACTCAAATAAAATCACATATTATTGCATTATAATGTTCTACAGTGTAGTTCTTCATTATACACCACAAAACATGCTTTAAGTCTGAACCCTTTCATGGCTGGAACTTTCTGAAATTTTCGAAAACCCTGTGCCAATTGGCAAGGGAGGGCTTGTAAATAAGTAAACACTTCTAAACAATGTAATATTGTTTTGAGGCTTTTGTAAAACAAAAGTGGGTGAAAGACGAGTTAAATGTTTAATGATTTTTAGTAAAAATAAATCCAATGCATTCTCTTGTAGGCCCATATGATTATGAGAGGCTCGCATATATAAGAGAATGCACTGGCAGAGGAGCTTTAATGTTTCTTGAAAGTGTTAAGAATCATAAAATTTTCAGCTTTATATGTCCTCGAGTCAGCTTGGTTCAGCCATCGACGTATATTGTATAGATCGATGGTTCAGCTTGGTATTTCGACATATCATCTACATGTAATGTATGTTCCGTCGGCAACTAACCTTGCTCCTGATGCTTTGAATATATCGGCCCATTTATATGGATCATAGAACTCAGCTGTGAATTGAGGAGCAAAATCGGCATATGTGAAATCTGGTTTATAGTTCTTTTCCATAAACATATAGTATGCAGGTATTTTCTGTCCTTTCCAGTTCCACCAGAACCATTCACTTCCAAAACTAGGAACAGAAAACACTCCCCAGTGAATAAAAATTCCTATTTTCGCTTCATCATACCACGGTGGCAGTGGTCTAGCGTCCAGTGATTTCCAGTTAGGTTCATATTGTTTGCCGACCGATGAAGACAGATTAAATAGCATTACAAGAAACAGAAAATTTAAATAAAACGACTGCATTTTTGCTAAAATTGTTCTGCTTTCCAAATCAAAACAAACAGAGCAAATCATGTCACTTTGCTGTGTCACGTGAGGTCGGTAGGCCAAGTTGTCTACAGCGTTGAAGGAGGTTACGAAGTTTGTGTTGTCATATTACCGGGTACGAAGCCAGTAGATTCATTTCACCCAAACCTTGGGTGTTTATTTCACACGACTTTCTGGGATAACCTGTGTGTCGACTGAGAACATGCGTGCCAATTGAGGAGAACACGCGAAGGATTTGTGTAAATGTTAGCCCAAACGACATTTCGAAGTAACGACTGCTTTGTTGTTTATTTCGAGGAATAATACCGCATCATATGAATTCAGCCCAAATATATTGACAGGTGTCAAGGGTCTAACTCTATACTGAGCAATAAAAAACTAATATAATAAATACCGAGTATATTTAATTTTAACGCCAATGGGTCGTTTATGTGCGTTTAAGAGTGTATTTATGCTTAAAGCAAAGTGAAATAACGATCTTAAAATGAATTGGCCGGTATATTTTATTAGTTATCAGGGTTACCAGGGTCGTAGTTGCATAAATTACAATATATTTTTATGCTAAGATAATTGCGTGGTAATTTGTTGGTTAATGGATTGATCGGTGATCATGTTAACACAAATCCCATATATGGAAAGTGACTTGCGCATGCGCAAAACAGATACAATGGTCTAATTTTCCAATGCCGATGACAATCGAAGCGGACGCGATGTGCATTTTAATTCTTTCATTACGACTGTTTTGGCGTCCTAATCTATTAAAATATTCTTCTATATCTTGGAAGGTGTTCTGGAAGGATTATTTCAATATGTGTATATCGGATTAACCTTCCAAAAAGATGAGTTTGACGCCTGTATTTCTTGGCATGAATATTAACGAGCGCTCGTCTGCAAGTAGGTCATCTGGATTCGGAATTGGCGTGTTTTTGTGAAAATGTCAAATTCAATTTCTTCCATCTAAAACATAATTACGCGCTGGACTCGGTCATTTTAGGAACATATATGTATCACACGCACATACACCAAGTCTCAGCCTAAAAGTTTGAAAAATGACAGTTTTATCGACATAAATCGATGTTAATGGTAAATTCAAATTTCCATGTTAAATTTTATCATTGAAAAAAATTCATTTCTTCCATCTAAAACATAATTGCGTGCTGTACTCTGTCATTTTACGAATATGTAGCTATCCCACCAACACACTCCAAGTCTCAGCTTAAAATTTTGAAAAATGACAGTTTTATCGACATAAATCAATTTTAATGCCAATAATGGCAAATGGAGTGTTAAATAAATTTTAGGCCAATTAGGGCCCTGCGAATGTTTTCTGACCTGTTCTATATTGGTCACTAGAGTTCATATTTGACCGGTTACACCTGATAATTATGCGACAGTATAGTCGTGTTACTTTATAGGTCAACATTGGTCATTATCACCTGACAAATTTATTTTGGTCTATCGTATCAACCCCTATTTTCTCCCGCGCGTAGCCTGACTACCGCTATTCTCAAAGTAATTGACCAGAAAAACGGGGTGATACCCCGGTCATGACCACGGTGATACCGGTAATAAACGGTAGCTGTATCGAGGCGGTCATGGCAGTGGAATTACGGTATTGGGCGATGATACCGCGGTCTTTTAGCGGGCACCGCATTAATTTTTTTGAATACCGCAGTGATTTTCATGGAACACTTTGAGGGGAGGTATTTACTCCCACATACGTTAACAAGCGGTATCAGTACCGCGGTATTGGAGGATACCGCGGTATAGTACCGCAGTATTAACGGGGTGACACCACGTTGCTGGTGGTCAATTACTTTAAGTATAGCGGTAAGTGTCAACATTGGTCATTATCGCTCCACTAATTTGTATCGTTTCATCGGTATGAATTCCATATCCAATTATCCACATATAACCAACCCAACCTCTAATCCCGGTCCAATTTATTTATTTCTTTCATCGGTATATTCACGTAACGTAATATTTTATCACGTGATATTTGTACTTATATGTCTATGGTATTACTATAGTATACTGTATACGTATATCAATTGCTATTCCTATCTATATAATCCTGGTGCCATCTATAAAGATAGATAATTTCAGACTCCTCCCCCCCCCCCAATTTACATCATTGCTGCTTTAGTACAGTCGCGATGCAACATCGCTCCACTAATTTATGTCAGTTCATCGGTACAAACCACTTTTTCTCCGAGTCCATATAACCAACCCAACATCTTATAGATGACTATTCTGGCACTATATAGAGATGACTAAGATTCTGACACCCCCCTATTTTATAGCCATGTTGCAACAGTAGAGTTCAGATGCATATTATGTCAACATCGGTCGTTATCGCTCTACAAATTTATATCGGTTCAACCCTTAGTTCCCTGTATCGCCCACCCCTCCCTCAGTTTATTTTTTCAGTTGTATTATAGTCTCATTACGTACACATTTTATCTTTTCTAACTTTTGCTTCAACGCGTTGAGTTCCGCTGCAGACAATATAAAACTGACAACATTTTGAAATGTAAGCAGGCTTCAAACTCATCTTATCCAAGAAAAACTCTGGTTACATAAGAAATTTGTGTATAAGGTGTACGCGCATTTGTCGCGTTAAAAACAAAAGGTCCCAAGTCAAGGTCCAAATCCCCAACACACTGATGTGAGGTTTAACTCCATCTACATACAGTAATGTCCAAAGTAATTGATCACTTAACCACAGCAAAATAATGGGTATTTTTTCATGATTTTAAATCCTGAAAAATTACCCATAATTCTGCTGTGGTTAAGTGGTCAATTACTTTGGGCATTACTGTAACCAATATAAGGATTTGAGGTGTAATAATAACTCAATCCTCATACAGTAATGTCCAAAGTAATCGACCACTTAACCACAGCATAATTATTGGTAATTTATCAGGATTTTAAATGCTGAAAAAATACCCATAATTCTGCTGTGGTTAAGTGGTCAATTACTTTGGGCATTAATGTAACCAATATAAGGATTTGAGGTGTAATGATAACTCAATCCTCATACAGTAATGTACAAAGTAATTGACCACAGCTGAATAATGGGTAATTTGTCAGGATTTTAAATGCTGAAAAATTACCAATAATTCTGATGTGGTTAAGTGGTCAATTACTTTGGGCATTACTGTAACCAATATAAGGATGTGAGGTTTAATGAGAACTCCATCCACATAACTAATAAATATGTGTGAAAATTAAACCAAAAAAAATAAATTCCATGATGGCGTCCAATATGGACTGCCTAATTCTGCTCCAAAACATGTATATTGAATATATGGTTGTTTATCAATTGGGGGAAACTGATTATTTCAATGATATTTTCATTAACTGCATGGGATCCAAAACCCGACTTACGGGAGCTCGCTTCGTGCACGACTGTATCTTAAGCATATGTGCATATTTAATGAGCCAACAATTGGAATCCAAATAGAGAAGATTGGCACGTTGACCCTGCGCATAGACATCATTGATGATCTCTATGGGAATCAAAATTGACATTTAATAGACAATTTCGATTAACCGCAATAACTTAAGGAATCTCTAATTATGATTAAGCCCAATGAGAATGCAATAAGACATTTCTTATTACCCTTAACCGCAATTACTTCCCATTGCACTTTAACACAATTAATATCTCCCCCCCCCCCCCCCAACAGCTTATCAATACCACTCAGGACAGTGGGTGTTTTTCCTCAATTAATTGAATTTCTTGTTAGTGACCATAAATCTATACCTTCGGTTTTGCCGAATAACCGAACAAATGTTGTCAACTGTTTCCACGTTTATTCTCACTTATACCGTTTTTATATCCGTTTTATCCTATTTGTTGTTGTGTATTGCATTACTTTGATAAAGTCTGCTCTTGTGTTATTCTCACAAAAGGTAATGCGTGTTTACATTTCACAATTCCGCCTTACAGTCTGCGAGTGCGACGGAAAAAATTTCCACATGTCCGAGCGCCATTGGCATTGATTCCTTAAATACGAGACTATTTAATCGAATGAGGTCAAATATTCGCATATAACTTGACTCATATGTTATTCTGCACAATTCTGCCCAGTGCCGACTTTCATTTCGCATTACTTTCGTTTTTATCGAAATATAACCGTTTTCTATGGAGATTCCCATGTAAATTTGTTCAACCAAAAAAATTCATAGTTTTGCCAATTTCAAGCTAGTTTAATACTTTATAGCATGGTCAGGGCATAATCTGGCCTATCGAGTGATGGTAGACGTTCCTTCAGTGTGCACAACAAATATTTGGTCCCAACGAAGCAGGCTAAAATCCTGAAATTTGTCAATTGACTTTGAGTGTGAAGAAAATATTCATTTAAACTTCCAAAATTGTTTGAAATATGCTCAACAACATTCAGTTGAATGGTGACATTATTTATAGTCACCGACTAACTTCCACGATGAATAAAATTTGTTTTTATTGATGACAATTATGTCGCGAGTCATAAAAATGTTAATTTTCTGAAGAAAAAAAATTCATTGTTTCGCCAATTTCAAGCTAGTATTGAGCATGGTCAGGGCATTACATATAATGATTAAGATTGCTAAAGAACTGAAATAATGAAATGGGAAACTTTTACTGACATCTGGTAAGGATTGAGGAGCAGATGCTAGAGGCCCCCACCCCACCCCCATGGAAGACGGAATACCACTTAACACAGAAGTTGGAATACGGAATACCATATGGAATACATAAAAATATATGAAAACTTCATTTTTTGGAAGGTCGGCGTACGAATACCGGTATTTTTGGAATACCGAATACCTCCTAACAGAGGGGCCGGAAATACGGCGTACCTCATAACAGGGCATGGAATACGGCATACGAAAAAGGGGGGTGGGGGCCTCATGCTATGGAGCCTCCGAGCCTCCCAATATATTGTCTGCTCCACATCTCAATAGAATTCAACAACATTCAGTTGAATGGTGACATTATTTATAGTCACCGACTAACTTCCACGATGAATCAAATTTGTTTTTATTGGTGACAATTTATGTCGCGAATCATAAAAATGTAAATTTTCTGAAGAAAAAAAATTCATTGGTTTGCGAATTTCAAGCTAGTTTATAGCGAACATGGGAACCAAGGTACAATTTATGCCATTTAGGCACACTTCAGAGTGAAATCTGGACTTATATTTCGGCGAGAATCCAAATCTAGATTCTCGCAAATTACCCTGGATTCTCATGAAAAAGTATATATGGATTCTCGCAAAATCAGATGAAATATATGCCCTAGTGGAAATATAGCAAATCGTTTAATGCTTTAGAATTTTTTTTTCCGGAGATTTATATATATGTTTAAAGACATATTATGGAATTTTTCGGGAGCGAGAAATTGATAAGTTAGTGCTCAGGCACTTTTCCAACGTGGGGAATGTTATCATTCTACTAACATCACTGAAAATTTCCAAAAAGATCTACCACACCACTTCATATAGAACATCGTCTGAACTACTCCAAATTGTAAATATTTACATCTCGATTCGGGGCGCAACTATCGGCTGTAATTAAACAAAAATCATTTTGCCATCGAGAGTCATTGCATTTAACTAATATATAAGAATGACGTTGTGTAACATCCATTTGGATTAATATTCGTAACAAATAACTACTTTGAGAAAGATTATTCTTAATTTCTATTTATTTGATCACTCTGCCCGGTGTCTGCCGGAGTGTTTCACATCACTTTAATCAAGGAAGACTGTTAAGAAAAACTGCATTTCAAGACCACCAAACAACTTTCCTTTTTAGGGCCACCACATCTTCCAAATATGTACTTCTTCCATTTTGCTATCAAAGACCGAAAAATGTCGTTAAACTAGAGATCCAAATACCCCCTAAGGGCCCCTCTATCTTGAGATATTAAAGACCGAAAAATGTCGTTAAACTATAAAGACCGAAAAATGTCGTTAAACTAGAGATCCAAATACCCCCTATATCTTGAGATATTATAAAGACCGAAAAATGTCATTAAACTATTAATTGTTGTTGCTGTTGTTTATTAGGGTTTATCGTCATTCTAGCCGCTAGGCCACACACGACGTTGTCAATTTTACGGGTGGAGGAAAGACCACGCAGAGGCTCAATTTCACCGGGAAGTTGTTCCACTGCGTGTAGAAACCACCGACCCCCGGAAAGCAATTGACAAACTTGCCCAGATACACGATTCCGGTCACCCTCCCTATGGTGGGGTTAGAACCAGCTTCGTCAGCGCTGGACGGCCTGGGACGACGTAATTTACCTGGCACTCTACCGACTGGACCACCGGGGGCCCCTATTAAACTGTTAAAGACCGAAAATGTCGTTAAATTGTAAAGTTTGAGCTATTGCCATGGCTTTGTCGTCCGTGTGTATGTATGTACGTAAGGCGTCAACAATGCAGGCTACAGGTCGTACCTTTGGTCGGATCATTATGAAATTTGTCATAGCTGTTGACATCAACATTTAGACCAGATTATTAATTTTGGGATCATTCGGAAAAAAAACATGGCCGCCAGTGGCCATCTTGGATTTCAAAATTCAATCCATTAGCACGGGCTACAGTTCGTAATGTTTGTCTGATCATCATGAAATTTGTCAAGAATGTTAATAATGACATGTAGATGGGAACGAGTCCTTTTGGGGTCATTCGGCCAAAAAACATGGCCGCAGCAGCCATTTTGGATTTTAGTCTTTATATGACTAAATCTTTAGCACGGGCTACAGGTCTTAACTTTAGTCTGATCATCATAAAATTTGTCATGGCTGTTGAAATTGGAATGTAGATGGGAACGAGTCATTTTGGGGTCATTCGGACAAAAAACATGGCCGCCAGTGGCCATCTTGGATTTCAAAATTTAATCCATTAGCACGGGCCACAGGTCGTACTGTTTGTCTGATCATCATGAAATTTGTCATGGATGATAATATTGACATGTAGATGGGAACGAGTAATTTTGGGGTTATTCGGCCAAAAAACATGGCCGCCAGCAGCCATCTTGGATTTTACTCTTTGTATGACTAAATTCTTTAGCACGGGCTACAGGTCGTACTTTCAGTCTGATCATCATAAAATTTGTCAAGAATGTTAATAATGACATGTAGATGGGAACGAGTCATTTTGGGATCATTTGACCCAAAAACATGGCCGCCAGCAGCCATCTTGGATTTTAATCTTTGTATGACTAAATCCTTTAGCACGGGCTACAGGTCGTACCTTTAGTCTGATCATCATGAAATTTTTCATGGCTGTTGAAATTGGAATGTAGATGAGAATGAGTCATTTTGGGGACATTCCGACAAAAAAACATGGCTGCCAGCGGCCATCTTGGATTTCCAAATTCAATTCTAAATCTTTCCATTCATTGCTCATCACACAAATTTAACTTCTTCTCAAAGTTGAGCTACAGTGTCATTGACACTTTCATTTGAGACATTAAAGAACGAAATATGTCGTTACACCATTAATGATCATTAATACATAATTTGTGTTTATGAAAGTCTGGTACAGACAGTTTGTTTCCAGTACATATTCATTGGAACGTAAACAATTATTCTCTGACAAATCATGTTAATATTGCCTTTCGTTACTGGTTTCCTTGACTCACATATCTCTCACTTCTTAATACTTACAATTAAAACAAATGTTCTGTGTTTTGTGTCACTTCTTAATAGCATTCTGTATTCTGCTATTGAAAAGAAAAACAGTTGTAGTATACCTTAAAGGTATGAAGGCCTTGGTGGGTATCATGTGAACATATTTCCACCGCTACAAACGAAATAATATTCAAATATAGACAGACTTTGTTAATATACAAATGAGAAATATCTCATAAACATTATGTTATAGTCGTAAATTTGCCGACTGTTATGTAAACAAAGCATAAAAAGTTACTTTCCTGGTGTTTCTTTATATTATGATGGTAAACATAAAGAGCGTTCTTTGTTGCTCAATTCCTTATTTGGAAATAATAAAGAGCGTTTATACCATTTGTGTGTGATTAGCCAGTAGCATTATGCTGCCTTCTATAACACAATCAGACTCTTGTTTAGGTAAAATTTAGTAGGTCTTTGTGTAAGCATGATGTTTAAGGGATTACAGTGCTCATGAAACAACAAAACTCTATCGGAAAGCCACCCCTATTGTGATCACAATAATCCAAGTCCCATAAAAATCGCGTAATAATTAAGCCGAGAAATAAATAAATAATACCGCCACCGGTTGTCGGCTATCTCCGTCGCAAAACCTTGCATGACGTCAAGCGAGGTAAACTAATTAAAAACACGGAATCGGAGTTATTTGTGTCTACCTATATGACGATGGAAAATCCGGAATAGACATCAGCTCGTGAGCGTGATGGAATTACTGCGGGGCATATCAATAGCATTGTGTACACATGGTTAATTGTCATCGCGCGGTGAGTTATATTCACTTGTGATTTGTCTTAAGCGCTGTTTGGAAAGTTATTGTTTTGACAAAAAAACTATAGAAGGCCGATTGAGCGGGGTAGGTAACACTTTCGTGTCAAAAATAAAGCTTATAAAAACATGAGCAGGCATGTGAACTCTATTCGGGCGCGTGTTCACGATGTTGTTTTAATTTTCCGTATATATGCCCCGAGTGTCCCGTATTTACAATCATTCATTCGTAACATTGCCATATAAATGCAGTGTTTTCGGCTGTGGCCGGTCTAGTGACTCTCAGTTAGGTATAATGCTGTATTCATTTCCAAACGATGTTCGTTTACGTGCCATTTGGCGGCATTTCTGTGGGAAACCCGTTGCGCAATCATCAGAAACCGATTACATATACCAAATAAAGAGCGTTTAATTTGACAAGTCAGTCATGGTTACGAATACATACAATTGCAGTTAAAGTGGAGAGTATGTTGAATAAATCACGATAACAACTATTCTTAGTCGATTCCCCATTTCCTTCACCATGGCTCCATAAAGAGCGTTCCATGTTAAGAGTTTTCCTAATATGGTACGAATAAAAAGAGTTTAATAAAGCGGAAATTGCTATGACTTGGAAGGATATATAAAGCATGCATATCGGAAGTTCGTGTACATATATTGACCTGTATTGGTGTAATCATTAAAAAAAATCACGATGACAACTGTTCTAAGTCGAGTCCCTTTACCTTGACGCAATAAAGAGCGTTCACTATTACGATATATTGCGAATAAAGAGCACTTGAATATGTGATTCCATATTAAACCGGATTATTATCCCTCCTTCAAAAAGTGTTATATATGATTGGATGTTTATAACCCTATTGTTATGCGTAATTGCCACATAGAGGTCGATTTATGACCTGGATATTCAATAGACCGCATCGCTAGAGTGCTAATTTAATAGGTCAATAACGATGCATAGATGTAGTGAATTTCCACCAGTGACAGTCGGCTAGATTGTTTTGGGGTGGGGGAAGCAATATTCCGAAATATATATAAACACCATATTGCCCAAATAATTACATGATTCATAACCAAGGAAAAATGAACATATCATATTGGTAATGAATGACTTGATTATAATTGATTAAATCCGACAGCAATAAACCAATTGTGTGTTGTTTTACCGCGTTACGATAATTAAAACGAAACGCTCTTTATTGACACACGACTAATGTCATCTGGAAATTGGAATGTTTACGAGATGATAATTGCCTAATAACTGTGCAAGTCTTCGCGTATATATGCAATCTTGATATGCATATATAATATAACTTGGACTATTCCGGTAACGAAAATATATATATAAACACGAGCACGCGTTTATATAGATAAATGCGCGCAAAACTGAATAATATACGGGCATGGCTTTATAGTAACAACACATCGCGATACATATAATAATAGTAATAATAACACGATAAAGATCGACATTTAATTACGAGAAAGGCGATGTTTCGGCGAAGTTTTGCATTCGCAGTGTGATAACGCGACAATCGTCAAAGGCCGCGATCGACTACATGCAAACTTAAAATACCGCCGTCGCGTATCTATGCGTTGTCAATGAGTTACCACGTGATCGATCACGTGCTATGCTTCTGTTTACATGTGACAATCACGTGATCGGGCTGATGATCACGTGACTTCGTCTACAACAAAATCTTCGGCTAACTTCGGAATTTTTTTGAATCGTTATAAAAATAACGATTGGCGGCCGAATATTAGATTATATGCGCCCAATGGACATTTTATATATATATTATCGGTATATTGAAAGAAAATAATATTGTTTTTTTCAGGACCGTATTCCTTTAAGGGATAGTGATCGTATATTTGAACCAAAATGTATGCGTTTTAATATTGATCTGTTTACGGTGTTTGGAACAAATATTTTCGACAACTAAACCCTCTCGTCCCTTTAATATAATTAATATAACATCCCTCATCCAATAATCTCCAAATTGCATATCTAATTTCAATCCTAGTTACACATCACACCGCCCCTCATCATTTGCCAATTGTACACCCTTTTTTGCTGCTTCTGTTGCAACTGCTCAATTTCTTTAAAAATTATTGAAAAAATGGTCCTCCGGCCTGCGACATTTACCTCCGATTTAGTTTTTTCGATCATCGGTCCACACCAAAATTGAGCACACGTCCCTATATAATATACCTATTTAAACCGAGTATACACGGTGGTGTAATAGAAGAACCATTAATTTAACCGTAACCGTAGCATATTTCCACGTATACGTGTACGTTTTCACGACAAATCCCCGCTGATCTGTTATTAATGAACCAAACAATTAACATGTCAACACACTCTGGCCCGCCAATGCTACAGTGTATAAACGTAACGGGGCAAATATGCATATTATATTGACAGCTAACGAGAACATTCATCACCAATAATCTGCTCACCCCTTTCAGTCGATACGATAGAAACTAAACGATTTGTTACTTCTAATTACCCGTACTTAATTACACTACTTGCGTGTTAATAAAGTACGACACCCCCCCCCCCAATCACAACTAAAGGTGAAACATGGGATTTAGAACATTAATATTCACTCTTACACAGTTCCACATTCAAGGTGTGTCTTGTGTAATCGTATGTCAGTTGTAACGTTGTGAAACCGCAACCGAACTGAATTATTCTATTGCTAAATAGTTCATGGGTGACCTGATGCATGCATCTTAGTTTTCTTGGTTCAGTTAGCGTGGAAATCCCACTGTGAGTGAGGAGCACCCAAGATCGGTTCTACTATACGCAGCAAGTCCCTGGATATGCAGCAAGTCCCCGGTAAATGCAGCAAGTCCCTGGTAAATGCAGCAAGTCCCTCACACCTAGGGTGGATTACGGCGGTTTAGTCATGCGTGTTTACACAACGATATGTTTAATCAGTGGAGGGGATGATTACAAAGGGCTTTAATGATAAATCACAAGGCTTTAATTTGATCGTAATACTGATAGATTATTGAAGGGAATTGGACTGAATTGTGGGACTGAATCATTGAATGAAAAAATTAAGAGTTGGATGTTTTTATTGGTAAATGCAAACAAGTAACATGAGAATAGTAGAATAGCAACAAAAGAAAAATAGAGCACAGTTTTATAAATATACATATATATATAGCAGTGAGCTGAAAGAAAAGTTTATTAGAATAAATTGTATATATATGTGGCCAGTAAGGAAAGATGTTGGTAGTGCAATCTTGTAGGTTGTAAGTAGAAGACGTTCGGACTGAACTGCTGCTTCAATCGCTGTCATGTCATTCCTACTGGATGACTCGTGCAGTCTGGAAAAATAACAAATAAACGCTAATTATTAACATGGTTGATGCTTTCATGTTATATTTTCTCACATCAGTGAAATAAACGCTCTTTATTAAAATCATAGCAAGAATAGACTAACAAATAAACGCTAATTATTAACATGGTTAATGCTTTCATATTATATTTTCTCACATCAGTGAAATAAACGCTCTTTATTAAAATCATATCTAACACATAGACTAACAAATAAACGCTAATTACTATATATAACATAGTTAATTATTTAATAATAATGATGTCAAATATTATTAGGTGTAAAATGTTCTCACATTACTGATGTAAACGCTCTTTAATTATACCATAGACTAACTAGCAAATAATACTAACCCAGAAAGTTCCTTTGTCCTACAAAAACAAACACCTGTTCAGTGATTTACGCAGTGAAAACAGGAATATTTAAAAAATATATATAAATCATATTAATTAAATTATATTAAATAGTAAGTAGAATAAAAGAAATAGCAACTTAATAAAACTTAGAAAAACTATTTTATTTTATATATAAAAATATACAAATACACATCTTAAATAATTATAAAGGGATAAAGATTTCCAATCAATTCTAATCAACTGCCACAGATCATAAATCAAATGGATAATAAAACACTGATTAAACTCATCAACAACTCCACTAATCCACCCTAGGTGTGAGGGACTTGCTGCATTTACCAGGGACTTGCTGCGTTTACCGGGGACTTGCTGCATATCCAGGGACTTGCTGCATATAGTAGGGACCCCCCCCCCAAGATGTTGGTTTACATTAAAAAACTAAATAGCATGATTCAAGTAAAAAGTTCCAAAATATGAATATTGGATCATCGTGATATTAAAAATAATAGTATTGGATAAAAGGAGTTTTTGTCTATCTTTGCGAATGTCTGCCTGTCTGTCTGTCTGTGTTCTATATAGACATTCACAGAGTCGTAATTTCGCTAAAATCCGGATTGAGAATCCGAAGCCGATTACGGGGGCGGGGCTAATTCCCGATTCTAGGTCAGATTTTGAAATCCACGTGGTCTCCGAAACTCTCTCCCAGCGTCAAACATGGCTCATGTATTTGACACAAGTATCATAAATATCATAATTTTTTTCTAAAATTTGTATCTTATATTTATAAAGTGCATGTTTGTTGTGAAAGTCATGCTTTTCTTCTATGTGTGTATACACGGCACATAATTTGCTGCCAATCCGACTTAATCGCATTTTTTTTCAAGTTAAAGTGTGTTTATTGATGATGGCAAGCATATCTAAACATGACAGCTCTAGGCCTCCTGAATCAAATTCCGAAGATGTTGTGAAGAACACACGAAACTTGTCAGTTGAACTTTGGTACAATTTGCTAAGCTGTGCAGTCATTCATACGGGAGGAAAATCAGGATTATTTCGAGTAACTGTTTCAAATAATGATACGTACAAGCCAACAAACGCAACAAACAAACCTGATTTTAAATAAATACATATACAAACTTATGACTAACTCGGGAGAGGGGGTGTCCAGTGATCTGTATATATGTTCAACTTGTTTTGGTAGTCATGTTGCTTTGCCATTACTAATTATTTATTTTTTCAGTGTAATAACATATGGGAGAGGGGGTACCCTTAAGTGAGTCAGTAATTGGCCCCCCAATTCCTTTGTACGTATAAACAAATGTATGTGTTATATATCATGTGTTATCTAAATTTGACATATATTTGAAATAAATATATCTAAACTAAACTTTGGTACATTCCAGCAGTCGGAAATTTCATGCATGACACAACATTAGTTGGACATTAATTTGACACCATATATAGGTTGGCATTGTTCTCATTGTTTGATTTTTTTCAACCAGTAAAAGTTGGTAATTTTCCAATCTTAGTGTTTGTCAGATTGGATATTTCCAAGGGACTAGCAAATTGAATTCTGCGAACCTGTGAGATTGATGTTTGGTTCAATGGGGGGGGGGGGGCAGTTTGAGGAAACTTCTAGCCACGTCCCTAGAACATGTGTCTGTTGTCTATACAGAGACTATTGTGCAAAACGACTGCATTTAACGAAACAAAACATGTTAAACATGAAATTGCTATAACTTTAAAGGTACGGTTGGCCTTGGCGGTGGGTATCCTGTGAAAATATTTCCACCCATCAAAAACCGCCACAAACAGAAAGAACATCAAAATGTAGACATACTTTGTCCGTATACAAATAAGAAATATCGCATAAACAGTATGCTATTGTCATTTGTTTGACCATTGTTATGTAAACAAAAGCATAAAAAGTTACTTTTCTGGTGTTTGTTTATATTATGATGGTAAACATAAAGAGCGTTCTTTGTTGCTGAATTCCTGATATGGAACTAATAAAGAGCGTTTATATAATTTGTGTGTGATTAGCCAGTGACACTGTGCTGTCTTCTGTAACACAATCAGGCTCTTGCTTATGTAAAATATAGAAAGTCTTTATGATAGCATGCTGTTTACGCGATGGTCATGGTTATATGAACGAAACTGTATGCGTTTTAATGTTTGTCTGTTTACGGTGTTTGGAACAAATATGAATATTTTCGACAACTAAGGCCAACCGTGCCTTTAAGACTAGATGTTAGTACATACGTGTATCTGATAATCCATCGATACCATATAATCCTACTATTTCTTGAATAAGAAGAAACATTATAATAACGAACACAGCAGAAGACATATCCATGCAGGTTCATATGAATTCGGTCAATGGTGACGTATCCGCCGAATTCGAAATCGACATGCGTTCGGGCGGTATTTTAAGGATGGAATTATGAAATGGACATATGCAAGTGACAATCAACAACAAGAAAACCATAGTCAGAAATGGTAACGCCACCAAGATCGTATTATTAGCCATAAATATAAATCATAATATAAAATATATTGGTTACATGAATGGACCGCCTCAGAATTCCGTTAAGATAAGTAATTCTTCAAATTATTACAATGAACTACGGCTTATAAATTACTGCAGGTTTCTCATTCGCCACACCAGAATGCTTCTAAATGCGGATCAAAGCTAAGAGTGCGTGGCACAGCCATTGTTCATAAACATTTTACAGATAGCGAGAATGATGCATGCTGGGAACGAAAGCATCCACAGCAAAGCCATGTGCTTACGGGGGCATGCGTTTATTATAGGGGATTTATGGTGGGCCTATAAAACTAATTATAACTTTGTTATCTGTCATAGTTTATGCGTGAAATTTTAAACATATATACCTGGACATCTACCCCTTCCAGAATGTTGAAAAACATTTTCAGTTGCTCATCGTATTTTTATAGACGAAATAGTCCGAAATTCCAGAAAATTGAGCTAACTGCTCAATGTTTTAATGTGTTACAAAACGTCTGATAAAAATAGTTCTATCGGGAATATTCACACCATTTTTTTTCAGAGAACATAGTGTAAATATAGTCCTATCGGGATATCGTAAAGGAGATTAATTAAACCCCTCAGACTGCCGAAACTGACGACATTAAATTCGCTTTTTCGTGTCCCGCGGAAATGAAACTTGTCTGTCCATTGATGACGTTATTTATTTGACATAGTATTTTTTTCTTCTGTTGTATTTGAACACTTGTTGCACGCGCAGGCTGCACGATCATAATAACTTCAACCGATAAGCGCCGACTGATACCCGCGCAACAGTTTGTCTCAAATAAATTGTTATCAAAACGCAGGTTTATGGCCGCGGACATAAGCCGATTAAGTGTAATGTAATTTATCCATGAATTTGACTGAAAAATTGTGATTCTATCACCATTAGCCACGAAAATGGGACCTCTAAACAGGCAAGTTTGATTTTCGGCGGACACGAACAAGCGAATTTATTGTCGGCAGTTTCGGCAGTCTGAGGGTTAATTAATCCCGAATTAAACGGAACTACTTTACGATAGTCCGATAGGACTATGTTTACTCTATGCATGTTCTCTGAAAAAATAGTGTGAATATTCCCGATAGAACTCTTTTTATCAGACGTTGTGTAACACCTTAAAACATTGAGCAGTTATAGCGCAAACCGAAATGTGTTGTCTTGCAAGATATCCCACCGCTTTAGCTAAATTTACCTTCCTACAATATCCATAAAGAGGATCATATATTATATACCCACGGTTTTAATTATAGAATATAAAATATATTGGTTTCGCGAATGACCAACTCAGAATTCCGTTAAAATAACAATAACAACCAGCACCTATAACGAACCGTTTTACTGGACTTGGCCTACTGGTCGCGTAGTTCCGACTTTTAAATAAACGGAATTTCCAACTCTATAAATAAAAGCCCCACAATGCATTCGCCCTGTCCACCACGCAATATCAAAATCTCAGCAGCTAGATACACCACAGGTGGCGTAATAAATGCTCTTTATTATTTCCATATCAGGAATACAGTAACAAACAAGACAGCAGTAAAATAAATGGGGACAAAAAGTTAGTGTAATCATGTATGAAATTTCCAACTGTTAAAATTCTTTATAACAGTTGTGACTCCCACCCCCTCAAAATACCTCCATCATTCGATCCCCGTCCCCATCATAATGGGGACAATAATTACTAGTTGGGATACCAGGCAATGGTAACCATGTATTTTAACCTTTATGTTGTAGTGTAATAATGTATGAAATTTCCAACTACATGTGCATTAACTTTTTTTTACAAAAGTTGTGAATCATACACACTCAAAATCTAACTTCCACCCCCACCCCACTACACTGTCCCTTCCACTTAAAAACATTCTGGAGATCAAGTTGGCCACAGGTGTTCAGTTATTTTATACCATGACTCCCTATTGTACTGTGTACAAACATGCTATATAATATATTTGTGCTGTACACCCTACTGTGTGTGAACAGGAGTCCGACCGTGGGTAACACGTTTCTACTGTGGGTAACACGTTTTAATGGCATTTCAATGGTTAAAGTTTATACCCATAGTAGAACTACATCCGAGTTGACCTTTCATTAACCTTCCATGACCTCGATCAAAATCACTCTATTTTTAAAATGTAGCGCCTCGCGATGAAAACAATTTGATACTTTCGATTCAATTGAATATTATACTCACTAATGCGATAAAAACGAACAGTTATTTCCGTGGAAATCACATCCAGATCAACAAATTGAACATATATTTCAAGAAATAGACGTAAAAAACTCGAACAACAAACGGTGGATTTCAAAATGACTTTCGTGGTTTCCTGTTCACTGTACGGCGGAGAAAAAAAAGTTCCCGCAATGTGTTATATTTATATTCATTAAATTCGTATTCCCATATATATATTCATGTTGTTTATTTATGGCGGTTTCATCATGATTACAGTTTATTGTGAATTGGCTACAATGATACCATATTCGTACAATTGAATGTTGACCTAATTCAATGTATCAATACGCCTGATCAGCTGTGATAGTGTACGTCGATGTACGGCCAAGTGTGGGGAACACAACGGGGATGATTGTGAATGGTGCGACAGAATCATCTTAATTTAAGTGGGTTTATTTCGATTTCATAGCAGTTGTTGCTCCTGTACCGGTCATGGTATAAACAAAATACACACGTAGTGTTTCTGAATACCAAATTTACACCACTCGTGGGATTGATGATTTACCACACTCGCTAAAGCTCGTGTGGTAAACCATCAATCCCACTCGTGGTGTAAATTTGGTATTCAGAAACACTACGTGTGTATTCTATATATACCCCACGTGTCTTGGACTGTTGCCAAATTCACAGTGCTCCATTAGAGGGCCTGCTTGGACTGTTGCCAAATTCACAATGTTAACTGCAGAGAGGTTGTATGTTATTGGAGACGTTCTAATATGACAATAGGCTGGCCTAATTAACGAACCATGCACAGCTAAATACACACAAGCAACTTTTAATCTTCAAATAGATACAATTGTCGGCCTCCAAAATTCAATATACTTTCTTATATACAAACAAACATTGAACTCATACCATCGTTTCACTTAACCAAAATAGCGAATTTCCCCAAAAGAACGCATATAGACTGCGCATGCAGAAAATAAAAGATGGCCGTTACTACAAAAAAAACAGACATGCGCACTCCAATTAAAATTACCCATAATTCAGTTCACTACACCAGGGGCTCCCAACAGGTTATACAATGTTTTCAGGCTATCAGATTATTTATATTTTCGACTTTAAGTTTACAATTTGAGCCTGTCCTCACTCTATCGATACGATTTATCATAAACATATTATACACCAGTGGCGTTAACTTTACAACTTCGGCATCTACGTGATTATATCGGTACGATTCAGTAAGGTACAAACAATCTCCATAAAATACAGCAGGGGCTCCCAATAGGTTATTCCCATTTATTATGGGCTCCCAATAGGTTATACAATATTTTCAGGCTATCAGATTATTTATATTTTCAACAACATATTATTACACCGGTGACTTTAAGTTTACAATTTGAGCCTGTCCTGACTCTATCGATAGGATTTATCATATTTTCATAAACGTATTATACACCGCTGGCGTTAACTTTACAATTTCGGCATCTACGTGATTATATCGGTACGATTGAGTAAGGTACAAACAATCTCCAAGAATACATTCGCCCTGTACTCCATGCGATATAAAAAAAAACAAATGCAAGTAACAGCACACTAGGTGGCGTAATGATTTGCCATCAACCGAAGTGCTCCCCCAGCGTTACTATCAATAGCGTTATTATTTGGCTAATTTCAGTAATATTCTCCCAATTTACATTCAATAAAACAAATTTGTCTCCGCATTTAAAATTCTTTGATATAGATCGTTTATATTCTGCAATAATTTGTACACAAGAGACGGATTCTTATGTTTTATTGTGTTTTTAAACTCTGAGGTGGTGAAATCTCGGTTTGTTTACATTACGAACATTTGAGTCCGTAATCGGAATCCGAATCCCAATCGGATTACCACGAAATTGAGATTACGATCTGTTCGTTTACTGATTCTGCCAATTTCTGGTCAGTTCTTTTGCCGAACCAAGTCGTACGGGAACCAATCTGTAATCTGAATCCAGAATCTGAATCGGATTTTAGCGAAATAACGCCTCAGGGGACCGTCCAGATGGCACCAAAGAGGTCTACTAGGGGTAACTTTTTACGAGAAAGATAATGGTGCGGGTTAGAATGTTCTAAAGTGACGCCGTTGTTGTCAGGGGCAAAACAGGGGAGGGGCAAAAATATTTGTCGTCGCCGATTGCCACGAAACTTAAATATAATCATCCCCATGATATAAGGACTCTAATAGTGTGGTTTAAATAGATCAAAAGTGGCGCCGTGCTAGTCAATGGTGCACGGAAGGGGAGAGGGGCCGAGGGCCGAGGGGCCATCTATATGGCACCAGAGGGGTCTACTAGGGGTAACTTTTTACGAGAAAGATAATGGTGTGGGTTAGACTTTTATAAAGTGACGCCGTTGTTGTCAGGGGCAGAAAAGGGGGAATGGCAGAAAAAAAAAATTGTCGCCGATTGCCACGGAACTTATATATAATCATTCCTTTGATTTGAGGTGTATAGTGTAAATATGTCAAAAGTGGCGCTGTTCGCGTCGGGGATGTACGGAAGGAGAGAGGCACCGACATTGACATCGATGGGCCATCTAGACGACACCAGATGGGTCTACTATATAGGGGTAACTTTTTACGAGAAAGATAATGGTTTGGGTTAGAATTTTCTAAAGTGACGCCGTTGTTGTCAGGGGCAGAAAAGGCGGAGGGCCGAAAAAATGTTTGTCGCCGATTGCCACGAAACTTATATATAATAATTCCCATGATATTGAGGCATCTAATGGTGTAAATATGTTAAAAGTGGCGCCGTTCGCGTCAGGGATGTACGGAAGGGGAGAGGCACCGACATTGATAAAACTAATTTTAGCGCCGATGTGCCATATAGATGGGACCAAAGGGGTCTACTAGGGGTGACTTTTTACGAGAAAGATAATGGTTTGGGTCAGAATTTTCTAAAGTGACGCCGTTGTTATCAGGGGCAGAACAGGGGGAGGGCAGAACAAATTTGTCGCCGATTGCCACGAAACTTATATATAATCATTCCCATGATATGAGGCATCAAATGGTGTGGTGTAAATATGTTAAAAGCGGCGCCGTTCGCGTCAGGGATGCACGGCAGGGGAGAGGGGAACCAACAACCAAAACTATTTCCACCAAATTGATATATATTCTTCTCCATGATACAAGAAATCTAATTATGTGATTTAAAGACGCCAAATTGCTGTCGTTTGGATGAAATATTGTGGGGGGGGGGGGGGCACTAAATTCACAATTTTTTTTTTTAAAGCTCTATATTTGTTAGAATCTTAATTATATAACATGTACCGGTATACATGTAATCTGTTTCATTGTTAGGTAATCGTATATGACTTTCTCATACCTCTACAGCTCGGTATGTATTTTTAGCGTTTATCATTCCATATTAATTTTCAGTTAGATTATTTGCTCTGTGTATACCGGTACATGTAATGCATATATCTATATCAATATTTGCGAATGTCTGTCTGTCTGTGTTCTATAGAAATTCACAGGGGACCATCTAGACGACACCAAAGGGGTCTACTAGGGGTAACTTTTTACGAGAAAGATAATGGTGAGGGTTAGGATTTTCTAAAATGAGGCCGTTGTTGTCAGGGGCAGAAAAGGGGGAGGGCAGAAAAAAGATTTGTCGCCGATTGCCACGAAACTTATATATAATCATCACCATGATGTAAGGAATCTGATGGTGTGGTTTAAATATATCAAGAGTGGCACCGTTCGAGTCAGGTATGCACGGAAGGGGAGAGGGGCACCAAAATTTATAAACTAAGTTTAGCGCCGAGGGACCATCTAGATGGCACCAAACGGTCTACTAGAGGTAACTTTTTACTAGAAAGATAATGGTGTTGGTTAGAATTTTATAAACGAAATATGACTTTTAGTGTTTAGATTATCGTCCCAGAAGTGATAAATTTCCCTAATTTCGACGCTTCGTTATTCGAACGCCCACCGTTCAGCATACGCTCAATTTTATCGGGAAAACATCACATTCGTATAGAGTAGATACCAATAAACAAGTTGAGACCATGTTTGTGCCTCTAAACTCTTTCATTTCCGAATAAAATGACTTTTAAATATTCGTTCCGTCCCGTCCCGTCTTTTAGACAAATCGTTCCGTCCCGTCCCTGAAAATCGTCCCGTCCCGTCTTTTAGTAGATCCCCCAATTTCCACCAAAGTGATACGCATTCTCATCCAAAATACGAGGAGTCTGATCGTGTAATTTAAAGACGCCATGTTGGTGCTGTTTTTCGGGTGAGAGATGGGGGTTAGTGGGCACTAACTTTGATCAAAATTGGTTTTTCAGGAGTCTAATTGTGTGGTTTAAGGATGTCACAAGCTGCCACAAATGGGGCCATTCGAGTCATGACGCACAGGGGTGAGAGGAACGCAAAAAAGACGAACAATATGTTTAGCGCTGATTTCCACCAGATTGATACATATTCTCCGTGATACGAGAAACTAATCGTGTGGTTTAGATACGCCAAATTGGTGCTGTTTGGATGAGAGATATGGGGGCCATACATTTGATACGAATTTGTACACTCGCCAATTTTATACAAAAACTTATACAATATCATCCACACGGTATCAGGAGTCTAATGGGGTGGCTTGAAGCTGTCAAAGGTTGCGTCACTCGAGTCAGGGTTGCACTGAAAGGGAGAGGGGCAGTGGGCACCAACATTGATAAAAATAATTTTAGCGCCAATTTGCACCAAATTGATACACATTCTTATCCACGATACGAGGAATCAAATCATGTGATTTAAAGACGCTATATTGGTGCTGTTTGTGTGCGAGATGTTGTGGGTGGGCACTCAATTTGATACACAAAAATTGTTTAGTCGCCGATTAGCACCAAACTTATAAATATTTATCTCCATGATATCAGGAGTCTAATTGTGTGCTTTAAAGATGTCAAAACTGGTGTCATTCGAGACAGGGGTCCACAGAGGGCGAGAGAGACACATGAATATAGATAAACAATATATTTAGCGCCGATTTCCACCAGATTGGTACATATTCTCCGTGATACGAGGAATCTAATCATGTGGTTTAACTACGCCAAATTAGTACAGTTTGGGTGAGAGATTGGGGCCTTAAATCTGATACAAATTTATATACTCGCCAATTTTAAACAATTTTATATAAATTCATCTCCATAATGAGTCTAAGTGTGTGGTTTAATGATGTCAAATGCATGTTGCGCGCTTGAGTCCGAAATAGGGACGGGTGGGTCACCATAACTGATATAAATATGTTTAGTGCCAATTAACATCAAATTCATACACGTTCTTCTCAAATAATACGAGGAATCAAATCGTACGTAAAATGTCACATTTGGTGCCTATATATATTTGCAAATATATGTCTGTCTGTATGTGTTCTATATATAACTTCACGGGGTACAATCGATGTGACACAAAGGCGTTCAAACTGTGGTAACATTTTGCGTGGAAGATAATGGTGCATGTTAAAATATTAGAATACCTCATGTTAATTTTATAACACAATTGAGTCTGCCCCATTCAATATAGTTTCCACACAAAAGTTACAAGAGATATGGAAATGCATATAAGGCCTGTTCAACAATTGTGGTCACAGTGTGCCGTCGAGTATAATGTCTGAGATAAAAGAAAACGGAGTCAGTGGCACATGACTTTTCAGGATCCTCCAATTCTGACATCTGACAATGTTATATCTGCCAAAAATCTTTTCTCAGCGAAGTTGACTCATATACTCACCTTGGAATTCTTCTGTCCAAATCCCATTTCAATAATAATTTTGTCGATGCCATATGTACAAAATTAAGGGGTACATATTTCGGCCTCTCCGATGTTGGCCTATACCCTGGTGGTATCTCGCCTCAAAGCTCATACAAACTTTACAGAACAATAGTTATTCCTTCAGGGCTATATGGCAGCGAACTTCTCTGGAACCTTAACGCAACTCAAAAAGAGAAGCTTGAGAAGGCCCATAGAGTTTGCATCAAGCATATGCAAGGCTTTCCGACGAGGACCCGTACAGTTATCGCACAAGGCTGTCTGGGCTGTTCCTCGCTAGAATCGTGGATTGATCGTCGGAAACTCTCAATATTTGGCGCTTTCTGTAGGCCAAATTACGAGAAAACATCAAAACAATTATTCTTAAGACGCCTATATGATTTTATTTCAGGTCTTTCAACTGATGAAACATCTTTTATTTGTGACATATGGTGCATTCTATGTAAATATAATATCGAACATCACCTTATTGAATATGCTATTTCCAATAAATTTCCATCGGTCGTGGCGTGGAAACGTTTGGTGCGGTCAGCTGTACAGGAGTTAGATGAACTCGACTGGAATAATCATATCGCCAGCGACTCCTCTTTAGCAGCTTTCCGTACCATTCATCCCACGCTGCGAACGATCGGTATATGGAAACTGTGCTCACAATTTCCGAAGGAAAAATTTGTATTCCTCCTGATTGGTCGCATAATCGCACATACAGCTTTCGGAGAAACTGACACATGCAAACACTGTTTAGCGACCTACCCATGTGTAGTACAACATATCTTGTTAGATTGCCCATCATTGCTACATATTCGGAATGACATGTGGTATCACGTCATTGACCAACATGGCATTGAATGTTTCCTTTACCTAGACCAATTACCCCGTTTGCAGCTACTGTCTGCCCTTCTGGGATCGCCACATAGAGATCTCGCTCTGCTCTCAGATAACCACCTTAATTTATCTCGGTTGCTCGTTAGGACAACAGCATTTATGTGGAAACAGTTTCATTTTGATGATGGTTAACTAAAGTGATCAGCGCTCTTTCGGAATATAATGGCGTTATCTTTTTCTTTTTTTCTTCTATTAATACATTTACAGTTAGTTGGTAAATTATCTCAGTCACAGCTTTGGTCAATTCAGTACCATGCACCGTTCCGCCAAACATGTATAGTTATATATACTTCAAATTACCCATATCTTCCTGCATGTGTAGGCTGTTTAACAGTTTACGTACGATACAATTTACATAACCTGACTTCAACGGACATCCATGAATCTTAGTATTCTTCCGGATACATGATGGCACAAGCCATACCCATATCTACACGTATGTGTGTGTGCATGTATATATATATATATATATATATATATATGTGTGTGTATGTGTATGTATATGTATGTATATGTATATATGTATGTATGTGTATGTATATATACATGTGTATGTGTATGTATATGTATGTGTGTATGTATGCGTATAGTCCGTATATGTATATGTATACATGCATGCGTATGTGTGTATGCATATGTATGTGTATATGAATACCATACAACTTTTGCAATTATTCAAACCTTGGAGATATCTCGCTTGCACTTAAGATAACCCTTTTAATTAACATATTGTATAACCGTTTTAAACACAATTTAAAGTCCCGCTTCAGCTCGACGTGAATTATTTCATACTCCTTATTTCCTCATAATGTCCCACATAATATGCTTTGGTGTAGTTAATTCCATGTACATGCACATATACACTGCATATAAAGGTGCACGACGTTACATAATGTATTCATATATATGCGTGGATGTGTGTGTGAGGGTGGGTGTGTGTGTGTGAGGGTGTGTGTGTGTGAGAGGGTGTGCACGTGCGTGTGAGAGGGTGGAGAGGGTGCGTTCGTGTGTGTTTGTGTGTGTGTGAGGGTGTGTGAGGGTGTGTATGTGTTTGTGTGTGTGTGAAAGTGTCTATATATATATAAGTGGATGTATGTGTATATGCATGAAGTGCATATGCAAGTGCGTGATCGAGCGTGTACTCGTGTACTCGTATGTTCGTATCTGTCTCTTTTGGCAGTCAAATTATATAACCATGTATATTGTATAGCCAAATTTTGATGTATTTTTGTTCTCAACTTATTTGTAATGATTTTTTTTTTTCTTCTTTGTTTTGTTTATATATATGCTCTTCATTGTATGGAGGAATAAAGATATATATATTAATTAGTCTGCCACCGCGTGATAGAGATAAAGGGATTATAAGATAAAGCAATTAGGGTGTCTGGACGTTATATAAACATGCACTTATCAATAAACAATGATTCTCTCTCTGTAGTCAGAGGCTGACTGGCCGATCGGGAAAATTCCCGATAAGCCGGAGTCCGTGTGTGGGGGGGGGGGGCGTATATATGTGGTTGGGCCGCAAATGAAACCGACGTGGGCCGCCACATGTGTTGTTTAACCAGCCTAATTGGCTAATTGTAATTTTGTAATTAAATGAACTTGTCAGCATCATATAACACCACGTAAAGACCACGTTAATCTCGAGATTTTAACGGTAACCCAGCTGTAAATCCCAATATATTTATCTGGGACTATTTCTTTACGTGGACAAACAACGCATACTTACGTGAATTTAACGTCATCGCATGCCTTATAGAAGCAGATGTTAGTTTATTGTCCCATTTGTTGATTTATTATGTATGTTTTGTAGAGTTTTTGGATCATGTAATAAATAGAATCTACAACTCGTCCCCAGTTTATAGCGGAATTTACAAAACTCGTCCGGTAAATTAGGTCTTGACCTCGCCAAAGGCTCGGTCCAGACCTAATTTACTGGACTCGTTTTGTAAATTTCGCTATAAACTGGGGACTCGCTGTAGATCCTCTATATGTAAAACTCAATTGTCGTCTTTTATTTTTGCGAACTAATGTGCTCATGTTCATGTTATAACGTATGAAGTTTACGCAGTTGTAAATAAATAAATAGTTCTTTATTGGTGGGACGGATTAATCGCGATAAACAAAATGACAATCGCTCCGATCCGACAAGGTGAGCTACTACTTATATTCCGTGTGTAAGAATCATGTTTTGTGATGTTATTTGGGTATATAATTTATGAGAATATGTGTAACGCTTTGAACAAGAGTATCCTCTATTCCCATCATATATCCATAATATGCAGAGGGTTTCACATTACTTTAACCTGCGCAACGCCGGGTAACCCTGCTAGTAGTTTATATAGAGGTAGTTTTTTGCATCTTTTTTCTATTTCTGATTTTACTGACCTATTGAGACTCCAGTTTTCTAGTTTGGTACAGTATTGTAAGTTGTGTAATATATGCTTGCTTGTCTAATACATGTCTAATACATTGGTTTCTGTGACTGATGTTGGTATTATTTCCTCTATCTTTTGTATATAAATTTATCTCGTTGGGTTTTAGTTCGCACAATTTGCTATGAAGTGATATCAAGCCTCATTATCGTCATTACACATTGGATATACGACATATGTCAGATTTTGCCTGAATTGATTTCTACGTGTATTATATTGTAGAAGATATGCGTCGGTCATTAGCCATACTTTAATTATAGCCTTTTTACTGGCTGCATGTAAATATCCCATATAGGTGGCATTTGGTGTTTGAATTGTCTTGCAGCTTTATCATTGATAAGGATGATTTGATAGTAAAGTCGGTGTAGTTATTATCTGACCAAAATTGATGTATGGAAATTGTCTTTCTTACAACTGATGGGTAGAATGCGAAGACTCGTCTGAGCCACCGACCCACGGGACGAACCACCCCCCCCCCCCATAAAGAGAAATATCCACCGTTATTGTCATACTCGGGATTATATCATTATATTGTTATAAGTGAAAAGATGTTGTACATATGAATTATAATGTTTGTGTGTGATTATATTTTATGTTCATTTTGTGTAATACAATTATGTGGGGAGAGAGACCATTTGTAAGTTGTAAAACTTGTGTCTCAATCCCGTTGCGATATTATTATGCAATAAAATATGTTTACACTAACTGATGGGTGGTGCGTCGAAATACCAAGCTGAACCAAGCAAGCAAGCTGAGCAAAAATAAGGCGGAAAATGACATTTAAAGCATCTTTTGTGGTCAATAATGAAGAAAAAAATACAATAATGCAGCACGACGTGATTTTATTTCAGTTATGATGACATAGCGAGCGTAAAACTAGAAAACACACAGCGCAGCGGTCGCGAAAACTTCAGCTTGGTATCTCGTCATTTACATGTTCTGTGTGTGCAAACTCCCCTTGCCCTTTGTCCGCCAGAATAACTGAGGAGGAAATCAGGCAGACTAAAAGATTTTTTTTTTTGCTGGGAGCCCGGCCCATATTTTTAGTTTTGTTTTTGTTTTTTAGCTCATTTATTGGGGTCCTACTAAACAACGAACACAGGTCCAAAATGCGGAATAGAAGGGTGAAATTGGGTTTATGTGTGCATGGGGGTCCATTTTATGTATATGTGGTGTTATTTCCAACTTTGATGACTTACTTTTTGTGTTATTAGCATTATTTGAAAACAAAGCTACTAAACAACGAACACAAACGAACATAACATTGGCCGTATGGCGCTAAAAGGCGTTAATCAAGGTGTTAAACGAACATTTTAGGTACGGATTGTCCGTTTATAAATGGCCAATCCTTGAAGAATTGCCTGCACCTAATTCGCATAAGATTGTAAACGGACAATCCGTACCTAAAATGATCGTTAATTAATGGACAATCCGACCGGTGCACGCGTGGCACGCGATCTTGGGATTGTCCACTAAATCACGACATATATAGATAATCCTGCATGTTAGCTTCATATTAATTCTGAATGGTAATAACTCTATAAAGAATGTACCTTTAATAAATAACGGAGATTTGTATGAGAAATTTGCAACACCACAACGCTCTTTAAAAACACTTCGAATATTTCCGTTATTTCGTCAAAAACTCTTCTTCAAATATCACCGTTATTTCGTAAAAAACACTTCTCATACAAATCGCCGTTATTTAGTAAATTAACATTCTTTATAGAGTTATTGCCCTTCATATTAAATATGAAGCTAACATGCAGGATTAGCTATACACGTCGTCATTTAGTGGACAATCCCAAGCTCGCGTGCCACACGTGGTCGGATTGTCCATTAATTAACAAACATTTTAGATACGGATTGCATGTCCGTTTATAAATGGCCAATCCTTGAAGAATTGCCTGATTAATTAACTACCGCTTAGGGTGGATACACACATGCATGTAATGATCAGTTTTCAGCGTTTGGTGCAAAGCACATTAGCCGAAAACGTTTGTATTCACTGTTCATGGTAATAATGAGTGAGCGATCAATTATCGCTTCGTGCATGAACAATGAAAATAGGTCACGCTATTATATATATCTTTATTGACCTCCATAACTGAAGAGTTTATCAAATGTTATACATGTATACAGTATCAAGCGTGTGGTGTCATTTCTAGCCGAATCGCCTTGTATGTCGGGTCAACTCCAATTTTTTTGTTCGCTACCTTATGTTTCTGGTTATGGTCCGACTGGATAATATACAGCAGAGAACTCAGACATCCGACTGTCATATACCAGAGTAATGACCAATTGGTGGAAGAGATCTTCAAGTCGAACATTTTGTGTTCGCATTTATAAGTTAAGTACCGTTGTATTTTTGTAACAGAAGAGGTGTCCTGGCAAAAATTATAATTTTAATTTTAACATGTAGTTAACAGTCAGAAAAATAATTTTAAGGTGAGAATGAACCATATATATATTGCATATATGGTCGGTTTATAATTTTCCACACGAATGGGTAAAAAGAGGGTCAGTATTTAATAACATTTTTGTTAGAAACTAAAGATAATCGTGAAGAAAATATGTTTGGAGAATGTTGCTGGGGGAAATGTGCACATGTATGAGGATTTAATAAACTAATTTACATATTCAAATGCCGGCAAATTTATTTGGTGATAAGACTGTATTTATTCACCTGTCTTGTCATTCTGATGGAAATATTTCCAGACCTAATGGGTAAAATTTAATCCTTATAGCTGATGATTCAATTCGAGGGAATGCATGAGGCATTTGGTTACACGCAGATGATCTCAGCGAACAGGCAACAGTATGGACGTGTGCATTCATGGATGCTTACCAATTGGATCGAATCATACGAGTTGCATGGAATGAATCGGAATAAGATGAGTATAGTAGTTGCTTGCATGTTTTTGTCAGTGCAACTTGGTGAAACACGTTTTAGATAGCGATATAGCAGAATAAGCTATGTGTTCAGTTATTGTGAGGTCAAAAGTAAACAGCTTTACTACACAACTACATATAGTCACTGATACATGTACATAGATGTAAATTTATTCCAGGTGTTATATATACGTATGCGCCTATGTATTCGCGGAAGTATATAATTGGACAAGAACGCCAATAATGTTTGATAGTAATAAATAATAAATTTAGAAAATTCCAACCAAGAGATTAATAATCACGTAAAATATGTGATATTTTGTGGTATGTTGATTATATCTGATTAGTCACTCAGTATGGTGTTCAGCTGTTTTGAATGTGCCCAATCCAGTGAAGTGCATTTCCATTTTGTATGTAAACGTTTTAAAAAAATACAAATTAATGCTAATATTTTATGCGTTTTTGCTATGCATATTGCTGATTTTGGACCCATTTTGATGTGGGGGGAAAAATGAATGGGGAATTAGCATGTTAATATAATGACATGGTATCGTGTGATACATTTGTTTGCATGACATATTTACGGTGAGCTAAATAATTACGAGCATATATACGGTGTATGTATAAGTGTAGGGAAAATGGAGGCTATATGTGTCTTGACGAGACACGCCATACAAGAAGCAGTGTAGTTATATGCATGCGTATGCATGTGATATATGCCTGTTTGCGTGTGTATATATATATGTGGTATATAACGTGCGAGAACCGTTTTATTCTCGGACATAATTGACATCGTATAATTCAGTCAATATATCGAAAGCGCTATATCAATTATATAATAAATCGAATTATTAACGATGATCGGCGGCAAGGAAAAGACAACGGGATTAGATTTGTTGTTGTTTGTGGTATATATCATATATAAACATGTTTGTTTTGAGATCATACAAACCGTCTATAAGTCTGAAGTAATGACGTTGGGTGAGAACCCATGATAAGCTGGTTTTCCTGTTCATTTGTAGAACATGGGTAAATTTGAGATCGGAGCAAGCGCGTGGCGCAGCTATTGGTGTTAATGACATGTTTCTTGAACATGGTCTGACGATATGTATATTGTGAAAAAATGTGTACCTTGTGTGCGTACATATGTATCTAACAGAATAAGAAGTGTATATGCACGATTATATATGTCATGTATTTTTGAAAATAATGTGGTTGTATTGTTGGGGGTAATTGGGAATGTGTGTATACATTGTATATACATATCGGAATTTTGAGGAAGGTTGTTTGGTACATTGTGAATAAAATTTGCTTTGCAGATACGATACGTCCGATAATTGATCATGGTGTATTTGCAACCAAATTATGGGGATCTATGTTGCGGTGGTGTATAACAAAAGCAAAACAACAGACGAATGGACAGCTACAATTCGTGAATTCATCGATGGACATTCGAGTGGAAATAAGCTTAAAACGGAAAAGTAACTATGGTTGGCGGTGGTATATATATGTTTATATACATTGTATAGACTCAAAGATTATAACATTTGTTAGTAATGTTATTGAACTGTTTATATGACGGGCACGTCTATTTAATATTTATGAAGAACATGTTATTTGATATTCCCCCATATATAGATGCTTGTAGATGTGAGCAGGGACTTTGTAATGTTAATCTTGTTAACGCATATAAAGGTGTTCGATTGTACCGATGCATGGTTATGGTGTGTACACGCATATACGGTGGAACACTATATAAACACGAAATGTATAAATGAGGGCGTGAGGCCACTGAAATAAATGATAATAGAGAACGCGGGCAATAGACCGCATGATATATATCAACATTACACGTTGTGCGTTTGTCTGAAGGACATGAGATATAACGACTATATTTTTACGCGGGCCCGATGGTAAAAACTAAATAGTTTACGTTTATGCTTTACGAAGACGCACTGTTTGGTATACGATTAAATGGTGTGTGGGCAGAGACCCCCGATATAGTAACACTAAATTGTGTGTGCGAACGCCCGTATATATAGTGTGCGCGGGTAGAAACGGTTTTTGATATGGTGACGAAAATATTATTGGGTGCGAAGCTGAAGGATGCTATGATATGGATATGTGTTGTTGACATAAACGCTTAAATATATAATGCGTGGCCGTGAGTGCCTATAATTGCGTGCGACATGACATATGGTCGTCAGCTTGATATATGCAAAACTAATGTGCGGCCGTTGATCAGGTCGAAAACATGTCAGTGATTTTGTGGTATGTACAATAGGTCGTGCACTCTTAGAAAAAATTGGAACCCAATGGTTCTTCATTGGTTCCCCACTTGTCCTCCAGGCGGAACCAAATGAAGAACCAACTGGTTCTTCAGGGGACCTAGAACCATTTGGTTCTTCAGATTTGGGTTTATCGGGAACCAAACCAAGAACCATTTGGTTCCTCATTATTGTGACTATTAAGAACCAAATCTAGAACCATTTGGTTCTTCATTATTTATACACCGTAGAACCAGTTGGTTCTCCACGACTGAATATTTGGTTCTTCGTTGATATAATTGGTTCTTCATGTGGAACCATTTGGTTCTTCGGGAATAATAATTTGGTTCTTCAAGAGTAATAATGGTTCCTCACAGAGAAAATTGAAGAACCAAATTTGGTTCTTCAAGTTTGTCCTCCAGGCGGAACCAATAGGTTCTTCATGATTAAAATTTGGTTCTTCATCCCAAGAACCAAATGGTTCTTCATTGGTTCTCCCTCAAGAACCAATCCCTGGTTCTTCATTGGTTCCAGTTTGGTTCTTCCCCAAGAACCAATTTCCCCTCCTCCCTTCCCCGAAGAACCATTGGTTCTTCATTTAGAATAAATTTGGTTCCTTGTTGGATACATGCCCAAGAACCAGTTGGTTCTAGTAACAGAGATTGCATTATCAGCACTGAAAATGCATTTCATTCTGTGTACAGGTGAATCAGAAGAAAAATGTTGCATAAAGATAATCATTTATTCATTAAACTTGAAAAATATTCTACATATAGTCAGGTGGAATTTTGGCACAATATGTTTAAGAATTCAGTATTTTAAAGAAACCCAATCCGATCAGATGCTTCTAAGTTATTATTTCTTTGGCTTTGGGTGTAAAAAATATTTGATTCGAGTCGAGGAACCCACCCATCTCAAAGCTCAGATTGATTAGATATCGATGTTTCAAATGTGCTGTTTCTATTGTTTGTGGTCCAATCTTTTCGACGACGATGCGCTAAAAACGGACAAATTGCAGTTGTAAGATGGATAAATCTAAAATCAAGTTGTAACTATTAACAAGAAAAGATTGGACCACAAACATATAGAAACAGAACATTTCAAACATCGATATCTAATCAATCTGAGGTTTGATGGATGGCTTCCTCGACTAGAATTGAATATTTTTTTTACCCCCGAAGCCAAAGAAATAGTAATTTAGGAGGATCGGATCGGATTGAGTACATTTAAGGATAGCAGACCATACTTGTAGCTTGTCAATTTATTTTCACATTAAAATAAATATTTTAGGACAAACAATTTTTTCAGTGGATCAATAATCTCATTTATCACATAATTTGGCCATAAAATCAGTTTCATAATTATCGGTAATAGACACGTTTAATATCAGCGCGTGCGATGACGTCACGGCGTTCTTCAAATAACTTGCGATCGCTGTAGTTTATGATTGTTGTTTTCGATGAATATTTCGCGTTGCTTCGGGTTTATTTGATCATGTGATAAAAGGTATCTCACACTCGTCCTATTTTATACGTAATTTATCAACCTCGTCCTCTAAATTCAATTTGAGCCTCGGTATAAACCTCGGCTCAAATCGAATTTAGTGAACTCGGTTGATAAATTCCGTATAAAATAGAAACTCATGTGAGATCCTCTATTTATGGTTTTGTTTTATACGTGAAATTTTGAAAGATATTTATAAATTCACCATCATTCCCTTGCCAATTTTGTTGTAAACGCCTCAAAAAAAGAAAGTCCCCCCCCTTAATATATTCGGTAATATTTTATGAGATATTGGATGGATTTTGATGAAAATCTCTGAATGACTTGAGGTACCAGAGACATCAAGTGTGATATAAGCACCATGCGGTGAGGTGGCATATGGCTGAGTGAGCATGAATTGAATGGAAAAGGGCCACTTTTAAAAAGTTGCAAAAACACAGATAGAGTGATCAGTCATTCGGTTGTGTTGTTGTCCCCCCCCCCATTTCTCGCACGGGCTTGAAACATCCTTATCTGTTGGTACCTCAATGCCTATATGGTTTACTGAAAAAGGGCTTCAAATAGACTGATTCCAATAACTCTGTATCGTCCACAGCATGTAACTGCGTTACTGCAAGGTGTCTTTCCAAATTAATGTGGTTAGCCTGAATGGCCTGGGTATGCAGTGGGCACATTGGGTCCCGAAGATAACACGCATGTTATCGTGGATAAGTGTCACTTTTGGACCACATTTACAGCCAGTAGCAACTTGAGTGAACAATGGAACACTGGAGTGATTGTTCACTCTAAGCCAAGTGTTTTGCAGCTTTTGAAAAGCACCACTCTTCCAATCAATTTGTGCTCAGTCGATCATAACATAACCCACACGACCTTGTCTCGTACACTGTGCAGGCTCTGAACCAGATACCACAGAAGAATAGATGTCTCGTTCGCTTCACATCTAAAAATAGAATCTTTGGGGTCTAAAATTGGTTGTACTAAAATATTCCCAAAACTTCCAAAATATCAAAACCCAAAAAAAATTTCAAAACTTTCAAAATTTATTTTTCCAAAAAATTTCAAAATCCCAAAATTATTTTTTTCCAAAAACAAAAATTTCAAAATCCCCAAATTTCAAAAAAAGATAAAATTTCAAAACCCTCAAAATTATTTCTTTAAAAAAAAAAGTTTAAATAAAAAATTTATAACGAGTTTTCGGTTTCTGATAATCTCGATATTAAAATGTCGAATGTTAAATTATTTGCGTGTAATATCTTTCGTTATTTTTTTTGTTCAAATTTTTTTCATGAAATTATTAATCGATGTTTAGAAATAGCTTTATTGGACATTGTGACCATCGGTATGAATGCATACATTCCAGTGTTTATCGGACGCAGTTCATACATATATAATTGTCATACCTGAAAATAGACACCATTACTCTTACATAAATAATAAAGAGCGTTTATTCTTAACTTCTCTATCCCAGATGAAGTTATTGAGTATATGACAGGTGTGTAATATCGTGAATTATTGAGATGTACTATGTTGAATCACGAGTGGACAACCCCCCAGAATGAACTGTCATATTCGATGGAACATATTATGTACACGTGATCACACACGACATTGTGGGTAACAATGTGTCTTTCACACCTTGCTTTACCAAATGAATTCTATTATATTCCCGTTCACAATTATATGCCATTCAGAAAACATATCGATTTAATGTCTGAGCAGAATTAGTTGTTTAACGGGTTAGTATCAATTAAGGTTGATAAACTGTGTCATTAACACGATAATTAGTTATCCAAAACATGCATACATAATACGTCCAGGTCGTGAGACACTCAATTATAGAAATTGGTTCGGTGTCATTGTTATAACAACATTACGTAATAACCACTTATCACTCCATTCACACTTACGATCATTTTGTATACCAAAACTCCAGTTAGCACCGATGATGTAACATTATACCACTGCTATTGTATCAATTGATAGGTTCAGACAAGTTCGATGTTTAGAAAAGAAAAGTTACCTATAATTCTGCTGTGGTTAAGCAGTCCATTATTTAGGGCATACCTGTATGTAGGCCTATCAGTGGATGAATAGTCTGCCGGAGAAGTACTGTGTAGACAGGTCTTGTCGGTAAGAGAGTCAGACGAGAAGTGAAGGTTCGGCTATTAAAACATAGTAATGCGATAGCGAACATCAAACGAGTCTGCGCACGCATATCTGTCAAAAGGATACAATAGCAGTCATTGGTCAATTTATCCCCGGTGTCAGCTCAGTACCCAATCGGGACGAAGCCGAAGGTCAACTCATTTTTTTTGCTCATTATAGTACGTCACTTGGACATTTTATCAGTTTATCACGTGATCACTAAATGTGGCAATCGGGTATCCACCGATGCCTGCAATTTATTATTTATAATAATTGGACTCATTGATCTCACGTAAATAATACTCTTAGTTGTTCCAATAAAATAGTTATCAAATTCGATCACCAATAGATTTGACTGTGGAATATAATGACCTTTAACTTATTTATCGATCTATGTTAGAACATGGTCTTAACAAAAAACTTGACCATAACAAAAATTACCTTACATTTATATATGAAACTAATTAGACCATACGTAAATATTGTCAGCTTATCGTCTGATGAGCAAATCCGATGTTTATCAAAAATAGTACAACTTCCAGTTGGTAATTACTCTTACGAATGAAGAGCGTTGAACATATACGAAATTACTACACGAATGAACTGAAATTTATATTTTCACATCTTACCAACAACAGATACAGACATAGTCATAGTGTTATACTATCTTACATGTACCCATGCTATGACATCATTCGAAGGGGCAATACACTCAAGGAGTTAAAGTGACACGAAACAAGGGACGTGATGTAATATTGGTGTTTGAATCTTAAAGGAACACAAGACACTCTAAAGGGACATTCATTATGAATGAATGTTAATGTAATGTTCTTAGTATGTTCCGTTTCATGCGAACCGGGTATTCCGGATTATTAAGTAAACCAATATGTCAGCGTCCAGGTTTGCAATAAACGTGTTCTCAATTTGATCAACCAATTCTATTTAAATGCTAACCAATTAAACCACCAGCAACATCATATTGGCGACCGAGGATAACTATCGATACCCGATAGAGCCCACATATACCGTCCTGACCAAATATGTGTGCTGCAATACCCGATTTTCCGACTTTTGATCCAAGTCCCGAGGCCGGCGGCGTTGGCGTGCGTTGGGAAAAATGGGCCAAGAAGTTTAAAAACCTACTTGTGGCTATGAGCATTGCTGATGCAGCCCGACAACGAGCCCTACTCCTTCATTATGTGGGTGACGAAATCGTGGACATTTTTGAAACATTACCAAATACAAATTTGCCCGCTGTTGTTGATCCCAATGATGCTCGATCAACATTTGATGTGGCTATAGAAGCTTTAAATCAACACTTCACACCACAAAGGAACAGGGAAATGGAGATTCACATCTTCCGGAAATCTGACCAGAGCCCTGATGAGACTGTTGATATATTTCACACCCGTCTAAAGAAGCTTGCGAAGTACTGTGAGTTCACCGAAGAGGACCGAGAGATAAAAACACAGATAATACAGGGATGCATTTCATCGAAGCTACGACAAGATGCTCTGCGTGACGGTAACATGACGCTCAAACAATTACTTGACAAAGCTCGTGCAGAAGAAGCCGCTGTGAAGCACACCAGGGAAATGGAATCGCCAAAATCTAGAGACGTCAATGTTATTTCAAAACACAAATCACCTCATACCGGTTATCGTCGACATGACAAACAGTTCGACTCATCACACTACCGTGACCAACCAGTCCGACCAAAATACAGTCAGCGAAACACCAAATGTGGATTGTGTGGTGGAAATTACCCCCACCCTGGAGGAAGAACAGGATGTCCCGCCTACGGAAAACAATGCATGGCATGTCTTCGTTTTGATCATTTTAAGGCTGTATGCAGGTCAACAACAAAACTACCACCACCTGGCCCACCGCGTCGAGATCGAAATGTGAAGAACCATCACCAAAACCGAAATAATCAAAAAATCAGAACATTAACTGCAGATATGAAGAAGACTAACCTGTCAGACAAGTCGTCGAGTGAAAGTGAGGCTGAATATGTCTTCGCGATCCGTGGTCGAAATCAACCGACATTCAATGTTCAACTGAATGGATCTCTGATTAACATGATAGCCGATTCTGGAGCTGGTATTAATGTGCTAGATGAACATGACTTTCACACACTGACAAATCAACCGACACTGATGAAATCAGAAACCAAGATTTATCCATACGGTGCAACAAAACCAATCGTGACTCTTGGAAAATTCTCAGCTGAAATAAAAGTGGGTGATAGAGAAGTTTCAGACACAGTTTATGTAGTTCCAGGAAAGTTTGGTTCGCTTCTGTCTTGTGAAACTGCAGTAAAGCTTGAACTAATAGAATTTGCACCTCACATCAACTCTGTATCAACTGTGACCACCGATAACATCGACTTGTTGCTAAATGAATATGAACATCTTTTCAATGGAATTGGTAAGCTGAAAGATTACCAAGTGAAACTACACATTGATGAAAGCATTCAACCAGTAGCACAACCACACCGCAGGATTCCCTTTCATATGAGGAAGCAAGTTGAAGAACAACTGGAGCGTGATGAGAAAATGGGGATAATAGAGACTATTGAAGGTCCAACTCCATGGGTTTCACCTTGTGTGATCGTTCCAAAATCGACACCAGGTCAAGTGCGACTTTGCATAGATATGCGCGCAGCTAACCAAGCAATACAACGAGAAAGACACATTATGCCGACCGTCGATGATATAATCCACGATATCAATGGCGCAACCGTGTTTTCGAAATTGGATCTGGTCCAGGCGTACAATCAGTTAGAGCTATCACCTGATTCACGACACATTACAACATTTTCGACACATATTGGACTACGACGCTACAAGAGATTAATGTTCGGGGTCAACATGGCCAGTGAAATATTTCAAAACGTTATCCGCGAAACACTGAGTGGTCTTCATGGTGTAATGAATCTTAGCGATGATATCCTGATATATGCGGAGACCAAAAAACAACATGATTTGAATCTCCGTGCAGTCATGGAACGTCTGAGTGAACGCGGCTTAACCTTAAATCGCGAAAAGTGCCGATTCCAAAAATCTCGACTTGAGTTTTATGGATTTGTGTTCAGCTCAGCAGGGATGGAACCAGACCCAAGAAAAATTGATGCGATTGTAAACGTCGCGACACCAAAATCTGTTGGCGAAGTACGGAGTTTTTTAGGAATGGTGAATTACACGTCGCGGTTCACTCCGTGAGCTAACAAGGAAAAATGTGAAGTACGATTGGAGACAGAAACATGACACTGCGATGGCGAAACTCAGAAGTGCACTGTCATCAACACCAGTCATGACATATTTTGACACCTCAAAAGAAACCACCATTGTTGTCGACGCGAGCCCTGTTGGAATTGCTGCGATGCTAACACAGAAAGACACCAAGACTGATGAATCCCGTATTGTCTCATACGCCAGTCGATCGCTAACACCAGTAGAGCAGCGCTATTCCCAAACTGAACGCGAAGGTCTTGGAGTTATTTGGTCATGCGAACATTTTCACCTTTACGTTTATGGAAAGCCATTCACCATAATCACAGATCACAAACCGCTACTCGGAATCTTTGGAAATCCAAATTCTAAACCATCTGCGAGGTTGGAACGATGGACACTATACGTCTACAACCATATGAAATGACATTAAAATTTTCACCAGGCAAAGATAACCCAGTTGACTATCTGTCACGTCATCCGATGAGTGCCGACACACCGCAAAGTGACACTCGTGCTACCAAAGTAGCAGAAGAATACATTAACTTTCTGACTTTACATGCCGTACCAAAAGCGATGACAATCGATGAAATTCGCGAAGCTGTAAAGAATGACGAGACACTCCAAAATGTGATAAAATTCGTACAACACGATGACTGGGACAACAGTTTGTGTAAAAGTTCATTGTACAGCAGTTTCTACAATGTACGAAGTGACCTTGCATCAGACAGCAATGGAAGTCTCCTCCTTCGAAATAATCGACTTGTGATCCCTGAGTCACTACAAGACCGTGTGATTTCACTCGCGCACCAAGGGCATCAGGGTATAGTAAAAACGAAACGTCTGATTCGAGAGAAAGTTTGGTTCCCTAACATTGACAAGATGGTGGAAAATCGTGTAAAATCATGCATTCCTTGCCAAGCTTCAAACCCGATATCGAATGCTGAACCGTTGAAAATGTCACCGCTACCTGATGGACCGTGGCAATCGTTGAGCGCAGATTTCTGGGGACCGACACCAACTGGAGAGTACCTGCTAGTCATCGTTGACGACTATTCTCGATTTCCAATAGTTGAAATTGTACGATCAACCGCAGCCAAAACTGTGATTCCAGTATTCGACAAGATATTTTCTTTGTTCGGTGTGTGTAATATCTTGAAAACCGACAATGGACCACCATTCAACTCTAATGACATGAGAACATTTGCTGAACATCTGGGATTCAAACACCGGAAAGTAACCCCGTATTGGCCGAAAGCAAATGGAGAAGTCGAAAGGTTCATGCGTACTCTCAAACGAACAATAACTGCTAGTAACGCAGAGAAGCAGCCTTGGAAACAGAGACTGTACTCATTCCTGAGAAATTATCGAGCGACCCCTCATTCCACGCTTGATAAGTCACCATCCGAGTTACTGTTGGGTAGATCAATCAAAACTACACTACCAGAGACTTTTAATCCTGTAATCGATGAACAGTTACAACAGAGAGATAGATTGGCGAAGGAGAAGATGAAAGAAAGAGCCGACAAGAATGCTAGAGGTAGTGACATTTGTGTTGGTGACACTGTTATTGTGAAACAAATCCGTAAGAACAAACTTGATACACCATTCAATCCAACACCATATCTTGTTATTGCTGTAAAAGGATCCATGATAACTGCTGAAAATAACATTCACAGAATAACCCGTAACAGTTCTCACTTCAAACGTGTATACATACCATACGAACATTGTGAAGAACCAGTTGACTCGAGTGATCAGTCATTAAACGATGCTGATGGAAATGACAATCAGGTTGATAACAGTATTGTGCTAAATGACACAGGAGAAGCCAGGAGACCGAGTCGTAACAGAAAGGCACCAGCATATCTGGATGATTATGACTGTGACTAAAATATTAGTCTTGAGTAGTTATGGTGATCGTTACTGTTTGGGCTTCAACTAGAGTTATACGAACTGTTAATGCTTTTCATTTTACACATAGAAGTTTTCATTTCACTACTAAGTAGTAATCACACTAGTAGAGTTTAGATCTTGTTTTTGTTTAAATGTTTTTTCAAATCCTTTAAGGTAGATAGGGATGTAATGTTCTTAGTATGTTCCGTTTCATGCGAACCGGGTATTCCGGATTATTAAGTAAACCAATATGTCAGCGTCCAGGTTTGCAATAAACGTGTTCTCAATTTGATCAACCAATTCTATTTAAATGCTAACCAATTAAACCACCAGCAACATCATAGTTAACAATACAAGCACACGAATGAAGAGCGTTGAACATATACGAAATTACTACACGAATGAACTGAAATTTATATTTCACATCTTACCAACAACAGATACAGACATAGTCATAGTGTTATACTATCTTACATGTACACACGCTATGACATCATTCGAAGGGGCAATACACTCAAGGAGTTAATGTGACACGAAACAAGGGACGTGATGTAATATTGGTGTTTGAATCTTAAAGGAACACAAGACACTCTAAAGGGACATTCATTATGAATGAATGTTAACAATACAAGCACACGAATGAAGAGCGTTGAACATATACGAAATTACTACACGAATGAACTGAAATTTATATTTTCACATCTTACCAACAACAGATACAGACATAGTCATAGTGTTATACTATCTTACATGTACCCATGCTATGACATCATTCGAAGGGGCAATACACTCAAGGAGTTAAAGTGACACGAAACAAGGGACGTGATGTAATATTGGTGTTTGAATCTTAAAGGAACACAAGACACTCTAAAGGGACATTCATTATGAATGAATGTTAACAATACAAGCACACGAATGAAGAGCGTTGAACATATACGAAATTACTACACGAATGAACTGAAATTTATATTTTCACATCTTACCAACAACAGATACAGACATAGTCATAGTGTTATACTATCTTACATGTACCCATGCTATGACATCATTCGAAGGGGCAATACACTCAAGGAGTTAAAGTGACACGAAACAAGGGACGTGATGTAATATTGGTGTTTGAATCTTAAAGGAACACAAGACACTCTAAAGGGACATTCATTATGAATGAATGTTAACAATACAAGCACACGAATGAAGAGCGTTGAACATATACGAAATTACTACACGAATGAACTGAAATTTATATTTCACATCTTACCAACAACAGATACAGACATAGTCATAGTGTTATACTATCTTACATGTACACACGCTATGACATCATTCGAAGGGGCAATACACTCAAGGAGTTAATGTGACACGAAACAAGGGACGTGATGTAATATTGGTGTTTGAATCTTAAAGGAACACAAGACACTCTAAAGGGACATTCATTATGAATGAATGTTAACAATACAAGCACACGAATGAAGAGCGTTGAACATATACAAAATTACAAGACACTCTAAAGGGACATTCATTATGAATGAATGTTAACAATACAAGCACACGAATGAAGAGCGTTGAACATATACAAAATTACTACACGAATGAATTGAACCTTAAAATTTATATTTCACATCTTACCAACAACCGCTACAGACATAATCATAGTGTTATACTGTCTTGCATGTACACACGCTATGAAATCATTAAAGGTGGACAATCCACTCAAGGAGTTAAAGTGACACGAAACAAGGGACGTGATGTAATATTGGTGGTTGAATCTTAAAGGAACACAAGACACTCTAAAGGGGCACTCATTATGAATGAATGTTAACAATACAAGCACACGAATGAAGAGCGTTGAACATATACAAAATTACTACACGAATGAACCTTGAAATTTATATTTCACATCTTACCAACAGCTACAGACATAATCATAGGGTTATACTGTCTTGCATGTACCATGCTATGACATCATTAAAGGGGGATAATACACGCACGGTGTGGAATGTTAAAGTGACACGAGATAGCGGGGGTAGCATCACCAAATTACCCTCTGGGGACCTCATTCTGCTATTTTACTGCGGGGTCCGCTGGCGGCGGCGGCGGCGGCGGCATTGCGGTATTTTACTGCGGCGGCGGCGCCGCCGCCGCCGGGGTCTTATTTTTGAAGTTTTTGAAATTTTGGAATTTTTTTGAAATTTTTGAAGTTTTTGAAATTTTTGAAGTAAAATACCGCAATGCCGCCGCCGCCGCCGGGGTCCGCCGCCGGCGGACCCCGCAGTAAAATACTGCAATGCCGCCGCCGGGGTCTTATTTTTTAAGTTTTTGAAATTTTGGAAGTTTTTTGAAATTTTGGAAGTTTTTAGAAATTTTTGAAGTTTTGGGTTTTTGGGAATATTTTAGTACAACCAATTTTAGACCCAAAGATTCTATTTTTAGATGGCAGAATGAGGTCCCCAGAGGGTAATTTGGTGATGCTACCCCCGCTATCTCGTGTCACTTTAACATTCCACACCGTGCGTGTATTATCCCCCTTTAATGATGTCATAGCATGGTACATGCAAGACAGTATAACCCTATGATTATGTCTGTAGCTGTTGGTAAGATGTGAAATATAAATTTCAAGGTTCATTCGTGTAGTAATTTTGTATATGTTCAACGCTCTTCATTCGTGTGCTTGTATTGTTAACATTCATTCATAATGAGTGCCCCTTTAGAGTGTCTTGTGTTCCTTTAAGATTCAACCACCAATATTACATCACGTCCCTTGTTTCGTGTCACTTTAACTCCTTGAGTGGATTGTCCACCTTTAATGATTTCATAGCGTGTGTACATGCAAGACAGTATAACACTATGATTATGTCTGTAGCGGTTGTTGGTAAGATGTGAAATATAAATTTTAAGGTTCAATTCATTCGTGTAGTAATTTTGTATATGTTCAACGCTCTTCATTCGTGTGCTTGTATTGTTAACATTCATTCATAATGAATGTCCCTTTAGAGTGTCTTGTAATTTTGTATATGTTCAACGCTCTTCATTCGTGTGCTTGTATTGTTAACATTCATTCATAATGAATGTCCCTTTAGAGTGTCTTGTGTTCCTTTAAGATTCAAACACCAATATTACATCACGTCCCTTGTTTCGTGTCACATTAACTCCTTGAGTGTATTGCCCCTTCGAATGATGTCATAGCGTGTGTACATGTAAGATAGTATAACACTATGACTATGTCTGTATCTGTTGTTGGTAAGATGTGAAATATAAATTTCAGTTCATTCGTGTAGTAATTTCGTATATGTTCAACGCTCTTCATTCGTGTGCTTGTATTGTTAACATTCATTCATAATGAATGTCCCTTTAGAGTGTCTTGTGTTCCTTTAAGATTCAAACACCAATATTACATCACGTCCCTTGTTTCGTGTCACTTTAACTCCTTGAGTGTATTGCCCCTTCGAATGTTGTCATAGCATGGGTACATGTAAGATAGTATAACACTATGACTATGTCTGTATCTGTTGTTGGTAAGATGTGAAAATATAAATTTCAGTTCATTCGTGTAGTAATTTCGTATATGTTCAACGCTCTTCATTCGTGTGCTTGTATTGTTAACATTCATTCATAATGAATGTCCCTTTAGAGTGTCTTGTAATTTTGTATATGTTCAACGCTCTTCATTCGTGTGCTTGTATTGTTAACATTCATTCATAATGAATGTCCCTTTAGAGTGTCTTGTGTTCCTTTAAGATTCAAACACCAATATTACATCACGTCCCTTGTTTCGTGTCACATTAACTCCTTGAGTGTATTGCCCCTTCGAATGATGTCATAGCGTGTGTACATGTAAGATAGTATAACACTATGACTATGTCTGTATCTGTTGTTGGTAAGATGTGAAATATAAATTTCAGTTCATTCGTGTAGTAATTTCGTATATGTTCAACGCTCTTCATTCGTGTGCTTGTATTGTTAACATTCATTCATAATGAATGTCCCTTTAGAGTGTCTTGTGTTCCTTTAAGATTCAAACACCAATATTACATCACGTCCCTTGTTTCGTGTCACTTTAACTCCTTGAGTGTATTGCCCCTTCGAATGATGTCATAGCATGGGTACATGTAAGATAGTATAACACTATGACTATGTCTGTATCTGTTGTTGGTAAGATGTGAAAATATAAATTTCAGTTCATTCGTGTAGTAATTTCGTATATGTTCAACGCTCTTCATTCGTAAGACTAATTACCAACTGGAAGTTGTACTATTTTTGATAAACATCGGATTTGCTCATCAGACGATAAGCTGACAATATTTATGTATGGTCTAATTAGTTTCATATATAAATGTAAGGTAATTTTTGTTATGGTCAAGTTTTTTGTTAAGACCATGTTCTAACATAGATCGATAAATAAGTTAAAGGTCATTATATTCCACAGTCAAATCTATTGGTGATCGAATTTGATAACTATTTTATTGGAACAACTAAGAGTATTATTTACGTGAGATCAATGAGTCCAATTATTATAAATAATAAATTGCAGGCATCGGTGGATACCCGATTGCCACATTTAGTGATCACGTGATAAACTGATAAAATGTCCAAGTGACGTACTATAATGAGCAAAAAAAATGAGTTGACCTTCGGCTTCGTCCCGATTGGGTACTGAGCTGACACCGGGGATAAATTGACCAATGACTGCTATTGTATCCTTTTGACAGATATGCGTGCGCAGACTCGTTTGATGTTCGCTATCGCATTACTATGTTTTAATAGCCGAACCTTCACTTCTCGTCTGACTCTCTTACCGACAAGACCTGTCTACACAGTACTTCTCCGGCAGACTATTCATCCACCGATAGGCCTACATACAGGTATGCCCTAAATAATGGACTGCTTAACCACAGCAGAATTATAGGTAACTTTTCTTTTCTAAACATCGAACTTGTCTGAACCTATCAATTGATACAATAGCAGTGATATAATGTTACATCATCGGTGCTAACTGGAGTTTTGGTATACAAAATGATCGTAAGTGTGAATGGAGTGATAAGTGGTTATTACGTAATGTTGTTATAACAATGACACCGAACCAATTTCTATAATTGAGTGTCTCACGACCTGGACGTATTATGTATGCATGTTTTGGATAACTAATTATCGTGTTAATGACACAGTTTATCAACCTTAATTGATACTAACCCGTTAAACAACTAATTCTGCTCAGACATTAAATCGATATGTTTTCTGAATGGCATATAATTGTGAACGGGAATATAATAGAATTCATTTGGTAAAGCAAGGTGTGAAAGACACATTGTTACCCACAATGTCGTGTGTGATCACGTGTACATAATATGTGCAAGGTGTGAAAGACACATTGTTACCCACAATGTCGTGTGTGATCACGTGTACATAATATGTTCCATCGAATATGACAGTTCATTCTGGGGGGTTGTCCACTCGTGATTCAACATAGTACATCTCAATACTTCCAATAATTCACGATATTACACACCTGTCATATACTCAATAACTTCATCTGGGATAGAGAAGTTAAGAATAAACGCTCTTTATTATTTATGTAAGAGTAATGGTGTCTATTTTCAGGTATGACAATTATATATGTATGAACTGCGTCCGATAAACACTGGAATGTATGCATTCATACCGATGGTCACAATGTCCAATAAAGCTATTTCTAAACATCGATTAATAATTTCATGAAAAATATTTGAACAAAAAAAATAACGAAAGATATTACACGCAAATAATTTAACATTCGACATTTTAATATCGAGATTATCAGAAACCGAAAACTCGTTATAAATTTTTTATTTAAACTTTTTTTTTTAGAGAAATAATTTTGAGGGTTTTGAAATTTTATCTTTTTTTGAAATTTGGGGATTTTGAAATTTTTGTTTTTGGAAAAAAATAATTTTGGGATTTTGAAATTTTTTGGAAAAATAAATTTTGGAAGTTTTGAAATTTTTTTTGGGTTTTGATATTTTGGGAATATTTTAGTACAACCAATTTTAGACCCCAAAGATTCTATTTTTAGATGTGAAGCGAACGAGACATCTATTCTTCTTACCACAAAACAATTGAATGATGTTTCGTCAAAATCCATCTCATATTTCATAACATATTAACAAATATATTAGGGGGGACTTACTTTTTTTTAGGTGTTTAGAACCCCAAATGTCATGCTGAAATTTTTTTGATGTATCTATTTGCGATAAATCATGAGTTTAGTGACCAACTGAATTACCATTTGATGTTAAATGGGATATTAATGAGAATTTATCAGGCCTCAAAATAATGTGCTGGACATTTTGAAGAATGAGGTCACCAGAGGGTGAGTTTAGGGCGCGTACACATGAAGCTGCAAGAAAATATCTGCAAGAAAATATCAGGTACAATTGTACTCTGATATTTTCTTGCTGCAAAGATTACGCCCGTGAGAAAGCGGCGGGTGATATGGCGTTGATTGAGCTGAATGTGAATAGTGTTAGTCTTGTTTGTTGAAGTGAATTACTGCGGACAAACAATCTATAGTCCATATCGAATATTCATAGAGTTATAAAGTGTTATGGACAATTTAAAATGCCACCTATTTTAACGAGAAAGGAATGCGCCCTCGTCGTTGGAGTAGGGATGTGTGTTCTTCATGAACACACGAAACGACATCTAAACAGACATTTGGTGGGTTCGGCTCTGAGCCACATCCCACATGCGAGAAGAGCGAGGAGCCGCCAACAATTTCTTATTCGAAACGTACATACAGTCCAAATTAAAGTAAAACAACTAAATCAAGGCATGTGAGGTACCAACTTATAAAGCATCCCCATACACGCAGGGACGTGGCTAGAGGGTTTCCGTTTGGGAGGATGTCCACCTTGGGAAACTGCACCCCCTTGAATCAGAATCAGACCAAACACAAGTTTTCCATAATTCCATTTGCACCCCCTTGCACCTCAATACTCTTAGGCCTAACATTAGACCATGGTTCGGCCCGGTGTGCGAAAATTTTGTAATCTTAAGAAGAAAATCGCTAAATCCTACCATCTAGACTGTCCTCAAACATTCCTAGAGTTGGAAATTTCAAACCTGACACCCCACCTAGGTTGGAAAATTTACAACTGATAACAATTCCAATGACAATGTTGACCAAATGTACGACAATATTGTTTTCTTAAATTAACTAGCAGTTTTTTACTTTTGACTGGCCACGGGGGGGGGGCAGGACACAAGCTTTCCAAGTGTTGGAAATTTCCAACCTGTCACCCCCCTGAGGTTGGAAAGTTTCCATCTGATAACCATTTCAGACCATAATGTTTTACCAAAAATAGGAAAATATGCAAATATTGGTCCAAAAACAATTAATTCCCCCCATTGCAAGAAATTTTTTGAAAATCAAACATCAAGAACATTTTCAACCTATTGTTGGTGTGAAATTTCCAACTTATGTTTTGGCAGGTATGAAATTTCCAAATGTTGAAAATTTTGACCAAAGTTGGGGGGGGGGGTGAGACACCCAACCCCCCCCCCTGTTACCACGGCTCTGCACACACGTATATACATCAGCGGTTCTGACAACCAATATAACATGGAAATACGTTATGTTGAAACAGACGATACCATTGATGGATCATAACTCGAGCGCTTGAATTGTTACGATCATATCCCCGCGAGATTAGTTAACGGATACCGATGACCACCTATCAAGGTGAACACATTTCACCAATTGGCGATAAAATATCAGCGCGCTGCCTTCGTCTGGATATTTTCCGGTATTATTTATTTCATTGGTCAAGTAAGTCACATGGGGCATACCTGATATTTTCTTGCTGGCCATGTGTACGCGCCCTTAGTGATGCTACCCCTCATAGTGGGCTAGCATCACCAAATTCATCCAACGGGACTCATTCTGTTTAGGAATTGATCAGCTATGAGGTCCTCAGAGGGTAAATTTGGTGATGCTAGCCTGCTATGTGGGTTCCATCACTAAATGCACCCTTTAGGGACTTCATTCTGCAAATGACCGGCACCTTATTTAGCTGCCTGGAAATACTTCAGACTAGTACCATTTAAATTTTCTCTGGGAGTAGTCAGAATCACCTTGATGCATATTTTCTGGACGTTTTAGAAATATGCGACACGTGTTGACTTCATCATACGATTTCCCGGTTCTTTCCAATAATATTAATAAATTATTACCCGTTTCAACAACGCCAAACAGTTGTTAGAAAATGAACATAGCAGCTAGAATAGTATCAAATAGCGACGCTGCGATGTGTATACATTAACAACCAATGTCAAGCCACAATAGAAGTGCAACTACTGATGCAAAATGTCCATTCAGAAAGTCAACAAATGATATGCACAAATTAAACCAGATCTAATTATTTGGGAACTTGACATTCGTGTACACAGATTTGAGTGTATATGGTTCCGGAAGATGCCACTCCAAATGAATCCATTTGTTATTTTCCTCGATAGTTCAGACTTCTCGCAAGAGACTAATAAACAAACGCATGCCTCATGTGCGCGAAAACCAGAACATACACATAGCTTGTTCTGATTAGTCCCAGAAAAAAAATAAGGTGGAATATATCAATAGCTCAATTGAATCTTGATATTTCACTTTGCAACATAGTAGTCGTGTCATATATCACAAAGACCATATATACAACTCACGAATATGTCAATAGTGCGAATTAGCTTATTGAGCCACACAGTTGCACCAAATAGTGAGATTTGAGAAAACATTAAACTTTTGTATTTGTATGACAACTGGTAAGATATTCTGAAGTCGCTCCCATCCGACGCCCTCAGCATTCACATTCCTTGACGTTTTAATAGAAAGAATGGGACTTTATCTGACTACTCTGGTAACAATGCTGGTCCACAGTTTCATAGCTGACATGCTTAGAGCGGGGAACGTAAAAGTGTTTCTCATCCTTATTTTGAAGGTCACATTGTCGTTCATTCTTATTTTGAATATCAGAGTTCTCTGTTAACACGGTTTCATCTGACCTCTCTGCATTTAGATTCCAACTACATTCCTATGTGAATCTTCAGAATGAAATTGTCTACTAAATATATTTTCGTCAATCATCTCGAATGGACACACATCACATTTGAAGACAGCTCCGCTAGATGGGCGATATCTTTCCAAAATGACATCTCAATGAAACAGATCGCCGGCACACATAGTCACAAAAGTTACGTAATTTGACACGGTTCTTGTCTATATGCAGCAACTGATCACGTTTCAGGGATAACCGGTCTTTGAAACTGACCTGACACGTTGGACATCTACAAATAAAAAATAATATCTCATTAAAGGACTCAGGGCCTTAAACGTAAATGGCTCATTCGAACTGCCAAAACTATAGATGCACCGGCTTCATATGCTCTGAAAAACACTTTGCCAAAGTCACAGCCATTTCTCAGCCATTTTCAACTTTCGCCAGAAGTAAGATAAACGCTCTTTATTGCTACCATATCAGGAGTAGAGTACCATGGAACGTTCTTTTTTGTTCCATTTCGTGTAAATGGCTGTTTTGTGTTTGGGACCCTAACACGGTATTCACAGACTCACAGTTGTATTTTTCATTACTTCGATGCGTCTTTTTGGGTTACAAAATGTTCGTAGAAAGGTAGTTAAGATATTTATCGAACTATTTCGATACTTGGAAAAATTCTGAAGCTAATAATATTATTTCTATCATGGAGCACAAACCGGGCTGTGGCTTCAATATCCCTTCCATGATGGGATCGGCACAGCAGATGCAGAATTAAAGATCATGTGACAGGAATTCTCTTATATATGCGAGTCTCCCATAGGCAGCCTCGCATATACCAGAGAATGCGCTGGCTTATAGTCATGGTAAATATTGTTAGGATCATGCATTCTCTTAATAAGCATCTCATATGAGAGACTCACATATATAAGAGAATGCATTGACACACATGTTTTTCGCAAAATTTTAGGAAGCTCCAGCCAAGGAAGGGTTAATAAAAGGCCACAAGTTCCCAAATAAGGTGGCTTTGTTTGACACTGTATTTTCGTGTGATTAATCCACATAGTAAATTTGAAAGGTATCGGATAATCATAATTTGAGTTAACATCCAGACAACAAAATAATCATCAAATTCTAATTCGAAAAGGGACATAACTCCACCAGAAATGGTTGAATGGATCCAAATCTTCCATGTGCTAAGTTTCATCAAATTGTGTTACTGACTACTGTTAAAGTTATCATGCGGACAACAAATGATGGCAAGACATGGATGCATACCACGCAGACACACGGGCACCGCTCATTTCTATATTATATAATTATTATTCTATGTCAATCAGCAATTAGGGCCTACATGTAAAACTTTGTTGTTATTATAAATAATTCTCCAATAATCAGATTTTGCATATAAAAACTATTGCTATATGCTACTTCTAGATTACTGATAACATTCCTATCAGTCTAATAAAAGACCTCTCCAGTTGAACTTATTATCTTAATATTTCCTGAGAGAACTACATGTACTCGTCAATGATTATTTAGTACAGAAAGGGTTAATGACTTTATATTCGCTGGCGAGCAAGCTTGCAATATTGTGTATGTCATTTGCAGAATGAGGTCCCCAGATCATGAATTTAGTGACACTATCCTGCCCAGCAGGCTAGCATCACCAAATTCACACTCTGAGAACTTCATTCAGCTTAAGCCTCAACTGCTATGGGAGACCTAGGATCCCATTGACGTTCCCCAGTTGAAGTTGGTGATGTTCACCCATTAGTTACTTTGATTATGCATTTTATCTTCTGCAAATTAGGGGATATAGAAATGTCTAAGAAGGAAAAAAGTAACTAAAATCAATGTTAATTTGAGACTACAGATATTTCCCAGATGAGGCCTAAGCAGAATGATAATACCATCGGTGCTGATATGTCGATGAATTACTGCTCTGAGGCCAGTCAGAGTGCTTGGTGATAAGTTTATGCCTTGATTTTTGGTTTCACTTAAGTTCAGTTTAGCATAGAAATTTGGTTCTTCATTTGGTTCTTCAAAACGCGTGAGTCAGTGTTCTAGAGAGCGCGAAGAACCAAATCCCCATAATATCGGTTCTTGGCGACGTGAAGAACTGTTGAGAACGTAATAATAGTCAATACCGTAAATTAAGTGACATAGATCTACAATCTGAAAGCTTTCAAGTTTACTTTAATTAGGTCTGATTTAAATTCAACTGAGATTATTTTACAAAACATCCGACATCCTAAATATAAATTAAGATAACTAATATAATCACCTTCAAAAGTAGCAACACGTGATGTCAACTGGCAGTCTGACACTCGATCAACCATTGCTCCACGTCGCCAGCATTCCACATGGCCGGTTCATTTGTCGATTCTGTCGGATTTTGTTCCATCGCCTCTCACAAAAATCAGCGATCGAAAATGGCGGTTCTGAAAACTCAAAACGAGGTCGTAGTTCTGTTCCATTTGGGCGACACGCATTTATTACGAACCGCAACTCATGTTATACAAAGTTGGTTCTTCATTTGGTTCTTCAAAACGCGCGAGTCAATGTTTGGTTCTAGAGAGCGCGAAGAACCAAATCCCCATAATATCGGTTCTTGAAGGCGTGAAGAACCGTAGGGTTCTTGACTGTTCTTAGAGTGGCATGGTAATATGGATTTAGCACGGATTTTCGTTATAAGAACTTGAATCGCGTTTTGGTACGAGAGCGATATGCTCTGGTAGTAATGTAACGCTTTAATGCGAAGGCGATATGCCATTATTAGAGCCTACGATTGTGTATTGATGTTAAAACCGATATACATGTTGTTATTTTGGTGTTCGAGCACTTGAATATAGCGCTTTTGTGCATAGGTGTTATACCTTGTTAACATGGTTTTAACAATCTGGGTTTTATAAAGCCATGGTATAGAATTTTGATATGATGGCATGTGGTCCATGATAACTTAACCAAATGTTAAACATCGAATATTTTGTTTGGCATGTTTAATGGCGCTTTTGTGTGCGTTTTAGAGGCCATGTGGAATTTCCAAGATGATCGGCATTTGGAAGCGCGTCGGTGCGAGGGTTTGAGGCCCATGATGATAATCAAGATATACTAGTGCTCGACATTTAGAACTGGCATCGAGTTTTGGTACGCGAGTGATATGCTTTAGTAGTAATGTAATGCTTTAGTGCGAAGGCGTCATGCCATTATTATAGCATGTTGTTATTTTGGTGCGCGTCGGTGCGAGGGTCTGAGGCCCATGATAATAATCAGGATACTATGCATTTGGAAGCATGTCGATGAGAGGGCGTGAGGCCCATAATAATTCTCAAAATGCTCGGTATTTTGAAGCACGTCTGTGTGAGGGTTTGAGGCTCATGATAATACTCAAGAAGCTCGGCATTTGGAAGCATGCCGGTGCGAGGGCGTGAGGCCCATGATAATTTTCAAAATGTTCGGCATTTTGAAGCACGTTTATGTGAGGGTTTGAGGCCCATGATAATACTCAAGAAGCTCGGCATTTGGAAGCATGCCGATGCGAGGGCGTGAGGCCCATGATAATTTCCAAGATGCTCGGCATTTGGAAGCACGTATGTGCGAGGGTTTTGAGGCCCATGATAATACTCAAGATGCTCGGCATTTGGAAGCATGCCGGAGCAAGGGCGTGAGGCCCATGATAATACTCAAGATGCTAGGCATCAGTGATTATGTATGTATATATGCACATGTATATGTGGATTGTTGTAAGGTGTCTGTAACATGGGCAAACACGAATTAATGTTCATACACAAATATGATCAACTTTTCGGTATAATGGAATATATTTTCTCATTATTAGAAGATTAAAGTTTAATATTTAATGATTCCAACTACCAATTCTTTGTAATGGATCTAGTGGACTCCGGTGCGGCTTGATGGCAATGATGGTGTTATCATTATTGGAGAATTGGGAATACTGATCAGTTTTCAGCGTTTGGTGCAAAGCACATTAGCCGAAAACTTTTGTATTCACTGTTCATGGTAATAATGAGTGAGCGATCAATTTTCGCTTCGTGCATGAACAATGAAAATAGGTCACGCTATTATAGAGCGTGTGGTGTCATTTCTAGCCGAATCGCCTTGTATAATGTCGGGTCAACTCCAATTTTTTTGTTTCAAACATTTCAGTAATGTTATGGATTGACGGTTCAATAACGTAATGAGATGCGTATGTTGAAACTATATCTGATAAGCATATATTCTTATAACGCATGAAATCATGCATATTATAGAAAGTTGACGTTGAATTTCTTTTTTTGAATTATCATTAATAGAAGTTGCAAATGTGCATATCGCACCTTATTCAGGAAGTAATAGTTTTATATGTAGTCATTTATATTAAACGCATATAAGTGTGTCATCCGATCACGATCATAGTGTATATATTCGAACATGTTATATATGTTAATTTATATTTGTATTATATAGTGTGTACACAGGTTTGTGTTGCACAATTGATCAATTAGAATGAATTTCCGAACATTCGAGCTGCGTTAGTGATGTTGGTTTCGGAAAGCAGGTTTCCATCGTTTTTCCCAAGAGGTTTTTCGTTGGTTTTTCCTGACCGCCAACGCAGACACAGTAGGATGTAATTAACCTGTATGTGAAGACGTGTCCGTCACTTAACTTGTAAGCATGTATACCAATAAACGCTTATGTCGACCCCTAGTGGACTCCGGCGCGGCTTGATGGCAATGATGGTGTTATCATTATTGGAGAATTGGGAATACTGTATGTAAGTAAAATCCATATATTTTACATGGGCACACCAATCAGTGATAGCATTAATCGCCTGCGCGCGATCGTTCCATTTTAACAAGCGAGACCAGTGAGTAGTTATAAGCCAAAATCAAACTAACTGTTATCAAGAGATTTCAGGCCAGTCATAAACATGTCTTTTTTCATGGGTGCCGAAATGAATAAATCCTGTCTGGTGTCTGTTGCTGTTCACGAGTTTTAGTTCATTTCGAAAAGTGGATTTGAGTCCGTCGATTTTATACTTGATTTGTTTCTCGTCATTTCTTGGAAACAGGGTCTTCCAAAATAAAAATAAAATGTGCAGACTTTTGAAGCTCTTTTAGGACGATTGTGATACATGAGTGTTTAATGTCCAAAACACTGACTCCCAATTTGATCTCGTCCAGCAAAACCCGAACGGCTCTCTGGCTCCACATTTTGGAAGTGCTATATTAATACACATGGCAATCAACTAACTCATACATGGTGAATTCCATGTTAAGTGATTTAGCCTAATCGGACAACGCCGAGTCGTAAGGATAAGGATATTTGTTTCTCGACTTTGCATGGCCTGAGCTCAAATTTTAACAATCCGATATGGTGCTCTCATGCCTTGAATAACAGGCATTGGAAAATTAAGACAGACAATACCAGTTTGTTGAGATTGTTCGGATAATTTGAGGGCGAGCTCATGTGATAACATTCAATTGGGATTTCCATGCATATATCCATTACAGCGCCAAAAAAATTAATGCAGGTACAGCGTTGAAAGAAAAAAGAATCACCCCCTCCATTTTTAACCCAGAATTTACAGAACAGTATATGTTTCTCAGGCCAAAGGATGAACAAGTTCCTAACTGTCACAATTTTAACCTGTACAGGCTTGAATTATCACATTTTGGACTATAATCCATGATTGGAGAGGGGGCTGGTTCTCGAAAGTTTCGAATAACTAAGGGATTTAGTTGAATGTATCGGCCGGGATTATCTGGGCAAGAATGTACAACAATGTTTTACTTAATTATTCCATAGTTGTAAATTGTGCGTATATAACACAAGAGAGGAAAGGTGACGTAGTTGTGAACTCGTAGCTAGACAACCCTTTTCCCGAACGAAGACACACAGCAACACCACCTTCTGTACCTTCAAATTTAAAGCTGTAATAATATGTTCATAATTATTTGAATAGCATAAATTGCTGCATATGAGATTAGCAACAGGCACGACAAATATGACTGTCAACTACAATATTTACAAATCAGGAGTGGCTTCGTGGCTTCAGGGGGGGTAGGACTCATGGTGCTGCACCCCCCCCCCGGTCGAGGAAATATGTAGTGGTCAGTCCGGTAGCTTCCGGGATAATATAACCCCCATGTTGGGGATCATAGCCCCTGCATTGGAGAAATCCTGGGGCAATCACTGGTATACAATCAAGAGAAGACTAACAATGATGTAAACATAACGTCCAACATTTGGGTTATCGCGCGAACAATTATTTTAAGCGGCCTGATGACTTCGTCCAGTTAACGGCTCTCTGCGCGCTCAGAGCTTGACTCACGACATGTGGTCAAACATAGCCGCAATGATTGTGTTGTCAGCATACACATATTACATGGTCTGTATGATCCATGTAAAACCTCAAATACACGATATTTACAGAGATTACATGCATGTGTGTATCCACCCTTACTCGGCTTATATTCTGTCTCTTTGTTAATTACACAGTACTGAGTTGTTTTGACTTTATTTAACTCCCTCAGTCTTTATCTGGGCTTGGGATCAGAAGAATTCGTAGAAGTCAGTATAAATTCATTTAAAGTTATATTTTTTTGAAAAACAAAATTAAGTAGGCACGGGCTCAGTTCGCGGGTGCGATTTATTACGTAAAAGTATCTTTGAAATTCGCTGATGCATGAGTTTAAGATTTGTCATTGATACATGAACGCCCGTTGACCGAACAAGCATGTGGCGCCAACTCGGATTTGTTCTGTAAGCTGTAATCACACGTTTGTCGAGAAGCTCATGCAATTGAGAGTTTAATTCCGTGCAATTGCGTTTGAAAATGCTTGCGATTTCAACATTTCTGCGATTGAACAATTGATTTCCGCATTCCAAGCGTTTTGATTTAGTTTCATTCTCCTCGGTTAGAATTACCATGTGTTTGTTCGATTGGCTGAAAGCTGAAATGGAATCTTACACCATGCATGGTCAGGTAAATTGAAATACTTTGCAACAAAACAAAAAAACTATTATCTAATCGAATATCTGAGAGATGGTTGGTCATTCGTTGGTCACATATTGCATACGGCATTTTTGGAAGGGGTTCAGTAATAGAGAGCTTTTCTTATCAGCTTAGAAGATATGCAGGAAAATTGGTTCAGATGGATCAGATATATAATTATATATATGACACTGCTCATTCAGTAGAGCTTGTTAATTGTCAATCAGTTGAAGTTTGGAATTGTCACTCACACAATTAAGAAAGTCTTCGCGCCCGTCTGTCTCCTCTGTCATGTTTGTCCAAATTTCGTGTCTGACTTTCAAAGAAGATGCAATATCTGTTAAGTCAAAAACAAAACAACAAAAATTGGTATGCATCGGATTTTATTTTCGAGCGACCGGGAAAAAATTCCCTGTCCAAATATGCAAAATCACCTTGAATTTTCTATTAGTTGCAGTCTTAATTTAAATAAATGAGTCACACTTATTTTGATGTTTACACCATGGGGAAGGAATTGAATCTAGAATTATAATGCAAACATTATATAACCGGAAGTCGGCAGGTCCTCTGACCATGAGTTATCTCCCTGTAATACGATCGCCCATTAACCTAGAAAATATAGGGAACATTAAACAAGAATAAAACGATCGAAGTCTTCGATACTTATGGTCCATGTACGTATATATACGTTTATTAACTCAATTTGATATATGAAGGGGTATTGTTTGATAAAATTTAAATGAGTTTGGACATATATGTCATGTGATTGTTTCATAAACTTTTGTTGGTTGGTTTCATTGACTTTCTCAGCACTCTGTAGATACATTTGAGTGATATGTAGGCATTCTTCTGTGAAGTCTGCTGGTCGCCAGCCCAGATAAAGGCTGCATTAGGGGAGTTAAACAAAGTCTTATAGTAAATGAAATAAAGCAAAAAAAACTCAGATATGTGTAATTAACAAGCAGACAGAGTACGCCGTAGAGTAAGGGTGCGTTCATACACTGGCAAGTTTGCACGGCATTTTTAGCAGGCATTTTCTCAAAGAAGACCCTATATGGTACCAGCATATGAACTGAAACGTACATATAACATGCATCTTTATCAAAGGGAACGACATGAGAAGCAAGAATTCTGTAGTTCCACTTGCAACAGTGCTACTGGCATTTGCCTTCAAATACCTGCATGATTTTTTCTTATGCGACATGCTAATCCTAATCGCGCTTTTTGTTTATACTTGTAATTAAAATAACGCCTCGATTGCACGTGCTTCATAACCCTAAATTAATTAATTACGGAATATAAAATCCCGGATCAATTAAAAGAGCTAACGCCACAAAAACTGGTGTAGTTTTCGCACCTTCTTCGGTGACAGATCACACAATTTAACGTGGCTTCTAAGCCGAAACATAAACAACCGGAAGTACCTTGGACGGTTATGCACGAATTATCTCCCCGGAATGCAACACCTCATTGCATGCTATTTATTACTCAAATTCCGGTAGCATCGCTACAGGTTACACACAACTAATTATTTTCCATAGGCGACAGTGTTAACTAAAAGTCCCGCCGGCCATGGGTTTGAACTATTTGAACTTCAAGTTGTCAATTTTCCCTTAGAACGTCATCCTCTGCACCAGTATGTGACAACAAACGCGCCCTTTTCGGTATTTTTTTCAAACGATAATCTTGCATTTCCACAACTACCCCATTTACTGCACAAAAATCAGCAGCATAAAAATACCACGACCCCTTCCGTAACTTCTGGACACCACCAGACTCTTCCTGAACATCTAAACATACACGATCGCCATATTTACGTAAGTTATAATTTTCTGTTCCCGATTAGGGATATTTCCCTCAATGATAATCAACCAATCAGCAGCCAGAATTTTTTTTTATGCTGACTCGAGTTTCCCTACACAAATTCAAGAAGCGTAACTCTATATAATTAGTTGTTTGTAACCTATAATTGAAAAGAAAATTGAAGTTTGATCGTGTAAACCGCGCCAATTTTACAAAAAAAGCTTTACCGTGCCACAATAGAAATATAGGAGTCATTGGACATCCTATTATCTCCCAGCGGGCATTTAACCCACATACCCCGTTTTAAAATTAACAAAATTTTTGGGGTAAGACATAACACCAGTTATAGAATCCTGATAACTCTGGAAGCGCAGTTTAGTAGAAAAGATACTAATGTCTCATGTTAAGCTTGTCATAGACATATATACTGCACAGTGTCGCATGTCCCATGTCCATCCACTCACTAATGGGGATATTATGACCACAAATGTGACCACACCCCAAATTCAGGGTTTTTCATCATAATTTAATTTGTAAAAACCGACTCGCGTGCATAACGCACACGATAGAAAGTAATATGTATAAGTTTTGAAAACTAGTCACGTATAGCTACCATACGTTTTAAGGAATTTATCTAATTTTGAACAATACAATGTTTAATCGGATTTGAAATAGACCCCCCCCCCCCTCAAAATTTCACCATCCGATGATGGTTTTGTTCAATGATAGGCGGATGTCCCTTTAAATTTCAGTACTTTTTAGGAGTTTGAGTCGAATTCCTATAAGAGAAACTTTCATCACCTCGATCGTGTTATTTTGAACATTAAAGGTCCACCTATATGCACAAATTTGATGATTTTCAGAAAATTTCGCCTCCGGGAAAAGTTTAAGTTCCGGCGACAGAGGGTTAATAAATGTCTCGCATAATCTGAAAATGGGTCTGTAGGGAGTGAAAATATAATAACTCAACAAAACGAGTCAGTCTTTGTTTATCAGTGTTCCTAAATTCGCTGCCCTGAACGATATTTGAAAAATGTGATTTTTTTTTGCCTATAGGTTACACACAACTAATTATTTTCCATAGGCGACAGTGTTAACTAAAAGTCCCGCAGGCCATGGGTTTGAACTATTTGAACTTCAAGTTGTCAATTTTCCCTTAGAACGTCATCCTCTGCACCAGTATGTGACAACAAACGCGCCCTTTTCGGTATTTTTTTCAAACGATAATCTTGCATTTCCACAACTACCCCATTTACTGCACAAAAATCAGCAGCATAAAAATACCACGACCCCTTCCGTAACTTCTGGACACCACCAGACTCTTCCTGGACATCTAAACATACACGATCGCCATATTTACGTAGGTTATAATTTTCTGTTCCCGATTAGGGATATTTCCCTCAATGATAATCAACCAATCAGCAGCCAGAATTTTTTTGTATGCTGACTCGAGTTTCCCTACACAAATTCAAGAAGCGTAACTCTATATAATTAGTTGTTTGTAACCTACAGGTCGTACTGCAGATATTTTACTTCGCACGAAGTTATAACTATATGGTACAGATACATTTTATGCGCTTATTTCCGCTCATATTATGGCACCATGTCGTTTTGTACGACGAAATGCCTGCAAACCATACCATGCAAACTTGCCAGCGTACGAACACACCCTAAGGGGTAGTTAATGCCTTATAGCGCTATATGTATATATACGGCCAATGTTATGTTCGTTTTGTGTTCGTTGTTTAGTAGCTTTGTACCCACAAACCGAATTTTACCCTTCTATTCCGCTTGTTGGACTTGTGTTCGTTTGTGTTCGTTGTTTGGTAGGACCGATTTATTGAGTCTTTGACTTTGGTGCCCCATTTTATTGGCAGTGACCGGTACAATCGAGCATATATATAGCTGCTTTTTTGTAAAGTATGCCTTGTGGCACTGGATGCCCCAGTGTATTGCTGTGGACGGACGGTACACCCGATTCTATAGCTGTTTTTGTACATTCAGTAGGCCCGACTGTATATAGCTATATGCCTTGTTGCATTAACTGGGTACCCCGATGTGTTGCGGCGGCCGATACATTTCCCCCTGCACTATGCATTCAGTAACATTGTTACAAGTGTTACAAATGTTACAAATTTTTCTTAGAGTATAATCATTATTATCGGCGGAATTAGACATCACTTACCATGCAGTATAGATCTATACCGATACACCCGAGCCCATAGCTGCAATGTTGTTTTTTTGCAATTGATTGGTTTTATTTGCGCTTAACCTTTCTATGACTGGAGCTTCCTGAAATTTTGCAAAAAAACCTGTGCCAATGTATTCTTTTATATATGCGAGTCTCCCATAGGGAGTCTCGCATATATAAGAGAATTGATTGGCCTAACAATAATTACATTGACCTTGTAAGCCATGTGCATTCGGTTATATATGCGAGGCTCCCTATGGGAGACTCACATATATAAGAGAACGCACTGGCAAATTATATTTAATGCTGCATCAGCGCCACTCCCGCCATGAAAGGGTTAAGCGCAATTCATCTATTTGCGCTTAAGCGTGCATGTGAATCAGATTGACTTGAAATTCAAAACAGAATGAAGTTGCCTCTGAGAAAGGAATTACCGGTATGTGGACTAGTCCTCTACGGATATAAGCTTAAGAGTAAATAAAAAACATCTACGCAGAGCATAATTGAATGGCACTTAAGAACAAATAAGTGATAAATGTGGAAATGGCCTCCCATATATTTATAAACATAACCCGTCCCTTCCATCTGCCTCAGAGGTTGTGGCGTTTGTATAATATATAATTGTTCAATTCAGGCATAAATCGTCCATATGGTTATATATGGTTCATACAAAATAACAGTCATACAAAATACATGTTATACATCATAAAATGAATTTATACCTAAATATACAGCAAATTATTTCAATGATGATTTTAAGATAACATCAGATCGGCATATTGCATTTAAGATGTTGTTTTCGGATTGAAAAATCTCTCGCGAAAAACATGCATACACACACTTTCTTAACATAAAGAACACATCCGGTCATACACATACCGTCCGCTTGCACTACAAGATCTTTCGTAACCCATCAGTTTTCTATTGTCAGTATTATAACATACAATTAACTTCTTGTAACATTTTTTATAGAAATTAACCCACAACTGAGAACAATACACAGGAGAGATATACATTTTAAATAAATACATTTTAACATTATAGGAACGTCTATTAAATTTTCTAAACAAAATGGTCGAACGAGATTGAACCGATGAGTTTAATCAATACATCCGGCCTTTGTTAACATTATATGAAATTTATGGTTTACATAATAAATAACACTTATCCCCAATTTGACTCATACTTTTATGTAAAATTATTTTTACAGAGGTAAAATTGACAAAACAATTTTGTTTAATTTTTATTTGAAAATAACAATACAAATGAACATAATGTTCTGTTCTACTAATATATAAATTTCTGAAGGTTACGGTTAGCCAAGGTCCCAGATAGCCAAGGTTCCAGTTAGCCAAGTTCCAAGTTAGCCAAGGTCCCAGTTGGCTATGGCCCTAGTTAGCCAAAGTCACAGTTAGCCATAATTGAGGTCCCAGTTATCCAAGGCCCCAGTTAGCCAAGGTCCCAGTTAGCCAGACTTGAGGTCCCAGTTGGCCAAGGTCCCAGTTAGCTGGCCACCACCCCCATCACATAAACGACTCTATGACAAAGCGCCTTCGCATGTCAAAACTATTGTTATGAAAAAAATAATGTTATATACATTGGAATTACCGATACAAGTCAAATTATTGCAATAAGATGACATAGTGTAATCGAATCAATATATCACGATAAACATTGGAAAATGTCAAATCATTGAAAAATATTCAGAAAATCATAATGGTTTCAATACGAGAAACCCCGAAATTGGAGAACCATCAATAATGAATACTGGACAAGGTTTATCTACCTTGTTTATGTTCGTCTTATAGTGATGATGTTTAACATACTGTTTTATTCCTTGCACACTTGCCCAATGCGAGTGCCTTTGTCCCTTTAAATAATCATTTGAAGTAACCCATACCTTTCGCAAGTCACTATGGTTACATATAACTCCAATGTTCCCATGCACCTCGTGTGTTCCACAAAGTCTTATTTTTCCATGCATGGTTATTTTTGATATTTGTCGGCAGTTGATTCTCTATAAAAGCCTTTATTTGATTATCAGAAAGCATGATTTGGAACAGTAAACACGGAAGTGAAAAAAAAGCTCAATGCGGAAATGAAACGTCTGTTAAATCCACCAGAGCATTGCGCGCGCATCACAATTTCACCGATTCATTTGGCAATAGAGAACTCCGCGACGTCACGATACAAAAAGTCATATTGAACTCAATCTCTATTGCCAAATGAATCGGTGAAATTTTCGGGAGTCCAATATAACTTTTACCCGGATTATCATGTGACGGCTGTTGCCCAATCAGAAATAGTGTTAGTTAAAGACATATTATGGCCTTGTTCTGGTGCATGAAACTGATAAGTTAGTACTCATGCGTTACGCCAACCTGGGGAATGTAGCATTCTACTAACATCGCCGAAAATTTCAAAGAATTTGACCATACCACTCCATAGAAAACATCGTCTGAACTACACTCAATTGTAAATATTTACATCTCGATTCGGGACGCAACAATCGGCGATAAACACATACAAATGATTTCACCATCGAGAGTCATTGCATTTAATTCATATATAAGAATGACGGTGTGTGTTGTTTATTTGGATTAATATTCATAAAATAACTACTTTGAGCAAGATTATTCTCCATTTCTATTTGATCACCCAATCGGAGTGTTTCACTTCACTTTAAGGGTGGATGATATTATATAATAAATTATACTAGACTAGTGGGCTAAGGGAATTTCTTAATTCTGTGTTATGTTAGAGCAAACCACCTCTCTGCAATATACGTTTCCATTCAAGTGTACTCGAGTGGACGTGCGAACAAAACACTGAATTGGCCCTGGCACAATTATCCTGACATTGAACAAACACAACTTTCATCTTCACCAATTCCAACGATATAGAATGTAAACAAGTTGAATCGAACAAAACACATGTTTCTCGGAATAGTTCAAAACATCTCATCAAAAAGAAAACTAAAGCGTTTCTGGAGTATGTGGGGATAAACAGGCTGCTGTAACATATTGGTACCTATATGACGTGACGGTTTCTCCGGAGTATAAATCCTCCTGTCTTGAGCCGTATTATGACATCAGTTTTAGTTCTGTTGCGCATCATTTGATATAAAACAATGAAGATATTATTGTTGGTAGCGCTGGTCGCATTGGGATCCGCTGTTGGTAAATGTGGTGAGTCAACGCTTTCATTTATAATCAGTTTTGAATGGTTCAAGTCTGATCTTAACTCATTTTTTTCAATTATTTTCTTTAATTCGATCTCAGTGATCACAGTAATGACATTTAAAAAGAGAACAAATTTGTTCTTATTTTCGTTATAAATAATCTCCAGTGACGAGATTCCTCATGCGGAAAACATTGTTTGTAAACATTTACTGTAACAGTGCAGTCAGTATTGTCTACAGACGCCGCGATTTGTCAAGATATCAGTTTTCCACAAGTAAAGAAATTAGTCACTCGGAACATATAAAAACTGACAAAAACTGCTACATCTATATAAAATATTAGGATATGTTTGTTTGTCCGTCCGTCCGTCTGTCTGTCTGCCTAGCCGGATTTTTCTCCAAGACCCCTGGACCGATTTCAACCAAATTTGGTGTGGTGACTCGGGTTACCCAGGCGGAGGTTATATCGGCGTTAGTTTTTCAATTTTTTTATTAAAAAAATTAAATTAAGAAAATAATAAATAAAATATTAAAAAAAACAATGTTTGTTAATTTGATCAAGGAGCTCAATCTAACCAAAAAAATGAATTATTTTTGTAAAAGTGTACATTGGAATGGTCTATTATTCAGTTGCAGGTATGTTCAGGTACTAAAAACAGACGACAGACAGGCGAAAGGATAATTGACAAAATTTCTCCAAACTGCTGCAGTACTAATAAATGTTAACTTCATATGTGCTCACTTTACAAAACCGATTCTTCCATTTGGATGTAAAATTATCCATTGGAATGGGCGATAATTCAGGGTTAATTGGCGAGCTTCTGGACATTCGTAAACTAGATGGTCGAGGGTGTAGCCCGAGACCATTTAGTTTAGGAATGTCCAGTCGCGAGTCCATTAACTGACTTAAACACAGGTTTGAAATATGTACCGATGAACTATGCTGATGAATCTCGATAACTGCAACATACATGTATGCTGGGGCCGTTGCTCTACACTATATATGTACTACCCCTTGGCGACCTCATTAGACGACATGAATTATCTTTTCACTTCTATGCGGATGACACACAACTGTATATTCATTTTAAGCCGGATTTTGATTCTACAAGTTCTACCAAATATAAGCTTGAACGATGTGTCGCTGATATTCGATCATGGATGACAATCAACTTCTTAAAATTGAATGCAGATACAACTGAAATAATATATATTGGTTTGCGACAGCAACTTTCAAAATGTTCTAAACATAATCTCAACATTGAAGGCAGTGTTGTCTCGCCATCCAGCACAGTCCGCAACCTCGGATATTTCTTGGACGAGAACCTGTCTGCTGAAAAACACATCGAGCAAGTGTGCAGGTCCTCGTATTACCATCTTAGAAATATCAGCAGGGTGCGGAATGTTATCGACGTCGAGACCACAAAACAGCTAGTACATGCCTTCGTTACCAGTCGTCTGGACTACTGCAATTCTCTGTTGTACGGCTGCAACCAGCCCTTCTTGGACAAAATCGAAACTGTGCAGAAATCTGCATCACGAGTTATTTTTATGAGCCGTAAATATGATCATGTCACGCCATTATTGTACGAGCTCCACTGGTTACCTCCGAGGGAACGGATTGAATTCCAAATTTTGAAATTAACGCACAAGTGTCTGAATAGCGAGGCCCCATCATACTTGGCAGACTTTTGATTTCTCGATATGTTCCTCCGCGGCCTCTGCGATCTGAACGTTCTCACAGCCTTGTGTTTGTACCGGGTGACCTCGTAACAGCTGGTGACCTTGCCTTTTCCGTGGCTTCACCATTTCTCTGGAATAAATTGCCTGGTCACTTGAGGGCACCCCAGTCGCTCAAAATGTTCACATCTAAACTTAAAACGCATCTGTTTCAACGTGTGTATCATCCGACCCACTGATGGTAGCCAGATGAGCAGCTCATTGTACATAATTGATATTTCTTACTATGTTCTAATCATCATTGTATATGTATTGATGTAAAGCCTAAGAGCTCTATGATGATTTACGGCTTTAAACTAAATTTATTATTATTATTTATTATAGGAACGTTTTATGTATACAAAATAGTCATCGGCTAGGACAAAACCACGCATTTTGACACGAAGCGTGTGAGTCGTGGTTGCATCCGTACTATACATGCCGTGATAACAATTGCATATGCAGTGTACAACTGCCCGGTACAGCATTGTTCGAAACTACACACACATAATACAATATATATTTTCGCTATAAATATAACGTAGTATATATGCATACAATATACCATCGACGCAATTGTCAATTTGGACACGAATGCATTTTATGATAATTTTGATTCGCGAATTGTCAAAGTAATATCGTTCTGCACAGAAGAACAGTACTATTATTATGATGACGCGTATGTTTGAATATTTACAACTGGTATGCAAATTAATAATCTGCCTTTTCTGACAAGGAATTGTATGACGTGGGGTTTATAAGCACTGCGCAGATGTTGGTTATCGTGGGTGGGTGTTAGAAGCGAACTATTTCTCGAATATTGATCCTCGTGGGAGTTCGTTGGGCATGTTGTGGGAGACATGACTATTCTTGATTACGAATGTCGACTTGTGGTATAAAGTATAATATAAAGTGCCCATTCGGAGAAATAGAAGGTCGAGTAAGAAAAACTCGAGTAAAAAAAAGCTGTGTTTTGAGATAATATAATGTAACTCTAAAATGCAAATAGCGTTGATCAGATTCGGGGGCGGTGCTTGTTGTCGCCTCATTAACGTACTTGCAAAATCGTTCATTTCTTGTTATTAGACAACGTTCACTCAATGAACGAAAACATATAATTATGGGGAATATAGTACTTCGTCAATAGAATTTATGTTCTTTCTATTTGTTGTCGTTTTTCCCAATCCATTGTTACGATTACGGTTTTGGATTTTCAAAAAACTCACAAATACACGATATAGTAGTAAGTTTTCGATCGTTACTCAGCTCCTCAATGTAGATGATGACTCTAAGATTGTGTCCTTAAATTGTGATCACCGTGTGGCCTTGAGTTTATCTATTAGTGGCAATCAAATCATTCGTCGTGGTGAAACACGACAATCTTGCGAAACACAAAGCGCTATGCTATGGCCTGACAACAGCATAATTAAGTACAAAATAATCACGGCACGAAGATCCGTAATCACCTTACTGCGAGTGGCAAGCACGATTGTCTCACAAACGGATTCGTAGTTCTATAAGGTTTTTGGACCGTCCGAAAAAATTACGACAACAAATAGTTATTCGTAATAATTATATATGTCATCGTGCATTATGCGACAGATGCACGTCTAATAAAACAAATAAACGCCTTTGTTATACTTTACATAGACTTTTCTTACAAACTCCGTAATGATTAAATGTTGATACATCGAGAAGCATATATGCTTCAGGTAATATTTGTTAACCCTTTCATGACGGGAGATGCACTGGTGCAACATTAAAGATCCTGTGCCAGTGTATTCTCTTATATATGCATGCGAGTCTCCAATAAGGAGCCTCGCATATATAAGAAAATGCCCTGGCTTACAAGGTAAATGTAATTTTTTTTAGGCCAATATGTTCTCTTATATATGCGAGGCTGCCTATATTGCTGACTCGCATATATAAGGGAATGCATTGGCACTGGGTTATCGTAAAATTTCAGGAAGCTCCAGGCGGGTGGAAAAAAGATTTTTCCGGGCACGTATGCCGGGGTGGGTGGGTGGTCGATAGAACCAACAAACAATTGTTTCAGCAACTCAAAAATATATTTGCTGCAAGTCTTTTTGACTGTTTTTTGCAATGAGTTTGGCTTAAAACACATCTATATGTCAATATTAACATAAATGACAAATTTCATAATGACAAATTTCATGATGATCAGACAAACAGTATAGCCTCTAGCCCATGCTAATGGATTGAATTTTGAAATCCAAGATGGCTGCTGGCAGCCATGTTTTTTATTTACCGAATGACCCCATTTACACGTCAATGTTAACATCCGTGACTAATAGTATGCACATATACAGCTGTTTACAGTGAATTTTCCCCCGCAAATCTCTGTTTTAGTGTTAAAAGGGGGGGTGTCAAAAAATGGTCGGAAAAAATTGCCCAAAACGGAAAAAAAATTGGGACGCGGGGGTGGGTGGGTCACAACAAGGGTCGAAAGTAAAAAATCAGCATACGTGCCTGCAAAGTTTTTCCGACTCCCCCTGGAAGCTCCAGTCACGAAAGGGTTAATATTACATGCTTTGATACTTATCATTTGAGCGGCGGAATGTCAAAAACTTTATATCCGATATGTCTTGTCCCGAATGCCATTCCAGATACGATAAGCTCTGGTGGCGGGTTTTGCTGTTAAAATAGTCACATCCGTTAAATCCGCCATATATATAGACTTAAAGAATATTATATTATTGATAAATTTTATTCTTATACCAATCATAAATTTCGGGTAAATTGCATGTTATTGTCATTTAGAACTCTGTGTAATGTAAACAAACGCCATGTTAAGTAAACAAAAAGTACTTAAAGAGTATGCGATAAGCAAAACACTCATCACCGGGGAGACCCTAACTTTGGTTAGAAATGCCGCTAGCGATTCACCGCCTCCCAAGATTTTGGTGTTGAATGAGTCACCGTGAATCACTCTCCTAAAAATAATTGCCACGGTGTTGAGTGTTTTGCTTATCGCTCACTATTTATGCTGATCATTAATTCCTGTTTCAGTGAAGAAGAAATCTAAGAACTTTGGAAAACCCCGAATGCCAGGTGGGTCTTCTATTTAAAAATAGTTACAATCATACATGCATGCAATCTGTGGAACTCAACATAATGCGGGATGTTGGTTGATTGGACGTCGCGCACATACATTTCTTAAATGGATGTTGATTTAATTGCGTTCCATGGCGTATGAATGCAAGTAGTTCTGTCATGAAAACAATTTGCATTCATATATACTATATGGAACGCAAGAAATTCAACGTCATTTTCTAAATATACACCGAAATGGCACGTCATTTGGCAAGATCAGTCTGGCGCCAATTTGCAATGGTGCAAGTGGCTTCCATAAAATATTGAAACACGCTAGTGACTGCGAGTGACGTCACGTGATGTGATTTCAACCAACCAAAATCCAGCATTTGCAATCAAATGCATGTACATGTTTGTATATATGTAAATATTACATAGCAATGTTTTAGTGCTTGATCAATAACAAACGGACAACAGCATGTATTCAGAGACGTGGCCTCGTGTGGTTTGGAATTAGCTGTCTTACCCCCCCCCCACACTTCCGGTCAAACTGTATAGGCCCTATCAGCTGGACATCACGAGATGTCAGACCAAAAATATTTTGAAAGTGTTCTGATAAATGCCATCAACGTCGTTTTTCGATTGATCTATGAGCGTATATATGTCTCAGTGGACGAACTACATACTAAGTATGTTGTTCGCCCACTGAGACATATATAGAGGATCTACAACGAGTCCCCAGTTTATAGCGGAATTTACAAAACGAGTCCAGTAAATTAGGTCTGGACCGAGCCTTTGGCGAGGTCCAGACCTAATTTACTGGACGAGTTTTGTAATTTCCGCTATAAACTGGGGACGAGTTGTAGATTATATTTATTACATGACCCAAAACACCGACAAAACATACTTAAATCGACAAATGTGACGCGAAATTAACGTCGGCTTCTATAAGGCATGCGATGACGTTTCACGTAACTATTCGTCATTTTCCCACGTAACGAAATAGTCCCAGATAAATACAGACTTTTTAGCGCATTTAATGGCGTATATTTAATGACATAACTTTTCAAACTCTTCATTCGTAATAGTTTGTTGGAAAAATATTGGAAGCCATAGTATTTTGAGACGTAGCGTACGGAATGTTAACAGGTCGACAAACCGGAAGTCAAAGGTCACCTGGGACTATTTCCTGTTATTAAACGAACGTTTAATATCAAAATTTATAGAATGGGTTTATTGAATGGAATAAGGGTAGGATCATGTAATAAATACGCTTATATAATATGATTACGTCAGTACGTATGGACAACCCAAAACACGTACGTCCATCTATAAAATGATAAATGTATGTTTCATAGGGGTGCCTGTATTTCTGGCCAACTTGGGATATACGATCACGCCAGTGCGTATGGGCCATAGGACGGGGACATGTCACTCTATGTCCAAAGGTTCGCTATTCCCAAGGTTCATTATACCGAAGTTTCGCTATTCACAACGTTCTCTATATTCCTCAATATTCAGAAGGTTTTTATAACTTGTTATTTTGAAGTTTCATTCTATTATCTATATTCTAAAGTATTGAGAGGGTTCTTTATCATAAGACTCTTTTTATGAAGGAAATAACTTAAAGGCACTCAATCCGATAAGACGCTGCTAAATTACTCTTTCTTTGGCTTCGGTGGGGAAAAAAATATTTGATTAGTGTCGAACCCACCCATCAAAGCTCAGAGTAATTAGATATCGATCTTTGCAGTTTGCTATTTTTATTGTTCTGGGCCTAATCGTGCCAGGACGAGGTCAAAACGGGCGGTCTTCCAGATAAAGATGGATAACTGTAAAATCGTGGTAATAATAACTACTTGGTATTAGAGTTGTCCATCTTTTCTGGTTAAATACGCCCAGAATAGCATACCTTCAGAATAGCGAACCTTCTTAATAAGAACCTTTGGGATAGCGACCCTTCGGAATATGGAACCTTCGGAATAATGAACCTGATCCTGTATGAAGAGCCCATGACACGTCCATCAATAAATGTATACATGTTTCATGGGACTGTTTATATATACATATATAATAATATAAGACTGGAGTAAAGTTGAGACCAACATGTCTTTGTTAATATTGGTGCTCAGATTTCAGCGAAATTTGGTGTGGTGACTCGGGGTGCCCTGGCAGAGTGAATAATGCCGTTAGTTTTTCTAAATTTTTATTTAAACAAATTTAAATAAATTAAAAAAATATGAACATATGTGAATATTTAGGTACAAATAAACGTATTTGCACGAGAATATGTTGCAGCCCCAGATATAGAGGAATGTGGGAATGTGGGCCACAGTTAGACATGGGTCAGAGTGAGATATTGCCTCTAACATTTCTTCCTATTTCCAGACCAATATCCATGGCGCCAGTCAAGAGATATTAGCCATATAGCACATGTTACTATATTTCTTCAAAATGCAATCGGCAGGTGAAGGTTGAATCTGGCCAAGCAACCAACTTTCAAGGCAAAATTATTTAATTTAATTTTTGCAATTTTAAAGGTACTCAATCCGAATTAACCCTCGCAGATTACTATTTCCTTGACTTCAGAGGTGAAAAATATTTGATTCAAGTCGAGGAACCCACAACATCAAAGCTCAGAGTGATCAGATACCGATTTTTAAAATCTATCATTTTAATTTTACGTGGCCCAGCAAACAGCAGACAAGAATACTTTCTCTGACCAAATTGCAGATGGAGATGGATAACTCTAAAATCAACTGAGTTTTTTTTGTGTGTGTCATATGTTTGACAAACCAGCAATATTCGTTGAGCAAAAAGTTGATAAATAAATTACAGGTTTTTGTCAATTTTATGCCATAATTGACTGCAGTTAGCATTATTTTCGAGCAATTAATTCTGTCAACTGAAGCGGCATTTCAAAAAAAATTCTTGTTGTTGGAATCTGATGATATGGGGACTATTGATTCGGATTGAGGACCTTCAAGGGAAAAATATCTTTATTGGATAAATTTACATATAATACTGAATACATTTTTATGAAAACGGGGATTTAATGCATATTTCACATAGCCACATCTGATTTATTTATAGAGGTAACGTTTATGTATGCTTGACTTTCAGCGATTTACATGGATGGGACACAATGACTCAATGAGACATAATTTATGGCCCTGGTAGGATCCAACTTCAGTAGATGACAGGCACTTCGAAAAGGAATGAGATAATTTGCCAAATGACTATTGTTTTGGGGCTAAATAATTTAGATCAAACAAACTGATGTCATAGTGGTATGTTCGGTGTGTTTCCTATACGGTTACTACTTAGGGGTGACCCCTTCTGTGAAGTAGATGATGAGAAACAAGTATTAAGGGTGGTCCCAGCTCGAGATTGCATGCTTGTTCATGACTTTTGTGAGCTTATATCGTACTCTCAGATGTCTAAGCATTGTGATGGTCAATAATAGTGATAGCGGAGACCTAGACTGAAATTAACAATATTGATTGAAATTTAATTCTATTTCAATTTAAAGACACGGTTGGCCTTGGCGGTGGGTATCCTGTGGAAATATTTCCACCCGTCAAAAACCGCCACAAACAGAAAGAACATCAAAATGTAGATAGACTTTGTCCGTATACAAATAAGAAATATCGCATAAACAGTATGTTATGGTCATTTGTTTGACCATTGTTATGTAAACAAAAGCATAAAAGTTACCCTTCTGGTGTTTGTTTATATTATGATGGTAAACATAAAGAGCGTTCTTTGTTGGTGAATACCTGATATGGAACTAATAAAGAGCGTTTATGCCATTTGTGTGTGATTAGCCAGTAGCATTGTGCTGTCTTCTGTAACACAATCAGACTCTTGCTTATGTCAAATATAGTAGGTCTTTATTATAACATGCTGTTTACGCGATGGTCATGGTATATATGAACGGAACTGTATGCGTTTTAATGTTTTTCTGTTTACGGTGTTTGGAACAAATATGAATATTTTCGACAATTAAGGCCGCACGTGCCTTTAATTCTATATATGTCTCTATGCGAAAAAACTTAATGATCGTTGAGAATTTTATCTGAAATTACTAATCATGCGGCACATGCTGACACTATTGTTAGGCATCTGATAGTATATAAACATTTTAATAATTGCCCAGGAGGAATGACATTAGTATGAGGGACGCAAAGGAAAATCCACCACAAAGTCATTTAAATCTTGCCATTTCAAAGTTGGATCTTCACATTCTATGACACACATTATTAATGAAAGGTACTTCATAATTTATTAACTGTACTAGTTACTTCCCTATCGCAACAGCAAAAACTTTGTACTGGTGGAATATATCATTCTTGATGGGCATAGATACATAGATATTCATGGCATGGTCTGAGAAAATGCTACTAGATTAAACATTTATACGATTGCCTCATCAGTCATGTACATGTATAACAAGAAGGTCGTGACAGTTCAACTAAGTTGGCCTGGAATTATTATATTTAGCATACATATTATTCCAATCCCAATGTGTCAAGTCGACAATAGCAAGTACGCAGGGCTATATTTAATAATTTTTCCACAAATAGCCACTCGTTAATATATATGCTAGCCATGCTGGTCAAGCTCCCGCTTAATGCTTAAGGTTTAAATCGAGAACACAGTGTTAAAATCATGAATTATTTAATATGTGAGAATGCTAAAACTAATCACCATGCATTATAATTATTATATTTAACTTGATGTGTCCATCACATGAAACAGAATTCATACACACAGATGGAAAGTTGGCCCAGAAGCATATCCTCTCACCAGTCACTGCATGAACTCTGCAGTGTGCCGAGACCAAGTGGGATTGGGAGATGTTCTTTCTTTTCCTTCACTCAACAAGAAGATAAACGACTCACTTTGTTAGTCACCAATTCACTGGGCTTTACATGTTTGTTACATCTGTGTGTTGACTGCTCTGTAGATGGCTAGAATTGAATTTTGACCTGAGTCACATTCACAGTGAGTGGGTGAGGCTGAGCCTGAAGTCGTTGATAACTAAATTTACTAATCTGTAATTACTAAATTGACTAATACAATCCTAATATTATTAGATTAGAAGGCCACATTACCGCTTTCACTGGATACTGCTTCCACAAGTTCCAGCTACGTGCTACGTTCAACGGTTCATGACTGAACTATACTGTCTATACTGAGTAAATGAGTAAATGAGTCAGCTCTAAAATGTCCATTTTCTGATTTCCTTGACCCAAGTTGAGGCTTGATCTGACAGTGTTTGATATATTAACAATTAAATTTACTATTTAGAGAAGTAGTTAGTTAGTAGACTGAACAATTTGCCGCTTGCAGTTGCAACTCTAAGTTTAAGTCTAAGTCTAACCAGTCCAGGTGAAAACAGACTTAAAATTGAACAATAACAGAACAAGTCAAATCGCCGTGGTGATCAGTCTGCACAGACCAGTCCACATTTCACCCCAGTGACCTTCATTTTCATATTTTTGTCAGTCACAGATTCGTCATTGAGTTTCTTTCCGAATGACTGATTTTCACTTTTATTAAGTTTTAAACTTCCAAGTTCAAAACAAGTTCTAGTGTTGTTGTTGTTCTTCTTCTTTTGACTGCTTTGACTCTAAAGTCATTCCAGTAATGGGCTCGTTGTGCTATCTTCGCTTGTGCTTTATCGTTTGTTCTTAACGCTTACGTGCTGTGATACCGTTGTACATCTAAAATACGAGCGATAACAATAACAAGCAATTCAATTTCAAATTTCGCAAATAAGAGAGCGCCACCATTTTGTAAAGAAATTACGTCATCATTTCCAACGTTGCTATGGCCTGCCAGGTGACGTAATATTCAAACTTTAACGGTACGGAATCTGGCGAGGTTTGCCGAATGCTATGCGCCCGTGTCAGCTAAATCCACATTAAGCATTTAATTTTGAATAAGGTTGATTTTGTGTTACAAATTTAATAGTGTTGCTATGGGGAGGCTGATCGAAGAAGAAAAATAAATTCGTTTTATTAATTTGTCAATTCTATTCCAACATGGCGGCCACCATAGGGCCCCATAGGTCTGAATCGCCCGGATGTAAAAACAATTTTTTCATGTTGATGGGGTATAGAAATTACTGACGTCACATACGCAATACCGTAAAACAACCCTTTTGGGTTGTGATAATAATAATAATAATCATTCATTTAATTACACGCATTAGACATGTACCAGTCAGGCTGGTTGCCCGCTGGAATTAGTTTCAATGCGTTGGACAATTATTACCCCGATGAGCCTGAACATTCAGTAATCCATCTACTGCTCCCCGGGGACAGGGGGAGGTGCAGCTATCACAATGTGACTAGCATACCGACAAGATCTTTCACTGCTCATAATCGGGTACCCGTGTTAACGCTTGGGGTGGAGCGAAACAGACACAGTACGAGTGACCTTGCTCAGGGGTCACAACTTGGCGCGAAATTCGAACAGCGTGCGATCTCACAATTGCCCGCTAATCGATTTTTGGACAAGCCACTGTTGTGTGAAACTCACTTTGGCCAGCTGGAGGCGCGAACGCATGACAGCAACACAAGTCCGACGCGCTAACCACCGGACCACGGAACAAACGACGTTTATGGCTTATACTTACAACGATAACACTTTATTTTCAAATATCGACTATTAATCCATCTCAGAAAATGAATTGGCACAAAAGGATTTTCCGTTGGATGATCTCCGAATTTTGGTTGATGGGCCGAAAATAAATGGGTCGAAATTGGCAACGACCAAGCAAACTTTCAGAAAATAAATTTATACACCTCAACTTCAATATTCAGCAATAAAATATCCATAGCACTTAAAAGTACTTGTTTGGCTACGATTTACATTTAAAATGACTCAATATTTTCTCAATAATTATCAACACACAAATCACACACAACACGGAGTCAAATCCGAAGCGACTGTTTAGCGATCTCCGGTAAAATTATTAACTCCCCAATTAAGTTATCCATGTTCATCAGCCTGTTAATCAGTCTGATTCATGATTATTAATTTTGTTTTCGCAGTAACTACACGTTGTTATGAACGGTATTCCGAAAAGTGGGCAAATGAAAAACACGGCACGAATTTTGAGCGGTCAGTTGAACATTGCAAAAACATGAATACGGCTGAACTACAATGGTAGATGTATATATAGTGTCTGTAAGAATCAGGAATATGCAATATAGTCATCAACTACTCTTTCAAATGTTTCTAGCATTGAGTTTTCGAGTTGTTTTATCACTGAGATTCTAATTAAATTCTCGTTCCGCTTTCGCGTCAATCGGTGACGTCATGTGGGGCGACGGTTAGACTAGACTCGTCCCTGGCTCATATCTGAAACACTACGGCGCTATCGCTCTGTGACGTGCCCTCCCATAAGATAACGACGTTTTCAGACCAAAAGTATAATATTTTCCTACTTTCAGTAAAATTGTAGACTGAAATTATCGATAAAAATCGGAACATTTCCAGCCATTGGTATATATATGTTTTGTTGTTGTTTCTGTGTTTCGATTTGTATGTTCTATTTTGTTCGTTTTTTTTTTGTGGATGTGTTTTTTATTCTGTCTGTATCTGTAGTGTTACGTCGTAGGAACCAGTTCTGGCGTGTTACGACGGGTGTGGAGGCGCTAGATGTTTTCCTGTAGATACTCCTGGAATGATGTTGTAGAGTCCAGGCTATCTAAGAATTTCCCGTCCAGCTGGTTCCAATCGATCTTTGCTCTAATAAACACTGAATGTTTGTATTCTTCCGTGTTTATTGTTTGCGGGAGTTCGAAGCATCTTTCGTGGTTTCGTATGAGATGCTGAGGGAATTTGGATGTTTCGTATCCCTCCAGGTGTTTGTTTTTCTTACGAACTCGTTTTAGAGAGTAGTTTGCATACTTTTGTGGGGGAATGGCTGGGAAGGCCCCGTCCACTACTTTGTGCAAAAATGTCAACCTGTTGGTTTTCCTCCTGGTCTCGAGTGGTTGGAATTTTAGGTCAATTAGCATGTTTGTGACCGCACCCTCAAATCTGCTTCTATAGTCTTTTTTGATAAAACGAGCTGCTCTTCTTTAGATTTTCTCAAGTTTATCGATGTTTCGTTTTTCGTATGGGTCCCATATTATATCTGCATATTCCATACTTGATCTTACTAGCGATATGTAGCTTAGCTTGCGTAGGTCTTCTGAGCATTGCTTAAGGTTTCGTTGGAGGAAGCTAAGGGTGTATGATGCTTTCCTCGAGATGTTGTTGATCTGGGAACTCCAATCCATGTTATTTGTGAGTGTCACTCCGAGGTACGGATGTTCGTTGACCTCTGCGAGTACCTCGTTGTTTAGTGTGTAGTAGTAGTTGGATTTTTTCTTGATTGATAGGATATGGCATTTCTTGGTGTTAAACTTCATCCCCCAGGTGTTGGCCCAATCGTTCAGTGTGTTTAAATCTTTCTGCATTTTGAGGTGATCCTTAAACGATGATATTTCTTGGTATAATAGGCAGTCGTCTGCAAAGAGGCGGATTTTAGAGGCGATGTCATTTGGTAGGTCGTTGATATGACATAGGAATAGCAACGGGCCCAGCACCGCTCCTTGGGGTACTCCAGATTCTACATGTACCTCCTCTGATTGTTTCCCGTCGATTACTACCTTCATTTTCCGATTTTGTAGGAAGGAGCTCATCCAGTTGTGCAGCTGGCCTCTGATGCCATAATGTTGCAGTTTGTGAAGCAATTTACGGTGAGGCACCGTATCAAATGCCTTAGAAAAGTCCAGGATGGCAACATCAACTTGTTTGCCGTTGTCGAATGATTGTAATATGTCATCAGTTGTTACTGCTAGTTGAGTTACGCAAGAGTACTTTGACCGGAAACCATGGTTGAGTAAAGTTAGGATTTTGTGTTCTTCTAGGTGATTAATGATGTGGCTGTATATGATATGTTCTAGCAGCTTGCACGGAACGGAGGTCAGCGAGACGGGGCGGTAGTTCTCAGCATTATGTTTGTCACCTTTCTTATATATGCTGGATATGTTTGCTGATCTCCAATCCAGAGGTAGTGTGCCTGTCTTCAATGAGCGGTTGAATATTTTTGTTAGTGGGTTTGCCAGCTCTGTTGCACATTCTTTGAGAACTAGGTTCGGCAGGTTTTCAGGGCCTGGTGCTTTGTGTGTTTTAACCTTTTTCAATAATCTCTCTACCCCTTCTTTGTCGATGGTTAATTCTTCTATGTCATCCGTGGGTTTGGTGTTCATTGTTGGCATTTCTTCTCCTGGTGGTTCGTGCGTGAAGACTGATTTGAATTGTTGTAATAGGATGTTGGCTTTCCCTTCTGAGCTGGTTTCTAATTTCCCCTTTATCTTCAGTGGAGCGACGCCAATTGAGTCGTTCTTTTTTGACTTGACGTAGCTCCAAAATGGTTTGCTGTTATTGTTGGTTAAGCCTTCAGTGATGTTTTTGTTTATGTGTCTCCACTCTTCGTGTCTAATCATCTTTTTGCATTCTCTTTGTATTAGTTTATAGTTGTCCCATCGTCCAGAGTGTTTCTATATCTGCGTCATTTTGTGATTCGGTGATGATGGTGTTGTTCATCTGTTTGAGATCAGATTTTATGGCTCCCCAATTTGCTCTATTGAAGCTGTATGATTTTCTCGGTATTGATGGCTGGTATTGCGGTTTGATCTCCATGTCTGTGACCACAATGTTATGGTCCGAGATGCCTGGTATTGTGTCGACGGTCTTCACTAGTGATGGAGTTGAAACAAATACAAGATCAAGGTTGTTATTCTCTCGTGTTGGTTTCATTTGCAATTGGGAGAGATGCTGGTCTGGTGAATTTGTGAGGTTGACGAGCTGCTGTTGAACTTCTGTATCGTTGGCATTACAATTGACCGTAAGTGTTTCCCAGTTGATAGAGGGGCAGTTGAAATCACCGGTCAATAGGATATTCTTGCTCTTGGGGATCTTTTTCAGTGACTCTTCTAGTTGTTTGATGTCATTTAGGTTTCTGTGTGGCATGTAGAAATTCCCTATCAGCATGTCTTTCCGTTGGTGCATTTTTATTTTGACCCACTCCAGTTCGCAGTCTGTGATGTAATCAACCATTTCTATCGATGTGATGTCATTTCGAACCATTATGAACACTCCGCCGCCTTTTGTACATTTCTGTAGATCTCATATCCAGATGGAAAGACTTCACTTGATTTGATGGTGTTTGGCTGTGGTTTCTGGCCGGGTCTTATTCCGCGTAGCCAAGATTCAGTTCCACAGATGATATCTGGTTTTGTGTATGTTAGTACTGCGCATAGTTCTGATCTTTTGTCATATACACTTCTACAGTTGATGGTCAATATTCTGAGATTTTCTTTTTCTTGGATGTTGAAGACGTTTGAATTATTTAGGCTGGTGTTTGAAGCTTCTCTTCTTCTTGATTTATTAGCAGAGTAGCTTGAGTTGGTTGTATTTGGACTGCTTGCTTTCAGTGGGCTAAATGACGTGCTGTTCAGTGATGATCCAATGGAGATGTAATCTTCTGACAATGGATCGTAGTAATTTGAGCTGGACAACTCGTAGCTATGAAATGTAAATGATGAGATGTTCGCTGTGTTGCATTTACAACAAAGCCATGTGATGTTTGGTTTAGTTATCCGTGAGTAGTTGGTCAGTGACATTTCTAGGCATTCTTTATGATACCAAAGGCTGCATTCATCACAGCATACACCGCTAGTGCTCCAGGTGACTGGGATTTCACAGAAGCCACATGGATAGAGGTCTTGTGGTTTCGTGGGTGGTCCCGGATGTGGGTGGACGTCTCCAGACATTAACAGGAGGAGGAGGATGATGTTTGTCAGTCTTCTGCTTTTGATAGGGAGGCTGATTGGTCTCCGACCTGTGTATGACATGTTGGACTGCAACATATTGTGTGTTAGTTGCTGACTGTACCATGACTTTGATGATAGAATGGCATTGGCAAAGATGAAGGGGAGAATGAGGTATGGCACAAACTGGAACATTGTAGCAAGGATAGCGCAGAAAAACCCGCACTGACTTGCACAATATTCAGTCCCTGTCGCGTCTTCTATTTCCCCTCCCAGCAGTCTGTCTTCATTTGTTCGGTGATCTTCTTAAGCCAGTATTTTGCTAGGGTATTGTTCGGGTGGATACCATCGGTATGCAAGTTGAAATTGTAATAACTCCTGTGCAGTTGGGAGTTCTTCTTTTTCACAATTGAATGCCTCTTTAAGTCACTGGTGAACTCCGGGGAGTGTGTTTGGCCACTCAGATTTAGTTCTCTTATTTTCCCGTTTAGGTAGTGGATCTGCTCAACCAGTTTTTTGTCTTGTTCTTCAAATTCTGAAGGGTTTTTGTGGTGTCTGCTTTTGTTGAATGAAGTGATGGAGTAGACAGGCACTTCTAGTATCGTCACTTGATTTCCTCTGCGTCTTTTGGTGGTGCACGCTATTTCATCAAGTTTTCTTATTACTCTGTCGGCTGCGGACTTGTCGTGCGAGGTAAGAGAGATGTATTTACCATTAATTGTTGTTAGGTCGCAGGTCCCGAGCCATACATAGAGCCATATATGTCGTTCAGTTGTTTCTTTGTCAGGCTTAGCTAGCCGGCGAATGTTGTTTTTTATCCAGGAAGTTGTATTTCCTGTTCTTCTCCCCTTTTCACATTCCCATGTGATTGACTTTTGTACCTTTGTTAATTCGTCCCTGCACGGCAATTCTTTCTTCAGGTATCTGCCCTTGCTGTCAGATAGCAATACTGGTGTGTATAGTTGTGAACCTTTGGGTGGTTCCGTTTCCCTTCCAATGTATTTACGAAGTTTACCAAGTGACATCGGTGGAAAAACAAACTTGACAAAGTAGTGGAATTTTTTTTTACCTTCACCGGTCGGCCCCAAAAAGAAAGCTTTAAATACTCGCGCAATGCAAAATATCACGAATAATCAATAGTAAATGATCAAATATATATAATATATAGTCCTTTTCCCGATATTTCTGTAACAGTATCTCAGATGTTTAGAGATTTAGATGATGATTTAGTTTGAGAAACGCTTGATGTTAAAAAAAGCGTCATGTCGCTCGCGTTGTTCGACTAAAAGGTGAATATATATTTTTTGTAATATTAAATTCAGCCTGTTTGCTTTTACCATCTTTATAACGTAATTTTTTTTTCAATTTCAAAGATAACCTGAACACATATGCTCAAGTGACGTCATCACACATCCAAGTGTTCGATGAGGAGACTGAGACTGAGCTGCTGATTTTCTACAGAGAGCGGAGGACCCATGCTGGCGCAAGCACTCGATGTAGGGCAATAGGAACGGGATACGACCTACTGAAGGTGGATACCCCATACATGTATAACTTAATTAACGAAGTTGCAGAAAAATACCCCGGTAAGTAAAATGGTAGAAACCAAGGCGTTGTTTGAATAATTAAAAAAGGAATAACCCCCAAAATAAGATTGATTGTTTTTTTTAAGTCGACTTGAAAAACATAACAGCCTTATTTAACACTTTCTATGCTAAAGCATCATTGACGAGTAGTTATCCAATGGGAAATGTTCAGATAATAAGTTCAATAAACGATGTCGTTGTGTTGAACTTATTATCTAAGCATTTCCCTCAATTAATAGAGCTCCTTCAGCACTTGTATTTATCTGTCGTCTGATTTGGTCACCTTAACATCCCCCCAAATCAACAATAGACCATTCAGATGTACCATTTTAACTGACTGTGATCTATTTAGTATAGAAAGGGTTAAAGTGAAGTAGAACACTCGGCCTTGATTTTCAGAAATGACTAGCGAATACTCTTGCCCAATATAGTTATTGCTATAAATTTTGTATCAAATTAGCAGAAAAGAACGTTATATTTATATATATGTGTACACAAGGAAGCATTGTCGTATGTTCATCGGAGATTACTTCGTCCCTAACAAAGGAGTAAATGCAATTCAATTATTTTGTTCTCTGGAAATAGTAGAGTCGATGAGGTGGACATTTTAGACAAAAATAACAATCTTTTTAAGTACCATGTTATTGCTGTTCCATATTTACAAATCCGTATGGAACCTTCGTTCCATATACATATCTCGTTGTCGTCAAATGACGCATCAACCATGAATTACCGGAACTATATCATACCGCGTTAACACTCATGACGAAAAAACACACACAGGCACACACATAGTCGTGTCTATAAGTACTGGGGTATTCTTGGAACAGTATAATAAAATATGTTAGAGTGAGCAAGCGGGCGATCATGCATGCCACCTATTTCTTCAACATCTTATTTACTTGTATCCGTGTATATGCTTGTTTGATCCCTTTCACATGCCATGTTTTACTCAATTGTGTTTGTATTTATATGTAGTAACCATTGTAAATGATGCTAATGTATAATAAACACAATTATAGTATGTTTAAATCTCTTCGATTTTCAGTGATGAATTCCGGTCTAGGTCAGAAGGTTTTCATAATCGGGGGTTTCTATGGAAATGGAACCGGAGCACATTGGTTCGACCTGTCCCCTCTGGAATACACAGATTGGCAGATCGGACAACCTGACCCCACTCATTGCGCGACGAAGATCAACTACCTTGCACTATTTTACGACCCATCAAATAAGTTAGTATGATTGTTCACGACAGTTGGCAACGCAAAATTAACATGACTGCATGTGCATGATGGACTTGCATGGCACCATGGTGTATGGGCGACACTGTCACCCCTCCCAACCCGTTGTACACTTGGCTAGTATATTCAACAGATAGAAATATCAGATCAAACGAAGGTTGGATTTGTTCGGATAAAAAGATAATTATACCATATTTAGTGTGAAATGGGTTGTTTTTGTTTCAACCATAAGTCGAATATTTTCCTACTTTTAGTAAATTTATAGACTGAAATAGCAATCATTTGGAACATTCCAATCATATGAGGTGTTTGTTTTGAAAATTTCCAACCATATGGGGTGTTTGTTTTTGAAATTTCCAACCATATGGGGTGTTTATTTTGAAATTTCCAACTATATGGGGTGGTTTGTTTTTGGCAATTTCCAACCATTTGGATGTTTGTTTTTTAAATTTCCAACCATATGGGGTGTTGTTTTTTTTTAATTTCCAACCACATTGGTTGCTTGTTTTGGAAGATCCAACCATATATTGTGTGTTTGTTTTTGTAACTTTCCAACCATGTCGGTGTTTGTTTTGGAAATTTGCAATAGATTGGGGTAGCCGTTTGAAAATTACAACCCAGTAGGGTGGTAGAAATATAATTTCCTGGACTTGGGACCTTCGGCCTACTTCGTTGTTTAGGGGGTGAAGATGGAAAGTTTAAGGTTGAAGCCAGGGGTCAAGCTGTCATAGTCCAAATTTTTCGAAAATGGCCCAAAACATTTAATGAATTTGGCCAAACTAAAATCGGAAACTTAATTAAAAAACCCAAGTTTATTTTGTAACGGGGGCGACATGAGAATACAATTTGTAGTATGATCATCTGTTAATTGATTAGGTGATACAGCTTAATGTGTAACAAAGGGCACTCGTGGCAGTGCACTATCAAACAATGTAATAAAACAGTAAAACAGAAGCCGAATGGTAGATGGTGGGTAGTTGTATATTGTCAAGTATACCAATGGTGGGGGATCAAAGCAGGTTTGACACATTATTTGAAGGTATGGACATAATTATATTGAATATTAGATGCTAAATAAAATTGGCCAAACGATTTTTCGACCAAGCGTTAACACTGAACCCGTTAGCCACTCACATGCACGAAAAAGGTGTCCGGACAGTGTTGTCTCTCTCAATGTTATTAGTCCTGTATGATCAAATATCATGTCGTTTTGAATTGAGATCTTCATTTCGAGGAGAGTTAACTTATAGTTTTAAATAGGCAGACATCTTTTTTGCTTATTATGAGTGCATAAAATATACATGTCCACGGTCCAACTTGACACCATAAAACTACCATAAAGTACATTTTATACACCAGAAAACTAATTGAATCTTGCCAATGAGCCCATTAATATAAGCTCTTCTCATGGTCCAAAATGGGAAGTTTTAATACGTTTTGAAATTTTTGTCAACCAAGCAAAAATCCAATGATCGTCTGTGATAAAAATTCTTATCGCTTTCGCTTTAGACTGGGAGCTGTTAAGGTATCCCTGCACCACCACCATTTTAGGGCAACATTGGAAATCTCCGTCCAAGATGGCCACTAAAATTGCCACTGGAAGTGGAAAATTTTAAGTTTTTTCACTAATATCTTCCAGATCAGTTTTTGCTGTTTGGAACTGGTTGAGAATTGTGGCCTTATTTTATATTTTTCATGTTAACCAATCATAGGAGCAATGAAATATGACATTCGTGTGGTCCCAGCGCCTTCAGACCCCTTAAACTATTGATTTTACATAATGCGGTATAATATTTCACCAAAAAGTCACCATTGAGATTCTAGTCATATTTCAACCAGAAATGAGCAGAACTGCGCAATGTAAGTGAAGCATGCTATCACTTATGAATATTCCAACTCAATGGAATGAAAATTGTCACTTTGGCTCAAAATGGCGACCAAACTATGGAAAATGATAGATATTGCCTTATAAGAAGTGGTTGGTGAATAGCTCGACTAATATGCATTATATACATTGAATAATAAAACTTCTGGTACATCTTGGTTGTTATTGTTGTAACCACTGACATTATCAGAAATATTGGATTTTCCTATCGCATACATGACATCAAAATCGGCAAAATATAACTTTTCAGGTTTGGACCATTGTTTCAATTAAATTAAATTATCTTTGGTATCAAATGTGTTTATTGTTTTGGTCTGTCTTAAATGTGTCACACTGACAAGATGGTTGCAAAATGGCAACCAAATTTTTTATGAAAAGTTAATTATCACATATACCAGGGGGGGGGGGGGGTGAAAAAAAAATCCGGCACGTATGCCGGGGTGGGTGGGTGATCAAAGCCACCAACAAGCAATTTTTCCGCAACTAAAAAAAAAATGTCCTGCTTGTTTTTTAGTGTTTTGGCAATGAGTTGGGCTTCAAACCCACTTTGAATGAGAGAAATAACGTAATTCTAACTGTAAACTGACTGCAGGCAGTTATCGTGTTGTATTTTGTTGCAAATTTTGAAATCCAAGATGGCCGCTGGCAGCCATGTTTTTTTTGCCGAATGACCTCAAAATAACTCATTCCTATTTACATGTCCATGTTAACATCCATGATGAATAGTATGCACAGAAATTCATATACAGCTGTTTACAGTAAATTTCCCCCCACAAATCTCTGTTTTAGTGTTAAAAGGGGGGGTGGGTGTCAAAAAATGGTCGGAAAAAACTGTCGAAAACGGAAAAAAATTTGGCGGTGGGGGTGGGTGGGTACAAAAAATGATCGAAAGGGAAAAAATGCCATACGTGCCTGAAATTTTTTCCGACCCCCCCCCCCTGCATATACCCCGAAAACTATTCTCTGCTGTTTCGAAAATGTAGCAAATTGTGACTCCCTTGGTTAATAAATATGCTACTTAATTAAATGACAACTAAATGTTATATTATGGTTGTCCAATACCTTATGATGCATGACAATTCATTTTAAAGGAAGCGGTATGGAATTTTGCCGAAAAATTCTTTTGGGATTCTGGCCATATTTTTGAACGAAATGGGCAGAACTTTGAAACGGAACTGAGAGGGACCATATTGTTTGACTACTCTGGCCCATTAACATCAAAAAGACTGCCCCATTACCATCAACATTGATCGACTTATCAACTATTGTTAGGACAACTGTATGTTCCATTGTGCACATAAAACGCCATCAAGATGGAAAACTCTCTGACATTACTTCTCTGTCGATTAACGTGTCCTTGAGTTATTGTGGAAAGTGAAAACCACCCTAATGTACAACCGATACATGACCATACAGTCACACCATATATACATACAAACCACAGAAATAACCATGTGCCACTCGCTTTATAAACATACGCCACAGTATACCAATTCACCTCACCATGGAGATCGGTAGTGTAGATGCATATAAACTTCAACAACCACGACCGTACAGTCATTCCATGTACACAAATACACATTACCCACGATAACCATACAACCACTTCCTATTTACCCATACACCCCACAAATTATAATACAGCCAACACATGTTTACATATACACCCACCCATGACAATACAGCCACCAAATATACACATATACACCTAACCATGTGGCAACTGTCGTTATACACACACACCACTTCAATTACCATACAGTCACTCCCATGTATGCATATTCACCTCATACATGACCATACAACCACTTCTTGTATACCTATACATCTCACCATGGACACCCCATGCATGACCAAATGATCACTCTTTGTATAACTATTTACATCATTCGTGTTCATACAATAACTGCCTATATATTAACATCACGATAGAGTCACTCCCTGGCTGCCATTTTGACACACACATTGTATGAAGTTGATAATCGTGATGCTTCTGCATTCTTTATAATAAAGTTGTCATGCCTATTAAGATCCTGGGGAAACCAGAATATAACATTTAGTTGTCAGTTGATTACTTAGCATGTTTAATAACCAAGTGAGTCACAATTTGCTACCTTTTCGGAACCGCAGAGAATAATGTCCGCGACATATATAAAAAATCAACTTTTTACCAAATTTGGTTGCCATTTTGAAAGCCATCGTGAGTAGTTCTGTCTAAAACACACCAGTGTGACACATTTATGACAGATCAAAACAATAAACACCAATGATACCAAAGATAGTTCCATTTTACTTAACAAAATAGACCAGACATGAGAAGTGAAATTTTACCGATTTTGATGCCATGTCTATGATAGAAAAATAAATTATTTATGGTAATTTCAGTGGTTACAATAGAAATAATTAACCAAGATGTATCAGCAATGTTAGTATTCAATGCATAGATGGCATACTAGTATTAGCCTATTTTATTCATGAACCAATATCTAACATTTTCCATAGTATGGCTGCCATTTTGAAAGCCATTTTGAGATAAATTTTAGTTCCATTGAGTTGGAATATTCATTAGTAATTGTATGCCTCACTTACACTGCACAGTTCTGCTCATTTCTGGTTGAAATATGTTTAGAATCCCAATGGTGATTTTTGGTGAAATTTTTTACAGCGTTCTGTAAAATCGAATAATTGATGGATCGGAAGCGGCTTGTACCACATGAATAGCATATTTCATTGCTCCAATGATAAATTAACATGAAAAATACTAAATAAGTTACACAAAGCAGAAACTGATCTAGAAGATATTAGTAAAAACGTCATATTTTCCCCTTCCGGTGGCCATTTTGGACGAGGACTTCCAATTTTGCCCTATAAATGTGGAAATATATCTTAGCTTGTCAACAATATATACATGTGTATACATTTGATAAGATTTTCTCACTATAATTCGCATCAAACTGACTTAGTGCCTGGTCTGAAAAACGGCGGTCATGATGGACGCCATCTTGTCTTGTCTACACGGCCACTTTTTTCTTGATAACATTGCTTAAAAGTTGCGGCACATAATACGGAAGTAATTGAGCGGGTGAGGTTAAGTCTTGTGGTGTAGGGGTATCCTATCAGCTCCCGGACTATTCCTATATAAACGCACCTGCTTTACGTTATGATAGTATACAAGAGATTCTTTTCGAGCCCCTGTGGTAAATAAAAAATGTGGATACGCGAGTGAGTATACATGTATATCTCACCGCTCAACTCCCAAATAAAGTTCATATCTATAGACGCATAATGGTCCAATTGTGCAATAAAGTACTTATATATGCAACACATTTCCATTCATCTAAAATGGACGTTTGCCTTATTGTAGTGGAAATAAAAATGGCACATGATGTTGTGGTATGTTCCGGGACACATATACACATTTATACAGATGTATATATAACACACCTACATGTAAATGCATTGCAGAACTGTCACTTGGACAACAATAATGTCACCCGTCTGGCTCTATGAACTCATTTTATTACAAAAGATGTTTTCCCTTCAGATATCAACTGGACGACATATGTCTAAAGAAAAACTGGCGTTTCCACTTCATCTGTCAAAGAGACGTGAATTTTGTGAGTTGAAAGCCACTATCAAGATAGGAACCGGAGCACGATCGGATGGGAACTGGAGCGTCGCGAAGAGCGAAACGACGCATAATATCCATCGCTGATTGTATTCTTATCCTAATAAAACCTAAAAATATATTCTAAATAATATACTTGTCATTTTCGAATATTTAGGGTACGTTCACGCACCTGGAATAAATACCAGGTAAATGTTCAAGCAATGGACCTATCCGTAGGTACCGCCCCATTTTAAATTATAGCCAATGAACCGATAGCTTATAATTGTTGATGCGACATTGTGTCTGCCAAGCGATATGGGAAATACCACAAGCGGCTCCCTAACAACCATTATAAGCAGTAGGGGTTTACAAACACGAGAGCAAAATATCTGTTATTTAGCTGCAAGGTGTTGAAATGTGTATGGAGAACGTGTCCGGTTGACGAACGATATCTATATAAATATCCCGGAGTGTTTTGAATTCGGTTTCCTAAACCAAAAAGTAACTAAGACAACTGTTTACGCTGGATTAAACAATGACAACGACCACACTCGGATCCTAATGTTATTTAAAGTCCAATGTTACTATAACAGATTTCAAAATAAAAAAGTGGAAATAGTAGTCCCGACCGATGATGCGTTATAAATATTAATTGTGCCGCGAGTATTTTTTATGTGAAGTGTTTTTCGTTATAAATGTATATACTGTTATAACACCATGGTAATATTGAGTTCAAATGTCTGCTAATCACACTGACCTCTAGGATCTTCTGCGACGTTTTACTGAATCCATTTGAGAATCTAAAGCTTCCTAAAAAATGTAAATGGGAATCAACAAATGTTTTCCAAAGAATTACACGAAATTTCACACATTGCACGTGCTTCCCAGTGTATACACGTAACCTTCACCGAACGGGTTCACTTTTTACCATTGTTGACATGACAACAAGTAACTGACTCCATGATAGTCGGCGTTTTCATTAATGTAGATGTACTTAATGACGATCAAATAGAATGTGGAATTTAAAAAGATCAATATTTGATCATCCTTTGCGTCCGGTCGGCACCTCGTATGTCTACGGGGCTCATGCAGGACGCTCGAAGTACGGGGAACTGATATCGTATTATTTATTTCGACAAAAGAGGGATTATAGATTAGTTACCACTTTTACACCTCCAGTTGGATTACTTCATCAAGGTGTGAACTATTAGCACAGCTTCGATATTAGATATTCTATTAGATATTGAAGTTATAATGGCTTCTGTTACACAGTTTGATTCAACGTAAACGTCGATCTTTGTTGGTTATCGGAAATGGCCAAAAATCACTCTTGGTTTTTTGTTCAAATCTGTGGTCTATATTTGTTTATATCTAATGACAGTCACTTTTACAAGATGCATATACGCACATAGGCATCTTGAAAATCGTGAATTTCGGAACGAAGCTATTATCGTGTTACATGGAGTTTAAAAACACAGTCCGTTCTCATCGGAAGCCATTTTAGTATATAATGAATATGTAGCGAGATTGAGATGGCTTGTGGTGCTTAGTAACAGTAACCATGTAGCCTATATGTGAGCGGTACCTACGGGTAGGTCCATTCATCGTAGATGGTATCTATTGATCAATTTTGAGTAATACATTGAGGAATTACAGAATATATATTACTAACCGATGAGCCCGACGTTGTCCGGGCTATTCAAAAACCTAATTTCAAGTCGATAGTTCCACCCGTTTCCGAGATCTGGTCTGCGCATGCGCGAAGCTTGCGTCGCACGGGCTCGGCGACCCGATAAAATTCGTATCCGGTGCAAGATACATTCACATAGCAAATTTCAAGTCGATAGCTCCACCCGTTTCCGAGATCTCGGCTGAGCAAATTTCAAGTCGATAGCTCCACCCGTTTCCGAGATCTCGTCTGCGCATGCGCAAAGCGGGCGCCGCACGGGCTCGCCAATACGACAACGTCGACCGCCTGGTCAAACTACACACACGTTCCAAGTTTCGTCCCGATCGGTCGAGAATCGTAGATTTGCATAAATGACAGACAGACAGACAAACAGACAGACAAACAGACAGAGGTCTTCAAAATATATATGAGACTAGCCGATGAGCCCGACGTTGTCCGGGCTATTCAAAAACCAAATTTCAAGTCGATAGCTCCACCCGTTTCCGAGATCTGGTCTGCGCATGCGCGAAGCTGGCGTCGCACGGGCTCGGCGACCCGATAAAATTCGTATCCGGGGCAAGACACATTCACATACCAAATTTCAAGTCGATAGCTCAACCCGTTGCCGAGATCTCGTCTGCGCATGCGCGAAGCTGGCGTCGCACGGGCTCGGCGACCCGATAAAATTCGCATCCGGGACAAGATACATTCACATACCAAATATCAAGTCGATAGCTCCACCCGTTTCCGAGATCTCGTCTGCGCATGCGCGAAGCGGGCGCCGCACGGGCTCGCCAATACGACAACGTTCACCGCCTGGTCAAACTACACACACGTACCAAGTTTCGTCCCGATCGGTCGAGAATCGTAGATTTGTATAAATGACAGACAGACAGACAAACAAACAAACAAACAAACAAACAAACATACATACAGACAGAGGTCTTCAAAATATATATGAGACTAGCCGATGAGCCCGACGTTGTCCGGGCTATTCGAAAACCAAATTTCAAGTCGATAGCTCCACCCGTTTCCGAGATCTGGTCTGCGCATGCGCGAAGCGGGCGCCGCACGGGCTCGCCAATACGACAACGTCGACCGCCTGGTCAAACTACACACACGTACCAAGTTTCGTCCCGATCGGTCGACAATCGTAGATTTGTATAAATGACAGACAGACAAATAAACAAACAAACAGAGGTCTTCAAAATATATATGAGATTATGTATCTTCAAACGCTGTTTACAACGCTTATCAGAGCCATGAAATTCCACTAGCGATTACACAATTGGTTCTTGTCATATATTTGTATATTAATTTCGGGAAAATGTCGGTTATATAGAATAAATTAAGGAAATACATAGATTCCACTATGCATATATATAGTAAATAGCGAGGCATATGCATTTTATAAGTCACTTGTGGTTCATATCCTACTACATACATGTATTATCCCTCTAAGAAAAATAGCCTGCATTATTGCCAGCGCGTAAAATAACTCTTCTGTAAATATCTCTTTGTAATTCTCTATATGAATTCGAGAATAAATCATCATCAGTGGGAACGTACATGTACCTCAAGTGAGCCATCCAGAACATAGTCGATGGCGGCCATCCAGAACATAGTCGATGGCGGGGTGAGCCATCCAGAACATAGTCGATGGCGGGGTGAGCCATCCATAACATAGTCGATGGCGGGGTGAGCCATCCAGAACATAGTCGATGGCGGGGTTGTGAGCCACCCAGAACATAGTCGATGGCGGGGTTGTGAGCCATCCAGAACATAGTCGATGGCGGGGTTGTGAGCCATCCAGAACATAGTCGATGACGGGGTTGTGAGCCAGCCAGAACATAGTCCAGAACATAGTCGATGGCGGGGTTGTGAGCCATCCAGAACATAGTCGATGGCGGGGTTGTGAGCCATCCAGAACATAGTCGATGACGGGGTTGTGAGCCAGCCAGAACATAGTCCAGAACATAGTCGATGGCGGGGTTGTTTTTGTTGTTTTGATGACCATGTGAACGAAAAGGAGGAGAAGTGGAGCGGAATAAGCCATAATGAAGCTCGAATTGTGAGAATATATAGAGTTATGTTGGGATATAAACAGGGAGGTGGCTAGAGGGTTTCCGTTGTAGTCTAGGCTGTGCTGGGGGGCGATCGTCGCACATCGGGGGAATTTATGCGACCATCATTTTCTTATGGGAAAATTACTCTAGTTTTCGAATTCAGAGGGCGCCGAGCCGAGATAGGTGACAAAATATAACTTTTCACTATGTTTCATAGGGTACCCTACCTAAACAATGACATATTTTCAAAGGTTAACAGGCATTATCCAACTGGTTAACAGGGCAGCAACATCGGAAAGATTGTAAACATATTTGCAAAATATGGAACGAATATAGACACTTAATCAGATTCAACATCGTTTTCCTGCTTTCGTTCTGATTTCGTGACGTCATGGTAAAATATGTAGCGTGACGCGTCAAAAATTCATGGCGATTCAGACAAAGTGTTGTGCGTCAACTCTGTGCAAATATAGCATATCTGTCGAATTCTTCCAAGTTATATATTTTTGGAAATGGAAGGATACCCCCTATATAATGATGTTCATACTTACATTATATCTTTCCAAGTATTGACATAATAGACAAAAACTTAACCCTCCCCCCAATTTCACAAATAACCACATATATGTGCCCATGCAGTTTGTGTCCACCAAATAAATTGACAATGCACAGTTTACCTTTTCATGTTGTGTAGAATCGTACGGCGACACTGATAATGTAAAACATCGTTCAAATCCTAGATTAGGAAGGTAATATAAAATCCAAGATGGCGTCCAAGATGGCCGCCAATTTTTATATTGACACTTTATACACCAGATGTATGGTAACCGGACTAGATCATCGCGAGTGCTTTATGTAATATGGCCTTGTCTTGGGTGGAGTCTGTAGCTTAATACGTATAAGGCAATTGGCGACGTAAAACCGATGATGAAGACCAAAATGGCCGCCAAAATAAACAGAACTGTTCCGATAAAACGACCAACTTCTGAGTTGCAATAAAATCACATGGTATGACTGTTGTAGCTTTTTTGTTCGTACATATATGTCATTTTGTCCAACATGATCCGTATCTGAAGAAACTAGGGACATTAAGATAGTAACTGTTCATTAATTTCTCGAACTAACGACATCATTTACTGTCAAATTGCCTAAATAGGACCGAATTTCAAACTGACATCCAATCATTTGATGGTATATATGTCAATGTTCTGCTACACGATGCTACAACTGCAAACATCCACATTAGTATAGCAATAATGGAAGCCACAATGCCGATTAAAACATGCCTATGCAGTGTATGCACTAATAGTTATATATTCAATTATCAATAAATAAAGGAGTTTTTCCATGCTGGTAGCACATTAGACCCGCAATCGTAAACAGTTTGGAGATAACGGACCTACAATAATTGCGGATATTTTGTTTATACGAAAATGTTGGCCAACTGTGTTCACATTACCCCGCTAATGTCGTCAACTGCTTACCATGGTAGTTGGTTTCTACGTTCAAAGAAGCGATGTTCCAATGTAATAACGGACAATAATCACCAGCAATTCAGACCGAACTAAAACTGTTTTCTCTACATTTCCTCGGGATGCCTCACCGCACGGAAATGGGTATTTACATAAGCAGTTCTAATTCGTATTTGTTTAGTACTTCTCAACTCTGAAGATTTAGATAACAATAAACGGTTACATGTTCGTTGCAAATACTCATTTTATGAACTATTCGCAGTTGCAACCGATAGTTTAAATCAATTTCCCACCAACGTACTATAGTCATGGGTGGTTGACGAGTTAATTCACAGGTTTATGCCCTCACTTCCATATCATTTTATTTCACACCTGCAGTTCAGGTTTCACGTCGCTGTCGCAATATATTAATACATCTATTGAGCGTTTTGTTATGATGATCATCCATTTCGTCAAGAGACGAAGAAACAATAAGTTTCTGCCATATTTTATATTGGATAAGGCCTATCCACTCGTAGACAATTTCGTTAGACATTTAACCACCGATAACATGACTTCATCATGCTGGTACTTATCAGCAATGAGTAACATACATCTATCGGATCAACACAGCCGATGACACGATTAAGTTGATGTTCTGGTCTTATATGAACCTAATTTAATCATTAGCTGTCAACTCGGGGAACACTATAAAAAAGTTGGTTGGCACATGTGCGCGGGCATTTCTGCCAAGTACGATAAGCCGAGAAGTTGCAATAGTTAATTCACTGTGACAGTATTGTTGGATTAAATTGACCTGACCAATCATATGATGCAATCCAATTACTCTTCAGCTGGATACGTGATTGTTCCCAACAAGTAATTGTTTATCATAAGTAATTCATAAATGGCACTGAATGGCATGGGTATATATAATAGAAAAATGGACGAATTTTATTAATATTGGGACTAAATTCAAATTATAAGAAATATTTCTTTTTTCGATTTAATAAGGTGGCGAGTTAGAATCGACAATTTTGAAGACAACTTAACTTCAATCGCATAACCTTAGTCGAGACTAGATCCATTTATTAAATGTAACACTTAACTGGTTTTCAAAGGGCAAATATGTTTGCATTATTTGTGTGCAATTTTACACGTACATTACCATAACTCAAAGCATGAAGTATCTCGATCTAAATTCCTACCAGGTGTACACATAAGAAATTACTAATTTAATATGCTGGAAGCAAAGGGTGTTGCTACTTTCGAAGTTTCATATGTGTGGGATACTATGTGTAAGTTTACTATATGCCTTGCCCCATGTCGCAGAAGAGTCCATATTATGAGCAAATAGGTCCAACAGCCATCAAATGTCCGACTGCGATTGTCTATATATGTCATACATTCAATCCAACATTCAAACAAGAACGTGTGTCATTGTCGAAAATAGGACCGTCGCCACATGCAACGATGGAACCTGGTTTGATTGTATGGTGCTCACAAGGTAAACTTACTCAAAATATACCGACCCATTACGGCTTCAAATTCCTCAATATTAAGCTAAAATAAGGATTTAAATCAATTGTTTTCTGGGACGTCTACTTAGATGAATTCAAGCAATAACTACCACACCTATGTACATTATCTGATATTTGTGATAATCGCATGCTTGCATATATGCTTTCGGTCAGATACATATAATTGGTTCACGCATATCGTAAAATGTATCCTGGGGACAATTACCACAATCATGAATATTTGACATATATCAGATACGTAGGTTGTTCCATTACAGAAAATTGGCGATCGTGCAAAGGAGCTGCTAATTATTGTTTGTGTTAAAAGTACTCCACGGCTACTATATTTCTTGAGAATGTCCTACCTGTAGCGGTTATACTCTATTTTGATTAAAAACTAATTCCGCGGCTATGGCTGATAACATGTGACCAACGAGTTGTCATCCCGTTGCTTAAAATGGATCAGCATCAGTGAAAGGGACACATTTAGTATGACAAGCATCATTCTAATGCTGAGCAACTGAGTATATGACATTTTGAGCACGTCTTCTAACTGTGTGGCTTTCTAATCCTTGTACTTTTCATCTTTGGTTAATTGCCGAGATTGCTCCATACTGATATATAAATTGGATGATATAGTTTTATCCCATTCGAGTACTGTACGTGATTATCATAGTTGGGTACGTGTGACGGAGAGTCGTGTGATACCTACAGTGTGAGACCAACTTTCATGGATCCAAATTTCATGGGACTTAGCACAATCAATACCACGGCCTCACACTTACCGTTGTCATTTAAAGCATTAGTATTTACAAATGAGGGGTCAGTTTTGATAATATTCTACCTGTTCCAACCAAACCTGAAAGTTGGTTCTGTGCAACATTCTTGGGGTAAGCTCCAAGTAACTTGATATTATTTAAAATGACCAATGCCTTGTATGAAGTTAAATACTGAATACATATAATGTGTTTAAATATATTGTGATAGCAACGCGAATTCTGGACAGCCGGGAAGATATAAAATAATATGGAAGCGAATGCATATATATAACTCGCCGAAGGCATCAGACACTGCTCAGACATACAAGATCTATAGTACATTAGCAGGACAATAATTATACTATTGGTCGTCAATGTGTATTCAATAAACAGATAAGCAAATACTCAAATGAACTGCTTAAGTAAATAAGCATAAATCCACGTCTGATGGGACCATAGCGAGAATATAACGACACAGATACGTATTTTGTCAGATTTGTTTGAGATTTGTTTCGGTTATTTCAATAGAACATCACTCCAATGAACGTGAAAATCAATTACCCCAGTACGCATTGACAAGATTGATGAGATATATAAAATAAATTGTCCATTCTTTGCATACCCGCACTTATCAGGATTCTAAATTGGTTGTTATTGCTTGACGGTTTGTGTAAGCGGGTCTAATGAGTCATTGCCGTGGACACCTACATTGGTTATTGAGGATTGAATGCGTATATTTAGTCGACATTGTAGCTTCAATTCTTAGTGTACTAATATAAAAGTCAGCAGTTTCATCACCAAGCAGAACGTTGACTTGTATACCACAAAATGGATGTCAGGTTGAAACACTATCCCATTGTGGCAATTTGGCATTGCATGTCGATTTTGAGAAATAAAATGAGCATTTAATTTCTCAATGCCAACAGTTTTATTGGATTCTGATCACATTATCAACAGACATATATGCACGAACGAATAAGCTACAAAACTCATAACTTGCAGATGACATAACATTGCAACTCGGAAGCAGGTAATTTTATCGGAACATTTTTTAGTTTTATGGCGGCCATTTTGGTCTCCATCATTGGTTTTACGTAACTAGTTGACTTATACATATTACAATACAGCCTCTATGAAATAAAGATCAGTTACAACCGGTGTGCACACTCAGTGTGCACAGTGCACACTCAGTGTGCACAGAGTGCCGATATTAAACTTGGCAGCCATCTTGGACGCCATCTTGGATTTTAATACCTTCATAATCTAGGATTTGAACGGAATCTTAGATTCTCCATGTCCTCGGATGGTTCTGCCCTATATGACACTACAAAATGTGCATTGTCGATATTTTATTGGAAACAACCTGCTGGGTGCATTTAAGTGGATATTTGTGAAATTGGGGTGAGGGTTAAGCTTTTCTCGATTAGTTTACCATTTGGAGATATATAATAAAGATAGGAACATCATTTTGTAGGCAATACCCTTCCATTTGCAAAAATATTTAACTTGGAAGAATTCGACAGATATGCTATATTTGCACAGAGTTGATGATCTAGTCCGGTTACCATACATCTGGTCTATAGAGTGTCAATATAAAAATTGGCGGCCATCTTGGACGCCATCTTGGATTTTATATTACCTTCCTAATCTAGGATTTGAACGATGTTTTACATTATCAGTGTCGCCGTACGATTCTACACAATATGAAAAGGTAAACTGTGCATTGTCAATTTATTTGGTGGACACAAACTGCATGGACACATATATGTGGTTATTTGTGAAATTGGGGGGAGGGTTAAGTTTTTGTCTATTATGTCAATACTTGGAAAGATATAATGTAAGTATGAACATCATTATATAGGGGGTACCCTTCCATTTCCAAAAATATATAACTTGGAAGAATTCGACAGATATGCTATATTTGCACAGAGTTGACGCACAACACTTAGTCTGAATCGCCATGAATTTTTGACGCGTCACGCTACACATTTTACCATGACGTCACGAAATCAGAACGAAAGCAGGAAAACGATGTTGAATCTGATTAAGTGTCTATATTCGTTCCATATTTTGCAAATATGTTTACAATCTTTCCGATGTTGCTGCCCTGTTAACCAGTTGGCTAATGCCTGTTAACCTTTGAAAATATGTCATTTTTTAGGTAGGGTACCATATGAAACATAGTGAAAAGTTATATTTTGTCACCTATCTCGGCTCGGCGCCCTCTGAATTCGAAAACTAGAGTAATTTTCCCATAAGAAAATGATGGTCGCATAAATTCCCCCGATGTGCGACGATCACCCCCCAGCACAGCCTAGACTGCATAAATTCCCCCGATGTGCGACGATCACCCCCCAGCACAGCCTAGACTATTGGGGGATGCGGGGTGTCCACATTGATAATTCCAACTGCACCCCCCCCCCTTGAATCAAACCAGAGACCAGGTTTTGCATAATTCCATTTGCATCACCCCCTTGAATAAAATAATCAAAACACCCCTTGAATCAGACCACAATGGTTTTGCATAATTTCATTCCCTCCTTGCACCTAAGTGTTCACAGGCCTAATAGGCTATTTATAAACCATGGTTCTATCTACCCGGTATGGTAATCTCATATATATTTTGAAGACCTCTGTCTGTTTGTCTGTCTGTTTGTCTGTCATTAATACAAATCTACGATTCTCTACCGATCGGGACGAAACTTGGTACGTGTGTGTAGTTTGACCAGGCGGTGGACGTTGTCGTATTGGCGAGCCCGTGCGGCGCCCGCTTCGCGCATGCGCAGACGAGATCTCGGAAACGGGTGGAGCTATCGACTTGAAATTTGGTATGTGAACGTATCTTGCCCCGGATACGAATTTTATCGGGTCGCCGAGCCCGTGCGACACCAGCTTCGCGCATGCGCAGACGAGATCTCGGAAACGGGTAGAGCTATCGACTTGAAATTTGCTATGTGAATGTATCTTGCCCCGGATACGAATTTTATCGGGTCGACGAGCCCGTGCGACGCCAGCTTCGCGCATGGGCAGACCAGATCTCGGAAACAGGTAGGGCTATCGACTTGAAATTTGGTTTTTGAATAGCCCAGACAACGTCGGGCTCATCGGCTAGTCTCATATATATTTTGAAGACCTCTGTTTGTTTGTCTGTACGTATGTTTGTCTGTCATTTATACACATCTACGATTCTCGACCAATCGGGACGAAACTTGGTACGTGTGTGTAGTTTGACCAGGCGGTCGACCAAGTCGTATTGGTGAGCCCGTGCGGCGCCCGTGCAGCGCATGCGCAGACGAGATCTCGGAAACGGGTAGAGCTATCGACTTGAAATTTGGTTTTTGAATAGCCCGGAAAACGTCGCCGGACAACGTCGGGCTCATCGGCTAGTCTCATATATATATTGAAGACCTCTGTTTGTCTGTCTGTCTGTCTGTATGTATGTCTGTCATTGATACAAATCTACGATTCTCGACCGATCGGGACGAAACTTGGTACGTGTGTGTAGTTTGACCAGGCGGTCGTCGTTGTCGTATTGGCGAGCCCGTGCGGCGCCCGCTTCGCGCATGCGCAGACGAGATCTCGGAAACGGGTGGAGCTATCGACTTGAAATTTGCTATGTGAATGTGTCTTGCCCCGGATACGATTTTTATCGGGTCGCCGAGCCCGTGTGACGCAAGCTTCGCGCATGCGCAGACCAGATCTCGGAAACGGGTGGAGCTATCGACTTGAAATTTGGTATGTGAACGTATCTTGCCCCGGATACGAATTTTATCGGGTCGCCGAGCCCATGCGACACCAGCTTCGCGCATGCGCAGACGAGATCTCGGAAACGGGTAGAGCTATCGACTTGAAATTTGCTATGTGAATGTATCTTGCCCCGGATACGAATTTTATCGGGTCGCCGAGCCCGTGCGACGCCAGCTTCGCGCATGCGCAGACCAGATCTCGGAAACGGGTGGAGCTATCGACTTGAAATTTGGTTTTTGAATAGCCCAGACAACGTCGGGCTCATCGGCTAGTCTCATATATATTTTGAAGACCTCCGTTTGTCTGTCTGTCTGTCTGTCTGTCTGTCTGTGTGGCTGTCTGTCATTTATACAAATCTACGATTCTCGACCGATCGGGACGAAACTTGGTACGTGTGTGTAGTTTGACCAGGCGGTCGTCGTTGTCGTATTGGCGAGCCCGTGCGGCTCCCGATTCGCGCATGCACAGACGAGATCTCGGAAACGGGTGGAGCTATCGACTTGAATTTTTTTATGTGAATGTATCTTGCCCCGGATACGAATTTTATTGGGTCGCCGAGCCTGTGCGACGTCAGCTTCGCGCATGCGCAGACGAAATCTCGGAAACGGGTGGAGCTATCGAGTGACCATGACTCTCTATCTCAGGATCCGATTGGACGATCGGGATGAAATTTCGTAGTTAGGGATGGTTCGGGCAGCCAAACATTTTCAACGGATAGCGGCGTGACCTTGACCTTTCAAATGACCTTGAACCTGTATCTCGGTATCCGCTGGGCCGATTTCCACCATTTTCGGGGTGTTGGTGAAAAAAAAACAATACAACGACTTTCCCCGTCTGGACGGGTACCCAGCTAGTCTAATATATATTTTGGGACTTCTGTCTGTCTGTTAGCTATGGCCGGGAAAACTGCCGGACGGATTGAGCCCAAACTTCCTATCTAAGGGTAAAATCCCAGACGGAGTGTCATCGCACCGCTTCTGAGAACGTCAGAGCACTCATTATCCAATCCCCCGCCACCGCAATCGGATTCATGGGTTAATCGCGTGATAGTTAAAGAGCGTTCGTATCCGCAGTGTCGTGTATGTGTCCAGACATGAGCGTGTTGTGTCTGTGTACAGACATGAGCGTGCTGTGTGATTCTTAAGTCTATGTTCGTACTTAGGGGTTCCTGAGAATGGGGAGATTTTCATCGGGTCAGTTTTTCCGCCCGAGGTGAACTTCGCCTTGAAACGGATACCCACAAATGATCTAATATATATTTTGGGACTTCTGTTTGTTTGTCTGTTAGCTATGGCCGGGAAAACTGCTAGACGGATTTCGACGAAATTTGATACCTACCAGGGGGGGGGGGGGGGGGGGGGGGGTGGGGTCGGAAAAAAATTTCAGGCACATATGGCATTTTTTCCTTTTCGATAATTTTTTGTACCCACCCACCCCCACCGCCAAATTTGTTTCCGTTTTCGGCAGTTTTTTCCGACCATTTTTTGACACCCACCCCCCCTTTTAACACTAAAACAGAGATTTGCGGGGGGAAATTCACTGCAAACAGCTGTATATGAATTGCTGTGCATACTATTTATCATGGATGTTAACATGGACATGTAAATAGGAATGAGTCATTTTGAGGTCATTCGGTCAAAAAAACATGGCTGCCAGCGGCCATCTTGGATTTCAAAATTTGCAACAAAATACAACACGATAACTGCCTGCAGTCAGTTTACCAGTTAGCATTACATTATTTCTCTCATTCAAAGTGGTTTTGAAGCCCAACTCATTGCCAAAACACTAAAAAACAAGCAGGAATTTTTTTTTTTAGTTGCGGAAAAAATTGCTTGTTGGTGGCTTTGATCACCCAACCACCCCGGCATACGTGCCGGAATTTTTTTTTCACCCCCCCCCCCTGTACCTACGGGTGATTTTTTCCGGGGAGTGTTTTGGACGGGTCAAATAGTGACTCCGACCTGGCCTTGACCTTCAAAGTGGTCAATTAAAGGTCAACCCGGACGAAGTCGGGCCACCTGCTAGTATATCTATTATATATTTTGGAAGATCTGTGTGTCTGTGTGTCTGTCTGTCTGTAATCGATGGACTCGAAAATGACTGAACCGATTTCGATGAAACTTGGTATGTGGGGGTATTTTCGGTCGGGGAGTGACATAGGCCTATTAATTTGCTCGTGCGACGTGACCTTGAAATCGGGTCATTTCAAGGTCAAACGCCCGAATATCACGGGATTTCGATGAAACTTGGTATGTGGGGGTACCTTCAGTCGGGGAGTGGCATAGGCCTATTAATTTGCCCGTGGGACGTGACCTTGACCTTGAAATCGGGTCATTTCAAGGTCAAATGCCCGAATATCACGGGATTTCGATGAAACTTGGTATGTGGGGGTACTTTCGTATGAGGAGTATCATAAGCATATTCATTTGCCCGTGCGACGTGACCTTGACCTTGAAATCAATTCAAGGTATAATCGCCAATTTTGATGGGATTTCGACGAAATTTTATACATAGGGATACTTTTGTCCACTAAGTGTTTTGGACGGGTCAAATCGTGACCCCGACCTGACCTTGACCTTCAAAATGATCAATTCAAGGTAAAATTGGCTAAAACCGGATGGATTTCGACGGGCACGTTTGTCGGGTACTTTTGTCCGGGCAGTGTTTTGGACTGGTCAAATCGTGACCCCACTTGACCTTGACCTTCAGAATGAACAATTCAAGGTCAAAGCCCGGATGAAGTCGGGTCACCTTCTAGTCTTCTATACTATATATTTTGAGACTTCGTATATGTGTGTGTACTTCATAGAATCCAAAACGCGTGTACAGATTGAGCTCAAACTTCCTATGTAAGTGTCATATCACACCGACACGACCGTGGTCGCGGTTTAGAGAAGCTCAGAGCACCCGTTCTCCAATCTCAAATCACCGCAAAGGCACGGCGGGGGTTAATCAAGTGATTATTTAATGAGCGTTTGTTTTTGACGCATCTCTATAAAGAGCGTCTGTTTCCCATTCAACGTTATTCGCATCTGCAGAGTTATACGGGAACGCAAACGTTATCGCTCGAAATTTATTCCCTGCGAGCACGGATGGCGCGCTTTGTTTTTACAGTTCGATATATACCGAAATCATCCCAGATAATTACGAATATAGCATCAGATTTCTCCCCAGATATACCGTTATAAAGCTACTGGAATCTGCCAATCTACGGGAAATTTCAGGGAATGCCGATTGAGCTCAAACTTGCTACCTACGGGAAGTGTCATATATATGAGTGTGTCCTTTATAGACTCTAACCGATTGAGCTCAAACTTGCTAAATAAGAAAATAGCCCCCAAGCCGTAAATATCAACAACAACGATATTACTAAATACACGTTTTCGGCAATGTGAGAGTTTTCGGGGAGCCGTGATGCCAACAACAACGACCCGAAGACAGATTTCCCGACGGGAAGCGTTTGTTTTAAATTGAATGCAATGTTATCGTAGAGAGAATTCACGAAACAAAGAATGCGTTGTCTGTCGTTCCTAGGAAGGGGGGATTTCTACGGGTAAATTTTTCCGCCAGAAACAAAAAAATTAATTAAAACAATTTACAATTTAATTAAAACAATTTAAAATTAAAAAAAAATTAACAATAAAAAAACAATTCAGAAACAAAATATATTAAATTTAAAAAACATTAAATTCATATTCAAAAATAAAAAACAAAAATAAATAAAAACAAAATAATTACAAAAATGTCATGTTTCTGAAACAAAGCCATGGGACGAATGCCGCCAGTGGCGGGCTAACCTGCTAGTACTATAAATTTTGAGACTTCGTATATGTGTGTGTGTGTACTTCATAGAATCGAAAACGGCTGGCTCGATTGAGTTCAAACTTCCCATATAAGGGTAAAAATGCACGAACACCGTAGTTGTCGCGTTTTGGAGAAGATCTGAGCACCATCTCCACTCCCAAAATCACCGCAAAGGCACGGCGGGGGTTAATCGCGTTGATAGTTAAAGAGCGTTCCTATCGCATTGTAGTTGATAACGAGTGTATATGCCTAATGTCATTCTTACGTCTGGGTCTCGGCGTGTGCGTGTACGACTGTATGCAGACATGAGCGTGTTGTGTGACGACATTACCAACACCTAGCAGGGACAAATATCTATTAGCCAACATCAAGGCGAGTTTTGCGACGTATTAATTCAAATGCTTTCGATCAAACAATATTATCTGTCGCACTCATATTTCGTCATCTGTACGAATCCACTGCAATCGACCTATTTTTAGAACGCAGCACATGTCGCGTTGCCGTTGGTGATGGGGTACACGGCGGGATTAATTTAAATATGTCATGTTGGTAACAATATCTAGCCGAGAATTCCTCAGACATACAGACGAATGCGACCAGCAAATTTCAAAATTGGTCACTTGACCTCCCCATGAATATCTTCTGGGAAATGCAAGGGAACGTGTGCCCATTATCGGGCCATTGTGTGTGTCGCCGTCGCGCAATTGTAACACTTTCGAGGTAAATACACGTGGTTGTGAATTACGTCACGCCACGTGGGTCCAGGCGGAAGTTAACCTGACCCTTCCAATGCCGCGTACGTTAGTGATACCGGAGTTATAGCGTGCGCGTTATGTTTTTTGACTGACCGCAGTGCCCGATCCGCCGAATGTGAACATGTTATCAACTGTTACGGCAGTCCGTGGCCCACGGCAGTCAATTTCCGTGTCGAATATTGAAGCCTACTGATCAATTCAAGGTCAAATCGGGTAAAACTCGCTGATTTCGACGAAATTGTACACCTAGGTGCAGCATACGTGTCTTGGAAGCTGTTGCAATTGCTTTTTCGAACAAAGCCATGAGACGAAAAATTAAAAAGGCACAATTAACTCATTGAAAAAAAACAAATTGAATTTTTTTTAATTAAAACTTAAAAATTGTCATGTTTCTGACGATTGCCGCCAGTGGCGGGCTAACCTGCTAGTCTATTATATATTTTGCAAGATCTGTGTGTTTGTGTGTGTGTGTGTTCGCGATGGACTCGAACACGGCTGGACCGATTTCGACAAAACTTGGTACGGACACGTAATTCGACACGGGAACGAACATGGGCCCGTCCATTTGTCCGTGCGGCGTGACATTGACCTTCAAACTGGTGACCTTCAACCTGTATCTCGGCTCCTGCTGGGCCGATTTGGACCAAATTTGGTATGTGCGGGCAGTGTGGGGCGCCGAGCCATTTCGTCGCGTCCGGATGCCCGTGCGGCGTGACCTTGATATTTCAAATGACCTTTAAACCGTATCTCGGGATCCGCTGGGCCAATTTCTCCCATTTTTGGGGTGTTGGTGTAGGTTGACCACAGGAGTAACACGGGCATGTCTGTCTGTAGGCGCGGCGTGACCTCGACCTCCGAGTGACCTTGAACTTATATGTCGGGATCCGCCGAGCCGATTTCCCCCGAATTTGGTGGAAACGGGTAGTATGAAGCGCTGAGCAATTTCGTCACACCCGGATGCCCGTGCGGCGTGACATTGACCTTCGAGTGACCTTCACTCTCTAAATCGGGTAAAACCGGATGGATTTCGACGGGTACTTTTGTCCGGGCAGTGTTTTGAACCGGTAAAATCGTGACCCCTCCTGACCTTGACCTTCAAAATGATCAATTCGAGGTCAAATCGCGCAATTCGCCGAAAAGCAGAGGGGAAACAGCCGGACGAAGTCGGGTCCACCTGCTAGTCTATTATATATTTTGGAAGATCTGTGTGTCTGTGTGTCTGTCTGTGTGTCTGTGTGTCTGTGTGTTCGCGATGAACTCGAAAACGGCCCACCCGATTTCGATGAATCTTGGTATGTGGCGGTATTTTCGGCCGGAGACGAACATAGGCATATTAATTTGTCCGTGCGACATGACCTTGACCTTGAAATCGGGTCATTTCAAGGTCAAACGCCCGAATATCACGGGATTTCGACGAAACTTGGTATGTGGGGGTACTTTCTTATGGCGAGTCTCATAAGCATATTCATTTGCCCGTGCGGCGTGACCTTGACCTTGAAATCGGGTAACTTCAAGGTCAAATCGCCAATTTTGATGGGATTTCGACGAAATTTGATACGTGGGGTTACTTTTGTCCACTGATTGTTTTGGACGGGTCCAATCGTGACCCCGACCAGACCTTGACCTTCATAATGATCAATTCAAGGTCAAATCGGGTAAAACCGGATGGATTTCGACGGGCTCGTTTGTCGGGTACTTTTGTCCGGGCAGTGTTTTTGGACTGGTCAAATCGTGACCCCACTTGACCTTGACCTTCAAAATGGACAATTCAAGGTCAAAGCCCGGACGAAGTCGGGTCACCTTCTAGTATTATATATTTTGGGAAATCTGTCTGTGTGTGTGTCTGTCTGTTCGCGATGGACTCGAAAACGGCCGAGCCGATTTCGATTAAACTTGGTATGTGGGGTTACTTTCGGCCGGGGAGTGGCATAGGCCTATTCATTTTCCCGTGCGACGTGACCTTGAAATCGGGTCATTACCGGTCAAACGCCCGAGTATCACGGGATTTTGAGCTCGTGTCGTGTATAGGTAACAGGTGGGCGCGCGTACTTGTGACGTCACACATAAATTACAGTATACCGTGAAGGAAAAAAAATTATTCACACAACATTTTTGCGAAAAAATCACGTGACTTCCGGCAGTGGTTTCACAAATTCACGGAATCAGTAATGAAACGAATTTGCTACTTCGCAACTTCCGATATGTGGTAATGGACAACTGAGGTTTTTATTTATTTATAAACAGTATGTTGTTATGAATATGTCCTGCAAAGGTTCATATTAGATCAGTTTCATTTGTTAGCTAACTGAAGGTAGTTACGGCGTCATGACGGCAAAACGTCATTTGTCTCTGCGGCCAGAATCTAGTCATGACTGAACGTGTCATGTCGTCGTCGCTAATTGCACTATAGAGGCTTTTATTATCAAAGGCCAATAGGCTGTATTAAGGCATATATAATTATCGAAGTCCAATGGCATCCAAAACGATCTGCATTATTAATCAAGCATTCGCGTCGCTGAAATGTGTATAGGCCTATAATATATATGCAAATAGTCCCCCGACTATTTGCACGATGCTTCGCATTGTCCGTCGTGTTACTATTATGCCGGGGTCGTTCTATATTATGCCTTGCATATTATCATATTACGTCTGAAAGGATACTGTGCCGTACAAGATTCAGATTCAGATTCGCATTGATATGTGTGTATCCGCTTGTGTTTCGTTAGAGAACTTGCGTCAGCGAACGATTTCTCACACATATCACACTGATACGGACGCTCTCCAGTGTGGATTCTCATATGCACAGTGAGATATCTAATTAGAGTAAATGATTTACCACATACCTCACATCCGCACGGTTGATTTCCTGCGTGGGTTTGTTTGTATCTTGTCAGGCTACTAGACTGAGTAAATGACATATCACAAACATGACACTGATACGGACGATCTCCAGTGTGGATTCTCATGTGCACAGTGAGATATCTAATTAGAGTAAATGATTTACCACATACCTCACATCCGTACGGTTGATTTCCTGCGTGGGTTTGTTTGTGTCTTGTCGGGCTACTAGACTGAGTAAATGACATATCACAAACATGACACTGATACGGACGATCTCCAGTGTGGATTCTCATAACGATCCCGCTCGGCGCGCCCGAGCTCGGGTCGTGTATAGGTAACAGGCGGGCGTGCGTACTTGTGACGTCACACATAAATTACAGTATACCGTGAAGGAGAAATTTTTATTCACTCCACATTTTGGTGAGAAAATCACGTGACTTCCGGCAGTGGTTTCACAAAATCGCGGAATCAGTTTTAAAAGGAATTTTCACAACTTCACAACTTCTGATATGTGGCAATGGACAACTGATGTATTTATTTATTTATAAGCAGTAAGTTATTATGAATATGTCATACATAGGTTCATATTAGATCAGTTTCATTTTTTAACAAAATGAAGGCAGTTACGACGTAATGACGTCAAAGCGTCATTTGTCTCTGCGGGCCAGAATCCAGACATGACTGAACGTGTCATGTCGTCTTCGCGGACAACTGATTTCACCTCACTATAGACTATTCATATATTGATTGATGTATTGATTGAGCGTATAATCCGTGCTCATACACATGTAATCTGGGTTAATTATAATGTCACATCAAGTTTTACATGTAAATGCAGCGAAGTGTTGATCTTTTCTGAAGTCAGCAGCCAATACGATGTTTATGATTACTACTTCCCACTTCATATCCATGGTGTTCATTTATAAATGTTTAACTATATCATAATGATTATGTAAAGCACCCGTATTCAATAAAAATATAATTCTTACTATTATGACGGGGTCGTTCTATATGCCTTGCATATTATCATTTTTATGGGATTTCGACGAATGTTTATACATAGGGTTACTTTTGTAAACTGAGTGTTTTGGACGGGTCAAATCGTGACCCCGACCTGACCTTGACCTTCAAAATTGATCAATTCAAGAACAAATCTGGTAAAACCGGATGCATTTCGACGGGTACTTTTGTCGGGTACTTTTGTCCGGGCAGTGTTTTGGACGGGTCAAATCGTGACCCCACCTGACCTTGACCTTCAAAATGGACAATTCAAGTTCAAATCGCGCAATTCGCCGAAAATCAGAGGGGAAACAGCCCGGTCCTGAACCCGACCTGACCTTGACCTTCAAAATGATCAATTCGAGGTCAAATCGGGTAAAACCGGATGGATTTCGACGGGTACTTTTGTCGGGTACTTTTGTCCGGGTAGTGTTTTGGACTGGTCAAATCGTGACCCCACCTGACCTTGACCTTCAAAATTGACAATTCAAGGTTAAATCGCGCAATTCGCCGAAAAGCAGAGGGGAAACAGCCCGGACCAATTCAAGGTCAAATCATGGACAATTCAAGGTCAAATCGCGCAATTCGCCGAAAAGCAGAGGGGAAACAGCCCGGACGAAGTCAAATCGTGACCCCACCTCACCTTGACCTTCAAAATGGACAATTCAAGGTCAAATCGCGCAATTCGCCGAAAAGCAGAGGGGAAACAGCCCGGACGAAGTCGGGTCCACCTGCTAGTCTATTATATATTTTGAAAGATCTCTGTGTGTATCTGTCTGTGTGTGTGTGTGTAATCGATGGACTCGAAAATGGCCCAGCCGATTTCGATGAAACTTGGTATGTGGGGGTATTTTCGATCGGGGACGAACATAGGCGTATTAATTTGTCCGTGCGACGTGACCTTGAAATCGGGTAATTTCAAGGTCAAACGCCCGAATATCACGGGATTTCGATGAAACTTGGTATGTGGGGGTACTTTCTTATGGCGAGTCTCATAAGCATATTCATTTGCCCGTGCGACGTGACCTTGACCTTGAAATTGGGTAACTTCAAGGTCAAATCGCCAATTTTGATGGGATTTCGACGAAATTTGATACGTGGGGTTAGTTTTGTCCACCGACCTTCAAAATGATCAATTCAAGGTCAAATCGGGTAAAACCGGATGGATTTCGACGGGCACGTTTGTCGGGTACTTTTTTCCGGGCAGTGTTTTTGGACTGGTCAAATCGTGACCCCACTTGACCTTGACCTTCAAAATGGACAATTCAAGGTCAAAGCCCGGACGAAGTCGGGTCACCTTCTAGTACTATATATGTTGGGAATTCTGTCTGTCTGTTTGTCTGTCTGTTAGCAATGGCCGGGAAAACTGCCGGACGGATTTCGAAATATGATACCTAGGGAAATTTTTTGTCCGGGGAGTGTTTTTGACGAGTCAAATCGTGATCCCGACCTGACCTTGACCTTCAAAATGGTCAATTCAAGGTCAAATCGGGTAAAACGGACTGATTTCGATGACATTTGATACCAAGGGATACTTTTGTCCGGGGAGTGTTTTCGATCGGGGAAATTTTATACATAGGGGTCTTTTGTCCGGGGAGTGTTTTGGACGGGTCAAATCGGCACCCCGACCTAACATTGACCTTCAAAATGGTCAATTCAAGGTCAAATCGCTCCTTTCGACGAAAGCAGAGGGGAAACAGCCGGGCCCACCAGCTAGTATTTATATATTTTGAACCTAAATTGCATAACATCCTTACATCTAGTGGTCTAACTCCAGACAAATGCACACGATTACGGGCAATAAACCAGGACACACCGGGCCGACCATGGTTCGACCCGGTGTGCGAAAATCTGAACAAGAAAATCGCAAAATCCTAGCCTCAAGCATTCATAGAGTTGGAAATTTCAAACCTGACACCCCGACTTAGGTTGGAAATTTTCCAACTGATGACAATTCTGGTGACAATTTTGACCAAATGTAGGACAATATTGTTTCCTTATATTAACTAGAAGTTTTTGACTGGCCACTGGGGAGGGACCAGGACACAAGCTTTCCAAGTGTTGGAAATTTCCAAACTGATACCCCCTATAGGTTGGAAAATTTCTAACTGATGGCCATTTCAGTCCAAAAAATTTACCGAAAGCTGCCAAAAGAAGGAAAATATGCAAATATTGGTCCAAAAACAATAAATTCCCCCAATAAATTGTTTGAAAATCAAACTACAAGAACATTTTCAACCTATTGTTGGTGTGAAATTTCCAACTAATGTTGTGTCAGGTATGAAATGTCCAACTGTTGAAAAATTTGCCAAATTTGGGGGGGGGGGGGGGGTGAGACACCTCCCCAAACCGCACTGTCGCCACGTCTCTGGATATAAGATTTTATCAAACAAGTTTGATAAATTGGATTTATCAAATTTATCAAAGCTGTATCTATCAAAATGTGGTATATCACATGACAATCACTAGAGCTTTATGCCTTTTTAACGAATGGGTCTGGCGACGGAAAATATAGTCCCCCATTTTGCCTCTTTGTTTTTGTGTCTATTTTCACAGAGTTGCACAATAATTTAACTTTAACGAACAAAGCAATCATGTTGTATTGCCTTATGTTGGTGACATGTGCGGCTTTTCGAAATAGTATTAATCCGCATGAATCAATGTAAACACGCACGGTCATTTTGTTGGCGCGATGTCAAGTGATATGTGACTAATTTGCACGCGCCGCCCGGGAAGCACGCCTCTATTCAGAAGTAGTGATAGATAATGAAATGTGTAATGGCTTTTATTGTGGTATAATATGGGTTTCATGTGATAAATATATATGTATATATATATATATATATATATATATATATATACTAGAAGGTGACCCGACTTCGTCCGGGCTATTCAAAAACCAAATTTCAAGTCGATAGCTCCACCCGTTTCCGAGATCTGGTCTGCGCATGCGCGAAGCTGGCGTCGCACGGGCTCGGCGACCCGATAAAATTCGTATCCGGGGCAAGATACATTCACATACCAAATTTCAAGTCGATAGCTCCACCCGTTTCCGAGATATATATATTGCCCAATGTCATTTGCGGATACCTCGGCCGGTGATGAGTTAACGCGACATCGGCCGTTTAAGAGTTAAACGCGATCACGTCACGATCTGTTGACGGCGTAATATATTTACGGAATGTTTTTCGATGAGCGAAGCATGGTCCTGCGTTCTTCCCGATAATTAAGGTAGAAACTTTAAACGTACACAGGCGTGTGATACATCGTTGGAAAGATGAAGCGCCACAGATTCTAACCGTGCACATTATATGACTGGCAATTTATTATTCGCGCTATATCGAATCGATTTGTGAACACCGAACTGAAATATATTAGCGCAAAACGGCGTAAAAACAGATTTGACCTCGGCACGTGAAAATTTGACCTCGGATTTGAAAATTAATATGCCTATGCCACTTTCCGACCGATAGTACCCTCACATACGAAGTTTCATCGAAATCGGCCGTTTTCGAGTTCATCGCGAACACACAGACCACACACAGATACACAGACAGATCTTCCAAAATATATAATAGATAGATATATATATATATATATATATATATATAGGTCTGTGTGTGTATGTGAGGGTGGGGGTGTGTGTGTGTGAGAGTGTGTGTGTGTGTGTGTTTGCGTGTTAGGGTGTGCGTGTATGTGCGTGTGTAACAACAAATAGCAAAATTTAGCGAATGTTCAACGCTGAAATAACAGTTTTGAACGATTATCCCTTCCTATTTAGCACAATTACATGGTGGTACTGGTAAGATATTTTCAATCAAAACGATATTTAAAACTGATATTGTGCATTGCGTGGTATATTCCAGCTGTAAAGTGGGGACTGAAGTAATTTGAACAAAATTGTCTTCTAATAAACCGGTTTGGTAGCAGCGTGAAAATTAGTCTTACGTAAACTATAAGATGTACCATCTCTTTGATCTGGTGAGATATGGCGCTAATCTATTGAAGGGGTGAGTCTTTCTTTGCAGTATGATAAGCATTGGGACATATGTGTATGGTATATTATCACGGAGAGGTAGCAAATCACATACATGTAATAGTCTTTATACCAAAATGGTGTGCACTATTATAGTATGTGTTATATTCGATAATTAATCACATGTGCAATGCCAAATGAAACTACCATGCAGTGCGTGGCCAAACATTAATTTGTGTGTTACATGACCAAAATAATTATGTTTTGGCCGGAGAGTTGCATGTTGGATAAGCAGAAAATCCGTATTTTAAAGACTTAAACCATATGGTTTGATTTGCGTTGCAGTGGCCAATAAATCCTTCATATGGATCTGTTTTAATGACATATGTACCTTTAAAGAAACCAAACAACATACGTGTACATTAATAACACGTATTTTCAATCTTATACGGTTATCCAATATGTTGCTTTCGTCGTGGCATGTCTTGGAGTTGCGGCCATTTTGACAGTCATTTCATGGTCGCGATGGTATTATTTTCTGTCCGTGTCACTTTATTCTCTCCCGTGCCATATTTTCACACATATTTGTACAACTGCGTAATTCATATGCCACAACATATCGTATACTTACCTTCATAATACCTGCTGCCGCTGCTGTTGCATATGTTCCACAGCCAGAGTTCGCGCTGCCAGTTGCCAATGACAAAACATATTTACATTTGGCAAAACGAAAATTCATTTGGTAAAAATTTAGGCAAGTAGATTTTTTAAATAAGTGATGTGAACTATCTAGTCATAAACCATCATCGAATGTTGATTACCCGTTATGTGTGCCGACCTATATACGATGCAAAGAAAAACTCAATCAACAAATCTATCAACCTGCGATCAGCAGTGATATGTCGAAAGTGATACATGTATGTAATCTTCTTTAGTTTTCACAAAACGGTAATACCTTCTTTCTGTTTGTCTTAGTCATCAAACAGTTAATTAGCCGTGGTTAAACTAATAAAATATGAAAGTCTGCTCGTATATACGTTAACCATGTAGGATGTTCAATTCAATTAAATTTCTTTATTGTCTCCGCCAACTAATATGTGGAACTGGAGGTAGACATATATATTATCATACATAATGTCAACAAAAGTTTAAAAATAACAGAGATAAAAAAGTAGGAAACTTACACCATATATAAATATAATTAAATACACACTTAGCTGGGAAAGCTGCACTGGGACCATGTTTATATACGTACAGGATGGCATGCATGTAGATTCAATTTAAACCAATTTAAATGGCTGCTTTGGTAACTATTTCCGATGCGAATCTGGCTAATTTCAACACGTTTGTTTTATTTCCGTCATGATTAAAATGAATTTTTAGTTTTTCAAAAGTCGGATTACTTTGAAAGTATGTTTTCAGATAGGTTCGTCGGAAGGACGAAAATTCGTTGCATATGAACAGATAATGGTATTCGTTACCCGGTGTATCCTCACCGCAAAGTTTGCAACGTGAACCAGGAAGTTCTGAGTTTTTCCAACTGGAAACTTCAATAATGTTGGGATAGCGGGATGTTGTTTACGTCCGAGACCGTCCCGATACCATTTAAATAGAGGGACTAAATTATTGTCGTCTATTTTACCCAACATATCAATACATTATGCTATATATATCACAAAGAGTGACATATTAGGATCATAATGATGTATAATAATCTCTGTTTACTTTGAAATTGAAAGCCGAAGTGTAATCAGAACGTTGTCCCCAATCCCTTTTGTATTATATCGATAAAATATGTTTAAAGTAAAAAAAAAACGTATCAGAACATCTATAGACTCCGGTAACCATCTTCCTAAAAATTAGAGATCTGCTCACCAAAAATTCGTGAACTTGCGAATGTTCCTGCAATCCTGGTGATGACAAAACTCACTGAAGAAAATCATATTCCATCAGAGACTAATTCCATTTTTTCATAATTGTATGCACAGAAATTCATATACAGCTGTTTACAGTGAATAACCCCCCCCCCCCGCAAATCTCTGTTTTAGTGTTAAAATGGGGTGAGTGTCAAAAATATGGTCGGAAAAAAACAGCCGAAAACGAAAAATGTTTTGGACGCGGGGGTGTGTGGGTCCCAACTATGGTCGAAAGGAAAAAAATCAGCATACGTGCCTGAAGATTTTTTTCGACCCCCCCCACCCCCCCCCCCCCCGATATAGATATAATTTATCCATCAGTTGTAAAGTATACAAAAAGTTATTATTGAAATTGAGTAAAATTTATTGAAATTGTTGAACTAGAGTAAAATTGGTTGAAATGGAGTAAAACAGATTGAAATTGAGTTAGATTTAATTACTCCAGTCGTTGTCGTTTAATGGTTTATGTCATGCATGTTTTGAAACGTGTCAATTGATAAATTTTTCGTTTCTCTGAAACCTTGCAATGACAATACATCTTCTCGGTACAGGGGCCTGTAACGCGCTCCGCTGCCCGCCCCCATTTTGCGCTGCCCATATACGCCGCTGCTATATACGCGCCTGCTTCGCGTTAATGGTAGTATAATAAAGGTCCGTTAATTTGTGTATTAAGACAAGTTACAGAATTGAGTGTTTCTGGATTCATTCCATGTACTAGTCTCAACGGGTAAGTGGTGGCTTCCGCATCTGAACCTAGCCATAGTTTTGACGTCCTTCATAGGCGTGCTATTTAAATAATGTTCGGCTCTAACATCGGTTTTGAAAACCTTATATAAAGAACATTTACTCATAGAATTTACTCGTTTGTGCCAATCTGCTATATAATGTGTGACTAACGAACTTTTAACGGATTCTCTCGACCAAGATGATTCGATACGCTCGGACATTTGTATGTCCCACAGGTAATAATGATCAGTTTTCAGTAAAATGTTTTCAACATGCGATATCCATGGGTGCATAAATGACATATTTCCAAACAAGCGTAGTAAGTACGAATATAAAATACCGTTAATCTTTTTTTCTCCAGCGTTAACATTTGCCCAGTAGGTTATCACCCTAGTATCAATATCAACACGGAGGGGACAAACGCCTGTTTCTCCATATACCATGACCTCTGGTGTGCTCGGTTTCAAATTCAAAATAAACTTCAGGTATTTAATTTGAAGTCTCTCAAGTTCGTGTATGTCTTGGTTACCCCAAATCTCACATCCATATAAGAGAATCGGTTTAACGGTTTTGGAGAAAAGTTCTATTTGCTGTAGTATAGGTATACTAAATTCTCTCGATTTGTAAATTAAACTATACATTGCCCGATTTGCCTTCGAGAGCATATATTTACGGACTTTACTAACATTATTAGCTTTGGTAATAGGAATTCCGAGGTATGTGTATTCATTTACAATTTCGATTTCGTGTCCATTTACATTTAGTCGAGTGCGAGGCTTCCTACCCGACCCAAGCAACATCATTTTGGTTTTCGATGTATTTATGGTCAGTCTCCATAAATAACAATAATCTGAAAATATTTTCATGTTTCTTCTCATATCCTTCATTGATTCTGCAATAATAACGGTGTCATCTGCATATAATAAAACAAGTAATTTGGTATACACATCAAGTTCAGTTGAAAGAGCATTTTGAATGGTACTGAGTCCTTTGATGTTATTGGCTGATAGAAATCTTCAAGGTCGTTGATGTACAACGAAAATAAAAAAGATGATAAGTTCTCTCCCTGCAAAACCCCAGAGTGACACTTAAAGGTGTCTGAAATATTACTACCTATTTTAACCAAGGATTTGACACGACTATACATATTCATTATAAATTGTAAACATCCACCTGTTATGCCAGAAGTTATCAATTTCTGCCATAGTCCATGTCTCCATACCGTGTCAAACGCCTACTTAAAATCGATAAACATGCAAAATAATTTCTTTTTGGACTGTTTGAACAAACTCGAAAGAAAATGTAAAGACATTATGTGGTCCATCGTTGAAAATCCTTTCCTAAATCCGGCTTGATTCTTATCAATAATTTCTTCGGATACTGCATATTCATTCAATCTGTTGTTTAAAATTCTAGTAAAAGCTTCCCAAGACAGCTCATAATTGTAATAGGTCGATAATTTCTGGGAGAGAAGGGTCCCCTTTATTTTTGTAGACTGGAAATTCCAGTTAACCAGCTATCTGGTATTATACCTGTGTCTAGGATTAGATTGAACCATTGTGTATATACAGGGAGTAAAATATCAATAGTGCTCTTTATATGTTCATTTTTGATTCTATCATTCCCATTACTTTTTCCATTCTTCATTCCATATGCGGCTTCTATAATTTCATTTTCAGAAATTGGCTTATCAAGTGTATCATTTGTATCATGTAGCTGGCATATGTTAGGCATCTCGGTTGGATTTTCATTATTATTATTCTTCAGAAATACAAACATGTCATCAATATTTACATTTGTTGTAGTTTTCTTATTTGCTCTCAGCACGTTCCAATATTGTTTTGGTTGATTAACACGTGTCGTTTTAAGGCGGTTACAAAAATTTCTTTTGTACTTGCTCACACTGTGTCTCAAAACTTTTTTATATTCCCGACTCGAATATCTCAAATCATTAATAGTTTGTTCTGTTTTAAATAAGCTGTTGGTCGTTCTTGCGTCTACGTATTTTTTTCTCGCTTGCCTGCACTATTGGTTAAACCAAGGGTTGTCGTTATCGCGTTTACAGATAACGCGGTTAATGTCCAAAAGATTTATAAGCGGTAGTTGTGAACAGTTTACTAATTTCATCTGATGCAGAGTTCGCAGAATCTTGTATATACAGTTTTCTCGAGTTTTTGTGATTATCGACTATGTCTATTAATTTACTCACAACTTGGTGATCAATGGTTTCTCTAAAAGTATCTCTTCCGTTATGTGACCATAGCTTAATCTCTTTATCAATTGATTTCCTCTTCATGCCACAATTAAGTTTTGCATGGCGATCAGATATATTTGCATCAAGTGTAAGTTCAATACAACTATGACTATCTGAGAACAAATTTGAAAACTCGGAAACATTCATGTCTTTAACAAAGTAAAATAAGTCATGCGAGGATATGAAATAATCAATTAGGCTAACATTTTTACAAGTCACCTTTCCATCATTCATATCCCTGCCAATGCGTCCATTTAGAATACGCAGTCCATTTAGCTTACATACTTCGATGAACTTTTTGCCATATGCATTTACTTGGTGTCCTGCTAATGCCTCTCACTATCATACAGTGCATGCGGGGTAACTCTATGACCACTCGTACATATATTGTGTGGCATCTGTTTCCTCCTTGGCAACGGTTAGCTCTAATTAAATCCCTATTCATAGGCCATGAAACAGGATAAAACAGGTTTATGAAGGTTCTTGTATGTCTAATTCATCACAATGAACCAATTTGAGGAAATAATTCATGTTTAAAGAATGTTTAACAAATGTTTGACAATATTTGTTATAAGAAAATTACCATAGAAACGGGGTTCCGTGATAGGGTTATACAAATCTTTTAACATATCCTAACTTCATAGCGTGCATGGGATCCAACTTATTTTAAACACAGCGCAAATGTGTTATAATGTTTGCCTTATCGGCTTGAAATATGTCTATGACTTTAAATATTGTCAACACCAACTACCCATTGAACAAAAAGTGAAGTAAATTACACATAGAGAGCGTTTCGTTATTATTTCTCACAATGAGATGCTTCAATTGCTGCTGGATCGAGGTAACGAGTACTGAGTGCCAAATCTATCCATCCTACAGGTGTATCAAATCATACAAATAGTGTTATATGACAAACAGCAGATGTTCCAATTTTCAAACTACCAAACTTGTGTCTAAATCTATCCAACTAGTATCCCAAACCACCAAAGCTTGTCCCATCCATCAACTGAGATCACATACATCGAATGGTGTCCCAAAACTATACACCAAGAGCCCCCAGCTCAACCAAATGAGTGCCCCAAACCAACCAAGGGGTGCCAAAGACACATCACAAATAATTTAAATCACCATGAATGTCTAAAACCATCTGATCAGAAAATCAAACCTTATACGTAGTGCTCCAAAGCATCGTGAGAGTGTCACAGGCAATCTACCCAATCATCTCAACCATCCAACAAGTATACCAAACCACGGGACAATCATTGAATGGTTTGGGGAACTCATTTGAGTGACAGTCGGATGATCATTTGGGATACTCGGTGGATAGCTGTGAACACTACTGTGGTTAAAGACACTCATTTTGGCGGTTTTAGAGACCCAACGGATGGTTTCAGACACTAGTTGGGTGGTCATAGATACCCCAAATGAACTGAAACAACTGTTGTGTGGTTTGGGGCACTCTGGGACAAACGACATGTAGTTTACGACACTGGTGGGTGGTTTCGGACACCACATGGGTGATTTTATGTACTCGTTGGGTAGCTTGTGACACTCGCTGGATGGTTTGGGACACTACTTTGGGTAATTTGGGACACTCAAACGGAGGATTGGGACACATATGGGTTGGTTTTGGACTCTCGGTGGATGGCCTGTGACACTGATTGGATGGTCTGGGTATGGAACACTTATCTTGTGAATAAGGACACCCATTGGGTGGTTGGGGACACTACCTGATTGTGTTGGAGCACTAGATGGAAAGTGTGGTACACTCGCGTGGCTTATGTGACCCTTTAGACTGTTTGTGACATGTGTGATATGTGACACACTTTGTGTGGTTTGGGCCACTTAGTTGATGGTTTGTGTCAACCGTTGACTGTTGTTGATACTATGTGCGTGGTTGGTGACACCCATTGTGTGGTTTGGAGTATGCATCGGGTGGCATGGAACACTTATTGTGTGGATACGACACCGTTTGGGTTGTTGGGGACACTATATGTGTGTTTTGGGACACACAAAGGGTGGTTTGTGCAATCATGGTATGGTTTGGGACACCATACAGGGTGGATTGGGCCACTTATTGGATCATTTGGAACATCTGTTGTGTGGTTTTTTGACACCCTTTGTATGTGTTACGACACGGGTTTGGTGAATACGAACAGACATTTTGGGTGGTTTGGCACACTCACTTGATGACATGGACACGTTTGTGGTTTGTAACACTCAGTGTACAGATTGCCCGTCGTTTGTGTGGTTCGGAACACTACGTGTGTGACCCACATAAAAGCTCATGAAGTTTGGGTGTGACATCAAACATGCTGAATCTGATGCTGATTTGCTGATCGCGCACATTGCCATTGATGCCTCGTCGACGAATGATACCATCGTGATATGAGAGGATATAGATATGCCAGTTCTTCTCTGATATTATGCTGAAACTGATGGTTACAGTACTTTCTGTGCCAAAGGTGAATGTCAAGACGAATCAGCCAAACGGTTGGGACATTGGTCAAATTAATGTTTGCTGTCGGTACCCATATGGGACAATATCTTATTTATCCACGCGGTTTTAGGTTGCGACACAACATCGAGACTATTTGGAATTGGAAAAGGGGCTTCCTTGAATAAATTTCGGCACAATGATTTCCGCTAATATGCCGCTGCATTCAACAATATAAATGCCACCAGTGATGAAATCATAGATGTGCCCTGGTACTTCTGTACAACGATGATGCTGATATTACTCTCAAAGTTTTCTGAAAGAGGAATGGAATATGATCTTCGCACATTGAGCCGCGACAACTTCCACCAGCTTCTGGAGCTACAAAAATACTGGAAGGGTCGATCCAATGATTTAGACATGGTCACTGCAAAGGATCCCATGTACAAATTCCGCATCAAAATTAGACAGTGATGATGAAGACTATTAGGGTATACAGGTTAGCTGAGTTCTATAGGACAATAGTAAATCCCGGGTATAAATTAACTGCAAAGTAACACATTTTTAGACTCATGAGATATATTATTGTGAAAATATATTGTTTTCACAATAATATATCTCATGAGTCTAAAAAGTTGTTATTTTGCAGTTAATTTATACCCGGGTTTTACTATTATCGTATCCAGAAGAGTCATACGGCTATTTCTCAACATATCCTGAGTTCTATAGACAACACGCACAACATGAGAACTCTTTGTTTGTGATTGTCATTCATTTTTCATAAGTTTAAGCCACTCTTTTAATCAAAAATACCATGTGATGTGGCAAATCCTTTATATAAACATTCTCAAAAGTAGCCAACATAAAATGTGAAGATGGTATCATATTTTAGCCGACTGAAATGACTTAAAGTGACCAAATTGTGAAATCACATATTTTGGAAAAAATAAACGCTCTCTATATAAAAAACTAAGCCACCCCTATATTAAAAAAGACCATGTAATTTGTTTAAAACCTTTATGTCGATAATATTACACAAAATATAAGAGATTTTATCAAACTTTAGCCCCCCCCCCCCCCCCCCCAAATAGCTTAATTGACCAAGTGGTGAAATCACATATTTCACAAAAATGAAACGCTCTCTATATACAAAAACTAGGGCAAAAACCAGTTTGGCGACCTCAAATTATTTGGGAATTTTTGTATAGTGATGTCTGGTTACTACTCTGTACACAAATAAAGAGAACAATTCTGTTGCAATTAGTGTGAGGTTGGCCTATTTTTTTTAGCCAGATTGACTGGACTAGTGGGCAGCAATTGCGCTTAAAAAACTCTATAATTTCAATTGCGCTTAAGTGAAATTGAATTGCGCTTAAGTGAAATTATTGATCACCATAAACAAAACCCCCTTAATTCTTATAGAATAGTATGCACTATGACTATCCGGTGAGATTATTTTAGAATACATAAAACAACCATGCAGCCCAACTTGATGATGAATATCATGATGTAAGCAATTGCGCTTATAAAGAGCAATTCAATTGCAGTTTAGAGTAATTGAATTGCGATAAGCGCAATTTTATTAGACTTAAGTCCAATTATTTATAAAGGTGAAAACGGCCTTCCATACTGTCAGACGTTCTTTGGAAGAAAAACAGTTTCTGGGTCTTGTAGATAGCGACGAAACTCTTTTTTTAAAGATATATACTCCGATTCGATGGTACCCGTATCATCCATTTACAACAACAACCGAATTTCATCAAAAGCCGATTTAGTTATTCACGTTTGTTACTTATAACGTTTTTTCTTAGCAGTTTGTTGGACGAACGAGTGTGGTTTGCAACTTCCATATATGGTGATGCCTATAGTTTTAGTGCAATTCACCAACACATGTCATCACAAATGTAAACAAACATATTTCCAAGTGTAACCGGCATGCTGTTAAATGATATTATATAACATATATTTGCATGACTAAAACATGATTACGATTCGTAAATAAGTGCATGACATTGTATGTATCCGCACGTCAACTATCACAAGTTACCTAGCTTATTTGTTGTTGATGTTGTTACTTTTCGTCGCCTTTATTCCGAAATTAATTTGCGATAGCACAGATCGTCATGCAAAGTCATAGCGAACTGTATGACCTTTCCAATTCTCGAGACGGCGTCCGCACATTTCCATATGTTGGAATTTTTGCTAGGCCGCCAAATATTCGATGTGGTGAAAAATAACAGGTTTCAAAAAATCGAAATATGATAACTCTGAGCTTTGATGGGTGGGTTCCTCGACCCAAGTCAAATAAGTTTACCCCCGCGAACCGAAGAAATAGTAGAAATAGTAGTAACAGGTATATTCATCGACGTCAAAGTATCCACACTTTCCCGACACCCGGTGTCCTGCCGACTTCGATCTCTGCGACCTAATACTCCCCATGAGCCCAAGAACAACGATAATATGCAGAATATGGGAATCGCTCGTTATTATTTTAGTTGAATGTTTCACACTAGTAATAGATTAGATTAATATGTGACCCGCCATATCAAATCCAGTCGGAAGTCGGGATTTTTTTTACCCTGTGCCAATGCATTCTCTTATATTTGCGAGTCGACCATAGGTCGTCTCGCATATATAAGAGAATGCATCGGCTTAACTATTTTTATCATGTTTTTTAAATAAATGTTTCTTACAAGTGTTAGGACATAAAATAAAAAAATATCCATTACCCTGCAGGGAGCCCCACACATATATAGAAGCACATATAATAATGTCGTCTGCTCATGTTGGTCTGGGGCTCTGGATGGGTGAAATTATAAAATTGTTAAAGAATACAAGAAAAAATTATTAAAATTGTAAAACATTGTTAGGCCAATGCATTCTCTTATATATGCGAGGCGACCTATGGTCGACTCGCATATATAAGAGAATGCATTGGCACAGGGTAAAAAAATTCCGACTTCCGACTGGATTTGATATGGCGGGTCACATATTAAGTGATTAGATTAGCCACACACCAAGAAAATAACAACTTTAGATAGACTAACCACATTTGGTTTTTCCCTACCAACATCATAGAAAATTAGCAGGACCACTCAACCAGAAGCTATTTTTGCAGATATTCGAGTTTAAGCTTGTTCATTTGGATGTCCCTGTATGCAATATGTACAGCAGCTAATGTGGAATTGTGAACAAAATCGAAATGTTGTTGCTGGTGTGATTGGGACTATTTGCATATAACTTCTAACTCCATTATATAAATGACTCAACCGAGAAGACGGGCATGCAGCAACCGGTGCGACGGTGCAAAAAAAATGTTTTCTTCATGGTTTTACTCTGGGTCACGCATGATGTTATTATACCACGCACATTAGAGTGATACTTTTTTATTAATTTATCCGGCATTGATATATATATATACCCAAAAACAATTCGTTCACACGTGAGCGATGTCACCACAACAAATGATTAATCAGCAAATATGTAATAATTTAATTTTTACACCAAACATATATATACCATCAAACTGTCAAAGTAACTCAATACCTTCGAAGTTTGTTCATGCTAAACAACATAAAAGTCTGCAAACAGCCACCATTAACAAGTACAAGAAACACATATTTACCTCGCTCCCACCTCCAATTCCATTTTTTTGCGGGGCTATTGCGGACCACTCTTATCGGCTGGAGCACCCCGAAAGAGGTGACACACCCTTACGAGATGGTCAAATTGCCTGTCGGGGTCAGTCCCCGCTAGAAGCGGAAGTCCGTCAGTCAGTCAGGACCACTCGTCCTCCTCAGGGTGCGAACCCATACCGTGGAAGTATCTCACAGCACGGGCTCGAGCCAAAAGGCCGAGAAGCGATCGAATGATCACCCATTTCCAATTCCATTTTTTCCTCTCCTGCATCTATACTTTTTTCACAGGCCCCTGGGGAAAATTACTAAAATACCAATATAGACTATACCCGAGTATATTTGCTACGTTGTGGTGTGATAGTGTATGTTTCAGTCGGAGTAAGTAAGTTGTTATGTGTGAAAATGAGTAATTCTAAGGAATTAACTGTTTGCTTTGACCAAGAGGAATTCGGACGACTGAATAGACGGGATGTTTTCAACCGAGTAAAGGTTGTTCCACGCCGGGCGCGAGCGAGCGATTATAACGGCCGTTTTCTAACGTCCGTAGCAGTTCAAAGCGCGCGATTTTTATGTCCACACCGCAAGCGACTGAAACGCTTCGTCGCGCGCGATAGTCAGGTTATTATTCTGTATGTACGCTAATTTCAGGGGAGTCAGGTGGCTGCATGGGGGATACCCCCACCCCACACACTTATGACTAATGTGTAGGGTTTCTACAAACAACGTGTAGCCCTGCTACACAACCATTATTCATTTTTTATCTTAAACATATTTTACACAATAAATGGGTCAATTTATACACATGTATACACACTGGTGTGCATAAAATCAACACCTATGCCTTACACACGTTGTGTAAATTCTTACACATATATATCGTAGACAAGAATGTAAAGTTCAGTATTCCGAACTGTGGGTATATAGTATTCATGGCAAATGGAGATTTATATGTTAAAACTTTCATGGCGTACAATGGTACGTAATATTTTGCTCTGTCATGTGTGAGTTTTCGTTTTAAATGAACAAACCATGGTCGTGGCGTGGTTGCACGTGATTAGTATTAAAGTCATTAGCTTCACTCCCGGTGGGTATATATTTCATGTCAGACAGAACTGTATCCGATATACCATAAGAAAGGTCATAAAAAACTAGAAATAAAACCCCAAGGTTGCATATTATTGATGCGGTATTCGCCCCGTATTAAATTGTTGAAAACTGCGGTCAGAGTAAGAAATCTTCTCAGATACAACCACATTTTCGGCGCGAATCATCGCGTGGAGGTCATGGAATTATATTCGGAAGAAATCGGAACCGCCCGAAAAACGACGATCGGCTGGCACGCACGGTTGACAGAACAGCCAAAACAATAGCCGGCATGTCGATAACCGAAAGTAGATTCAACAAAACACAAACTAGATAATGTGATTATGTCTTGATTTTTGCATCGATATCTGATGTTTTCTAATTGAAATGTCGAGAATTAATTGGCAACTAACAAAGTGTACACACTGTGTATATGTTATATATGGATTGTTTGCAAATTTAGGCGTGAATGGGTATTCACAGCATGCAAAATACGATTGGCACACCTCCGAACCGATCAGCTGATCCAGGTCGTCATGCTTCTCATCGATTGAAAATAAACAAATCGGGGAATTCCTGCCCTTCTTATCAAACGTCAACACATTTGGTCGAATTTAAGATGTAGTTATCTGCAATGGCATTATTGACTTCTGTAAATGGAAATTATTAGCAATATTTCAAACACAGAGAGTGCATGAACCACCGATCGATCTATAAATTAGAATAGCCCGGGGCCAATCGGGCTGAACTAGATCGATTGGTCTTCCTGGCATAGTGGTTGCTGCTGTAAGAGAGGGAACTCTAAATTTCTTAAATATTAAAATTTTGTTTGTTTTCAGATTTGTACAAGTTTATAATGAATATTACTAGTAAAAAAATATACCATTGTCTTGCATTAGTTTAAAAATAAATGAGAATTGTTTTTAATTGGTAGAAACAGCTGGTCGAATGAACAATTTAGAGTACTCCCCTTATCCCAGATTCACTTTATAGTAGCTAATTACACTTAAGCATAAATTAGTTATGCTTAAGCATAATTAACTTACGATAAGCGTAATACATTTGAATTACGCTTAAGTGTAATTGGGTTCATCAGCTATCTCACCTCTATGGGAGGAAGCCAAATTAACATTTAATAAATAATTGAGCTAAAGCCCCCCCCCCCCCCAATCAAGGAATCTCTAATTACACTTAAGTGCAATAAGAATATTTCTTATCGCGCTTAAGTGCAATAAGAAGATTCCTTATTGCGCTTAGAGATTCCTTATTGCGCTTAAGTGCAATACGATATTCCTTTTTGTGCTTAAGTGCAATAAGATATTCCTTATTGTGCTAAGCGCAATTAGATATTTCCTTATTGAACTTAATCGCAATTATATCTTCCCTTATTATATCGCTTAAGCTCAATTATATCGCTTAAGCTATATTATTTATTAAATGTTAATTTGGCTCCCCATATACCTCATGTATATTGGTATAACCTGATGTAGGTTACTGGCATTAGTAATGCGGTTGCATCCATTTCAGCTTGAGGGGAGTTCAATGAGAGCGTATATGAATTAAGTTTAAGCGTTCTTCATTTACGCTTAAGCGCGGAACTCATTTACACTTAAGCATAATTAATATGAATAATGCTTAAGCAAATACCTAACTCCAACTGATTTCCTCTGTCTGAATAATTGAGTCCATCTCATAGTATATGGGGGAGTCTAAACCGATGTTTGATTGATGTCTTATTGCCAGAGTAAATTTGAGTTTAGAGGAAATCGCATGGGAGACAGCCTTTTCAAATATATTATTTATTAGTGTAAATCAATTGTGCTCAAGCGCAAAAAATATGCGTCTAATAATATATTTGCGCTTTAGCATAAAATTGCCATAAATGTGATCTATTATATGGGAGGCCCTTTTCACATTTATTATTTATTTACGCTTAAGCGAAAATAACCTCTATCATTTGCAATTAAGCAAATAGATCATATTTGCGCTTAAGCGCAAATCATTTGCACTTAAGCGCAAATAAAAATCAATATGCATTGATCCTCCCTGAATTAATTTTACATGGCACAGGCCTAAACACATCACTAAAGTTGATATAGCCCCACCATATGAGGGAAACAATCCCCCAGAAACCCCAAGATCTGTTTTATGACCATGGAAATGATATAGATCTGTGTAGGATATGTCTCTTTTATAAAATATACTATATCTCTGGGGTGGCGACACAAATTCTTGGGGACAGGGATGCTGATATTATGAAAATAGGGGTTTTTCCCCAACTTCAAGTCAATGAGTACACCATATGAGGGAAGCAAACCCCAGTAACCCCTAATTCCCTATTTATATATGGCCATGGAAATGGTATATATCTGTGCAGGAGATAATAAAATATACATGAGCTTTGGGAGTGAGGCACCAAATCTTGGGACACCAGGGACAGAGATGCTGATATGCATATGGAAATATGTTTTTCTTCAACTTCGAGTCTGTATGGGGCTATTACTAAGGGCCCATGCTAATATAATATGAGATGGACTCAATCATTCACATCAGAGGGATGTAATGGAGTGTTAGGTATTTGCGCTTAAGCGCAAATAAATTGATAGACACATATTTGTGCTTAAGCGCAAATGATTTACGCTTAAGCACAAATATTTGCGCTTAAGCGCAAATAAATAATAAATGTGAAAAGGGCCTCCCATACTATTTCCGCTAAAGCGCATATGATTTGTATTTAAGTATAAATGATTTGCTCTTAAGTGCAAATGATTTACAGTTAAGCGTAAATGATTTGCGATTAAGCAGAATCAGAATAAATGTGAAAACGGCTTCTCGTATAATCGCTTAAGCATAATTTATTTATGATTAAGTGTAATTAATCTATCAATGAAAATAAATGACCAGTGAGCTTAAGCGTAAATCAATTACGCTTAAGCACACTTTAATCAATTACGCTTAAGCACACTAGTCATAATTCTATTACTCATATGAGTAATGCTTTATCTACATCATACGGTTAAGCGTAAGTGAAGTACGCTTTATATGTGTGCATTACACCTGAGTGTAATACATTACGCTTAATTGTAATTCACTTACACTAAAGTGCAATTAGCTAATACATGTGAAAAAGGCTTTCCATTAATATCATCCACCAGAATGAATAGTGCTTACTAAAGCTTGACAACAGAATTTGCCATTAAAAACATTTCATGGCCAATGAGCTAACAAATGTTCTGTACTGGCATATTGAATACCAATTATGTGTACTATTGTACAGGTATAATGTAATTAAATAGTTTTGAGTTACAAAAGTAAGACAACTCTTTCTGCACGGTACTGTGCTTGCGGCCAGATTGATGTAACAATTCGGTCAATGCGCTTACAATTTTCTATAAATAGTAACATTTTGGAATTATTACCTCTCGATCACTGTTCGATTATAATCTTTGCCACTAACTCGGCCAATGTTCTTCCGTTTGTGATTTCACGCCACAATTCCCTTTCTATTCCTTCCCTGTCGAATTGACTACCGATTGCGATGTCAATTTGTTTTTCGCTTTAATATTCTGATGTGCATGACGCTATTCCAGCGAACGGTCATCCTCCCTAGAAGCCATTTCTGAGAACGAAACCCGATTCAATCCCAATCGAGTCGGAAGTGCTCGGGCATTTCCGTGACTGCACAAGACAACGCATCGGTTTGTTTTTTCGTGTTATTATGGTGAGATTAATCGGGACGATTGATGAAATATAAATAGTTAGCCGAATGGCCGTATAAGTGTACAAACTGACTTCAGGATGGGGGATTTCGTGTATCTGAGTTATTTTATTCACTCTTCCCACAGAATGACGCAGGGAACTCAATTGTGAGGTTCAATTTACGTTTCACATCACTTTAACGTATTACAACAATCATATAAACAAGAGTAAGAGCAGTATTCTTCATGAAAGTTTTAACAAATATATCCTCATATATCATTAATACAATACTCACAAGTCGGAATTCTGAACTTACATTCCTTGTCTACAATTTGTTTATTCTCGTCACTCAAAATTACATGGGTATTGAGACAGTAGTAAATTGTATTCCAAAACATATACTCAAACAATATCGTCGTCATGTAGCAGAATATGCAACTGAAGGCACGCAATGCGCACGATCTACATTCTTACACAAGTGTGTGTAATAAAATGTACACATTATGTGTAGAACGGTCAATGTATTTGTATGTAAAACTACACATTGCTATGTGTATTAACCGGGTTTACACATTTGATGTGTAATCGTTTCTACACATTAGTTATAATAGTGCTCCCATCCGTAATACGCGATTATTATTAGTTGATGAATGCATTGTCTCATGTTTACCACAACGTCTTTTGGAATGAACTAGCCTCGTTATATTCTTTATCATTTCCCCTGATTATACCAAAATATAATTCACCAGCCAATGGAGCAGATTATACGGTCCATGATTTTAGTTCTTTACAAGGAATAAACTGAATATAGTAATCTAAGGTGGAATTTCAGTCACGAAAAATAACAAAAATAAATGGTTTAATTATTTGGTCATAGAGACATACAATCATACAGACACACATGGCATACATGCATACATACATACAGTCATGCAGACACACACAGTCATACAGACACACAGAAAAATAACGGTCGTATAAACACCTATTTGAGAGCCGTCCAATTATCTCGCTGGTTTGCAACAAAGCGACAATTCGACGAAGCATAAAATCGTGGTCAGCGAGTCGGTCGCTTGTGGTGTGAACATAAAAATCGCGCGCTTTGAACTGCTACGGACGTTAGAAAATGGCCGTTATAATCGCTCGCTCGCGCCCGGTGTGGAACAACCTTTAGCCAGGTAGTGAAGATCGAGGACATATATAGCTGCTATCCAGGCAACGCACAAAATATTGCCTAATAACACTGAATTGTTCATCGGCAAAGAATTCTCTTCTTGACAATGGGTTTCGCATTTTCGTGAGATTTATTAGACTAAATGAATTTGTAAATGACATTATAAATATTACAATTAGAGACGCCCCATACTGGATAACTGATTCATCTTTAATTGAGGAATTATCTAAATATGGGACAGTGTATGATAATACAGTCAGACGTGGGAAATATGCAGAAACTGATGTCGAGAATGGTATAACTATAAGACATTTCCAGCTAAAACACTGCACTGACGACATTCCTAATGCGATTACAATATATAGGCAAGGAAACGCTTCGACTGTTTTCGCAAAAAACCAAGGCTTTGTGTAAACACTGCCGTGATTGTCATTATCCGAGCGTTGTGTGCGATGAGCTCAAACAGATCAGGCGTACTTGTGGCCGCTGTTTCAGTAAAAACCACCCGACCTGGAAGTGTGTGAACGATATTCATTGTCGATTTTGTCTTATGCCTGGCCATAAAGTAGATCAATGTGCCAAACGGTGGCATACGTCTGACACAGCTCCAAAGCCAGACAGACCTAATCCGGGGATTAACCGGGACCGTGAGACAACACGTGACCAGGGATACACACAGAAGACAGACGACAATAACATTACACACGTGGATAAACACAACGATGACTACATGGATGTTCCCGAAAATGAAACCGACAGACATGTTGAGCATACTGTTGAAAATGACAAGCAGACCGAGCCTACTGACGTTACGGACAAGGACGAAACAATTCAAAACGAACAGGACATACTAATTGATACAATATTCATAGGTGCAAGTAACCTCCGTGACGTGCATGTTAACATTCCGTCCGCTAAAATGTTCCAAGTATCAGGAACTCAAACTGTGGATATCTTAAACATTTTGAAACGCATTGAGCAGGACAAATCAGTTGTTCCCATCTTGTCACCAGTCAAACTCTAAATCTAGGCACGAATTACATTACCCGTTGCAAAGATGTAAACGAGATTCAGGTAAATTTCGTGAAAATAATACCAACGCTATCCAGTTTTTCCCCGAGCGGAAATTAAACTTTTTTAGCATTCCGGCACGAAAATGTTTGGACAGGAGAGTCCAAGTATTTAATGACAATACCGCCAAGGTAAATGGATTTCTCTCCGAACTCCTGAAGGGCATGGATAAGTTTTCCTTTGTCGACAACGACGACATTTTCACACAGAAAGGTACTGTTAGAAAGGTCCTCTTTGATAAAGATGACTCATCTGGTATTCACCTCAGCCCGAAGGGTAAAGAGGTTTTAACTGAGCGCCTATGTGATGTGGCTGAGCGAAAACGCCGACATATTAGCGACCAACCGAGAGGCCCAGACACAAAAGCCTATAAATTTGAGTGATATATGCCAAGGATTGACATTGCAGGCATATCCCACAATGACCCGAGTGTGCATCTGCATCCACGTTTGACTACGAAATTGAAACGTTCCAAATCTTATGATCATAGATATGCTAGGGGGTTCCCCGTCGACAAAGATTTGAATTTCAAGATGGTTAATAATCATGTCACAATGTCGTCCGATTATGACTCACAACAACGTCCTGTATCCTGTGAAAAAGTGGGAAGTTTTGATTCGTTACCATATTTCATGAGTCCTATTCATGCGAATAAATATTTAACAAGTGGTGATACAGCCAGTTATGACACAACGGGTATTTGTTCCGAACCCTGCATCCACGCGGATCATCCCGGGTCATCTATCAATGATCATATAAGAGTACTTGGTTCAACAACGAAATGATAGCTCTTGATTCAAATTATCATGAAAGACTAGCCATGTTAAATTATTATTTGAAACAACATTTGTTCTGTTTTGACCCTATGTTGAATCATAGCAATAAATCAGGTCACCCCTTGTCAGGCAAGGTAAACATGACTAATTGTGCAGACCATATTTATAATGAATCACGTAACGCGACATACATGGTAGATTCAATAAGAGGTATTGATGATATCAACATCAGCACATGTTCATTCACTGAAATTGATATTGCATGTTTTTCTGAGAACGTTTCAGGTTCAGGGGATACGAGCGCATTACACGAAGGTACATGTACACATTATATGAATAGTAATAGCCATTGTGTACAAGATATGATACTAGTAAATGCAATAATATTGAGGTTATACAAAACGATGTATTTGATAATGATGACGATGGTCACAACTACTATGGTCACGAAATTGGTTGTGTCGATGATGATGGTGCCGATTATTATTACTCTGACGACGACAAGAGCGACGAAGACGATAATATGATGATGATGATGATGATGATGATGACGTCGACGACGACGATGGTGATGACGATGCAGATGTTGATTATGACGACGATGAAGATACGGATGAGGGTAATGATGTTGACAAAGTTGATGGTGAAGATATCGAAAATTATAGTGATGAAGATGTAAATGACGATGATCATGGTGGTAATGGTGATGATGACGGTGATGATAACGCTGATGATAACGCTGATGATAACGCTGATGACGATGATGACAATAATGATAATGATGATGGCGACGATCACGGTGACGATGTGATGGGCGATGATGATTATGACGACTACGATAACGATGGTGATGAAGAAGCTGATGATGTTGACGACGACGATGATGATTATGATGATGCTGGTGATGGTGAGGACGAAGACGATGTTAATAATGACCGCGACGATGCGGAGAAGGTAAAGGTATTAGCCCTCAATGTTGGTAGTTTACGTAAGCGCCTGCATTACCCAGAGTTCATTTTATTATTGAACGAATTTGATATTATTTGTCTTTTGGAAACGAAGCTATTCGCAGGGGAGGTAATTGATATACCAAACATTGACGTTGTGTCCCACAGAGGAAGACCAAATTCAGGTAACAGTCGGGCAGGAGGATTACTTGTAGCGACAAATAAGTTATCGGATATTAAAGTAAAAAGCATCGATTGTGCTCTGGAGAATATGGTTTGGGTTAACATTTTAGCCCCTGGGAACATTAACTCGCGATGTCTTCTTATTGGTGTCGTTTACATTCCTCCGGAGAACACAAAGTACGTGAATATTAAGTGGAATGCAGAACTAGAGGGGGAGCTTTTAAATAAGCGTGAACCTGGTGTAGAGGTGATTTTAATGCCCGCAAATCGCGTTTAGATGATCGCGTTGAGTTAATAGCCGATTCCCATCCTGAAATAACCAACCCCTTCTTATGCGAGCATATGTTCGACTCTGATATAAAGGCCACATTTGACATTCCCGAGAGAGCTACGAGGACGCAGGTAAAGCTAACTCATTCGGTTATAAACTAATCCACACTTGTCATTTTGGAAATATGTATATACTGAAATGTCGCGTTGGTAAAGATACGGGAATTGGAAAACGAACCTGCCGCGATGTAAGCTTGGTAGACTACGCTATTGGGTCAAAATCTATTTTTGACTATGTTAAAGATTTTGAAGTATTAGAGTTCTGTCCCCTCTTTTCTGACGTACACTGTGGCATTAGTATACAGTTGGCATTACGACCGCTGAGTATTAGCCACAATGTTGACGTGGCGAATGATAACATGTGCTCTTGCTTGGGGCCTATGATAAAACCGTGGGATAGTGGGAAGTCAGAAGAGTATTTGCAGCACGTCAGCGAACGTCTAGATGCTTTACGATACATGGTGCACTGTGTAGAATTGAACCCGTCAAAAATTGGTATAAATAATTTGGCCCAACTGACTTCTCGTATTTTATCCGAATCGGCGATTGATACATTTGGAAATTATCGTCAACGCGACAAACTATCCAAACCAATAAGAACACCAGACCAAATGTGGTTCGATTATGAATGTCGAAAGTCCCGAAAACAGTTCAATTCTGCTCGAAAACGGTACAAAAAATGTAAGTCGCAAGCCAACAGAATTGACCTGGGACGGGTGAGTAAACTGTATAAGAAAACGATGGCCACAAAACTGTCCGAAATGCTTTCACGATGCAATAAAGAATTGCGGGAACATCCCAAGAAGTCGACGATTGCATTTTGGAATACATTCAAACGATTTACAAAGAATAATGTTAATCAAACTGATGACCCGATCAGTTTAAACACCCTATTTGAACACTTTAAATCCTTGAATGATTCAGATGCGGAAACAGATTTGAGTTGTTTGATTGGTAGTATGGCAGAACTGGGATGTACAGATCACCTGAACTTACCAATTAGTTCAGAAGAAATTTCCACAATTGTTATGGGTCTGAAATCTAACAAGGCTGCGGGCCCAGATAAAGTGAATAACTGTTACATTAAAGCCACACTCGATATACTACTACCATGTTATAATAAGCTGTTCAATTTGGTTCTTGACACCGGATTTTTCCCTGATATTTGGACAACCGGTATGATTAAGCCCTTATTCAAAAATAAGGGTGATAGACTATGTCCAGACTCTTATAGGGGTATAACCTTATTGAGCTCTATCGGTAAGTTATTCACCGGTATCATCAACAATAGAGTTAGTAGTTATGTAGAAGATAACAACATATTGAAAGATAATCAATCCGGTTTTATAAAAGGTAGATCCACCATAGACAATATCTTTATTTTGTACAGTCTGACAGAAATTTATTTACGGAACGGGCGAAAACTGTATTGTGCCTTTAAAGATTTCAAAATAGCATTTGATACTGTTTGTAGGCAGGGCCTATGGGTCAAGCTGTTAAGAAATGGCATAAACGGTAGGATCCTCAATGTTATTCGTAATATGTATCAATTAACGAAATCTTGCGTATTAAAAGGTGATTTAAGATCTGAGTATTTCTCCTCTAATACTGGTGTTAAACAAGGAGATATTAACAAGGAGATAACTTGTCACATTTACTCTTTTCTATGTATTTGAATGATCTTGAAGATTTTTTAGAAAGTTGCGCTATTGATGGACTCAAAGGTGTATTGAGACGGTACACCTTGCATTTTGTAAATCATTGACGAATATGAAAACAGCACCCCAAGTTATATGGTTTATGGCGAATTAGGCCGATAGCCACTATATATCGCGATCAAGAAGAGAATGGTCTCATACTGGTGTCGAATTGTCAAGAAAGATAATTGTATCACATCAGTACTCTATAACTTACTGTTAGAAATGCACAAAAATAAACACGTAAGACATATTGATTTTATTTCAGGAGTTATCCAATCTGCGAATCTTAATGATAACTGAGATAACCAAACTCCTCCAACATGCAGCTCCTTTAGAAGTTTTAATGCAACACTAATTGAAGAGTTTAGAATCCAGTGGCGTAACGGTGTTGGTTCCTCGGAAAGAGGGGAGTTTTATAAACATCTGAATTTCTGAAATCACAACCCTCATTGAGTTGGCACTATACGAACACGCCATTTGACATTTTGATCCACGTTCAGAAAATACGAACATCCAATCATAAATTGGGTATTGAGACCGGTAGGCGGAGAAAACGGAAAAGCAAACATAAAACTAATAACAAAGACAGTTCTTGCTCGCTTTGCAACGCACTGATATGTGATGAATTTCATTTTATATTTATGTGTCCGCAACTCTAAGATTTGCGCGAGAAATATATTCCGAAGCGCACCGTCGAGAGAACTTTTATTCGAAATTCTTAGCTCGACCAGCCGTGTGATATTGAACAATTTGGCAATTTTTATTAAACTAGGTTTGAAACATTTCCTATAATCAGGGCACTTTTGTAGGCTGTATTGTATTTTTTTGCTGTACTCGTTTGCATATATTGATTATGTTCGGTGTGTATGTTATTTAATGTTACATGTTTGTTTAGTCCACTGGATTACATGTAGCTGTACGATGTTACAGTTGAATATTGAATATATAATATTTGTTTTGTAATGTTTCTGTGTAAATAATTGTCTCATGTTCCATGTGCAAATGGCTGAGAATAAAGCATTCATTCATTCATTCTTGTGAAAAAAATCTCAATGCGGAAGTGAAACGTCTGTTAAATCCACCAGAGCATCACAATTTCACCGATTCATTTGGCAATAGAGAACTTCGCGAAGTCACGATAAAACAAAAGTTATATTGGACTTAATCTCTATTGCCACGTGAATCGGTGAAATTTTCGGGAGTCCAATATGACTTTCCAGGATTTTGTACGTGACTGGTGACTATACAATGACTTAATGAGTATATGGGATTAGTATGTATATAATATAACATTTATTTGATACATTTGCTTGAAAACTGTCCAAAAATTACTCGACAACGATAATTGGTATTTTCACATTCCGGTAATCTGTCATCCGTAACATTACTTCGTACTCAACAGACTTTCAAATAATGGAAATCTGGTTACCATATTCTACAACTCGGAGACTAAAGAAACCAACACCAACATTTGTGTACAGTACCCCTTTAAGGGATGCATCCATGGATAATAATATATAATATATTATACTAGTGCGCTAAGGGAATATCTTAGTTCTGTGTTATGTTAGAGCAAACCACCTCGTTTCCATTCAAGTGTACTCGAGTGGACGTGCGAACATAACGCTGAATTGGCCCTGGCACAATTATCCTCTGGGTACTGCATGGATGACACTGAACAAACACAACTTTCATCTTCATCAATTCCAACGATATAGAATGTAAACAAGTTGAATCGAACAAAACACATGTTTCTCGGATTAGATCAAAACATCTGATCAAAAAGAAAACTAAAGCGTTTCTGGAGTATGTGGGGATAAACAGGCTGCTGTAACATATTGGTACCTATATGACGTGACGGTTTCTCCGGAGTATAAATCCTCCTGTCTTGAGCCGTATTATGACATCAGTTTTAGTTCTGTTGCGCATCATTTGATATAAAACAATGAAGATATTATTGTTGGTAGCGCTGGTCGCATTGGGATCCGCTGTTGGTAAATGTGGTGAGTCAACGCTTTCATTTATAATCATGTGGTGAGTCAGCGCTTTCATTTATAATCATGTGGTGAGTCAGCGCTTTCATTTATAATCAGTTTTGAATGGTTCAAGTCTGATCTTAACTCATTTTTTCAATTATTTCTTTAATTCGATCTCAGTGATCACAATAATGACATTTAAAAAGAGAACAAATTTGTTATTATTTTCGTTATAAATAATCTCCAGTGACGAGATTCCTCGTGCGGAAAGCATTGTTTGTAAACATTTACTGTAACAGTGCAGTCAGTATTGTCTACCGACGCCGCGATTTGTCAAGATATCACAGTTTTCCACAAGTAAAGACATTAGTCACTCGGAACATATAAAAACTGACAAAAACTGCTACATCTATATACATCTATATAAAAGAGTAGGATATGTTTGTATGGCCGTCCGTCTGTCTGCCTAGCCGGATTTTTCTCCAAGACCCCTGGACCGATTTCAACCAAATTTGGTGTGGTGACTCGGGTTACCCTGGTGGAGGTTATATGGGCGTTAGTTTTTCCAAAAAATTATTTAAAAAACTTAAATTAAGAAAATAAATAAATAAAATATATTAAAAAAATGTTTGTTAATTTGACCAAGGAGCTCAATCTAAATAAAAATAAAAGTTAACTTTAGATATTCTCTCTCAGCTCTTTCTGTACTTAATGAATTCTTGTTGTAAAAGTATACATTGGAATTGTCTATTATTCAGTTGGAGGTATGTTCAGGTATAATAAAAACAGACGATAGACAGGCGAAAGGATAATTGATAAAACTTCTTCAAACTGCTGCAATACTAATAAATGTTAACGTTAGGTGTTCTCACTTTACAAAACGGATTCATCCATTCGGTTGTAAAAGTATGCATTGGAATGGGCGATAATTCAGGGTTAATGGGCGAGCTGCTGGACATTCGTAAACTAGATGGGCGAGGGCGTAGTCCGAGACCGTTTAGTTTACGAATGTCCAACCGCGAGTCCACTTAAACACAGGTTTTAAATATATACCGATGAACTATGCTGATAAATCTCGATAAATGCGACATATAAGAACGTTTTAAAATAGTCTTCGGCTGAGAACAAAACCATTTACAAGAAGTGTGTGAGTGGAGTTGCACGTGTGCTACATGCCGTGATAACAACTGCATAGGCAATATGAGGTGCCAAGTACAGCATTGTTCGAAACTAAACTAACATATAATACAATATTTATTTTCGCTGTAAATATAACGTAGTATATATGCAAAATATATACCGTCGACGCAATTGTCTTTATTTTGGACACGAATGCATTTTAGGATAATTCTGATTCGCGAATTATCAAAGTAATATCGTTCTGCACAGAAGAAGAACAGTAACGCTATTGTGATGACGTGTATGTTTGAATATGTTAGATACAACTGGTATGCAAACTAACATGCTGCCTTTTCTGACAAGGAATTGTATTATACGTGGGGGTTATAAGCAATATGCATACGTTTGTTATTGTGGGCGAGTGCTAGAAGCGAACTATTTCTCGAATATTGATCCCCGTAGTACGGTGGGAGATCTTTGATCATGTTGTGGGAGACATGGCTATTCTTGGTTAAGAATGTCGACTTGTGGTATAAAGCATAATATAAAGTGCCCATTCGGAGGAATAGAAGGTCGAATGAGAACAAAGTGCCTGGTTTTTAAGATAATAATAATGTAACTCTAAAATACAAATAGCGTTGATTATGAACAGATTCGGGGGGCGCTGCTTGTTGTCTTCTCATCAACGAATTTGCAAAATCGTTCATTTCTTGTTATTAGACAACGTTCGCATAATGAACGACAAGATATCATTATTGGGAATATGGTACTTCGTCATTAGAATTTGTGTTCTTTCAATTTGTTGTCGTTTTTCCCAACGGTTTCGATTTTCAACAAAACTCATAAATACACCATATAGTAATAAGTTCGCGATCGTTTCCCAGCTCCTTAAATTGTGATCGCCATGTGGCCTTAATGTTTATCTATTAGTGGCAATCAAATCATTCGTCGTCGTGAAACACGAACATCTTGCGAAACACAAAGCGCTGAGCAATGACCTGATAACAGCATAATTAAGTACACAATAATCACGACACGAAGATCCGTAATCCCATTACTGCGAGTGGCAAGCACGATTGTCTCACAAACGGACTCGTTGTCGTCATTTCTGCGAAAAGGTTTATGGATCGTCCGAAAAATATTGCGACAACAAATAGCTATACGTAATAATTATATATGTCGTCGTTCATGATGCGACAGCTGCACAAATACACGCCTTTGTTACACTTTACATATACTTGTCTTACAAACTCCGTAATGATTAAATGTTGATACATCGAGAAGCATATATATATGCTTCAGGTAATATTTGTTAACCCTTTCATGACGGGAGATGCACTGGTGCAGCATTAAAGATCCTGTGCCAGTGTATTCTCTTATATATGCATGCGAGTCTCCCATAAGGAGCCTCGCATATATAAGAAAATGCCCTGGCTTACAAGGTAAATGTAAATTTTGTTAGGCCAATATGTGCTCGTATATATGCGAGGCTACCTGTGGCCGACTCACATATATATGAGAATGCATTGGCACAGGGTTATCGTAACATTTCCAGTCATGAAAGGGTTAATATTGCATGCTTTGATACTTATCATTTGGTCGAAACCTTTCTATTCGATAACTCTTCTCGCGAAGGCCTTTTCAGATACGATAAGCGTATAGATGTATCAGTGGGCAAACTACATACTAAGTACGTTGTTCGTCCACTGATACATATATACGCTTATATATCAATGGAACAAACGACGTTGATGGCTTATAATTACAACGATAACACTTTATTTTCAAATATCGACTATATAATCCATCTCAGAAAATGAATTGGCACAACAGGATTTTCCGTTGGATGATCTCCGAATTTTGGTTGATGGGCCGACAATAAATGGGTCGAAATTGGCAACGATCAAGCAAACTTTCAGAAAATAATTTTTCAGCAATAAACTATCCATGGCACTAAAAAGTACTTGTTTAGTTACGATTTACATTTAAAATGACTCAATATTTTCTCAATAATTATCAACACACACAGCGTCAAATCCGAAGCGACTGGTTAGCGATCTCCAGTAAAATTATTAACTCTCCAATCAAGTTATCCAAGTTCATCAGCCTGTTGATCAGTCTGATGCATGATCATTTGTTTTCACAGCAACTACACGTTGTTAAGGACCTTTTTCCGAAAAGTAGGCAAATTAAAAATACGACACGAATTTTTGCGTTCAGTTGAGCATTACAAAAACATGAAAACGGCTGAAATACAATAGCAGAAGTATAGTATAGTGTCTTTAACCCTTTACCCAACAAACCGACCAAAACCGGCCAAATAAAGCTTCAACAGCCTAAAATATCTTCGGTCTGTCTCAATAAAACCATACAAATATGGATATCATTGGAACCGGCCCATTGACCACATTGTGATGGTTACAGTTATGCCCTGTGCCAATGCATTCTCTTATATATGCGAGTCGACCATAGGTCGCCTCGCATATATAAGAGAATGCATTGGCCTAAAAAAAATCTTTTTTTAACACTTTTTACCATTGTTTCTTACATTCTTTAACAATTTTATAATTTTTAATGTGTAAAGCCAATGCATTCTCTTATATATGCGAGGCGACCTATGGTCGACTCGCATATATAAGAGAATGCATTGGCACAGGGCCGTTCTGTTGGGTAAAGGGTTAAGAAACAGGAACATGCAATATATAGTCATCACTACTATTTAAATGTTTCTAGCATTTGAGTTTTCGAGTTGTTTTTTCACTGAGATTCTAATTGAATTCTCGTTCCGCGCTTTCGCATCATCCGGTGACATCATGTTGGCGACGGTTAGACTCGCCCATTTTTCTTAAAGTGTCAATACGCGATGTGACTCGTCCATTGCAACATAATTATATGCACTGATAGATCATATCATCGCCCACTAGCCTCTCGACCATTCACATGCCCGAATTTCAATGAAAACGAAAGTAGTTCTAATACGCGCGGAACCGGGCTGGATGGATCCAATATGGTATGGACTCAGTGAATTCCCTTATTATTTATAGATTAAATGTCCAACAAATATCTAATATAAAATAATGTTTTCAGACCAAAAGTATATTATGTTTCTACTTTCAGTAAAAATTGTAGACTGAAATTATCGTCAATAATCGGAACATTTCCAGTCATTGGTAAATGTTTTGTTGTTGTTTCCGTGTTTTGATTTGTATGTATTATTTTGTTTTGTTTTTTTTGTTTTTTTTTGTGGATGTATTTTTATTGTTCGACTAAAAGGTGAATATTTGCTCCTTCTTTTGTTATATTAAATTCAGCCTGTTTGCTTTTAACATCTTTATAACGTATTTTTTTTTTTTTTCAAAGAGGACCTGCACAAATATGCTCGTGTGACGTCATCACACATCCAAGTGTTCGATGAGGTGACTGAGACTGAGCTGCTGATTTTCTACAGAGAGCGGAGGACACATCCTGCCGCAAGCACTCGATGTCGGCGACTCGGATACAACCTACTGAAGGTGGATACCCCACACATGTATAACTTAATTAACGAAGTTGCAGAAAAATACCCCGGTAAGTAAAATGGTAGAAACTAAGGCGTTGTTTGAATAATTAAAAAAGGAATAACCCCCAAAATAAGATTGATTGTTTTTTTAAACTCGACTTGAAAAACATAACAGCCTTATTTAACACTTTCTATGCTAAAGCATCATTGACGAGTAGTTATCCAATGGGAAATGTTCAGATAATAAGTTCAATAAACGATGTCGTTGTGTTGAACTTATTATCTAAGCATTTCCCTCAATTAATAGAGCTCCTTCAGCACTTGTATTTATCTGTCGTCTGATTTGGTCACCTTACTACATCCCCCCAAATCAACAATAGACCATTCAGATGTACCATTTTAACTGACTGATGGATCTATTTAGTATAGAAAGGGTTAAAGTGATGTGGAACACCCGGCCTTGATTTTCAGAAATGACTAGCCAATACTCTTGCCGAATGTAATTATTGTTATAAATTTTATATCAAATTAGCAGAAAAGAACGTTATATTTATATATTTATGTACACAAGGAAGCATTGCCGTATGTTCATCGGAGATTACTTCGTCCCTAATACGGGAGTAAATGCAATTCAGTAATTTTGTTCTCTGAAATAGTAGAGTCGATGACGTTGAAATTTTCGACAAAAAAAACTTAACCAAGTACCGTGTAATTGCTGTTCCATATTTACAAATCCGTATGGAACCTTCGTTCCATACACATCTCGTTGTCGTCAAATGACGCATCAACCATGAATTACCGGAACTATAAAATAAAAGCATGCACCGTCACACATGACAAAACAAGCCCTGTTTGTGCCTAAACAAACCTTGTTTGTTGATACGACACTTGTGCCATCGCGGCAGGATACAACTCGAACTGCGCTTCCCATTCTATCATTACGCGTTAACCCTTTACCCAACAGAACGGCCCTGTGCCAATGCATTCTCTTATATATGCGAGTCGACCATAGGTCGCCTCGCATATATAAGAGAATGCATTGGCTTAACACATTAAAAATTATAAAATTGTTAAAGAATGTAAGAAAAAATGGCAAAAAGTGTTAAAAAAAGATTTTTTTTAGGCCAATTCATTCTCTTATATATGCGAGGCGACCTATGGTCGACTCGCATATATAAGAGAATGCATTGGCACAGGGCATAACTGTAACTATCACAATGTGGTCAAGGAGCCGGTTCCAATGATATCCATATTTGTATGGTTCTATTGAGACAGACCGAAGATATTTTAGGCTGTCGAAGCTTTATTTGGCCGGTTTTGGCCGGTTTGTTGGGTAAAGGGTTAACACTCGTGCCGAAAAACACACACACACGAACACACATAGTCGTGTCTATAAGTACTGGGGTATTCTTGGAACAGCTATAATAAAATATGTTAGAGTGAGCAAGCGGGCGATCATGCCTGCCACCTATTTCTTCAACATCTTATTTACTTGTATCCGTGTATATGCTTGTTTTGGTCCCTTTCATATGCCGTGTTTTACTCAATTCTCTTTATATATATGTGACCCGCCATATCAAATCCAGTCGGAAGTCGGGATTTTTTTACCCTGTGCCAATGCGTTCTCTTATATATGCGAGTCGACCATAGGTCGCCTCGCATATATAAGAGAATGCATTGACTTAACAATTTTTTATCAGGTTTTTAAAATAAATGTTTCTTACAGTTTTTAGGACATAAAATAAAAAAACATCCATTACCCTGCAGGGAGCCTCACACATATATAGAAGCACATAGAAGACTGTCGTCTGCTCATGTTTGTCTTGGGCTCTGTATGGGTGAAATTATAAAATTGTTAAAGAATACAAAAAAATTATTAAAATTGTAAAAAATTGTTAGGCCAATGCATTCTCTTATATATGCGAGGCGACCTATGGTCGACTCGCATATATAAGAGAATGCATTGGCACAGGGTAAAAAAAATCCCGACTTCCGACTGGAGTTGATATGGCGGGTCACATATGTGTAGTAACCATTGTAAATTATGCTAATGTATACAATACAATTATAGCATGTTTAAACCTCTTCGATTTTCAGTGATGAATTCCGGTCCAGGCCAGAAGGTTTTCATAATCGGTGGTTTCTATGGAAATGGAACCGGAGCACATTGGTTCGACCTGTCCCCTCTGGGATACACACAGTGGCAGATCGGACAACCTGACCCCACTCATTGCCCTCTGAAGGCCAACTACCTTGCACTATTCTACGACCCATCAAATAGGTTAGTATGATTGTTCGCGACAGTTGGCAGCGCAAAATCAACAGGACTGTGCATGATGGATTTTGGCAACATGGTGTATGGACGACACTGTCACCCCCACCCGTTATGCCCTTGGCTAGTATATTTAACAGATATGAGATCAAACGAAAGTTGGATTTGTTCGGTTAAAAAGATTATCATACCATATTTAGTGTGAAATGGGTTGTTTTTTTTTAACCATAAGTCGAATAATTTACTATTTTAGTCAATTTATGGACTGAAATAGCAATCAGTTGGAACTTTCCAACCATATGTGGTGTTTGTTTTTAAAATTTCCAACCATATGGGGTGTTTGTTTTTGAAATTTCCAACCATATGGGGTGTTTATTTTGAAATTTCCAACTATATGGGGTGTTTGTTTTTTGGCAATTTCCAACCAATTTCCAACCATTGGGGTGTTTATTTTTAAATTTTCCACCATATGGGGTGTTGTTTTTTTAATTTCCAACCACATGGGTTGTTTGTTTTGGAAAATCAACCATATGGGGTGTTTGTTTTGGAAATATCCAACCATATGGGGTGTTTATTTTGGAAATTTACAACCATATGGGGTGTTTGTTTTTGGAAATTTACAACCATGTAGGGTGTTTGTTTTGGAAATTATCAATCTTTGGAGAAATTGGGGTAGCCGTTTGAAAATTACAACCCAATGGGGCGGTAGAAATATAATTTCCTGGACTTGGGACTTTCGGCCTCCTTCGTTGCTTAGGGGGTGAAGATGGAAAGTCAAAGGTCGACAGCCCAGCCAGGGTTCAAGCTGTCATAGGCCAAGTTTTTCGAAAAAGGCCCAAAACATTTAATGAATTTGGCCAAACTAAAATCGGAAATTTAATTCAAAAACCCAAGTTTATTTTGTAAGGGGAGCGACATGAGAATACAATTTATAGTATGATCGTCTGTTAATTGATTAGGTGATACAGCTTAATGCGTAACAAAGGGCACTCATGGCAGTGCACTATCAAACAATGTAATAAAACAGTAATGAGGATTGACACTAATGAATCTTTTGTCTGTCATAAGGCCGAATGATAGATGGTGGGTAGTGGTATATTGTCAAGTATTACAATGGTGGGGATCAAGCGTTAACACTGATCCCAGCGAATAACCGTTAGCAACTCACGTGCACGAAGAAGGTGTTCGGACAGTGTTTTCTCCCACCCCTACACACTTTAGCACAGGCAGCCCGTGTGAGATAGCTGTGTGAGATTTCCCTGTCTCATACAACACGTGACCAGCTGTCTCACCCCACCCACGTGACTGATGTTAAAGTGATTTACCAATTTAATTAAGAGCCGGAACTACTTTAACAATCCGTCCTCATGTTTTGTGTCAACTAAAACAATGGCGACCAACAGTTACGCTTCACATTTCAAGTAAATAGATACGGACGAATTCGTGGACGCTAATACAAAATGGAGATAAGCCTCCAACATGTTAATCACGAAGAACCTTCAAATAACCTCACTTGCAGACGCAGAGTTGCATAACATGCAATTTAAACGACTAATTTGCGAATACATTCCATCAAACGGAAGGCCCCAGCGAAACTGGCATCACTTGCACATTTCGTAACAGGTAAACAATAGCCGCTTCACAAATGACGAACGAAATAGTTCCACATTCGAACAGTTGTCATCGTTGCAATACATCGTCGAACGCGTCTAACTAACATCTGTGTGTCATATATACATATTTTTCCTTTTCTAATAGTACCGATATGGACATTTTCCATGACAAACACGATTAGTCCAGTTGTATGTAATTCATATCAATACGCGCGTTTCTCTGAATCTATGCAGGTTCAACGATGTGACGTACATGTGTAATAATGTAGATTTCACAAGACCATGTAGATTTCACTCTAACGTATTAACCCTGCGCGCTCGAGTAACGCGTTTTGTTTTTGCAGTATAAATCATCCCAGATAATCACGAATATCGCATCAGATTTCTCCCCAGATATACCGTTACGAAGCAACTGGAATGTGCCAAAGATTGATATAAGACAAAAAATCGGAATCAGGTTCTTCGGTTGGGAGAAAAATGATCCAACATGACCTGGGATGTGGGCATGGAAAAATCTCACCCTCGGGGTCAGATATTTGGTCCGAAAACTCGGCAAGCCTCTTGTCCGGCCCAAATATCTGGCCCCTCGGGTGAGATTTTTCCATCCCACACCCCATGTCATGATGGATAATATTAGTCTCTCTCAATGTTATTAGTCCTGTATGATCAAATATCATGTCGTTTTGAATTGAGATCTTCATTTCGAGAAGAGTTAACTTATAGTTTTAAATAGGCAGACATGTTTTTTGCTTATTATGAGTGCATAAACTATACATGTCCACGGTCCAACTTGACACCATAAAACTACCATAAAGTACATTTTATAGACCAGAAAAGTAATTGAATCTTGCCAATGAGCCCATTAATTTTAAGCTCTTCTCATGGTCCAAAATGAGAAGTTTTAACACGTTTTTAAATTTTTGTCAGCCAAGCGAAAATCCAATGATCGTCTGTGACAAACATTCTCATTGCTTCGCTTTAGTCTGGGAGATGATAAGGTACCACTGCACCACCACCATTTTAGGGCAACATTGGAAATCTCCGTCCAAGACGGCCATCAAAATTGCCACTGGATGTGGAAAATTTTAAGATTTTTCACTAATATCTTCTAGATCAATTTTTTCTGTTTGGAGCTGGTTGAGAATTTTATTATTTTATATTTTTCATGTTAACTTATCATAGGAGCAATGAAATATGATATTCGTGGGGTGTAAGCCCCTTCAGATCCCTCAAAATATTGATTTTACATAATGCGGTATAAAATTTCACCAAAAAGTCACCATTGAGATTCTAGTCATATTTAAACCAGAAATGAGCAGAACTGTGCAACGTAAGTGAAGCATGCCATCACTTATGAATATTCCAACTCAATGGAATCAAAATAGTCACTTTGGCTCAAAATGGCGACCAAACTATGGAAAATGGTAGATTTTGCCTTACAAGAAGTGGTTGATGAATAGCGTCGACTTATATGTATTATATACATTGAATAATAGCACTGCTGGTGCATCTTGGTTAATAGTTACTGTTGTAACCACTGACATTACCAGAAATATTGGATTTTCCTATCACATACATGAAATCAAAATCGCCAAAATATTACTTTTCAGGTTTGGACCATTGTTTCAATTAAATTAAATTATCTTTGGTATCAAATGTGTTTATTGTTTTGGTCTGTCTTAAATGTGTTGCACTGACAAGATGGTTGGCAAAATGGCAACCAAAATTACCAAATTTGATGAAAAGTTAATTTTCACATATACCCAGAAAACTATTCTCTGCTGTTTCGAAAATGTAGCAAATTGTGACTCCCTTGGTTAATAAATATGCTACTTAATCAAATTACAACTAAATGTTATATTCTGGTTGTCCAGTACCTTATGATGCATGATAATTCATTTTAAAGGAAGCGGTATGGAATTTTGCCGAACAATTCTTTTGGGATTCTGGCCATGTTTTTGAACGAAATGGGCAGAACTTTGAAACGGAACTGAGTGGGACCATATTGTTTGTCTACTCTGGCCCATTAACATCAAAAAGACTGGCCCATTACCATCAAATTTGATCGACTTATCAACTATTGTCAGGAAAACTGTATCCTCCATTGTGCACATAAAACGCCATCTAGATGGAAAACTCTCTGACATTACTTCTCTATCGATTAACATATCCTTGAGTTATTGTGGAAAGTGATAGCAACCCTAATGTACACCTGTACAACCGACACATGACCATACAGTCACACCATATATACATAAAAACCACAGAAATAACCATGTGCCACTCGCTTTATACACATACGCCACAGTCATGATCACAACCACCCATTGTATACCAATTCACCTCACCGTGGAGATCGGTAGTGTAGATGCATATACACTTCAACAACCACGACCGTACAGTCATTCCATTTACATAAATACACATTACCCATGATAACCATACAACCACTTCCTATTTACCCATACACCCCACAAATTATAATACAGCCAACACATGTTTACATATACACCCACCCATGACAATATAGCCACGAAATTTGCACATATACACCCAACCATGTAGCAACTCTCGTTATACACACACACCACTTCAGTTACCATACAGTCACTCCATGTATACATATTCACCTCACACATGACCATACAACCATTTCTTGTATACCTATACATCTCACCATGGACACCCCATGCATGACCAAATGATCACTCCTTGTATAACTATTCACATCAGTCATGTTCATACAATAATTGCCTGTATATTAACCTCACGATACAGTCACTCCCTGGCTGCCATTTTGACACACACATTGTATTAAGTTGATAAATCGTGATGCTACTTGGCGAGATAATAATATGGTCCTAGCTATAAGTTCCGTTTCAAAGTTTTGCACATTTCCGTTCAAAAACATGGCCAGAATCCCAAAAAGTTTTCGGCAAAATTCCATACTGCATTCTTTATAATAAAGTTTTCATGCCTATTAAGATACTGGGGAAACCAGAATATAACATTTAGTTGTCAGTTAATAACTTAACATGTTTAATAACCAAGTGAGTCACAATTTGCTACCTTTTCGGAACAGCAGAGAATAATGTCCGGGATATATATAAAAAAAATTACTTTTTACCAAATTTGGTTGCCATTTTGAAAGCCATCGTGAGTAGTTCTGTCTAAAACACATCAGTGTGACACATTTATGACAGATCAAAACAATAAACACCAATGATACCAAAGATAGTTCCATTTTACTTGAAAAAAATAGTCCGAACATGAGAAGTGAGATTTTGCCGATTTTGATGTCATGTTTGTGATAGACAAATCCCATTATTTCTCGTAATTTAAGTGGTTATAATAGTAATAATTAAGCAAGATGTATCAGCAATGTTAGTATTCAATGCATAGAGGGCATACTAGTATTTGCCTATTCTATTCATCAACCAATATCTAACATTTTCCATAGTATGGCCGCCATTTTGAGCCGAAGTGACTATTTTGGTTCTATGGAGTTGAATATTCATAAGTATATGCCTCACTCATATTGCACAGTTCTGATCATCTGGTTGGAATATGACTAGCATCCCAATGGTGATTTTTGGTGACATTTTATACAGCGTTCTGTAAAATCGAATACTTGATGGATCGGAAGTGAATTGTACTCAATTACTTCCTTATTATGTCCCGCAACTTTTAGACCCAGACAATATTGCGTCCGTTTTGCAGACCAGGCACCAAGTCAGTTTAATGCAAATTATAGTGAGATAATCTTGTCAAATGTATACAAATGTACATATTGTTGTCCAGCTAAGATATAATTCCACTATTATAGGGCAAAATTGGAAGTCCTCGTCCAAAATGACCACCAAAATGGCCGCTGGAAGTCGAAAATATTACGTTTTTTACTAATACCTTCTAGATCAATTTCTGCTGTTTGGAACTGGTCGAGAATTGTAACTTTATTTTGTATTTTTCATGTTAATTGATCAATGGAGCAAATAAAATATGGGTGAAGTTAAGCCATGTGGTGCAGGTGTACCTACATGTATCAGCTCCCGATTTCCTGTATATACGCACCTGCTTTACGTTATGATAGTATACAAGAGACTCGTTTCGAGCCTCTGTGGACGCGCGCGTGAGTATATATAACACAAGCTTCGTACATCTCACCGCTCAACTCCCAAAACGATGTTCATATCTAGACGCATAATAGTGCAATAATTATACTGATTTTGTGCAATAAAGTAAATTATATTTGCAACACATTTCCATTCATCTAAAATTGACGTTTGCCTTATTGTAGTGGAAATAAAAATGGCACATGATGTTCTGGTATGTTCCGGGACACAAAAACACAGTTATACAGATGTGTATATAACACACTTATACATGTAAATGCAATGCAGAACTGTCACCTGGGCAACAATAATGTCATCCGTCTGTATCTATGAATTCATTTTATCACAAAACATGTTTTCCCTTCAGATATCTTCTGGACGACATATGTCGTAAGTGGAAATTCCACTTCATCTGTCAAAGAGACGTGCATTTCTGAGTTGATTGCCACTATCAAGATAGGAACCGGAGCACGATCGGATGGGAACTGGAGCGCAATGAAGAGCGAAACGGCGCATACTATCCCTCGCTGATTGTATTCTTATCCTAATAAAATCTATAAATATATTCTAAATAATATACTTGTCACTTTCGAACATTTAGGGTAGGATCACGCAGCTGGAAAAAATACCAGGTAAATGTTCAAGCAATTCATCGCAGATGGTTATCTACATTGCATTGAACAATTTTGGGTAATACATTGAGGAATTATGTATCTTCAAAAGCTGTTTACAACGCTTATTAGAGCCACGAAATTCCACTATATAGCGATTACAAGATTGGTTCTTGCCATATATTTGTAAAGTAATTTCGGGAAAATGTCGGTTATATAGAATACATTAAGGAAATACATAGATTCCACTATGCATATATATAGTGGAATATATATATATATATATGCATTTTATAAGTCACTTGTGGTTCATATCATACTACATACAGGTATTATCACTCTAAGAAAAATTAAATAGCCTGCATTATTGTCAGCGCGTTAGCATACCTTCAAGTTGAGGCATCTAGAACATAATCGATGGTTGGGAGCCATCTAGAACATAATCGATGGTTGGGAGCCATCTAAAACATAATCGATGGTTGGGAGCCATCTAAAACATAATCGATGGTTGGGAGCCATCTAGAACATAATCGATGGTTGGGAGCCATCTAAAACATAATCGATGGTTGGGAGCCATCTAAAACATAATCGTTGGTTGGGAGCCATCTAGAACATAATCGATGGTTGGGAGCCATCTAGAACATAATCGATGGTTGGGAGTCATCTAGAACTTAGTCGATGGTGGTGAGCGCGTGAACGTACCCTCAAGTTGAGCCATCTAGAACATAGTCGATGGTGGGGTTGTTGTTGTTGTTGTTGTTGAAGTTGTTGTTGTTTTGGTGTTCATGTGAGGAAAAAGAACAGAAGATGCCATATAGAATATAGAGGATCTCAAACGAGTTATGTTGGAATATAAGATTTTATGAAACGAGTTTGATAAATTGGATTCATAACGAGTCTTATATCCCAACATTGAGTTGAAGATCTGTTATATCACATGAAAAACACTAGAGCTTTGTGCCTTTTTAACAAATCAAAATCCATAAAAGAAGCTGAAAAATGCATACATTTAAAACATTCGCTGAGACGCTTCACAACCGTATACGACAGTATTGCGCTCTGTGGCTGGCGACGGCAAATATAGTCCCACAATTTGCCTCTTTGTTTTTGTGTCTATTCAGTTAGTGCAACGAAGTTGGACAAGAGTTTAACTTTAACGAACCAAGCAACATTTTGCATTGCCTGGTGGTGGTGACATGCGAGGCTTTTCGAAATAGTATTAATCCGCCTGAATCAATGTAAAGACGCACGGTCATTTTGTTTGCGCGATGTCAAGTGATATGTAAATAATTTGCACGCGCCGCCCGGGAAGCACGCGCATATACAGAATGAGTGAGAGATAATGGAGGTCAGTGGACAATTTCTGGATTACGAGGTGGAATTTCTTTGTTTTTTAATTTTTAATTATTTTTGAGACCCAACACTCCTGATATGCAGCAGGTGTTCTCCTGTGTGATCTCAGACATTCACCCACCCCACATCTGTCCCACCCGCCTCACTCCAGCGCATATGTTTTCATTGGGATGAAATATATGTGGCTGTGATATTCTTCACTGTTATGTATTAGTCCGGCCGCCAGGTCACGGATGCGTGTTTTGGCGTATAAAGTTTTTTTCTCTGCGGATTTTGTAAATTCAGGTATCCGACAACAAGATTTTATCGGCTGGCCATCTGTCAGCCTTGAGTAATTTTTTTTATAGCGCCCTAAAAAGTATACCCCCCCCCCCCAATTTTTTTCACAGACGTAAAACCAGTTACTTGGAATTTGTTGCAAACTCACATGACTAATCTAGTAAAATATATATATTTTCATGAAGCTAAGGTATAATGACACTATTTTGGCCCAAAATTGAAACTCACCATCCAAGATGGCCACCAAAATGGCCACCGGAAGTTGAAAATATATCATTTTTTCACAATTATCTTCTAGATCAGTTCATGATGTTTGGAACTGGTTGAGTAATATGACTTTATTTTGTATTTGTTATATTAACTGATCATTGGAGCAATTATATATGCCATTATTGGGGTCCTATCCGCTTGTGATCCCTCAAAAATTCGATTTTACAGAAAGCGGTATTAAATTTCACAAAAAATCACAACTGGGATTCTAGTCATATTTCAACAAGACATGAACAGAAAGTTGCAATTATGTGAGGCATACCATTACCTATGAATATTCCAACTCACTGGAACCAAAATTCTTACTTTGGCTCAAAATGGCCGCCAAAATATGGAAAATGGTAAATATTGCCCTAGGGTGTCCCGCAATCGCTTACAAGTTGTGGTTGATGTACAAAATTGGCTATTCTGCCTTCTATACATTGAATACTAACATGTCTGCTGCACCATGGTTAATTGTTACTGTTATCGCCACTGACATCACCAAAAATATTGGACTTTTCTCTCAAAAACTTGACATAAATATCGGCAAAAATTAACTTTTCAGGTTTGGATCATTTTTTCTAGTAATATGTAACTATCTTTAGATTGAAAGGTGTTTATTGTATTGGTCTATCTTAAATGTGTCACACTACGGTGTTTATAGACCAAATTGCTCAAAATGGCTTCCAAAATGGCAATCAAATTGGTAAAAGTTACTTTTTAACATATATCATTATAACATTATATATATAACATTATTCTCTTCGTTATCCGAAAATGTAGCAAATTGTGACTCACTTTGTTATTATACGTGTTAGGTAATTAACTGACAACTAAATGTTCTATTATGGTTGTCCCAGTTCCGAATGGGGCATGACAAATTCATTTTAAAGTATGGAAATTTGCGGAGAACCTCTTTTGTGATTCTGACCATATTATTGAAAGGAAATGGGCAGAACGTTGAGACGGAACTGAGATGAACCATAATATGTGGCTCTTCTGGTCCATTGTGATAAACCAATATAAACTGGATACAGGATGGTTGCCAAGATGGTAGCCAGGGAGTTACTCCATGTGAGGTGAATAGGTATACATGGAGTTAATGTATGTCATGAATGATGTGAATATTTATACAATGAGTGACTATATGGTTATGAGTGTGTTGTCCATAGTGAGATGTATGGGTATACAGGGAGAGGTCATGGTCATGTGTGGGGTGAATCGGTATGAATGGTGTGACTGTATGGTGTATGGTTGTGTGTATCATGTACGGGTGCACCTTGTGTGCCTGTATGTACATTGGTGTGGTGTATGGATGTAGCTACATGGTCATCTATGTATTGATTATATATATATGGAGTGACTGTATGGTCATGGTGGGATGTACATGTGTTTCTGTATGCTCACGAATGGGGTGTGTGGATAAATAGTGAGTGATTTTATGGTCAGGGGTAATGTGTATGGCATACATATTCACCTCACCATTGGCCATATCACTCACTGTATCCTTATTTGTCACACCATAGCCGAATAGCCACAAAAGATATACTAATACACACCAGCCATGTCAGTATAGTCACTCCATGTGAGCATATGCACATCATCCGTGGCCATATATCCACTCGCTATATACACATACACCTCGCCCATGACCATATAGCAACACGATTGTATATCCGCATAACCTACACATGACCATACCGCCACGAGTTGCCAAGCAGGAACACCAGGTATACTCACACACCTGACAATTTAGTCACTTCCTGCATATATATTCATTACATTGATGATCATACATTCACTCCTTGTATACCTACTCATCACACCATTGACCATACAGTCACTACATGTATACATATTCCACACACAGTCATATAACCACTCGATATATACATATGAAGCTCACCCTAGACCATAGAGTCACTCCAGGTATACATATGCACCTCACCACTAGCCATTCAGTCCTTCCATATATACAAAATCCCGCACACACGACCACTCATACCATCCATACTTGCATATACACCTCACACATGACAATTCAGCAATGCACTGTATAATCATACACGCCATCCATGATCATACAGCTAATCCCTACACACCCACCAATGATAATACATCCACGATATATATACATATACATCCCATCCATTACTACAAGGACAGTTCCTATATACCCACACGATAATGTCCACCCAGCTTACTCCAGGTATGCATATAGACTTCAATCATGACAGTACAGTCATTCCATGTATACCACACATTACCCGTAACCATAAAATCACTCACTATTTATTCACACACCCCATCCATGATCATACAGAAAACACATGTACATCCCACCCATGACCTTACAGTCACTCCATATATACATAATCAATACATAGATGACCATGTAGCTATATCCATACACCACACCAATGTCCATACAGGCACATCGGATGCACCCGTACGGGATAGACACAACCATACACCATACAGTGACTGCATGCATACCGATACACCACACACCTGACCATGACCTCTCCCTGTATACCTATAAATATCACTATGGACAACACAAGCATAACCATATAGTCACTCATTGTATACATATTCACATCATTCATGACATACACTAACTCCATGTATACCTATTCACCTCACCTCTGATCATAGAGTAACTCCATGTCTACCATCTTGGCATCAATCCTGTATCCAGTTGATATTGGTTTATCATAATTGACCAGAAGAGCCATATATTATGTTTCATCTCAGTTCCGTCTCAAAGTTCTGCCCATTTTCTTTCAATAATATGGTCAGAATCACAAAAGAGGTTCTCCGCAAATTTCCATACTTTAAAATGAATTTGTCATGCCCCATACGGAACTGGGACAACCATAATAGAACATTTAGTTGTCAGTTAATTACCTATCACGTATAATAACCAAGTGAGTCACAATTTGCTACATTTTCGGATAACGCAGATAATAATGTTATATATATAATATTATAATGATATATGTAAAAAAATAAATTTTACCAATTTGGTTGCCATTTTGGAAGCCATCTTGAGCAATTTGGTCTATAAACACCATAGTGTGACACATTCAAGATAAACCAATACAATAAACACCTTTTAATCCAAAGATAGTTACATATTACAAGACAAAATGGTCCAAACCTGAAAAGTTAATTTTTGCCGATATTTATGTCAAGTTTTTGAGAGAAAAGTCCAATATGTTTGGTGATGTCAGTGGTGGCAACAGTAACAATTAACCATGGTGCACCAGACATGTTAGTATTCAATGTATAGAAGGCATAATAGCGAATTTTGTACATCAACCACAACTTGTAAGCGATTGCAGGGCACCCTAGAGTAATATTTATCATTTTCCATATTTTGGCGGCCATTTTGGCAGCCATTTTGAGCCAAAGTAAGAATTTTGGTTCCAGTGAGTTGGAATATTCATAAGTAATAGTATGCCTCACTTAATTGCAACCTTCTGTTCATTTCTTGTTGAAAAATGACTAGAATCCTAGTTGTGATTTTTTTTTAAATTTTATACCGCGTTCTATAAAATCGAATTTTTGAGGGATCACAAGCTGATAGGACCCCAATAATTGCATGTTTAATTGCTCCAATGATCATTTAATATACAAAATACAAAATAAAGTCATATTACTCAACCAGTTCCAAACAGCATGAACTGATCTAGAAGATATTTGAGAAAAAATGCCATATTTTCAACTTCCGGCGGCCAATTTGGTGGCCATCTTGGATGGTGAGTTTCAATTTTGGCCCAAAATAGTGTCATTATACCTTAGCTTCATAAAAATATATACATTTTACTAGATTAGTCGTGTGAATTTGCAACAAATTCCAAGTAACTGGTTTTACGTCTGGGGAAATCGGGGGGGGGGTATACTTTTTAGGGCGCTATAAAATAAATTGCTCAAGGCTGACAGATGGCCAGCCGATAAAATCTTGTTGTCGGATACCTGAATTTACAAAATCCGCTGAGAACAAAACTTTATACGCGAAAACAAGCATTCGTGAATTCCGGGTGTTTGGCGACCGGACTATATATAGGGTATGATGTTATACATGTATCGTGCAATGAAACACAATTACTCAGCATTATATGACACAAATGAAGCTTCTTATCGATACAAAATCCATACACGAGGTTAATTATTTTTGTATCCCGAATTTTGGGACCCACCCACCCTTCTATGTAAATTTTATCTATCCTATTTTTGACACCCACCCTATCCATCTTCAAATTCGGTCCATTTAAACGTCCGCATCCTATTCCGACCTGGAAATGAGAATTTGTTCACGCTCACTGAATTAAGCACATTTGAAGCAATGAACACTCATACTGAGTCGGTACCTCCATAAATTTGATATTGTTGCCAATTTGTCCATGGTGTTGTAGTGGCCAATTATTCTCAGTTTAAAATAAATGTTGCTATATATATCAGCTACATGTAACCGACACAGAGTGTGATTTTAAGTTGTTTATTTTATTGTTAGGCTATGATATACCCTTGTCAGCTTCCAGTATTGGAGGATCCTGAAAAGTCATGTGCTACTGACTGTTTTCTTTTGTCTCATAAGAAACTATATTTGACTGCACACTGTTACCACTATTGCGAATGGGTCTTCAACGCATTTCCATCTCTGCTGACAAATTGTATCTATCTTGCGGAAAATATCCTGAATGGGACAGACTCAATTGTGTTATAATACATTACCCAGTCTAACATGCCATCCTCTAACGATTCAAGGTACCTCATTTTGCAAGAATATATGCATCTCTTAAATATAATGATAAGTATACTTATAATGTTTTCTTCTATTTGTCTGTTTTGCGAACTCACTGTATGAATGTCCTGATTCCCGTCCCCATACATATGACAGTTGAGAAGATGTAATTGTTCAAGTGACTTAATTAGGCCACCACATGTCGAGGCTGTGAAATATGAACACCAAAAACTCCTTACAGAACGAATTATATGGAGATGATTTTATACCATTTTTGTTGAAATTGGCGACTAAAACATTCTCATCAATGTGACATGTATAGCGGTGGAAATTATTGCCAATTATATTTGTAGGATAGGATAGGATAGGATAATTTATTTACAATGCACACATGAATAATACAATGACAGTAACACATAATAAGACAATGTTGTATATTGTTGGGGGTTAGCCTAGCCCTATCGGGATGTCTTCCTGCTACCCCCTAAAACAAGTATCACTATAAATAATAGAATAGATGGCTTGTATTTCATATCCACGCACACGTACAGACTATAATCATATATCAAATTATCAAGAACCTAGTATGTAGGGCATGTCACAAACAAGTATTGGTGTGGTTGTGAGACAATCCAGACGAGTTATAAGATCGAAAATATATTATCTCTCCATGCTATTGTTTTGAACTGTTCATATTTTCAGCTTTGGTGCTCATCACTTTCACATTAATGACTTGAAAGGTGCCCCTTTTCCCATATCTAAACCACATCCATTAGATTCCTGGTACCACGGAGATGATTACGTATATGTGTGGTGGTAATCGGCAACTAAATAAATTCTTATCATATTTAGTGCCTCCCCCATCTCTCACCCAAGCGACCCCTTTAAATCGCACGATTAAATTCCACGTATCATGGGGAAGAATGTTTATCCATTTGGAGGAAATGAGCGTTTAATATTATGTTGGTGCCCTCTGTGCACTCCTGGTCCGAACAACACCATATCATTGAGATTATGTTGTATCAGTTTGGGGAAATCCCCATTTTTTGCACCTGACACAAACAGCAACTTTTTTTGAAAAATTAAACCCACACCATTTTCTTGCTCGTAATACGTTATACGTGTTAGTCCCTTTGGTGCCATGTAGATGTTCCACATGAATGTATATGTGACACAGACAGACCCGATATTCGCAAATGTAGGCACCAACCTTGACGTCTTCAACGGGTCCTCACAATTTGATTCCTCGTATCATTGGAGAATAATGTGTATACATTTGGTGGAAATTTGCGCTAAACATATTTCTATAGATGTTGTCCCTCCCCGCCCTATCCTTGACTCAAGTGGCGCCACTGTGACATCTCTACTCATTATGAAGACGAATATATATATATATATATATATATAATCAGCCGATGAGCCCGACGTTGTCCGGGCTATTCAAAAACCAAATTTCAAGTCGATAGCTCCACCCGTTTCCGAGATCTGGTCTGCGGATGCGCGAAGCTGGCGTCGCACGGGCTCGGCGACCCGATAAAATTCGTATCCGGGGCAAGATACATTCACATACCAAATTTCAAGTCGATAGCTCCACCCTTTTCCGAGATCGGGTCTGCGCATGCGCAAAGCTTGCGTGGCACGGGCTCGGCGACCCGATAAAATTCGTATCCGGGGCAAGATACATTCACATAGCAAATTTAAAGTCGATAGCTCCACCCGTTTCCGATATCTCGTCTGCGCATGCGCGAAGCTGGCGCCGAACGGGCTCGCCAATACGTCAACGACGACCGCCTGGTCAAACTACACACACGTACCAAGTTTCGTCCCGATCGGTCGAGAATCGTAGATTTGTATAAATGACAGACAAACATACATACAGACAGACAGACAGACAGAGGTCTTCAAAATATATATGAGACTAGCCGATGAGCCCGACGTTGTCCGGGCTATTCAAAAACCAAATTTCAAGTCGATAGCTATTCAAAAACCTAATTTCAAGTCGATAGCTCCACCCGTTTCCGAGATCTGGTCTGCGCATGCGCGAAACTGGCGTCGCACGGGCTCGGCGACCCGATAAAATTCGCATCCGGGGCAAGATACATTCACATAGCAAATTTGAAGTCGATAGCTCCACCCGTTTTCGAGATCTCGTCTGCGCATGCGCTGCACGGGCGCCGCACGGGCTCGCCAATACGACAACGTTCACCGCCTGGTCAAACTACACACACGTACCAAGTTTCGTCCCGATCGGTCGAGAATCGTAGATTTGTATCAATGACAGACAGACAAACAAACAAACATACATACAGACAGAGGTCTTCAAAATATATATGAGACTAGCCGATGAGCCCGACGTTGTCCGGGCTATTCAAAAACCAAATTTCAAGTCGATAGCTCTACCCAGCCCGAAATTTCAAGTCGAAAGCTCTACCCGTTTCCGAGATCTGGTCTGCGCATGCGCGAAGCTGGCGTCGCACGGGCTCGGCGACCCGATAAAATTCGTATCCGGGGCAAGATACATTCACATACCAAATTTCAAGTCGATAGCTCCACCCGTTTCCGAGATCTCGTCTGCGCATGCGCGAAGTTGGTGTCGCACGGGCTCGGCGACCCGATAAAATTCGTATCCGGGGCAAGATACATTCACATAGCAAATTTCAAGTCGATAGCTCCACCCGTTTCCGATATCTCGTCTGCGCATGCGCGAAGCGGGCGCCGCACGGGCTCGCCAATACGACAACGACCCGATAAAATTCGTATCCGGGGCAAGATACATTCACATAGCAAATTTCAAATCGATAGCTCCACCCGTTTCCGAGATCTCGTCTGCGCATGCGCGAAGCTGGTGTCGCACGGGCTCGGCGACCCGATAAAATTCGTATCCGGGGCAAGATACATTCACATAGCAAATTTCAAGTCGATAGCTCCACCCGTTTCCGAGATCTCTTCTGCGCATGCGCGAAGCGGGCGCCGCACGGGCTCGCCAATACGACAACGTTCACCGCCTGGTCAAACTACACACACGTACCAAGTTTCGTCCCGATCGGTCGAGAATCGTAGATTTGTATAAATGACAGACAGACAGACAGACAGACAAACAGACAGAGGTCTTCAAAATATATATGAGATTGGTGGAAATCGGCGACAAATAAATGCGTATCAAATATAGTGCCCCCATCTCGCAAACAAATGTTATAATATATATGTATAATGTAGGTGGAGAAGAATTTGTATCCATCTGGTGGAAATCGGCACTGAAAACAGTTTTATCAATTTTTGGCGTGTCCCTCCACTTCATTGCACCCTGACTCAAATGGCACCACTTTTGCCATCTTTAAATCACAATTTGAATACCACATTTGACATACTTAAATCACACGCCACTCATGAAGCTTTAAGACACACTGTTACGCTCCTGATGTCATGAAGATGATAATGTATAAGTTGGTGATAATCGGCGACCAAATACATTCTCATCAAATTAAGTGCCCCCTCCATCTTTCATCCAAACGGCACAAACTTGGCGTTTTCACATCACACGATTATATTTCTCGTATCATGGAGAAGAATGTGTATCAATTTGGTGGAATTCGGCGCTAAAAAGTTTGAAAAAATTTGGTGCCCCTCTCCCCTTCCGTGCACCCCTGACACAAAAGGCGCCACTTTTCCATTTTTACATCACACGATTATATTTCTCGAATCGTGGAGAAGAATGTGCATCAATTTGGTCGAAATCGGCCTTAAAAAGTTTTATCAATTTTGATGCCCCTCTCCCCTTCCGTGCACCCCTGACTCAAATGGCGCCAAATTTGCCATATTTAAATCACACGATTAGAATTCTCGTATCATGGAAAAGAATGGGTATCGGTTTTATGGAAATCGGCGTTAAAAAGTTTATCAATTTTGGTGCCCCTCTTCCTTCCGTGCACCCTTGGCTCAAATGGCGCCACGTTTGCCATCTTGAAATCACACGATTAGATTCCCCGTTTAATGGAGAAGAATGTGTATCAATTTTGTGGAAATCGGCGCTAAACAGGTTTATCAATTATTGTGCCCCTCTCCCCTTCCGTGCATCCTGACTCAATGGCGCCACTTTTGACATCTATTAACACACCATTAGATTCATCATATCATGGAGATGATTGTGTATAAGTTTGGTGGAAATCGGCGACAATTTTTATTTACAACAACAGCGTCACTTTAGAAAATTCTAACCCGCACCATTATCTTTCTCGTAAAAAGGTACCTCAAATAGACCCCTCTGTTGTTATCTAGGTGATCCCATGTGAATTTCTATAGAACACAGACAGACAGACATTCGCATATATATACATATATATATTTGCGAATGTCTGTCTGTCTGTGTCCTATAGGAATTCACAGGGGACCATCCAGATGATACCAAAGGGGTCTACTAGGGGTAACTTTTTACGAAAAAGATAATGGTGTGGGTTAGAATTTTCTAAAGTGACGCAGTTGTTGTCAGGGGCAGAACAGGGGAGGGGCAGAAATGTTTTTTGTCGCCGATTGCCACGAAACTTACATATAATCATCCCCATGATATGAAGAATCTAATGGTGTGGTTTAAATATATCAAAAGTGGCGTCGTTCGAGTCAGGGATACACGGAAGGGGAGAGGGGCACCACAATTGATAAAACTAATTTTAGCGCCGAAATCCACCAAATTGATATATATATATTCTTATTCATGATACAAGGAATCTAATTGTGCGATTTAACAACGCCAAATTGTTGTCGTTTGGATGAGAGATTTGGGGGTGGGCACTACATTTGATAATAATTCGAGCCAGGAGTGCACTCAGAGGGAGAGGTGCACTAAAATTGATACACAATATATTTAGTGCCAATTTCCACCAAATTGTTACACATTCTTATCCATGATACGAGGAATATAATCGTGTGATTTAAAGACGCCATATTGGTGCTGTTTTGGGTGAGAGATGGGGAGGGGAGGGGAGGGGTGGTCACCAAATTTGATAAAAAAAATGTTTAGTCCCGATTAGCACCAATCATATAAATAATCATCTCCATGATATCAGGAGTGTAATTATGTGGTTTAAGGATGTCACAAGGTGTGCCATTCGAGTCAGTGGTGAAAAGAGGTGAGAGGGACACAACAAAATGATAACAATATGTTTAGCGCCGATTTCCACCAGATTGATACACATTCTTCTCCGCGATACGAGGAATCATATCGTGTGGTTTAGATACACCAAATCGGTGCCCTCTGTGTGAGATATTTGGGGACCTTAAATTTGATACGAATATGTATAATCGCCAATTTTAACAAATTTATATGCAATCGAGATGGCACCAAGGCGTTCTAAGAGGGGTAACTTTTTATGAGGAAGATAATGGTGAGGGTTAAAAAAATTTAAAGTGACGCTGTTGTTGGTGTAAACAGTATTTATTCCATATTATTCGTATATTACAAAACACAACACAAAGATTAACAGTGATGATATGAAGGGGATTCGACAACAAGCTTTAAGCTTTTGGGAGTCGTTTCCGATTGGCTAATGACAAGGTCCATCCTGTGAGAGTGATTTTTTAACATTTCAGATTGTTTCAAGTAGATAGGGGCTTCATGTTTTGAATTGTTGACGTTTCATCGCGTGTATTATATTCTACTCACAGGATGGGCCGTTTCGATAGGTGTTTCAAGATAAGGTAGTTTCATATGGAATGATTTGGGTTATGTGGGAGTATGTTGGAAGGGTATGGCGGTTGTCAGATGACTATAAAATAGTATTATATGGAATTATTTTGTTTATGTGAGAATAGTTTAAGGGGTTAACATGGATGTCGGGTATGATAAGGAAAGTGTTAGGTGGGATGATGAAATATCTTGTTGGCAGTACAGGGGATTTTGAGGAGTGTGGATAATCTACGCTGTTGTTGTCAGGAGAAGAAAAGGGGGAGGTCAAAATTAAAAAAATATGGTGATATAGTTTTGTCGCCGATTTCCACCAAACGCATACATAATCACCTCCGCGATTTTTAGCGCGGATTTCCACCAAATTGATATATTATTCTTCAATATATATAATTGTGATACGAGGAATATAATCGTGTGATTTAAAGACGCCAAATTTCTGCCGTTTGGATGAGAGATGGGGGGGGGGGGGGTCATAACTATTCTAAGAACTCGTTTAGTTGCTGATTACCACTAAACCTATATATAATCATCTCCAGTATATCATGCATCCATGAGTCTAATGGACGTGGTTTAAATATGTCAAAAGTGGCGCCGTTAAAGTCATGCATGAGGATGGCAGTTGCACCAAAGCTTATACAAATATATTTAGCACTAATTTCCACCAAATTCATACACGTTCTTCTCTAAAGATACGATGAATTAAATCACATTTGGTGTCGTTTGGGTCACGGATGGCGAGAGGATATGCACTATCATTGATAAGATTGCTATTCGCCGATATCCACCGATAAGTTATATATAGTCACCCAGGCCATCCCCATATCATTTTAAGGAGTTTTCACAATCTCGACAAATGGTGACCCAATTAAGTCACTTGAACAATTATTTCTTCTCAACTGTCATATTTATATGTGGATGTCAATCAGGGCATTCACTTAATGAGCTAGCAAAAAGAAATACATAGAAGAAGCATTAAAAGTATATTTATCATTCTATTTAAGAGATACATATATTCTTGCAAACTGAGAGACCCCGAACCGTCAGAGGATTGCATATATATTAGTATTCCCAATTCTCTCATAATCAAAAACACACTCGTTGCACCGTTATTCGAAACATGAAAACTGCATACCAGTGGGCACATGGAACATTTACATTGAGTACATTTTTACAATCTACCTGGTCTGCGACGACGGTCAGGAAAAATCTCCTTTTTAATAGGAGGAAACCTGTTTTCCGAAACCCAATCAAAGCCGCAGCTCAAATGTTCGGAAATTCACGCTTACAGGATTAGAAGGTTCATTTAGGCTCATACAGGGCGTGTTTGTCATGTGTGATAATTGTTTTATTAAAATATTTCCAGTGTCATGGTTGAGGCGAACGTCATGTACGTCAGTTTACGTCAACGAGATGTGTATGGAACGTACGTTCCATACGGATTTGTAAATATGGAACAGCAATAACACTGTACTTCTAGGAACAAGCGTGTAATAAAAAGCCAAATTGATCACTTGACTTTCAACAGTAAAACTCTTTTAATCTGAGAACCGATCAATGATGAAGATTTTGGTATTGAATTAGATGTACATGTGGTCATCAAAATCCGAGGCCACAATTCAGAGTAGCGACAATCAACAACTCGTTAGCAGGCATATGCCTATTTTGTGATAAACATTGATTTTTGAAAATAAACAATGAATGTTCTAAGTCATCGGAATATGAGACATAACTCTATCTTGCTGGACAGTATTATGCTGAAAATACTCAGCACACAAGGAGCAGACGCAGGTTTTTCATAAATCCAGGCAAAACGTGCAAGACATTTTAAATTTTAATAGAGAATTTCTCTGCATCTATCCTGGATCTATCCGCCAAAAATATTAAATGTTACATATCATCTAATTCATTCTAATTCTATCACAGCCACAAATATTTCAGCCCAATGAAAACATGTGGTGTGGTGAGGCGGTGGGACAGGTGTGGGCCTTGGGGAGGGGGTTGTATGTCTGAGGTCGCGCAGGAAAACACTTGCTGCTGACACCGTTGAGATGAAAATACATACTTTATTATACAAGTTCACTAAATATTCCAAGCCTGATTAAACATATAATAAAGTGTACTAAATATATACACCATGTACTGATGAGCTATATGTGTGTCATTTTTGGATTTAATACAAAATATTGAAGAAGAAAAACTTTGGGTCCCAAAAATATTAAAAACAAAGAAATTAAACCTCGTATCCATGGAATTTTCTAATGACCCCGCCCCTCTGCTAGGCCGAGACAAAATCAAAATGCGTGGTACAGAAACGTGCAAATGGTGGTTATAGTGCATCATTCAATTATGAGGAAAACACAACCAATGTATATATTCTCACACTTCGAGCTCGATTAGGGCGTCTTCTGATCCTGTTCTCCTCTTCTGCTGTTTTTCGCTCACATGAACACCAAAACAACAACAACAAACCCGCCGCCATCGACTATGTTCTAGATGGCTCAACTTGAAAGCTGGCAATAATGCACGCTATTTTTCTTAAAGGGATAATACTTAAATATGGTAGGATATGAACCACAAGTGACTTGTAAAATACATATGACTCGCCATGTACTGTATATGAGTAGTGGAATCTATGTATTTCCTAAATTTATTCTATATAACCGAGATTTTCCATAAATTATTATACAAATATATGATAAGAACCAATTGTGTAATCGCTAGTGGAATTTCATGGCTCTAATAAGCGTTGTAAAAAGCGTTTGAAGATACATAATATATTCTGTAAACAATTAGATAACCATCTATGATGAAATGCTTGACACTTTACCTGTTGTTGTGTAATAATTCAAGGGTTGCTATGAAAGCCGCTAGAATGAGGGTAAGTCCTAAACCACTGGTATGCATACAGGTGATGCCATTTCCTGGATGCTTATCACAATGACTCTACAGGTATGTCAACCAAATATAAAGAAAAGAATCGGGGGCATGGCGGCGGAATACTCAATTTGAAATTATGCTCGCATTTTAGGTAGCGCATGGTGAAATGATAGCAATGGTGAAGTATGTTGCACATGGCCAATCTCCTGTATAATTTGAGAACTCCGTATATATATATATATATCTGTGTGTGTATATATATGTATGTGGGTACTTCATGGAATCGAAAACGCGTGTACAGATTGAGTTCAAACTTCCTATGTAAGTGTAAAATCCTACCGACACCGCCGTGGTCGCGTTTTGGAGAAGCTCAGAGCACCCGTTCTCCAATCTCAGTCACAAAAAACGGCACTGCGGTTGTTAAGACATCAACGATATTTATATTGACCTTATACGGAGGTGTTAACAATCAGCGCTCTTTATTGCAATGGACGTGGCTAAACGACTGACCCCATGCGTCCGAAATACGGATGCGGACGAAATGCAATTATCTCGACTTTCACGACGGGATTAATTGACTGTCCGCTCTGAAGTTTAGGACGGGGAGGACGGGTACCATGAATTAATTCATTGAAAAACAAAGAATGCGCAGACGAGATCTCGGAAACGGGTGGAGCTATCGACTTGAAATTTGGTATGTGAATGTATCTTGCTCCAGGTACGAATTTTATCGGGTCGCCGAGCCCGTGTGACACAAGCTTCGCGCATGCGCAGACCAGATCTCAGAAACGGGTGGAGCTATCGACTTGAAATTTGGTTAAATTAAAAAAATGTCATGTTTCTGAAACAAAGCCATGAGACGAATGCCGCCAGTGGCGGGCTAACCTGCTAGTCTACTATATATTTTGAGAACTCCGTATATATGTGTGTGTGTATATACTTTATAGAATCGAAAACGGCTGGTCGGATCTAGCTTAAATTTCGTATATAAGGGTAACAACCCACGGGAATGGTCGGCGTCGCATTTTGGACAAGCTCTGAGTACTCATTATCCACTACCAATCATCGAAATCACCGCAAACGGCACTTCGGGGGTTAAGGCATCAATGATCTTTATATTGACCATATTTGGAGTTGTTAACCGACTAACGCTCTTTATTGCCATCGACGTTGCTAAACGGTTAACCATACGTACGAAACAACGGACGCGAAACGCGAAATGCATTTATCTCGATTAAAAGGGCAGAATTAACGTGTTGTGTGATTATTATGTCTGTCGTTCCTAGGAACGGGAGAAATTTTCAATCATACCTCTTTTAGGGACGGGTACTGCGTGTTGTGTGAAGAAAAAAATGCGTGTTGTGTGATTCTTATGTCGTTCCTAGGAACGGGGGAAATTTCATCGGGTCAGTTTTTCCACCCGATGTACCTTAAATCATACCTCTTTTAGGGACGGGTACTGCGTGTTGTGTGATTCTTATGTCTTCTTCACCTTAATCGGGTAAAATAAGGTCTAATCGGGTAAAATATTGAAAATCCAAAAATAAAGTAATTCAAAAATCCAGTAAATTAAAAATGCACAATTAACTCATGTTATAAACAAAAAATTAATATTAACTCATTGAAAAAATAAATTTAAATTAAAAAATTAATTAAAAAAATTAAAAATTGTCATGTTTCTGACGAACGCCGCCAGTGGCGGGCTAACCTGCTAGTCTCATATATATTATGAGACTTCCGTATATGTGTGTGTATATTTGTCCTCTATAGACTCGAAAACGGTCGGACCGATTGGGCTCAAACTTCCCATCTAAGGGTAAAATCCCACGGGAATGGTCGTCGCGGCGTTTTGGAGAAGCTCAGAGCACCCGTTCTCCACTCTCAGTCACAAAAAAAACGGCACTTCGGGGTTAATAGTGTTGATAGTTAAAGAGCGTTCGTATCCGCAGTGTAGTTGATAAAGATCTTCCATATTTGGGTTTGTTTACCGGTTAACGCTCTTTATTCCCTTCGGCTTTCGCATACGGCGTTTGTTTACGTTATCTGAAACTCACTTCCCAGGAACGGGGACATTTTCATCGGATTAGACCCCCACGGCATCCCCACGGCAATTTTAATTCACATTCCCAACACCTAGCAGGGACAAATATACATTAGCCAGCATCAAGGCGAGTCTTGTGACATATTAATTCAAATGCTTTCGATCAAACAATATTCTCTGTCGCACTCATATTTCGTCATCTCTGTCGCACTCATATTTCGTCATCTCGACCAAAATTACGTCGCGTTGGTGTTGGGGGTACACGGCGGGATTAATTTAAATATGTCATGTTGGTAACAATATCTAGCCGAGAATTCCTCAGACCTACAGACGAATGCGACCAGCAAATTTAAAAATTGGTCACTTGACCTCCCCATGAATATCTTCTGGGAAATTCCAGGGAATGCCGATTGAGCTCAAACTTGCTCCCTACGGGAAGTGTCATATATATGGGTGTGTCCTTTATAGACTCGAACCGATTGAGTTCAAACTTGCTACCTACGGGAAGTGTCATGGACGGGTTAGATTGTGACCCCGACCTGACCTTGACCTTGAAAATGATCAATTCAAGGTCAAATCGGTTCAAATTGAAAAACAAATAATATTAAATTAAAAAATTAAAAAGGCACAATTAACTCATTGAAAAACATAAAACAGCCAGTAAATTCAAAAGGTACACAATTAACACATTGAAAACCCAAAAAAATCGGGTAAAATTGAAAAACAAAAAATTCAATTAAAAAATTAAAAATGCACAATTTACTCATTGAAAAACAAAAAATTCAATTAAATAATTAATTAAAAATATTAATTAAAACAATTAATTAAAAATATTAAAAATTGCAAGTGGCGGGCTAACCTGCTAGTATTGTATAAAGATAAAGTTATAAAACACTGCAATAATACTGTCAACACAACTAACAAATGGATATTAAATGGACAGCAACCAGATGCGTATAATAATATTCAAGGGTGGTAGAAACTCCATGGTTAGTGGGGGTAAGTCTTAAACCAATACCCACACGTAAGCAATGTATAGTATTGGGTATAGTTGAGTACACATAATTATGATAATAATTTATAAGTCAAACATATATAATTGAACATAATAAATGGCATATAGTAGTTAAACAACAGGTACAGATAAATAGTTCATTGTTAAATAATATCATAAAAACAAATAATTCTGATCTGTGAATGTCGCTAGGCAGTGTGAGAGCGCACAGTGAACTATTTTTTTTAGAAAGAATCACTACGACCAAGCCGAAACATGTCACAATTGGAAAGTCGGGTATGCCAGAAAATAAAAGTAGGCAACGCTGGTCCTCAGAAGCGCACATGGGTTGTATAATATACAAAAAAAGTCTATTATTATAAGACGGTTTCCAACTGCGTGAACATATTCTAAATATTCGAAAATGACAAGTATATTATGTTGAGTATATTTATTGGTTAAGAATACGATCAGCGAGGGATATTATGCGCCGTTTCGCTCTTCATGGCGCTCCAGTTCCTATCCGATCGTGCTCGGGTTCTAACTTTCAGGCGTGGACATCACCTCAGGAATGCCCGTCTTTGACAGATGAAGTGGAATGACCAGCTAAGACATATGTCGTCCAGAAGATATCTGAAGGGAAAATACATTTTCATCTGTAATCAAAGGTGATCATGGAAATATCCAGATGACATATTTTGTGTCCATGCAAGACAATTGTTCAATGCATTTTCACGTAACTATGTTATATATATTGAATAATTGTGTACATGTATATACCGGGACATAGCAGAACGCCATGTACAATTTGTATTTCCACTACAACAAGGCACATATTCATTGTAGAAGAATGGAAATGTGTTGCATATATAATGTACTTTATTGCAATATATTTGATATGAACTTTATTGAGGAACTGAGCGGCGAGATATATGAAGCTTGTGATTTAAACTCACGCGCGTATTTCGATCATGTATTACCACAGGCACTTGCAACGAGTTTCTTGTATATACTACCATAACGAAAAGCAGGTTTGTTTTTACGAATGCGCCTTAGGGCCATCCAACACACCACCGCACCCCAAATATACAAATACACAACTCGTTATAACGACTTCCAACAACTCGTTATAACGACTTATACAACTCGTTATAACGACTTGCAAGTTGGAAAGCGTTATAACGACTTGTTGAAATAAAAACAACGAGTTGTTGAAGTCGGTATAACGAGTTGTGTATTTGTATATTTGGGGGTGCAGTGGTGTTTCTGATGGCCCTGATGCGCTTTCGTAGCGTTTTATAGGGACCTCGTGTAAGGAAGTACATGTAGAGAGAGGGGGTGACAACGGACCGCGTTTCAAGCCACTGTGCATATACTCAAGCAATGCACACGAGAAGTGTTGTTTGTGTGTACCCACGGCTGACCATTATTATTATTGTCTCGCTGTATATGGTGTGATTGTTTGATGGGATCATTATTTGATGACATTTGGGTGTTAGATTGGCATTGAGATGAACAGTTGTATTGCAAAGTCGATGTAGCGGTTGGTCAAATTTCATGAAAATTGGTAAATTGCGAATATAGACGCTCTATCCATTGCATATTGAAATTTATTTTTCCATTTCGGCGCACAGACCTTATAGATAATGCAGTCAATGAACACGGCCATGTATTCCAGCTAATCACATGCACTGTCACGGCGTGCAAACTATATATAGGACGATGAGTGTCAACTGATGTGGACGACCGACTGTCACGGCGTGCAACCTATATATAGGACGGCGAGTATCAACTGATGTGGACGACCGATCACCCACAAACACGACACTGTCTTACGGTCACAAAAAAATGAACAAGTTTTGCGCGTGTATAGCCATTCGATACACGTGTGGATATACCACACAAGCCTCGCACATCTCGCCGGAGGTATGCTTACCGTGCAAAAGAAATAAAAATAAAAGGTAGCTGACCAAAATGTCCCCCGACGAAGGTGGCAGGTTTGAAGGATTTATTAGTTTCATATCCCAAAACTACAAACTGCTGGAGGAATTGATTACACCATATGATAAAAATTGCAGAGATATGTTGCACGTCTTCAATGTGTCGAGAAAGGGTTAATAACTGTAAAATACAAAAACATAAAACATTTCAATGTCGAAAAATGGCAATATCTCCGCCAGAATGACTTCGACTGAACTCAAAATAGCATGTGCTCAGGTTCCTATGATGGTCGACATCTGTGCCAAGTTTAAAAAAAAATTGACTGGGAAAATGACGGAATACAGGCGCGGACCAAAGATGCGTCCCAGGATGTACAATTATATGTCGAATAAAGGCAATAATTCCGCCGAAATGAGTCCAACCGAATTCAAAATTGCAGGTTGATATATGTGCCAACTTTTAAAAAGATTGACCAGAAAACCACAGAATACAGGCTCGGACAAGACAAAGTTCCGGACGGATGGACGCGCGCACGGACGCACAAACGAGGATTATTACTATAGCCCTCCGACGGAATGTCGGGGACAATAAATACTTGCAATCACCATCATTTGTATGGATCAGGCATCGCGAAAATCCACGAAAGCATTCATTGGTTTCACATTGGAAAGTAAAAAATATCATAAATGAGAACGTTCTTTGAAGGTACTCAATCCGATTAGACGGTCCCCATATCATCAAGATTCAGCAAAAACAACATTTCTTCAAAATACGCTTTAGTTATCAAAATCGATTTATTGCAACAAAATAATGCTAACCACTGTCAACTATGGTATCAGATTTCCCACAACTTGTTATTTATCACATTTTGTTCAACAAAATGTGGCCGTATTATCACTAAAGCATCACGAAATTTGACCGTATTATCACTTGAGTTTATAGTTATCCATCTTCAGACCCTCCGTGTTTCTGTGCCACATATATTATTACACATCTCGGATATAACAAACTTCAGAAAACGATGTCTGATCACTATGAGCTGTGATGGGTGGGTTCCTCGACTTGAATCAAATATTTTTTACCCCTGAAGCCAAAGAAATAGTAATTTAGGAGCAACTGATCGGATTGAGTACCTTTAATATCTATTGCTGTTGAGACGCGTAACCATGGACACTCTTTATAAGGGACGATCATTTGATTGTTTTGCGATGCTGGCAAAAATCAACACGTGTTATAACTTCCCCAGACAGTTGATATATGACCACTATGGCGTCCTGTTTCCGCCACAGCATACTTTTTCGTTTCCTTCGTTTTGGTTTTTTCACTTCCTTCGGTTCCTTCGTGAGATATTGTGTTTATTTTTTTTTCGCTTTCGGTGGCTCCTTCCGAGTCCTTCGCTTGCTTCGCGAAGTATCCGAAGCAAGCGAAGGTACCGTCGAAAGACAACAGCAACCAAGAACCAAGAAAAACAGTTTTCTTGGTTGTTGTTGTTGGGTTTTTTTTTACCATTTCCTTCGCTTGCTACGATACTTCGAAGGAACCACCGAAAGCGTAAACACAACAAAATGTCACACGAGGGAACCGAAAAAAAAAACAAAACAAACGAAGTAAGCAGAAATAATTATGATGTTTTGTTTTTCGGTTTCTGTGTTTCATTTTTGGCTTCCTTCGGTTCCTTAAAGGCACGTGAGGCCTTAGTTGTCTAAAATATTCATATTTGTTCAAATCACCGTAAACAGAAAAACATTAAAACGCATACAGTTTCGTTCATATATACCATGACCATCGCGTAAACAGCATGTTATCATAAAGATTTATTATATTTTACCTAAGCAAGAGCCTGATTGTGTTACAGAAGACAGCACAATGCTGCTGGCTAATCACACACAAATTACATAAACGCTCTTTATTCGTTCCATATCAGGAATTCACCAACAAAGAACGCTCTTTATGTTTACCATCATAATATAAACAAACACCAGAAAAGTAACTTTTTATGCTTTTGTTTACATAACAATGGTCAAATATATGACAATAACATACTGTTTATGCGATATTTCTTATTTGTATTGACAAAGTCTGCCTACATTTTGTTGATCTTTCTGTTTGTGGCGGTTTTTGATGGGTGGAAATATTTTCACAGTATACCCACCGCCAAGGCCAATCGTACCTTTAACCGAATTAATTGAGATCATTTCGCTCAATTCCCAACGAAGGAACCGAAGCAAGCAAACAAAAGTATTTGGCGAAACAGGACACCATATGCCACCATGAAGAGCCTACATTAATGGGCTCACTGGCAATATTTACTTTTCTGCTATATAAAATGTAGCTGTATATAGTATAGTTTTATGGAGTCAAGTTGGACCTTGGACAAGTATAGTTTATGCACTCACATTGCGCAAACAGATTTCTGTCCATTTAGAGATATAACTTAACTCCTCTCGTCCGCAACTTCGCTGGGTGGCTACTTCGCTGGGGTGTCCATCTTGAATTCCCATATTCACCGAAGGAGACTGAACGTCCAAATCCAGGAAACTACATATGCACCGCCCCATGGGTTGTAATTTTCAAAATGCTACCTCAAAATTTCAAACTGTTGGAAATTTCCAAAACAAACCCAATTGGTTGGAAATTTCCAACGGATAGCTATTTCAGTCCATACATTTAATAAAAGTAGGAACATATTCGACTTATGGAAAAATAAAACAACACATTTCATACTAAATATGACATGATTATATTTACATCAGAACAAAACCAGCCTTCGTTTGATCTGAAATTTCCACCTGTTCCACCCAAGTTGGGGGCGGACAACACGTGTTGTCCATCACGTTTTATTGATTTAGCGTTGCCAACTGTCGCGAATAATCATACTAAACCTATTTGATGGGTCGTATAACAGTTCAAGATAGTTGAGGGACGACGCTTTGCAAACAAACAGCCACAAGGTTGGAAATTGCCAAAAACAAACACCTCATATGGTTGAAAATTTCCAAAATAGACACCCCATATGGTTGGAAAGTTCCAAATGATTGCTATTTCGGTCCATAAATTTACTAAAAGTAGGAAAATAGTCGTCTTATAGTAAAAACAAAACTACTTATTTCACACTAAATATGGTATGATTATCTTTTTATCAGAACAAATCCAACATTCGTTTGATCTTATATTTCTATCTGTTGAATATACTAGCCATGAGTATAACGGGTGGGGGAGGGGTGAGAGTCAAGTCCATCATGCACAATCCTGTTGATTTTACGTTGCCAACTGTGGCGAATAATCATACTAACTTATTTGATGGGTCGTAGAATAGTCCAAGGTAGTTGACGGACGCCGCGCAAAGTGGGGAAGGTTGTCCGGTCTGCCACTTTGTGTACCCCAGAGGGGACAGGTCGAACCAATGTGATCCGGCTCCATTTCCATAGAATCCACCGATTATGAAGACCTTCTGGCCTGGACCAGAATTCATCACTGAAAATCGAAGAGATGTAAACATTATAAAGTTGTCATCCGCGCTTGAGTGAGACACGTTGATTTGTCGCCCGCTCGAGACCTGGAATGTCATCCGAGGGCCGCCAGGTATAAAAGATTAGTTTAATCAGAATAAAAGCAACAATCTTCAAGACTGGCCATTGGAGAGTTTGACAGGAAATATTTGCAACACACTCATTGATTATCCACCTTGTGTATGCGCTCAGTTTACATATGTGACCCGCCATATCAAATCCAGTCGGAAGTCGGGATTTTTTTACCCTGTGCCATTGCATTCTCTTATATAAGAGAATGCATTGGCCTAACAATTTTTTACAATTTCAATAATTTGTTCTTGTATTCTTTAACAATTTTATAATTTCACCCATACAGAGCCCCAGACAAACATGAGCAGACGGCACTCTTCTATATGCTTCTATATATGTATGGGGCTCCCTGCAGGGTAATGGATGTTTTTTATTTTATGTCCTAAAAATTGTAAGAAACATTTATTTAAAATGTGGTAGCCATTTGCATAACTACTTTTTGTCGCGTGAAGGACCCAACACATAAATATTCAAATACGTTTGCAATAAGCGAGATCACTGAGTCGCTACCATATTGGATCCACCCAGCCCCCATTCCGCGGTTTAAGTGCTACAGGTAAAAATTCGGGAGTAGCATTCCATATATGGAGTTTTGAATATTCAAGAATTCCATATATGGAATTCATGAATATTCAAAAGCTGCATAAATGGAATGCTTTATCCAGAACTTTGACCTGAAGCACTGAATGCGCGGAACGGAGCTGGATGGATCTAATATGGTAGCGACTCTCGCAGACATTCATGATTTCAGATAGTAAACTGAGCGCATACCCTATATATGGGTTCATAATCTAGATAATACAGTGAGTTCGTTACCAATATTTCCTGTCAAACTCTCCAATGACCAGCCTTGAAATTGTTCCTTTTATTTTATTTTATTTTTATTTAAATATCATTAGGTGTATTTTGGAACGCAAATCGTCATACATGTGGCTTTAAAGCCACATGGCGGTTTGCGCTCCAAAATGCACATACATGTAATATTATTCGCTTTTGAACTTTGCTCAGTATCGAACTAGGTCGATAAATATCTGAACCACCTTTCTACGAGCATTATGTAACCCCAAAAGACGCATTGGAATAATGAAAAATACAACTGTGAATATACGGTGTTTGGGTACCAAACAAAAAGCCGCCATTTGCGCGACATGGGACAGAAAACAGCGTTCCTTGATAGTTTATTCCTGGTATGGTAGCAATAAAGAGCGTTTGTCTGACTTCTGGGGAAAAGTTGCAAACGGCTAAAAAATGGCTGTGACTTTGGCAAGTTTTTTCCCCAGAGCAATAGTTCGTATATTTATCGACCTATCAAATCGTCGCTCCAAATTACGTAGAAACAATTTGGAATGAGCCATGTCCGTTTAATTCAGTGAATAAACCTGATAAGTCAGCAATCGAACATTGGAAGAAAGTATAGCAATCAATTAATCCTTTCTATATAATAAAGCAGCATCGATGAGTAGATATCCCATAGGAAATGTTCAGATAATAGGTTGTTTGTTGAACTTATTATCTAAACATTTCCCTCAATAAATAGAGCTCCTTCAGCACTTTTATTTATTTATCTGTCTCTGCTTTTATCACATTAACATCCCTTCATGTCAATAATATAGACAATTCCATTTTTTAACTGACATGGGGAATCCATTTGGCATAGAAATGGTCTAAAATTCCAAGAGAACAGCGCCTGAAATGCATTTACTCCTTTATTGCATGGGGACGAAGAAATATCCGATTAACATACGGTAATGCTTCCACCAACAATATAGTCCCTGTGTATATAGAGGATCTCCAACGAGTTATGATAAGTTTGATTCACAACGAGTCGCAGACGAGCCCTGTGCCCTGTGCCATGTGCCCTGTGCCAATGCATTCTCTTATATATGCGAGTCGACCATAGGTCGCCTCGCATATATAAGAGAATGCATTGGCTTAACACATTAAAAATTATAAAATTGTTAAAGAATGTAAGAAAAATGGTAAAAAGTGTTAAAAAAAGATTTCGTTTAAGCCAATGCATTCTCTTATATATGCGAGGCGACCTATGGTCGACTCGCATATATAAGAGAATGCATTGGCACAGGGCATAACTGTAACTATCAAATGTATCAAACGAGTTTCATAAAATCTTATATCCCAACATAACGAGTTAAAGATCTTGTATATCACATGAAAAAACTAGAGCTTTATGCCTTTTTAACAAATCAAAATTCTTAACACAAGCTTAAAAGTGTACACATTTATATCGTTGGCTGAGACGCTTCACAATCGTATATGGCATTATTTCGCGCTCGAGCTGCTGACGGAGAATATAGTCCCCCAATTTACCTCTTTGTTGTTTGTGTCCATTTTTATCATCGCAACGAAGTTGGACAATATAGTTGAAATTTAATTAACAAAGCAATCATTTTGCATTGTCTGGTGTTGTTGCTATATGCGGATTTACGAAATTGTATTAATCCGCCTGATTCAATGTAAAGTCATTTGTTTGCGGGAAGCCCGCGCGTATTCGCCACTAGTGAGATATAAGAAAATATCTAATGGCTTGTTTAATTATATAATAGGGGTTTGATGTGAAATAGCAAAATACATGTAGTTCCTTGTGTTTATAGTTATTCTAAACTGACCATGTTATAATGTGTTTTATGTTTCAGAGCGAATATTATTCTGTTCACGCATTATGTTTCATTTACGATGAATGAGGGTCGCAAAAAAACGTTATAAACAAACAAAGACGTCATTTAGTTATTACTGCTTGGTCAGTGAATGAAATCACAATGTAATCACAGTGGGTAAATGTACATTCAGTGTATAAGTCTGTAAAAGCATCACAACTAAGCAGAACTAGAATATATTAACTGGGTTCTTATATGCTTTATTGATAGTTCGCCAATAGTGAACTATCGACTGTTAAAACTAGTTTCATGTAAACAAAACTGTTACAGTGATTTGTCAACAAGCTAATCGTGTAGTAAGTTCCAATCTATTAGTCTTAACCCGTTCGGTGCCAGGGGCCGATCTCATCGGCCCTAATTTACGGTCTGTAAAATCGGCCCTAAAAAACGTTTAAAAAATAAAAAATAAATAAAAATAAAAATCTTTTTTCATATTTGTTTTGGGTTGAATTGTTTTTGGGTATGCTTAAGCATGCAATAGCGAATTTTAAAACAAACTGGATAAAACCTTCGGGGCATGTTATAACTCAAAACTATCACCAAATATTCATAGTAATAATTTTGATGCCCATGAAAAACCTAAGATTCCCTGACACTAAACCTACAAAATATGTCTGTTAATGAATATAAGAAATAGTTATTAAAATTGTAAACAATAATAACAAATGATGAATAATTGTTAGGCCAATGCATTCTCTTATATATGCGAGGCGACCTGTGTTCGACTCGCATATATAAGAGAATGCATTGGCACAGGGTATATGGGTTGATTCAAAAATCGGACTTGGCACTGAAAGGGTTAACACGATGTTCGGATAGTAATTTTACAGACTTGTATGTTATTTCGCAAGAACTCACTGCGATGGCTTTCAGTACCTCAATCCGATTCGATGGTCCCCATATTATCAGATTCCAACAAACAACATTTTTTGAAATGCCGGTTCAGTTATCAGCATCAAGAAATTGCCCAAAAATAGTGCAAGCCACGGTCAATTATAGTATAAAATTGTCCAAAACCTGTTATTAGTTATCAACATTTTGTTCAACGAAATTTTGCCGGTTTGTGAAATATCTGACACAAAAAAAGCCACTTGATTTTAGAGTGATCCATCATCATCCGCAATTTGGTCAGATAAAGTCTTCTCGTCGACTGTTTACTGGGCCACTTAACATTATCGGTGGTGAAAAATAATAGATTTCAAACATCAGTATCTGATCACTCTGAGCTTTGATGGGTGGGCTCCTCAACTCGAATCAAATATGTTTTACCCCCGAAGCTAAGAAAATAGTAATTTGCGAGCGTTAATTCGGATTATGCATCTTTAATAGTTTAATTATTTATTTCGGACAATTTGGCCGTTTACTTCATGTCTGTTTTTTATCTGACGTGTGTGTCGAATAAATGATGTGGAGGAGTTATGTAAATGTTAGCCCAAACTACATTTCCAAGTAACGATGGTTTTGTTGTTTATTTTGAGGAATAATACCGCGTCAGATGAATTCAGCCCAAATATTAACAGTTGTCGTGTAAAACATTCGGCAGTAGGTTAGCGTTATTTAGTATTTGTGGATGTCCTTTAACATGGGGAAAATAGACTACTGCGCTTGAACGAGCATGTGAATTTGTCGTTTTTAATGTATAGCAACTTGATAATCAATAACAGAGGCATTCTCTGTCAAATATGGTCGCTCTATTTACGGTATTAATTGCGGAACTTTCTAAAGTAAACTACGCGTAAACGGATACATGCGGTAAATTATAGAAGGTGCCGTAATCGGCCTAATCGCCCCAGGGCCAACTCGCCCCAGTCGACGTGTGTCAATTCGGTACCTACTATAACATGTACCCGAGGATGATACCGGCTCGGAATAAAATATGTATACGGGTGTTATATAGCGTTTTGTCCGTTGTTTCTCAATGAATATTATTGAAATTTGGTGTATATGTCCGGGCTGGGACATGGAATACAACAACGTTTGAATTGTTTTTAAATTTACAAATTTGTTGATTTTATTCATTTTTTTTTTCGTTCTGAAAACACACTATAAAGTGTATATAATATAATAACGAACACGAGACATACATAATTTATAAACTGTTAACAAAAGATATCAAATTCAATACATGACAAAGATGACTCAGTGGAGTTTATAAAGTGAACATAAAAACATTGAGGTAAGAATCTTTTTAAGGAATGCAACTTTATTTAATGATAATAAACACATAAATTAAAATAACAAACATGAGACATACATAATTTATAAACTGTTAACAAAAGATATCAAACTCAATACATGACAAAGATGACTCAGTGAAGTTTATAAAGTGAACATAAAAATATTAAGGTAAGAATCTTTTTAAGCATTACCAAACCGTTTAGCACCACAGACCACAGTCCACTTCACTCATCCGATCATCACCAAACTTGATATTGATCTTGATATTGATCTATCAGATGAGAGCTATCAAATATTTTTTTAATTTCATAGGAAAAAATGGTCGCCAGCGGCCATATTGCATTTACGTTATATGTTATCGCGTTATGTCGATATCTAGTATTACTTAGAAATTTCACCTTTCCAGATTCATAATTCCTCCATTGACTGTAACAGATGAAATTATTCCCCTCTTCGGATAGAGTGTCACTGAAACTTTATTTTGTCAGACTGTCTGTATAATCACTGATTATATATGGCAATAATCTGTAATAAGATGTAGCACTATTTTATTTTATATTTACACGCAGTGCTGTTTTTATACAACAATTCTAATCCCCCCTAGATCATCATGTGATCGACCATACATCGCGCGAGGACCTGGTTGAATTAAGGGGGGTTTTATGGATCACTTCTGTCCTCCAGCTAGATTATACTTATGACATTTAATGGCATGTTTCTAACGTGGAGGGTTAGATATGCTTGAGAAACCACCACTCTTTAATTCACACCAAGTTCTCAGCTGTCATGAACCCATAGCCATGATATATGGTTTATTTTATGTATACTAGTAATATAGTTATTTTCAGTATCTTTATATACCAGTACTGTGTATAACAATGCATATAAATTAATCAATGTATACATGTATATTGATTCAACGAATTCAGTGGTTTTGTCCATCAGTCTATCAAATTTACGGGGAAAACATGGCCACAAGCAGTACACCCTGCTAAATTTCGAATTTGAATCAATTGGCGCACCCTGCAGCCAGCTGTTATTGGAGAACTTTTTCTCATGTGGTTATTTTGGGTCACCGCTAGATGTGAGCCATATTTTGTTCTCAAACTGTCCTTGTGAAGACATCACTGCCAGCGGTGATCTTCAATTTTACTATTTTTATGGCTAAATAATTTGGTTGATCCTACAGACGACACCCCTTGTCCGATCGTCACCAGATTCCTCAATGATCTTCTGGATTACCACAGGCAGCAATTTGGTATCTTACTCTTTGATCCTCCTTTGCATGACTGAATTGTTTAGCAACTGTACAGACATATCCCTCATCTGATAGTCACCAAACTTCATATTGATCTTCGGGCTGACAACTAGATGGGAGCTATCGAATGCTTTGAATTTTTTTGGAAAACATTGTCGCCAGCAGTCATCTTCTATTTTGGTTTTTACATACATGTATATCTCTTCATGCGGATAGCCAGTATTACGTAGGTACTTCAACTTTCCGCATTCCTGTCATCATTTGAAATATAAAAATTTACCTGATACATGCACCCTTCAAAATTAGTTTCGTCGTATCTATTTTAATGACCCGCATGGTAATATTGATACAGATATATTTGTCAAACATTTCTTTGTACAATATACAGGTATTTAGTTTGTAACTAAATCTAGAAATATATAATAGTAGCTGGTGGACCCGACTTCGTCCGGGATGTTCCCCTCTGATTTTCGGAGAATTGCGCGATTTAACCTTGAATTGACTATTTTAAAGGTGAAGGTCATGTCGGGGTCACGATTTGACCCGTCCAAAAAACTCCCCGGACAAAAGTCACGACAAAAGTACCTGTCGAAATCCGCCCGGCTTTACCCGATTTGACCTTGAATTGACAATTTTGAATGTCAAGATCAGGTCAGGGTCATGATTTGACCCACCGAAACACTCCTGGGACAAAAGTAACAGTAGGTATAAAATTTCGTTGAAATACTTCCGTTTTACAAGATTTGACCTTGAATTGATCTTTTTGAATGTCAAAGTCAGGTCGGGATCAAGATTTGACCCGTCCAAAATACTCCCTGGAAATAATTCCCCTAGGTATCAAATTTCGTCGAATCTGTCAGGCAGTTTTCCCGGCCATAGCTAACAGACAAACAGACAGACAAATGTCCAAAATATATATTAGACTAGCTGATGTACTCGACTTCGTTCGGGCTAGTTAGGGATTTTTTTGTGATCGCCTCCATCTGGACAGTACCCAGTATATACAGCGTCTGGCCAAACTATTGTTCAATTGGTCCAGAAACATGCCTATATCAGCACGTTCGAGAACATGGTCCCACGTGAAATTGGACCCGTCCATATTGCTCCCGGGATCGAAGTAGTCCTACACACAAATGTTTAGTCGGATCGGTCAAGGTCCAGAAACATGCCTATGAGCGAGGTCAAGTTGACACGATAAATACCAAATTCGAGCAGTGTTAGAGTCTATAACACATACACACATGCATTCATGCATACACACATACATACATACATACAGGTGTTTCAAAATGTATAATCGATAGCTACAACAATTATATGGTAGATAGTTCACGGCCGACCTGATGCATGCATCTTAGTTTTCTTGTATCCAAATGATGCTCTTGTTTCAGACTCAGAACAAGAACCGATCTACACACATAGTGGTGAGCGTGACGTCATGGTAGAAATACGCCCAGTATATACTAAAGACAACACCCAGATCACAGTTACAAGTCACACACGTGTGGGTATAGTGCGGCTCTTCTCAGGTATGTCTTACAGATACAGCCAGAATGGCATATATAATCTGCAAATCGAACAGTCTGGCATTCAATCTGTTCGGCTCGATATGTATGCTAGATACATTTCGTTCGCATTCAGTCGTGTAGACATCGACAAAGCTGGTTACGTCGTCGCGCAGTTTTCCGCAAGTACTTACAAACGGCTGTTGGTTGTTTCCCGTGAGTATGCTATATGTATATAGATATATAAGATTTATGCAGGTACTGACTCAGTATGAGTATTCATTGCTCCGATATGCGTGAACAAATTCTCATTTCTTATACATATGACCATGCAGGTATCGATCGGATTTGAGATGACCCTCATAGTCCAATCAACATCGGGTTTGCCCTAGAAAAAAAATTGTACAGAAATGGTTTGATCGTTTTTCGAATCAGTGTACAATTCCAATCAATATATAAAAAGTCCTCTGCGAGATATGTGCGCGACGTTTCATAATAGAACATATACTGGCGGTACTCAATGTCGGCGTATTATAAGGAATAATGCTTGCAGAGGACAAGAGAGCAAGTGACATCAGGGTTGAATCTGGACATTTGGTCGCCCAGAAACGGAACAAATAGCGCAATTTTAGTTGCACTGTTTATCTTCAGTCGTGTGATATATTTGTAATTAAACAGTTACATGTGATTTAATTGGGTTGCATTGATTATATGACCTTTTTATAGAAGAAGAAATATATGTTCTCAGAGCAGCATCAGGAGTATAACCGATCATTTATTTTGATATCAATAATATTAAACCTTTCAAAATCTACTGATTTAGAATAGTATGAGATATAGTCACAGACTAATGAGTAAAATGTGTAGTTATTATTGACCATGTCTCAACGTAGTAGTCATAGTTGCCTCTGATCAAGTCATGAACAGCTTTTATCACCAGAATGCATGGTGGTTTATGATGAATGGAATTTATCAAAACACAAATGGGTACCATGTATTATTTTCAATATATAAACTTCAATTATAAACTTGACCAAAATTAGCTACGTAATACGTGCCAGAGACAGTGTTTATACCTGGAAATAATATCTGGTTATATTCACCAAGGCCATATATACCCTCAATGTGACCGCAGAATTTCTGAACAGCCTTAGAACACCTTGGATTAATCACCTTTTATTTGAATTTGTTTGGCTTTATGGTACCCATGTCAGTTGTGAGCAATATTAGTTGTAGACCAGTCAGATAGACACATTAAATCAGGGTAAACCAACAGACTAAACGTAGTGTGGATGACATTCAACAAGCGCATCGCTAGGGCGAGACAGAATCTGCTCTTATGGTACATATATAACAAAACGTTGCTGAAACTGAGCTTATTGAAGGCGACGATGTATCTAAATGTGACACAATTATTGGATTATTGTTGAACATGAAATTTGTTGTCGGAAAATGAAACAGTAAACGTTTATTGCGAACATGAGTCAGAGATCGAAGTACGTGTGGAAATAGCAACACAACTACCAGAGACTTTAATCAAAAGTGGAAGCAGTATACGTTAACAACCAAATTAACTCTTGAGATTGTGTTCAAGCAATAAAATACTCACAAATAACGCGATTATGCATGTCCGGTAGTTATTTACACAATTAACATATGTGTGGTAATATAAATTATGTAAATATTATAGTGTATCCAACCACGTCATTGACGCGAAATTGTTATCACAATTCGTGAATGCATCATGCACCTATGATTCTGAATAGGCGTGGTACGCCATGTAGTGTGAGTGGCTTACATATAACTACTGAATCATCTCGCATATGCTACAGTCCCATAAGTTGGCAGTTGACCCAATCTCGGATGCACCATACACATTCATGATTCAGATTCAGACAATCAAATGCGGACACATTCACACGGAATCAGTCAATGGCTGCTCATATTTTGTGGGTACATGTATTATAAAACGGAAACAAGAATAAATATATTGGTTAATGCATCACATGAAACTAGTTAGTACATCAAGAACAGAAGGAAACGTGCACAACAGTGTACTGGCAAAGTACATAAACGGGCGTGTAGATGAATCGTTCTGGGGATATGAACCAAGGAATTTTGTTTCCACATGAGACTGTAATAACTCCAGTCCATACGAAATTACGAACATATACCGATAGAAACAACCACTCCATAGTTTAAAAAAATGCATTCTTCTCAAAAGTAGTCTTTGACTGGAACAGTTTGGAGCCTGGTGGAAAACTACACGCGTTCTCAGGATGTGTACAATAATTCATGTGGACGAACATTGGGTCGAAAACAAATCGACGTGACGTGCTAAATAACATCCAATCTAGTGCGCTTATATATCCAAACAGATATGACGCTATCAGTGACGGGTCTAAATTATTTACTAGTACCATGAATAGGGAAATACATGTATGTATGTGTCAGCTCGAGGCAGTTTGGGGCAAATAAGTCTGCACATGACTGATATTCATGAACAACTCATTTGGAGTGGACATCATCCGGGTAATACGAAGAACAGAGAACACGCATGAAGCTGATTTCCCGGGACTCTGACAAAATATAAATGTTACTTGTGCAACACATCAGCCTAGCGACATGGCAGTCTGCTTTCCGAAATACATCTACGATAATAATGTTCGCTTTTGAAGTTTTCCAGTTATCGAAATACTAGTAGGTCGATAAGTTCCTTATCTACGGTGCGCTACCTTTCTGGACGAGCAGTACATGTATAAGTCAAAGAAGGACGCACTAAGTCATAAAAAAAACTTTGAACATGATGTCCGGTTCCTGAACAAATATTGCGACATTTGTATTAATTGCAATGCGCGACTTCCGGAAAATGTACGCTGTTAAATCAATGCCCGTAACCTGCACTTCGTGTTCTAAAACAGGAATAATATCAGTCGCCTCAACTTGTGCTGCGAGCGATATACATGTACTGACGAGTTTGGTTTGACTCTGTGTCTGAGCGCTGGCATCAACACACTTTTTATAGACACGATTGATGAGTATGTGACAGGTGGAATGGATAGTCGAAGAACAACTATTTTCTTAGCATATATATATATATGTCAGATGCTTCTCAGCTTTACATCGTTGTATCTTGAATTCATAGTCCCAAATGGGACATGAGCAATCCATTGCAGCATATGAACCTTTACAGTTTTAATTGTTTTTTTAGAATCGTACAATCCATGTGATCATGACCAGAGATAGAACATCGTGCAAAAAGGTTTCTTCACTTTTACAATGTTCCTGGTCATGGTCATACCCCTGGCATTTAAAACATCGAAATGGGTTTGGAAAATATGTACTTAAATCCATCTTCATATACCCAACCTTCAATGTCGGTGGATGTTCGCACCGATTGAAGGTCATAAGATAACTGTTTAACTGAACTGTTCAACTGTCTTCGTAAATCTACGGACTTCTAGTAACTCCCCGTGGTGCTAACTCAGCCAATATCTCTGACTCAGAAGAATAAGCTATCTCGCGAGATCTCAATCAGCCCTACTACTGTACACTGTCTTGTGAGGAGTAACCAACACTGGTGTTTGCGCAATTGATGTTTATTGCACAAGAGCGTCAGCTTGATTTTTGTCTTGAACATTCGAACAGAAGAGAGGCACTGAGTGGCCCAGTCCTGATCGGTTTGACAGATTTTAATTGTCCGGATATGCCTTGGAGCGATTTATCAATCACAAATACAAAAGATCTTTTGACATTTGGATCAAAACCAAGTACCAAGTACTGAGGATAGACTTCAGCAACAGTGGAACTTGGCGGGTGGTCATTCTTACGTTTTTGTTTATTATGAGTTGCCATATGAAAAGCAAATAATCGACAACTAGCCCAGCAGTCGCCTCGGACTACCCTTCGAATTACATTCGGGCCAAAGACTGGTATATAGCTGAAGCAGTGACCTGTTTAGCAGCCTCCCGGTACCTCGCCACATTGAGACAGGCGTGAACAGTACAAAATTGAAACATTTAACAGTGAGAAGATGAAATGCAAACAGATATGACACGAAAGAAACATACATGAAATACAGAAGACACAACCATATACCATAAACATAACAGAACAGATGGCAGAAATGTAATCGGAAACAATGTGGAGAGGCGTGACTAACCGATTGATTCGGCCGGGTGATCCCAACCGCCCGGCTTTAAGAGATGTCGGACCATGAACCATGAGCTGAGCCGCATCCGCAGGTCGATTCCTCCAGGACTCCTACACCACACCTCACGGGATGCACCCCAGAGCCAATAGGGTGCCACAATAGTGGATTATTACACTTCGCAGTAGGGAGGTAGGCCTATTCTACCCCGGCCGACACAGGGCTTCGTCATTTGAATTGAAGAGTAATCACGCTGTGTGAATTTGGGGGCATGCTTTGTAACTACCCTCATATATTTTCCATTTAATTTACTCGAATATACAGAGCAATGCCCTGTATATCTCTCCAAGCAAAATTTATCGCCATACACACTCTTATAACTAATGTGTAGAAACGATTACACATCAAATGTGTAAACCCGGTTAATACACATTGCAATGTGTAGTTTTACATACAAATACATTGACAAGTGCCGTTCTACACATAATGTGTATATTTTGTTACACACAATTGTGTAAGAACGTAGGCATGCGCATTGCGGTGCCTTCAGTTTCATAGTCTGCTACGTGACGGCCATATTGTTTGACTATATTTTTTGGAATACAATCTACAGCGATTGTAGACAAGGATGTAAGTTCAGAATTCCAATTTGTGGGTTTAGTATTAATAGTATATGAGGATTTTTTGTTAAAACTTTCATGGCGATTACTGCCCTTAGACTCTTGTTATGATTGTTGTAATAATACTAATATTATGCAATCACGCCTCGACCCTGGTTTGTTCATTCAAAGCAAAAACTCACAGTAAAGAACAAAATACTACATACCACTATGCGCCATGACAGTTTTAACATATAAATCTGCATATATCTTTAATACTATACCCACAGGTCGGACTACTGAACTTCCATTTCTTGTCTACAAACTGTGTGTAAGAACATACACAAAATGTGTAAGGGATATGTGTTGATTTTATACACACAGTTGTGTATAAATGTGTAAAAAATTACCCATTTATGTGTAAAAATTGTTACACAATTTGTGTACGAATATGAAACTACACATATACTACACAAATATGTTTAAGATCAAAATTGAATAATGATTGTGTAGCAGGGCTACATATTTTGTGTAGAAAACCTACACATTAGTCATAAGAGATATGTATAATATGAATTTAATATATCTGAGCCATGCATGTACTTATGTTGCAAGTACACGTGTATACATTCCTTCTTAATTCCAGGTGGTACCATTACATTGACTCCAGTCACATCAGACCTACTCCCAGGATCGCCATTCAGAGTCAGATGCAATGCACAAACAGAGATTTACTCTACAAACCATAACATAACGAAGTGTTACCCGTGCACATATCAATGAAAAATTAATGACAAACCATTGAGTACGAATTATTCATCGGCAAACGGGAGCAGGATTTCGTTCAACCAAGAAGGAGATGTGCTAACGATTAATCCCGTCCAGTCGGCAGATTTCCGTGCGGTGGCCAGCTGTCGATTAAGCGGATTAACGAACAGCTTTGACCGTCGCTCCAACTATACAAATTATACGCTCGATTGTAAGTGAAATAGAGATTCAGCCTTTATATTGTAAAATAAGTTACAGCTTATTAAACTGACATTTTCATTTGCTCAATCATGCGGCGCAGATTTGTTTCTGAATTGAGAGATACCTAATGCAAAGCTTAGGCGTTCGCTGAGCAAAACACTCAACACCGGGGCCCACTAAGCCCAGTGTAGATCACCATGATTCACGGTGAGTCTTTTCGTGGTGATCAACGAGACTGACCAGGGATCACCGAGAATTACCGCGAATCACCGATAATCACCGCAAACCACCGATAATCACCGCAAACTACCGAGAATCACCGCAAACCACCGAGAAGCACCGCGAATAACCGAGAATCACCGCGAACCACTGAGAATCACCGCGAATAACCGAGAATCACCGCGAACTACCGAGAATCACCGCGAACCACCGAGAATCACCGCGAAAAACCGAGAATCACCACGAGCTACCGAGAATAATCATCGCGAGCCACCGAGAATCACCACGAGCCACCGAGAATCACCACGATACGCCGATAATCACCGCGAACCACAAATAATTACCGCGAGCCACCGAGAATTACTACGAGCCACCGAGAATCACCGCGAATAACCTAGAATCACCGCGAACCACCGAGAATCACCGCGAACCACAGATAATCACCACGAGCCACCGATAATCACCACGAGCCACCAAGATTCACCACAAGCCACTGAGAATCACCGCGTGCCACCGAGAATCACCGCGAACCACCGAGAATCACCGCGAACCACCGAGAATCACAGCGAATAACCGACAATCACCGCGAGCCAATGAGAAACACCACGAATAACCGAGAATCACCGCGAGCCACCAAGAATCACCGAGAATAACCTAGAATCACCGGGAACTACTGAGAATCACAGCGAACCACCGAGAATAACCGCAATCCGCCAGCAAATACCGACTGCTACTTATATTAAATTATACTTATATATAGTACGACATTTGCATTTGCTCAATCATGCGCATATTTGTTTCTGAATTTAGAGATACCTAATGCAAAGTTTAGGCGTTCGCTGAGCAAAACACTCAACACCGGGGCCCACTAAGCCCAGTGTAGATCACCATGATCTTGTGTGGAGCGCATTAATATGAATCAACAGAACTCCCGGAGACTGACCAGGGATCACCGATAATCACCGCGAACCACCGATAATTACCGCGAACCACCGAGAATCACCGCGAACCACCGAGAATCACCGCAAACCACCGAGAAGCACCGCGAATAACCGATAATCACCGCGAACCACCGATAATCACCGCGAATAAACCGAGAATCCCCGAGAACTACCGAGAATCACCGCGAACCACCGAGAATCACCACGAGCTACCGAGAATCACCACGAGCTACCGAGAATAATCACCGCGAGCCACCGAGAATCACCACGAGACACCGAGAATCACCGCGAATAACCGAGAATCACCGCGAACCACCGAGAATCACCGCCAACCACCGAGAATCGCCACGAGCCACCGAGATTCACCGCAAGCCAATGAGAATCACCGCACGGCACCGAGAATCGCCGCGAACCACCGAGAATCACCGCGAACCACCGAGAATCACCGCGAATAACCGAGAATCACCGCGAACTACTGAGAATCACAGCGAACCACCGAGCATAACCGCAATCCGCCAGCAAATACCGACTGCTTCTTATATTATATTATACTTATATATATTACGACATTTCGATTTATTTTGATGGAAGTATAAAACGGACGTGGTTCATTCGAGCTTCAAAAATGTGTCTGCGTAATTTGGAAGGAGGTATTGAAATAAGATAGGTTGACTAATCACGAAATATTGATATAGGCTGCATATGCTCTGAACAAAACTACCCATGGTCACAGCCATATTCCAGCTGTTTGAAATTTTTCGCTCAGAAGTGAAACAAATGTTCTGTATTTCTACCATATCAAGAATGGACTAACACGGAACGCTCTTTTCTGTTTCATGCCGTGGCATGACTGTTGTTTGCTTTGGACCCAAACACCGTGTATTTGTAATGAATTCAATGCGACTTTGTGGCACATATAATGTCCTCAGAAAGGTAGTATTTATCGACCTATATCGATACCGGAAAAAATTCAAAAGTGAATATCTATCAGATGTATTTTGGACCGCAAACCGCCATGTGGCTTTAAATATATATTGGTAATTATATTGTCGTTACTTGTTCAATTTGTTGGCGACACGTAATTGACAAATTGCGGTGATCAGATGTGGTCCGTTGTGCGTTGCGGTGATTCATGTTCGCATATAGTGAGGTCTGGGAAAAACTGCCACCACAATGAAGTTTTCACCGTACCCTCGGTCAGATCATGTCATGAATCTCTACTCCCGCTCATGGCTTAATCTACACTCTTATGACTAATGTGTAGATTTTCTACACAAAATGTGTAGCCCTGCTACACAATCATTATTCAATTTTGATCTTAAATATATTTGTGTAGTATATGTGTAGTTTCATATTCGTACACAAATTGTGTAACAATTTTTACACATAAATGGGTAAATTTTTACACATTTATACACAACTGTGTGTATAAAATCAACACATATCCCTTACACATTTTGTGTAGGTTCTTACACACACAGTTCGTAGACAAGAAATGCAAGTTCAGTAGTCCGACCTGTGGGTATAGTATTAAATATATATGCAGATTTATATGTTAAAACTTTCATGGCGCATAGTGGTATGTAGTATTTTGTTCTGTACTGTGAGTTTTTGCTTTGAATGAACAAACCAGGGTCGAGGCGTGATTGCATAGTATTAGTATTATTACAACAATCATAACACGAGTCTAAGGACAGTAATTGCCATGAAAGTTTTAACAAATAAATCCTCATATACTATTAATACTAAACCCACAAATTGGAATTCTGAACTTACATCCTTGTCTACGATCGCTGTAGATTGTATTCCAAAAAATAGACTCAAACAATATGGCCGTCACGTACCAGACTATGAAACTCAATGCACCGCATTGCGCATGCTCTACGTTCTAACACAATATACACATTATGTGTAGAACGGCACTTGGTCAATGTATTTGTATGTAAAACTACACATTGCTATGTGTATTAACCGGGTTTACACATTTGATGTGTAATCGTTTCTACACATTAGTTATAAGAGTGTAATGCTCGCGAATCCTCGCCTCTCAAACTGTCGGTGTTGAATTGGTCACGTCGAATCATTCTCCCAAAAAATCTCTGTGTTCAGGGCTTTGCTAATTATCACACAATATGTATTGTACTGTATATCACAGTTAGTTACAATATAACCTGATGGTGAGCATTCAAATATATCACCAGTGATGACTCAACATATCTCCACAAGAACTTTAATCTTCATCTGCTATAAAGTGATCACTCATGAAACCACATTAATTGGTATACTGTCAAGTGATGTTCTAAATCGGCACACCTGGAAGTTTGTTAATTGAAAATATGTACCTGGGGTATATTGTATAACTTGTTGATACAGTGTGATGAGGCCCCCACCCCCTCCATTTCGTACGCCGTATTCCATGCCCTGTTATGAGGTACGCCGTATTCCGGCCCCTCTGTTAGGAGGTATTCGGTATTCCAAAAATACCGGTATTCGTACGCCGACCTTCGACAGCTTTCAAAAAATGATCATAATAATAATATCAATGCGATTTTTGTCACAATATAGATCGACGATCATCGTCATTTTAGATATGTTTAGACGTGGACACTGCGGGGTGGCCGGCGTTCGTACGGCAATAGAAAATTTATCCGGAAAATTCCATATGGCTGTTAACTGGTATTCCGTATTCCACCATCTGTGTTAAGTGGTATTTCGTATTCCAGGTGGTGGGGTGGTGGTGGGGGCATCCAGTAAGTTATTTGCCACACAATCGACAAGCGGAACATTGATGATAACGATGCAGACGATGAAGACGATGAAGATGATGTTGTTGATGATGTTGGTGATGTTAATGTATGTTGATCTCAGCACGATTGAACCAGAATGTTTTCAGTCTGAGAAATATATATATGTAGATGTAGAATTACACTCTTTTGATACACCAATGTAACTTCGCCTCCTTGAAGACGTGGCGATGACCGAAAATTACTTGAAGGTTATCTCAAAGATTTTGTTCAACATTAGAAGGAAACATTCCACCATATGCTATATCAATGATGCATGCTATATCAACTAAATACCAATTAGTTCTTATCGTATGTCACCAAGATCAATATATCCCATTCACAGCGACTCCAACAGAAGAAGCCACATACGTTTTGAAGGGAAATGAAGTAAATCTATCAATTCCAGTGGACGATGTTTTTACTTCCACACTGGTTAGCTCCCCGAATCATGGGGTTTTTGTCACAATAAGGAAAGACGACAGCAGGCAAATAATGATATATGAGATCCAGGATGAACACAAAATAACTCATAAGACGAGGTTTGTCGATAATGCCACGGCAGAGCATATCTCATTCACAATGAATCGTATAGCTATGGAGGATGCTGGGATAACTAAAGTGACGCTAAACGGCGGATATGGACCACAATATCGGATGTATCTGGTTGTGTTAGGTGAGTATGTTAAACATTTAGGAGACGTCTCCGAAATTACATTACAATCCACTGTTTATGGTCCCTTAACATACACAAGACAGCTGAAGACTCGTTAGCATTTTCTTCACAAATGGATTTTCCTTTCAGTTATAAAAGTATACACTGGAATGCACTATTATTCATTTGGACGAATCTTAAGGAAATAAAAGTAATAAAATGAAACAGATAGACCAAAACTTAATACATTTGCAGACGGATTCATATTATTTGGTTGAAAATGTATAGATAAAAATTTCATCAAACGACCATAGCGAATGGGGACTACACGACAATGAGTATAGAAAGGGTTAAAGACATATTATGGACTTATTCTAGTGCGTGAAATTGATAAGTTACTATTCGGGTGCTATACCAACTGGAGGAGTGTAGCATTCTACTAACATGCATGAACATTTCAAAGAAAATCGACCATACCCCGCCATAGAAAACATCGTCTGAACTACGCTCATTTGCAAATATTTACATCTCGATTCGAGACGGAACTATTGGCGATAAACAAACGCGAACAATATCGTCAGCGCAAGTCACTGCATTTAATTAAAATATAAGAATGGCGGTGCTGTTTGTCAATTTGGATTAATATTTGTAACAAAAATAACTACTATTTTATCACATCACTTTAAGAATTAACTCTGTTTGTATTAAGTTTATGCAGCTGTAACCAAAACGTATGAAGGCTCTACGGTTGCAACTCACAAACGTAATATTAAATGAGTTATATGTTATAAGTATAATTTAAATCCATTCTTGGTAAAGACAGACGTATCGTTTTTACAATATATTTCTATAAGATCAATTAAGTTATTTTGTGAAGAAATAACCGCATGTCAATCACGAATCCACTTGAATATAACCCATTTCATTGTTCGGTCACATGAAATCGACAAAGCTGGCATATCGTTTATCGATTTATAACCGTATTGGTTAATTTAGTTAGTGACAACTATTCGTTTTACAGTATTTCGCGAATTGACAGCTTAATTATATACAATTAAATTGATATGAATCCCAGATAGCGCACCTACCTTGGACCAGCGTTCGTTCAGCGTCATTTCGATCTTTGGGCCAACGTTGGTCAGTGCTGTTGGCTCGGCGTTCTCTCGACGTCGAATCCCGTTGTCGACTCGACGATGTCGCGTTTAAGCATATTTTTTTGTCTAAATTCAATAATTCATAGGAAATAACACACAATAACAGACAATGGGATTGGAGGACAAGTGCTGACTCAATTATGACTACCTCCTCTCCCGTTTGTTATTACACTGAAAAATATATAAAGAATAATGACTAAACGTTATGTGACATCCGCTAGCATGGCATATAGTCAGCATTATGCAACTGACGATGATCTTATCAAAACATTTTGGCATCTTTTTAACTCATCCTACTTTTGGCATTAAATTAAATTGAAATCTTGTTTTTGTGGGTTACGTTCTCAAACTATTTTCAAAATTCCAATAAACAGCTCCAGGATCCAGCTTCCTCCTCAAAATGCATGTCATCAGAACGAGGAGCAATTTGTCTGCGAGAAATTGGGACCTTGGTCATAATATTTATCCTCGAATATTCTTCAATATGCCTAGCAGACAACCTCCCCTTTTTTACATCCATACATTTGTGCACCACCTTCATTATGAGGGGAAATTATATGAAGGATAGGTTGTAAGCCATAGTTTCCTTCACTACACTTATGTTGACAAACAGAAGGGCTTTACAGTCCGTCAGCCAGTCCTTCATTCTGACGTGTTATTGTCATTCCAAAGGGCTATATAGGTGTGATTTTCATTGACCCGGGCAGATGTGTTACCTTGTCATGGACCCACTTACCTGTATTGGTTAACCTATATAAAAGAACGCTATTTTCCGTCTTCTCAACAGGAAGCATGACCATTTTCTCCGACCTTTGACCTCCGACCATTGACCTCCGACAGCGGATATGTAAATAGTCCTGCTTGCTTTTCATACGGCACCATCTCGGGGAAATAGGAGATATGCGGAGCCTTCATGTGGCGTGGTTGGTTTGTGTGGATGAGTAAACAATTCCGCTTCTAATGATGTATAATATCTATATACTTACCGATGAGAGTGTCTTCATGGCGAAATTATGTATAAAACAGAGTCTTTGCCCGAGCTGGAGTGGACCTCATGTAAAACGAGTAAAAAACTGCTCATATGTGGACTTATATATATATAATGATAGCTCAGAAGAAGATATATACCGTTCTATAGGATTAAGTGTTATTGGGGTGGGGTAATTGTTTGTTCTGGGGAACTGTTTGTTCCACCACAAGACAGTCAAGAGGTGTATACTATTTCAGACAAACCGTTGAATCGTGGAATAATACCAATAAACCCACCTGCAATTCCGGGACAGCTGTTCCATATGAAATGTAATGTGACATCCACGACACAGCCACCAAACCACAATCTGACCTTGAAATACGAGTGGACAATGAATGGCGCACCACTGAACGCATCACGGTTAACATGGACCAACGCTGGAGATCAACTGACGATCGAACCAGCGCAAGACGACCTCAGTGCTAGCTTTGGTTGCCGAGCAACAGAAATGTTCAATTATTTCTCCGAGGAGAAGTACTATATACTGAGTCAATGTGAGTTACTTCATTTTAGGGCACTGCGAATCGTTTCAAAATCGGCTGTCCTGATTTTAATTTTATCGAATCATTGGCACCATTTGCATTTTCATTACTTCAACGGACGACATTGCTTTTGCGCGATGATATATGATGGTGTACCAACGCACATATATAACGTTGCCGTCGACTGAACTATACTATAAACCACGGAAGTATTGTAAGACTTATGTAACCGATCTAGCAAAATTTCATTTATATGTCAGACTTGTGAATGCAATTGCTTTCTGGCTTCAATATTGGTGCTGATACTGTTTCGTCGTTGTATAGCAGAGACGACCACAAAGAATGATTACTTACTTGGTTAGATATGCATTTCACCCATTTATAGATAATATTTACATTTTATACTGACGATCATTTATCGTCGTTAAAACTCGTTAATAAGTTGATATTGGTGTATATACACTCAGTCAATTGATAAATACATCTTCACTCCTAATACTATGCCTGGTGCAATGATTCGAATCGAGCATTCGATTCGAAATGTAAATGTCCGAATCGCAGGGTTCGCGCTGCCACTTGCCAAACTTGCCAATGGCAAAAATAATTCACATTTGGCAAACAATATTTTCATTTGGCAAAGTTTCGGAAAGTCAGTGTGTAAATATTCAAGAAAGTTCAATAATATTTGTCAGTCAGTACCATTCATTTCAGGAAACTCCTGTATTAATTGTATTTGATAAGGTTAGAAAACGTTACACCGATATCAAGATGCAATTAGTATGATATCATTACCGACGGGTGGTATTACTATAGTATTTATGGTTGTGGTGGTTACATAGCTAATCCTCTTTGTTTTGATGGGTCCTTCTGATTTTCAATTGCATTATTAGGTTTTTCATTGTCCTATGATATACATGTACCTAAGTATATAAGCTAGATTTATTAATAATTAACTGCTCTCCTGTCGATATCAATGGTCGCTCAAACAGCGATTGTAGAAATAGAAGACACAGTGTTGCAGAACCTGATAGCATTTGGCAACTTCTAAAATAATTTGGCAAAAATTATTTTCATTTGTCAACATATTTGGCAAAAGTAAATTTCGGGTCAGTGCGGACCCGGTTCGCATGGCCCTACTTCATTTGTACATATATTCACAAGGCCCAATAAATTAAATGTAAACGACCGATTCGCAGAACACTACTTCAGTTATGCATATATTCAAATGGCCCAATGTAAAACCATTACTATCACCAACAAGAATATTTAAAAATATATCGACTTTATTTTAATTTGCATTAGTTTTAACCCTCTAATAGAGAGAGTTCGCATATCGAGACCATGTCTGTGTAGAAATTACTGTTATAATGTCATTAGCGATCGATGTTCAATTAGTCCAATAAGATAACAAAGTTCCAACAACACATTCCAAAAACAACAATCCGATCAGAGGGTTCTATATTACCATTTCTTTGGCTTTGGGGTTAAAAAATATTTTATTCGAGTCGAGGAACCCATCAAACAAAGCTCAGAGTTATTAGATATTGATTTTTGAAATTTGTTATTTTCTCGAGATGAGTACTAATAATTGCCCTTAACTTCGTAATCTGCTCGAGATGTGTACAGCAAAACACTATTCAAACAGACAAGGATGGATAACTATAAAATCAAGTGGTAATAATAACGCAATTTTGACTGTGTTCTGGGACAGAAAGAATAGAAATAACGAAACTTCAAATATCGACATCTGATCACCCTGAGCGTTGATTGGTAGGTACCTCGACTCGAATCAATTATTTTTTACCCCCAAAGCCAAAGAAATAGTAATATAGGACCCTCTGATCGGATTGAGTACCTTTAAATGTCAAATATGTGACTCGCCATATCAAATCCAGTCGTAAGTTGGGATTTTTTTTACTCTGTGCCAATGCATTGTCTTATATATGCGAGTCGACCATAGGTCGCCTCGCATATATAAGAGAATGCATTGGCCTAACAATTTTTTTTACAATTTTAATACTTTTTTCTTGTATTATTTAACAATTTTATAATTTCACCCATACAGAGCCCCAGACAAACATGAGCAGACGACACTCTTCTATATGCTACTATAAATGTGTGGGGCTCCCTGCAGGGTAATGGATGTTTTTTTTATTTTATGTCCTAAAAATTGTAAGAAACATTTATTTTTAAAAAAAGATAAAAAATTGTTAGGCCAATGCATTCTCTTATATATGCGAGGCGACCTATGGTCGACTCGCATATATAAGAGAATGCATTGGCACAGGGTAAAAAAATCCCGACTCACGACTGGATTTGATATGGCGGGTCTATTAACCCATAGAGAGCCCCACACAGCCTGGAGCAGACGACACTATGTAGTGCATGCTTCCATCTGTGTGAACAATCCCAACAAAAAGCAAAATAAAGTAACTACCCATCGGTTAGTATTAATTTAAAGGCACGTTGCAGACGAGAATACCGATTTCCCGTTTTGTAGTAGACCAACTATATTTGTCTATGTATAGTAATAGACTCATGTGTCTATGTATAGTAATACACTCATTTGTCTATGTATAGTAATAGACTCATTTGTCTATGTATAGTAATAGACTCATTTCACGCATTTGACATCTGACCACACTGCGGATCTGAAACTAATTCAAACTACCTTGTGCATTACGTGTAAGTGCAATATCGGTCCAACATTAGACGTATCAGTGTGGATTTTAATGACCAGACAAGTGTCCGATCATAGCTATCCACATGATTAGAGTTATTGAAGAGTTTGACAGTTTGGTTAGTTTATTTCGGACATTCATATTTTTTGAGCACATGGTGTATATAGTCCAATAGCTGGCTGAGAGTCGATTTCATTGTTTTGGTAAAAAGGTTTATCGGTATTTTTGAAATCGACGCGAAACAGTGCGAAGAAGAAAACCCATTTATTACGATGGAAGTGTCTATTCGCCATCGGATGGCAAATAGCGATTCTACCGATATGCGCTATTTGCCATCCGATGGTATTTTAAAGAAAAGAAAACATATATTATCGTCACAATACGCTATTATAATGATGATTCCTACCGCCTTCGTGATAATTAAGCCCAGTTGACCGTCGGTTGACCACATACAGATATCCTGGGGGATGGCAAATGAGAAATCGACCAATTCTGAAGGAAATTTCGTATAGTTTGAACATTTAGTGGTACAAGCTGTCGCTATATGGCCACATAATCACAATTTCTACCCGCCTTACTGAAAACCCGGACCAGTTGACCGTCGGTTGACCACCCACATATATCCTGGGGGATGGCAAATAAGAAATCGACCAATTTTGAAGGAATTTTGTATAGTTTGAACATTTAGTGGCACAAGCTGTCGCTATATGGCCACATAATCACCATTTCTACCCGCCTTACTGCAAATCCGGACCAGTTGACCGTCGGTTAACCACCCACAGATATCCTGGGGGATGGCAAATAAGAAATCGACCAATTTTGAAGGAAATTTCGTATAGTTTGAACATTTAGTGGCACAAGCTGTCGCTATATGGCCGCATAATCACCATTTCTACCCGCCTTACTGAAAACCCGGACCAGTTGACCGTCGGTTGACCACCCACAGATATCCTGGGGGGATGGCAAATAAGAAATCGACCAATTTTGAAGGAAATTTCGTATAGTTTGAACATTTAGTGGCACAAGCTGTCGCTATATGGCCACATAATCACCATTTCTACCCGCCTTACTGAAAACCCGGACCAGTTGACCGTCGGTTGACCACCCACAGATATCCTGGGGGGATGGCAAATAAGAAATCGACCAATTTTGAAGGAAATTTCGGTTGACCACCCACGGTGTCGATTTCTTATTTGCCATCCCCACAGGATATCTGTGGGTGGTCAACCGACGGTCAACTGGTCCGGGTTTTCAGTAAGGCGGGTAGAAAAGGTGATTATGTGGCCATATAGCGACAGATTGTGCCACTAAATGTTCAAACTATACGATATTTCCTTCAAAATTGGTCGATTTCTTATTTGCCATCCCCCCAGGATATCTGTGGGTGGTCAACTGGTCCGGGTTTTCAGTAAGGCGGGTAGACATTGTGATTATGTGGCCATATAGCGACAGCTTGTGCCACTAAATGTTCAAACTATACGAAATTTACTTCAAAATTGGTCGATTTCTTATTTGCCATCCCCCAGGATATCTGTGGATGGTCAACCGAAGGTCAACTGGTCCGGGTTTTCAGTAAGGCGGGTAGAAATGGTGATTATGTGGCCATATAGCGACAGCTTGTGCCACTAAATGTTCAAACTATACGAAATTTCCTTCAAAATTGGTCGATTTCTTATTTGCCATCCCCCCAGGATATCTGTGGGTGGTCAACCGACGGTCAACTGGTCCGGGTTTCCAGTAAGGCGGGTCGAAATTGAGATTATATGGCCATATATCGACAGCTTGTGCCACTAAATGTTCAAACTATACGAAATTTCCTTCATAATTGGTCGATTTCTTATTTGCCATCCCCCCAGGATATCTGTGGGTGGTCAACCGACGGTCAACTGGTCCGGGTTTTCAGTAAGGCGGGTATAAATTGTGATTATGTGGCCATATAGCGACAGCTTGTGCCACTAAATGTTCAAACTATACGAAATTTCCTTCAAAATTGGTCGATTTCTTATTTGCCATCCCCCCAGGATATCTGTGGGTGGTCAACCGACGGTCAACTGGTCCGGGTTTTCGGTAAGGCGGGTAGAAATGGTGATTATGTGGCCATATAGCGACAGCTTGTGCCACTAAATGTTCAAACTATACGAAATTTCCTTCAAAATTGGTCGATTTCTTATTTGCCATCCCCCCAGGATATCTGTGGGTGGTCAACCGACGGTCAACTGGTCCGGGTTTTCAGTAAGGCGGGTAGAAATGGTGATTATGTGGACATATAGCGACAGCTTGTGCCACTAAATGTTCAAACTATACGAAATTTCCTTCAAAATTGGTCGATTTCTTATTTGCCATCCCCCCAGGATATCTGTGGGTGGTCAACCGACGGTCAACTGGTCCGGGTTTTCAGTAAGGCGGGTAGAAATGGTGATTATGTGGCCATATAGCGACAGCTTGTGCCACTAAATGTTCAAACTATACGAAATTTCCTTCAAAATTGGTCGATTTCTTATTTGCCATCCCCCCAGGATATCTGTGGGTGGTCAACCTACGGTCAACTGGTTCGGGTTTTCAGTAAGGCGGGTAGAAATGGTGATTATGTGGCCATATAGCGACAGCTTGTGCCACTAAATGTTCAAACTATACGAAATTTCCTTCAGAATTGGTCGATTTCTCATTTGCCATCCCCCCAGGATATCTGTATGTGGTCAACCGACGGTCAACTGGGCCTAATTATCACGAAGGCGGTAGGAATCATCATTATAATAGCGTATTGTGACGATAATATATGTTTTCTTTTCTTTAAAATACCATCGGATGGCAAATAGCGCATATCGGTAGAATCGCTATTTGCCATCCGATGGCGAATAGCCGCTGCCTATTACGATTGGAAGTTCTTGCCTTTACGTGTGTATTATTCAACAAATATCGAAAAGGAATTGTTGTGCTATAAATGTTTATCTCTTGGAATAATAACCCAACAGGCATGTTAAGGACCAAGGGGCCTCACTTGATCATAGCCACATGTTTACCATGAAAATAGGCAACTTGAAATTATTAGCTACAAAATATGTATTTTTTTTTTTTTAAGCAAAAATATTTTTTGTGATTTACTAACACTATCATCACTTTTATTTACTGAATGGATAATACTTTGAGTGGAAGAATAACAAATACGATTATTATTTGGATATTTAGTCCGAGCACATGCTTACAGTGCATCTGGAAACAAGCAATTTTGCTGTGAAATGTTCAAGGTAAATATATTGTGTTTGTTATACAATTGCCATCTACAATGTTTTGTCTGCATCTTTTACAAATGTGTCAACTAATGTGCAGTTAATTGTAAATTGTAGATGGACAGAAACTTTTTTCCAGATTGGTGCCAGTTGGTGTCCCCTGACCCTTAACCAGTTCAGTGCCAAGTCCGATTTTTGTATCAACCCATATACCCTGTGCCAATGCATTCTCTTATATATGCGAGTCGACCATAGGTCGCCTCTCACATATAAGAGAATGCATTGGCCTAACAATTTTTTATCATTTTTTTTTTAAATAAATGTTTCTTACAATTTTTAGGACATAAAATAAAAAACATCCTTTACCCTGCAGGGAGCCCCACACATATATAGAAGCATATAGAATAGTGTCGTCAGCTCATGTTTGTCTGGGGCTCTGTATGGGTGAAATTATAAAATTGTTAAAGAATACCAGAAAAAATTATTAAAATTGTAAAATATTGTTAGGCCAATGCTTTCTCTTATATATGCGAGGCGACCTATGGTCGACTCGCATATATAAGAGAATGCATTGGCACAGGGTAAAACAATCCCGACTTACGACTGGATTTGATATGGCGGTGCACATATTTTCGTAGCATCAGTCCCGTGTTTACCGAGATGTTACGGAACACACCTAATAGTTGTAGTCGATTCAACAAAAAATATTTTCCGCAATTGGCGGAAAGTTATTAATGTCACTTCTGAATGATAAGAAACTGTCGAATTAATAAACGCAGCGTTATTAATTACCACTCCCCACCCTCAATATCACACGACTCTCGCGCTGTCCATAACATCTCGATAACACTCGATTGACTAATGTTTGCGCGAATACGCAGAATATGGTGGTTGATTTTTATTCTGAGAGATATTACCACAACATATTGTTTCAACATTTTTTAAATGATACAGGTATACCTCATAAAAACATGAACTATGGTATTAAAGGACACAGGCAACGGAGTTGGCTAAGAATTTAACTGTAATGAACAAAGCCATCATTTTGGCAATGTCTGGTGTTGGTGTCAAGCGCGGATTTTCGAAATAGTATTAATCTGTGGGATAATTTTGTTGGCAGGATGTCAAGTATCCCGGGAAGAACGCGCCTATTCGTCACTAATGAGATATAAGGAAATATGCAATGGGTTTTTAATGATATGGTAGGGGTTTCGTGTGATACAGTGTTAGTTGAAACTAAGAACAAATGCTTTCCTTCCATCGCCAAAGATTGTAACTGGTAAAATCTAAGATGTCTTTCGCGTCAAATGTACACACAGCAATGTTGTGCTATGACATAACTACCCATGTCCCATGAAATTCCCACAACTTGATTCAAGGACATATAACAATACTTGTATATGATATCACTGTTGGCCTCGGTAGAAGCCAAACTCGAATATGAGTGCTCGGCTACTCACAGAAACCTCACACCTCTTACTCAGGCAAGACCTGCACACAATGAAGTCGGCTCCCAAATATGGTCGCATGAACATAACAGCAGCGCCAAGCCCGATGTGTATTGCCATATACCTCATTTTATATTCACCCCAAACATTATACAAGTAATAACAATTCCCCATGCAATACATCATGCTTTTACTTATTCGATCTTGAGGTTCTTATGCCTATCCGAGCATCATCTATTGTTCTCGTCACTCAGTCCGCTATACTTATGCACTTATGCTGCATACATTACAGGGGTACTGTACGCCATTTTCATTAATTCCCGGTGATAACAACGATCTAATATCGATAATATATAGAAAACTAAGTACTTTGAGTCGAAGATGTATTGTGTAAACGTTCACGTTAATAGGTTATCTTAAAATCCAAGTTAATAATTTGATATAAATTTAATTTATGGCTGGATTCATAAATTAAATTACGAATTTCCGTGTACAAGACGTAATCAAAATAATTCATGGATAGTGGATTTGTCAAAGCGTGGCACGCATGATCGTGTAAAAAAGTATGTTGATACGGGGGGACTCAAGCCACGCACTGACTAGTGACTATACCATGACTTGATGAGTATATGGAACTAGTATCCATATAATATAACATTTATTTGATCAGTTGCTTGAAAACTGTCCAAACATTACTCGACAATGACAATAGGTATTTTCGCATTCCGGCTAATCTGCCATCTAGTCGGATTCCTTATGTCATTTTGCATTTTTGGTTTGTTAAAAGCGATCTGAAAACGGATTATGTATGCCTAGTAGGTGTGTTTTCGGGATTGACTTGTTTCCATTCTTGAATTTTGGCGGGTCGGCCTAAATCGGGGTCAATATCATTTAGAGAGCGTTTCGTATTTACAGAACACGGTATATGGTGCCATCTGCCGTATGGTGATCGGTGCGATTTGAAACTTCTCCAAACTACTAGATATGACCATTACATGTATTTTTGAAAATTTTGATGTGATCGGTTCATTCTTGTTGGCTACAGTTGTGATCAAATTTTAACACTGAGCCCTATGGAGATTCTATTACTTTGGATAGATGGCGCCATTTCGCGTATGATGATATGCGCGTACTGATATTCCTAAAAAAATACTAAGTATGAAACACAGACGTAGTTTTAAAAGGAATGGATGTGATCAGATGATTCTTGCTGGCTACAGTTGCGATCAAAATTTAACACTTAACCCTATGGAGAATTTCGTGTAATGCTCAAACGTTGATTGTAATATCACTTATTGGCAATCGTGCGCAAATATATGAAGTTTAACACTCGTGTTTGACCCACTGTAACTATCCGTGATTTAATAGTTGCAACATATGATATAGTTATGCCTCAAGATACAGTAATTGGCAAAAGTAAGTGTCGAATGGTTTTGTAGTTTCGGTAATATGCAGCCTGTTGAATCAAATGAAAATATTCACAACAAGACTGTTCACGATGTGATTACATATTATATCATGGTTGTATTTGCTACTTGTCTGTATTGTTGTCCACTGTCTAGTTTTAAAACCACATCGTTGATCATAACGGGATGTAGTGTCACAAATACACAGGTATGTATGGTAGTTGTTCGTTGTCATTAACTCAATCGTTGTCATCGGAGTCTATCCCACATGCGCTGAGACAATCTGTGTTTTCGCAGGATTTGTGCTACTGATAAACGGACATTTCGGTGCAGCTGAGATCTTTACCATATAGCGGTATAGGCTTTGCTTTCACGCTTCCCACGCCAGTTACATTTGACCAACTTCAGTGTAGCGACTGAAACCCAACAATCACCATCAATATTCTGACCACAGTTAATCTCCACGCTTCGTATATAGCTGTGAAAATCAAGTAAATTCGAATTTCCACTAGAGTACAGCTTAATGAGTAAAATAGATATCATCCATAGATGCATTTTCCTGCATTCCGAGTAGGTGCTTAGTAACCGCTACTAATGAGCTATCGGGTCCGGTGGCAAAGTCTCCCGATCTTATAATGATCAGTGGCCTATGCAGAACATGGCTGCATATATAGTTTTAGACATGCATGGGTCCAACTTTGAACAAAGCCAGCACCATGTGATTAGACACTGACTAAATTAAGGCAATACCAATAAATGATTAGTACACAATTGTGGTATTTGATTAGCAACCGTTGCTAACCTTAAATAAGACATCTGGTTCACTTTGACGACCAGGTATATCTCAAATGTCACATTTGGGTATTAACTGTATCGGAAACGCAAACGTTGAATTACGACCCTATAAGCTATAATTGCAATTTCCAGTGAATTCCTGGTAATTTCCTAGACTAAGTTTCTCGATCTTATACTGATCAATGACCCATGGTGCACAAACATGTACAGTTTCATATCTGTGTCACCATTTGAACATAACCAATACCATCTGATATATAGACACTATCTCATTTACGGGAAAATACCATGGCCATGTATATTGTTGGGGATAACGATCCATTAAGCCTAAGTCGATGGTTTGTTCACAACAGATGGCGTCATGATACATTATGAAGGATGATGGAGGGGTCCCCTTAACTATGTTCTTCGACACAGTATTGTCCCCGCACTGTGTCACTTGTATCTTACTGTGTTGTACTATATATAAGACCAAGCACATAATGCACATATATTTCTTAATTCTTATAAATAAATTATCTCTTAGAAAGTGTCCAGAGATGTCTTGCCTATTTATACTGACAATTTATTTTTATTCTTGTGGCAAAGTATTTGGGGGATAGATTTGTTATGTTGACTAAGATGTTAATTTAGTATGTGAAACATGTATACTGGGGGAGGTATCGAGTGGACGGAGAAAGTGTTTTCTTTATACTCAGATGAACATAATTTAAACTCCCAATTTGGATAAACCCGACCAGGAATTATAGAACAACCATCTATATAAGCCCAGCAATATTTAGCAATAAACATGGACATGATAACATTGTTAAACATTTTTAAACAATACCACCCTATCCACATCTATTTGGCTAAACATATCATTGGCATAGATGAGTTGTTGTAATTGTTACATTAATGCTGGTCGGGTTTCTCCAAATTTAATACTAAAACAGAATGTTCCATATATAAGCTACGGTGGCTGGTTTAGGACATGATAATTTGTTTTTTATTTCACGAAATACTAATTCGTGGCCACGAAATAACTAATTTGGTGGCCACAAAATACTAATTCGTGGCCAAGAAATAACTAATTCGTGGTCACGAAATACTAATTCGTGGCCACGAAATAACTGATTGACCTTTGCATATATATCCAGATACCTTTATACGGTACGGTTACACTAACTTGACGATGTTTTAGAAACAATGCGTACGATCGCAGATAAGCTACTATAAACCCGTTATGGCGTGGGACCCGGGCTCTATGGGGGTATGGACGTCATATATAAACTATCCCAGAAAGAACGGGGAAACACGGGTCAGGTGGCTCCAAGACAAACTGAATATTCATTAGTTTTTACCACAAGGGATCGAATGGGAATGCCATTTCTCTCGGCATATTGTCCGATTTAAGTCAAATAAGGGTGTTTGTAGTGTGGGCCAAAAACAATCTTATAAATATTCACCCCTTTCAACTATACCCGATCCAAAATGGTCGCCGGTCAGAAGGGGTCAAATGGGGTACACATTATTTCTCGGTCACTTGACCGATATAGATCCAATAAAGAGTGGTCTACCGTCGTTCACAAAGAAAGCTACATTTTCACACCTTCAGCCCACTCGAGCGAAAATGATAACTGATCAGAGGGGTCCATATATGGTACCATGCAATCCCCCCCCCCATTTTAGGTCGAATACAGTGTGTTGTAGGGTGACCACTGAGACAACCTAAATGTTCACCCGCTTTCACCATCACCGATCCAAAATGACCACCCCAGATGGGTTCAAATATGACACCTATACAATTTCTCGACGCCTTAACCGTTCGATGTGGTATAATTGGTGCTGTAGGGTGGCCCCCAAGATATACTGAATGTCGTGGGTGCCCATGTAACCAACGTGGCCACGCAATTAAAAACTGTTCCCATGTCCTAAAAGTTTTGACTGACACTTACATAAATATGACTCCCAGATGTGTTAGCACACTACTCCGTATTATGCGGTACTTCGTCCTGGCAATAAACATTAATTTTGTCAATTGATGAAAAAACACCATCAATCAATTTTACAACGGCATCCTGAAACTTTAGTCTTGATAAACATTGCATTTGTATAATAGTGGACATTATCACTGAAGCACGTGATTGTGATGTATATGATTGATGTGAACCACATTTTTTCAACTACTGTATCTGGTGGCCTGACTATATTGCATGTTAATTTTGTAAAATCACATGTAGTTACGATAGATTACATGTAAGAGCCATGCATATATGATAGTCATTAAGTTCCACCACTGTGAACATTTGAGTAAATAATTGTCAAACTCTCTATAGGATCCAACGTTAGTTTTGTTCGCAACTGTAGTACTGTACCAGCGGAGACTTATCTGACGACACCATTCTCACAAATACATTTCAACTTGCACAATGCATGAACAGGCTAATCGTGTTAGTTAATATCTGTATAATCAGGAAACGCTCTTTAAATTTTTTAAACCGTCCAAACAATTTGTTTCCACTAAAATGTCAGACTGGAACAAGTAGACTCTGAACGTAGACCGTCATATTTGATATTTTTTTTAATTTCAACTCGCACAGTCCACCAGAAGGTTAGTTATGAGGATTAATATTTGTATAATAAACAAACGCTCTTTAAATTCTTAAATATACAATACCTTAATATTTGGGAAAGAAAATTGGAACTGCAGTCATAAATGCAATTCGTCTGATGATTTTTGATAAAATTCCACATTAAGATATGTAATTAAGTAATTTGTGGCAAGATCTCCCCATGTTTTTCGATTTCTAAGAACAAAGAAAGCCACTTACCGAACTTGCTATGCGTAATAGCATGTTTTTTTATTACCAGGTGGACGGGGAAAAATAGAGGGGTACACAAACAAAAGCCCCAAACAAACCTGTTTCCACTAAAATATCAAGCTGGAAACAGCTAGATTCTGAAAATAGACACACTGGTGGTATAGAAACTATTCTCATATCGCTTTTAACATTCCGAAAACGCGCGACCATTGTTTTCGACATAAGTAATCCGACTAATCCGTAACATTAACAGACTTTCAAATAATGGAAATCTGGTTACCTTGTTTTACAACTCAAAGATTAAAGAAACCAACAACAACGTTTGGGTACAGTATCCCTTTAAAGATAAAGACTGGTGTCGATATTGATATGTGTGTCATCATTATATCACAGTGCGAAATCCCACCAGTGCCCATATACTATCATAAATAATACGTACCATGCCAAATGACCACTAGTTGGCACAGTCAACTCAAACATGTGCGTCATCTATTAATATTGTAGTAAAGTTGGGAATGGGTTTTATATACTACAATTAATACAATGAACAACATTTTTACTCGTATATATTTAATATCAGGAACAGGGATGTGGCTAGAGGGGGGTGTGGGGATGTCTCACCCCCCCCCAACTTTGGTCAAAATTTTCAACAGTTGGAAATTTCATTTCACACCAACAATGGGTTGAAAATGTTCTTGTCGTTTGATTTTCAAACAATTTATTGGGGGAATTAATTGTTTTTGGACCAATATTTGCATATTTTTCTATTTTTTGTCAAAATTTTGGACTGAAATGGTCATCAGTTGGACATTTTCTAACCTTAGGGGGGTGACAGGTTGGAAATTTCCAACACTTGGAAAGCTTGTGTCCCGGTCCTCCCCCGTGGCTAGTCAAAACTGCTACTAAATTTAAGAAAACAATACATTTGGTCAACATTGTCATTGGAATTGTCATCATTTGGAAATTTTCCAACCTAAGTCAGGTTTGAAATTTCCAACTCTAAGAAGATGCTAGGATTTTGTGATTTTCTTGTTCAGATTTCAAATTTTTCCAACAACGGGCCGAACCATGGTCGGCCCGGTGTGTCACTGTCCCTCCCCCGTGACCATTACAAAACTGCTAATTAGTTTAACAAAACAATAGTTTAGTACATTCGGTCAAACTTGTGGACTGAAATGGTCATCAGTTGGAGAATTTTCCAACCTAAGAGTGAGTATGAGGTTTGAAATTTCCAACACTAGGGAAGCTTCAGTTGAGGCCAGTCTAGATGCTAGGATTTGCGATTTTCTTGTATAGTTTTCCAAATTTTCTCACACCGGGCTGAACAAACATTGACGGACATAATGTCCCGGTGTCTTACCCGTAGCCGTGTGCATTTGTCTGGAGTAGGCTACTAGATGTTAGGATTTATGAAATTCTCAGGTTAAAGTATCTGAATTTTCTTATACCGGGCATATAGAACAACATAGTTTATGAATACATAGGATATTAGACCTGAGGACTGATGTGCAAGGGGGGGGGGGTGCAAATGGAATTATGAAAAAATTGTGTTTGGTATGTGATTCTGATTCAAGGGGGGGGGGGGGCGGGTGCAAATGGAATTATGCAAAAAGTTGTGTTGGTGTGATTCCGACTCAAGGGGGTGCATTTGGAATTTCCAAATGTGGACACCCCCCCCCCAACGGAGACCCTCTAGCCCCATCCCTGATCAGGAACATGTCAACATCATTTATAACGAATCATCATTAGTCAGTGTTAATATATCGAATTTAAGAGTTGCTATTAAGTTCAAGTTGTTCTTGTCGTGGATCGAGTGTTTCTGTTCGTCGTCGGAGATTCTCGCCGACGTTCCCCGGAATTGGCCGAATCACACACGTTCCAGATACGATGATTGGCTCTCCCACAGTTGTTTATTGGGGTCAAATGTGACGCATTTTGACCGCCTTCAGACGAGGTGATTCGGTGTTTACTTTAGCGTCCACGACGTAAAATTACAATACCCAAATTCACTGCAATATCATTCACATCTCTATCAGATCCAGCTGGAAACAGGGTGTGGATTACACCAAACGTATCTACGCTATCTCTCATCGAAGGGGACAGTTGGCTGGATTTGGTGTGCAGCGCGGATTGCAATCCACCTTGCCGTTATATATGGACTGTACCAAAGATCAAATACATCCAAGACATCTTCTTCATGGTTTTCAACGACACTGTCAAACTCATTTCCTTCCCTGCTGTTTCCAACGGCACTGTCAAATTCATTTCCTTCCCTGATGTTGTTTACAGAGATTACAGTGGTGACTTCACATGCCGGGCAATCAACGCCATTTCCGGGTCAATAATCAACAGGACGCTAACACTGGATGTTAAATGTACGTACAATGTAGGTAATTTCGTATATATGTATCTGTATATAAATGCAATGTAGAAGCCGTAATTTCGACTTAGGCGCATTGGTGCAGGAGGATGTGGTGTTTGGATCATGACCAACCAATGTCCTCGTGCCGAATAGGTTCATATTATTGGACCTAAATATTCACGTACATGTTAGGTTCATAAATTGGACTTAATTGATTCTGAAATAGGCCCATGCATAATGAATTTATTCACGTATTCCATTGAATTGTGTGAGCCACAATGAATACACATTATAAAGAGCATCAATCTGGTAAATCGTGCCGATGAAAAACGGTAGATTAAATAATGCCGATATACATGAAATAATTCCAAATTGGACGTTTGATGTCCATATATAGCGTATATTGAGGTTAAATAATGTCAATATGGGTTCATTAAAACTCAGTAATATAAGCCTGTTAATTGCTTATCTTACCACGAACAGGCCTAAAAATAGGTTCGTATTGGACCTAAACATTCACAGATGTTCGCATTGGACTGATTTGATACTGAAATAAGCCAATAGCGGACTTATATCCCTTATTCAGTTTTATGGCGCGGGGCACAATAAAATCACATTATAATGAGCATACAGTTGCAAGTTAATATATGTTCATATAGAGCGTTATGTAGCACTCCCCAGGTTCTAACCATTAAGTTGGAATTCTCGGAAACACGTTGATGAAATTTATTGTACAATTATTACAATGTCACATCAGGCGGCCACGGAGTAAAATATAATAACATGTTCTCTTCAAAACGTTCTGAACAAGAGTCCGCAAGAGTTTTAAACAAGTCCCCGAGAGCTTTGCTCTCCTAGTATATATACGCTGAAAGTGACAACGCCCCTCGCTCATCAAATGTCGTGACTTGCTGGGAACAAGTGTCGCTTACATCAAAGCAGATGGACAATTAATAATCTGCCTTGATAAAGCATTTAACTCCAAAAGTCAACGACCCATAATTATAGGTCATCCACTCAGAGCTATAATTCCCAACAATTCCGGACACCGGACTATCAAGCTAAAGACATTGAACTTTCAGCTAAAGTTAACCCTACTTACCTAACTCGTAGTCATCTCGATAGTGTTACATAACTCTCATCACCTTTTTCAAGATTTTTGTCCAAAGACAAAAAACTTGATAATTCCGTGAGTGCAGGAGATCCAAACTATCTCAATTGGAATATACATTTAACACAATAAAACATAAGTTTTAACACATGAATGTCATAATCCGAATCGTCGATAGCAGGAATTGTTCCGAACAGGAGAATGGCACCTTCCTGGAATATTAGCTTCTCATTCCGTGTTGGGAGTTAAAAGTGGCCTCCCTATTAACTCCTTTCGTCCAGGCTCCATTCCGAATATCCAGCGATTCCAGATCCAAACGATAGAGGCGTCGATCCCATCGTCATAGCTATGTTCAAATAATCGCCTTGTGTCGGTACGAAAATTGGAATGAATTTCAATTTGACCTTGAATTCGGGCGACATTTGACAAAGGATCAATCTGGTTTAATATCAAGGGTGTGACTTCCCGTCATGGCTTAAACCGCCTTGTTCGATACGAAAGTTGAATAATTTTCAACTTGATCATGAATTTGGGCATAAATAAAGGTTCAATACTGTCTAGTGGAAAGGACTTCATATACGTTGTGTAAGAACTGAAATGAATTATCTGGGTAATGTCAATAGCGTTACAACACGCTTATACGTGTAGAACATGATTTCAACCTTGAAATGACAATCTAACCAATTCACATTTTAATTTGGCTCCAAGCTTCTACAAATACGAGCATGGTACAAAACGATCTTGCACAAATGCTCTATCAACTGAGATTTTAGAAATCTTTGGCACGGCGTGTTAAAATCACGCATGTCACGTAAAAATCGCTATCCATTAACCTGGAATGCCAAACTAAACATCTCCATGTATACCAGCATGTAACTTAATGCTCTATTACATAAACGTTTTACAACATCATTAGCGCCGACAAGTTAAATCTCGTCATTTGTGTCAAAGCACAATTCAATAAACTTGGAATGCCAAATCAAATATCACGGGCCCCGTATTTGGGCATACTCGTTGAGTAATCTATAGCTTGTCAGCTAGTAACTCTAACAACTATCATGTAACACCCACACCAATTACGGACATTTTACATAAATGTCAAATATTTCATATATAGTTATTCCTTGTGAAACAACGGAATAAAATGTACAACCCCTGAGACAATTTGCTTTGGCTCCAAGCTTCTACAAATACGAGCATGGTACAAAAGATCTTGCACAAATGCTCTATCAACTGAGATTTTAGAAATCTTTGGCACGGCGTGTTAAAATCACGCATGTCACGTAAAAATCGCTATCCATTAACCTGGAATGCCAAACTAAACATCTCCATGTATACCAGCATGTAACTTAATGCTCTATTACATAAACGTTTTACAACATCATTAGCGCCGACAAGTTAAATCTCGTCATTTGTGTCAAAGCACGATTCCATAAACTTGGAACGCCAAATCAAATATCACGGGCCCCGTATTTGGGCATACCCGTCGAGTAATCTATAGCTTGTCAGCTAGTAATTCTAACAGCTATCATGTAACACCCACACCAATTACGGACATTTTACATAAATGTCAAATATTTCATATATAGTTATTCCTTGTGAAACAACGGAATAAAAGGTACAACCCCTGAGACAATTTGCTTGGCTTACTGCATGGTTCACATAGCTAATTATATATGGGTTTTTAATACAACCTACATTACATTATTATCATGAAATGTCCCTTTAAAACCATTCAATGGTTCACTATACAACTTTTATTTTCATGACCTCCGACAACTCTTAAACGATATGCGTAAGCTAATTTTCATTCGCATGTCCCTTTAACAAAAATCGATAAACAACTCCTAACTTATAATTTCATGAACTCAGACAACTCCTAATTTGAAAATATGCAAATTTGTTTTGGTAACGCTCGATGTGATACAGAACAGATGTCGTACTATCTATAAAACAGGATCAGGCCTACACGTTCATCTTAATACCGGTATTGAGATAGGCTTCACAACACTAATTATCTCGAGACTGGTCAATTGATGGCCATGAGAAATGTTTTGTTCACGCCAAATTGGTCATACACGCATGCAGCGTTAACGGGCCTGCATACTCGACCACTGTTAACGGCCAAAGGGAATGTCCATATTTACCTCTTTAATTCGGACTACAACACAAACACCATCATTAATTCAGCACGCATGAATAATCTTCAAAGGTTAACTCAGTCCCCTGTGCAATATCCATGTTTTGACCAGTGTTTGGGAGAGTTTTGCTAGACTTTAATTTACGATGCCCTGGGGCAAGGTTTCATTTCCATTAAATTATATTCAATGGACAGTTGCTGTGGTATGTGTTTAGGCTAAATTGGATAGAGTGCATTGTGTTTTTCGTTGGACAAAGTCAGTTGTGTACAGTTTTCTGTGGGATGGAGATATTTCTCCTGTTTTCAAGGAATATTTCATCTTGATTTACTATGGTTTCAATGTTTTTAAACAGTATAATTTTCATGGAATTAATAGGATTATTTTCGGATCCATTCATGTTCTTTTCTCCGACAACTCCTTAAAAAGTAAGTTCTTTGTTTTTCGTCTTTTATATTCTACATGTATATTATTACGTGTACTCGGTGCCGTCCACAAACATTTAGACATACTGGAAAGCATGTTAGTCTGATTAACACTTACAGACACTCTCAGAATACACGTAATAGATGTAATTATAGCATAATCAATTTTCTAGCCATTCTTTTCTTGTATGGGCATACCATAATTGATTATTCAGTTACATTTCTGACTTTCCGACTTTCAACTCTGATCAACTTTGGTTTGTTCGAAACTTGAACACATTAAAACCATTTTGATAACGCCTATATACAATGGCGATACATGTACAGCGATCTATCTATTTTTAAAATCGACATTTTAACCCAATCCGTGTGTGTCATAACACAAAATACCACTGACCATCCGTGTAGATATTCTTGCAAAACATTGGAATCATTTGGCTAAATTGAACATTCCTAAACCATACTTCAAACTTCAAGTGACTATAATGTCTATAATTTAAAATTTTCCGAATTACTTCAACTAATTTCTTTTATTTAAAGATATATCTCGCTGGACGTAACCAGTTTTCTTGACAAACTGTCATAAATGACCAATGTTTTCGAATTGATAATCTGAGCACAATAAACTTAATATTATACGCTCAGTTGACCGACAGAACAGCCTTAACAGAAACTGAACCCACAATTCGTTTAAAAACCAGAACTCACTAAAATCATACTGATTAACTTGACAACATCCTAAAATCATCAGTAAATGTTCTATACCTATATAACTTGCATAATGGTGTGACAATTTAGTACTTGTATAACCAGAATTTCCTAGAACATTTTTGTTTAGTGACTCACATTATTCAAAAATAATTTATTCAACCTCAAACAAGTTTACCAAAGGTGCGTTAATAATATATACGCCCTCAGCTTGCTCAAAACAACTTAATTATCTCTAAAGTTCTTTTCTCAAAACCAAAACTTATATCAAACCGGACTCCTTTTGCATTTTGACAAACTCCTACTATATAGACCACAATAGGCATCAAAGACACTGTTTAAATTATTTAGCAATAACCTTGTGACAGATTTCTTTGCTCTGAAAATGTTCAACCAAACTCGCTTGTTTAAAATCAAACAGACAAACAACTGCGGCATATTCACTACCTCTGTATATATATGCCTCATTGAATAATTCACTGGAATCTTCACGTGTAGATTGTAAAAATCAATCTTATCCATTTGGATACCATATAACGATGGACACACATTATATTCCAGCGATTATTTCCTATATAGTTGATAAATAACAACTCGACATAGAAAAACGCCAACCATAACGGTAATTTCCAAGCATACCTAATATAGAAAAATTGACGCAACAATTTAAACTATAACTGTATATTCCCTGAACAACTGTTTTGCTTTAACCACATTTTGTTCAATTAGGCTATTCACACAGAGCGTACATGTAACAATAATACCTCGAAAAACAAACAATCTTTATTTCAAATGGACGCAACGATTTTTGAAACCCTTATATGGAAAAATTGACGCAACAATTTAAACTACAGATAAATGACATAATAGCTATACGGGTTGTGAACCAGGTGAACCAGCCAATGAATTGCAAATTGCCTCATATATACCTTATTTCGTCCATTTAGTTTCCTCCATATTTTTCTTCCGTGACCACCTGTCCAAGAATTCCAAGAAATGTCCTGCTAACTCGGCACCATCTCGGGTATGTAGCACTCCCCAGGTTCTAACCATTAAGTTGGAATTCTCGGAAACACGTTGATGAAATTTATTGTACAATTATTACAATGTCACATCAGGCGGCCACGGAGTAAAATATAATAACATGTTCTCTTCAAAACGTTCTGAACAAGAGTCCGCAAGAGTTTTAAACAAGTCCCCGAGAGCTTTGCTCTCCTAGTATATATACGCTGAAAGTGACAACGCCCCTCGCTCATCAAATGTCGTGACTTGCTGGGAACAAGTGTCGCTTACATCAAAGCAGATGGACAATTAATAATCTGCCTTGATAAAGCATTTAACTCCAAAAGTCAACGACCCATAATTATAGGTCATCCACTCAGAGCTATAATTCCCAACAATTCCGGACACCGGACTATCAAGCTAAAGACATTGAACTTTCAGCTAAAGTTAACCCTACTTACCTAACTCGTAGTCATCTCGATAGTGTTACAGTTATTTCAACCTGTTCTATTGAAAAGAACGTTATCGGCCTATAATAAGTTTATTGTGGGCGGACAATAACACGTAAACAAACTCACGATGCTCTTTGAAATGTGTTTTCACTGTGGTCACTGTGAATTTGATTGATGTTTGAGATCGCCATAACAATCTATGTACAACAAAGGGTTAAAAGCTTTTTTCAAAGTCAAACCTATTTCCAAGACCAGTACCTTGGAATCAAAAGCACATTACATGTACTTGAGTAAACCATTAGACCAATGTTGTATGCGTCAGAAATTTGGTCTACATTCATATATAAAAACTACCAAAGAGGTCTGACAATTGTCTATACAATACATGTAAAGATCAGGTAATTAAAAATATAAACGGTAAATAAAAAAATGTGCAAATGCATCTTACAAGTTTTAATTTCCCCTTTGGGTTTAGTAATCAACTCCTTGGCTTAATATTCAAGTAATTCTGCAGACGTATTTCATTTCCATACCGACTGTCCGGTTTTCTATTGTAAAGTAACATTGACAAACTAAGACAATCCAACAGTAGTGGATCTTTTATCATGTTGTACAAGGATCAGTTCACAAGCTCCCCTAAAACTGCAGCGTTGGTCACATTTTTCCTAACTTGTAAGATGCATTTGCACATTTTTTTATTTACCGTTTATATTTTTAATTACCTGCAGTCAGATGCTCATAGCCCGTTTTTATATTACCATGGGTATATGTCAGATATAACCGTACAAAACAACTGCTGTTCTTTTGACCGTGTATTTATCCATGGTGTGTGTGCCTGTGGTTGTCCGTAACCTGGTGCCCGGTGGTATTGCTTTGAAAGGTAATCATGTTCGACTGGTGTCGTTAGATTGGTTATGAGATTAGCGGTTTCTATGTCTTGTCTGGTCATATTTACTGTTTGAACTTTGTCTTAAATAGACGCACTTTTTATACTAGAATTTGCGCAACAGGAGCGTAGGGAAATCACACGTTGAGTTGGTTTAGGGTTTTTGTTTAGAACAAGTGTTTATATATAATATACAGAGGCCAACAGAACGATGCCATATATATATACTATATACGACTTCATCCAATTTTGGGTTTATTGGGATGTGCAGTTTTATGTCTTTGGTGTATGTAGTTTGTTGGTTATGAGAGCTCATTTCCCCATGATTTATGCTCTATATGTGGTCTTAAAAAATTGCTATATTATTTCAAACAGGTTTGGCGCCAGGATATCCCCGACGCAGGGGCTATACTATTCCCCAACAGGTGGCCGGGCTTCATGCAGCTACCGGGTTGACCATTGTAGATCTCATCGACGAGGGGTGGTTGTCTCTCCCCGACAGGGGTGAGGATGTAGCCCCCTGACTCCTCCCCAGGTGCCACGCAACATAATTTAGTATCGATGATTTCTCGTCTTCAGTGAATGCAAGACCGTGCTCTTAACATGGGGTGCCAAGCAGCGACGTGTCGACCGTGGTGGTTAATCAGGGGTCTTACCCCCCCCCCCCACACCAAACTGTAGTCAAACCTAATGCAACATTAATTGGAAAATTCACACCAAAATTAGGTTGAAATTGTTCTCGTAGTTTGATTTTCCAACAATTTCTCAATGACAAATTTGTTATTTTAGACCAACATTTGTATATATCCATTTTATTTGCAAAATTATGGACTGAAATGGCCATCAGTTGGCAATTTTCAAACCTAAGTTTGAGTGTCAGGTTAAAAATTTCCCCGAATTAGAAAGCTTGAGGCCAGTCTAGATGCTAGGATTGTCAAATTTACATGTACAGTTTTTCAAAATGTACTCACATTGGGCCTAACCATCGGCCGACCCGTGTGTTCTGTGCCCTTGCCAGTAGTTACTTGCTAATTAATTTAAGAAAATTAAATCGGGGTGTAAATTTGTCTCTGGCGATATACCACTAGATGTTAGGATTTTTAAATCTCATATTGGGCCGGACCATCATTTTCACCAAAAATTGGGAAAAATCAAAGCACCGGGTGGGGGGATGTGCAAATTTAATTTCGCAAACTTATGAGTTTGGTGTGGCTGAATGGGGTGGGGTGCAGTTGGAAATTCCAAGGTGGAGACCACCCCAACGAAAACCCTCTAGCCAAGTCCCGGGTGCCAAATATCCCAGACTCAACCAGGGGTGCCACTCGCGACCTATATAGTTTCTGCTTTCGGCATTGTGTAGCACTCCCCAGGTTCTAACCATTAAGTTGGAATTCTCGGAAACACGTTGATGAAATTTATTGTACAATTATTACAATGTCACAATGTAAAATATAATAACATGTTCTCTCGTCAACAAGCTCTGAACAAGTGTCCGCAAGAGTTTTAACAAGTCTCCGAGAGCTTTGCTCTCCTAGTATATATACACTGAAAAGGACAACGCCCCCAGCCCATCAAATGTCGTGATCTGCTGGGAACAGGTGTCGCTTACATCAAACCAGATGGACAATTACTAATCCGCTTTGACAAAGCTTTTAACTCCAAAAGTCAACGACCCATAATTATAGGTCATCCACTCAGAGCTATAATTCCCAACAATTCAGGACACCGGACTATCAAGCTAAGGACATTGAACTTTCAGCTAAAATTAACCCAACTTACCTAACTCGTAGTCATCTCAAGAGTGTTACAATTGGCCTATTTGTTTTCTATCCGAGAATACACTGCACCGACGGCAATATATTGACCATACTCTGAATAAAAACGCTTCCGTTGCGATCACACGATAACATCGTGCTGCAAGTAAGACGATAATTGTGTTTTAGAGATGATACGGAAGACCGATTGTCAAAAACCGCAACATCAAAATGCACAGGGCAAGGCTTATCGGTCCAAACTGTGGAATGTTTTTCATTATGTATTTCTCGCATATCCCCATATATATAAACGGGCTACGAGCATCTGACTGCTGATCTTTACATGCATTGTATAGACAATTGTCAGACCTCTTTGGTAGTTTTTATATATGAATGTATACCAAATTTCTGACGCATACAACATTGGCTTAATGGTTTACTCAAGTACATGTAATGTGCTTTTGATTCCAAGGTACTGGTCTTGGAAATAGGTTTGACTTTGAAAAACGCTTTTAACCCTTTGTTGAACATAGATTGTTCAGTCTGGGTAATCTTACCTGCTCAATTAAATTCAACCCCGAGGTCACAGTAACGGTATTATTCTGCGTTTTGAAGTTGGGATCATCAGTTTTCTCAAATACTAAATGTTACCAGAGCATCCATGTGTGTGGAGACAACGAGGTTCCTCACCCCTAAACGTTTGGCCAAATTTGTCAACAGATAACATTAGATTGTCTGACATACCATTGGTTGTAAATTTCAGATCCACGGACGGTTCAATGTGTTATAATGCTTGGATATTCTAACTAGTATTTAGTGTGAATGTTGTTTTTTTAGACAGAACGTCGTATATTGTCAGATTGGGTAGATATTTCGTTCTTAAGTGGTTATCAGCTGTATATTTTCAACAGTTAAAACGTCTGAGGTACAAGTTGGAAACGTTTAACCCACGTGAGTATGAATGCTGTTCTTGGTTGGAATGTTCGGTTTGTTTAACTATTTAAAGGATGTGAGTGAGAACTGACACTCCGCTACCCCACCCCGTCCAGCGTCTCCGTTCGGGGGACATCCAACCTCGATTTTCTTACCGAGCCATCCACTTGAACCACACCAATTTCATCAACAAAGCAGCTGAATGTAAGTAAATATTTGGTATTAGGTTAAAATACAGCTAGCACATATACCCGTCATTTTGACGGGCAATCCCCAAGTATTATAATAATGGCTATGCTGGTGCTTGCAAAACGACATGGATATATATTTAGATTGTGGTCCTTTTGAAATAACAAACACAGCCAGTATTAAAATATGTTACAATTTATGTTTTAGATGTTTAAGAGTAATTTGTCAACTCATTTACCCCAAATTGTGATGGTGTCAAAATAATGGATTCTGTTCACTTATATTAGTAAGCACAACAACCAAGCCAATTAATGCAACATTTTAAGAGTATAATTCATAGCGGATTATTTTAGACATACACAATGTGCGCTTTATAGAGGTTTTATAATCATTTTTTTCGAGCCCAAAATAAACAAACACAACGTTCATAACTAAGAACCAAAATACGGGAATGTGTAAAGAGCACTGCGAATAACAGTAAAACAATATTCATATCTATCAAATGTTCTTTGAAAGTTTTTCGAAGAACCAGTTGTTTACAACTGATAGATTTACATGGGGTGGATCCTCCAGAAACACTATCAATGACCACACACGAAACATGACTGTATTCATCTCGAATCTCCGAACATCAAACGAAACAGGTTAAATCCGTTAATTTCCATTGTAATTCAATTCTGAAAAAATTGATAGAAACTGTACGAAATGCACTTTTTATCGACATTGCATACCATGTGAGATATAATTTTCCCGTGATCAAATATCGGGGTACATTCCATGGGTTTGCTCGGAACAACGCCGAACTCATTTTTTAACCCACATCCAGTGGCCCATGTTCCGATGGGAATATAGTGATACAAACTGCTGGGGCTCAGAAACATAGATAAATGATTTCTGACTGGGTTGCAGATACACACACACACACCCTCACACACACACACACATACACCCTCACAGACGGCGGGTTATATATATATATACATGTATATATATATATATATATATATATATATATATATCCTGGCCAGCATCATTGCAAATTAGCAGGACCGATGAACATTATAGTACATTGCAGGACCACTTGACCATGGTATATCGAGGTTAGAATTATTATACATAATTATAACCAATTCCACGCTTTCCGATCAACAGACCGACCGAATATCTTGGAATACCGGATAGAGGACCGGACTTTGACCGAGGGACAGACAGTGGTTGTTGAATATAGAGTGGACAGCAACCCAACACCCGACTATTACAGCATCCGAAAACCACAGTCAGGCCTCAGTGTCATCGCGGCAAGCTGGCCACGTAGCACAACAGGGAACAGCGGATTACTAGAATTCAAGGCTCGCTGCGAAGACACGGGGTACTTGCAACTGAGTGCATCCAACGAAGCAGGGTCTGCCGTTAGCAACAATACACAAATTAATTGTATTATAGTTCGTTGTAAGTTTCAAATATATTTGCAAATATATTTCTTTTTATATTGATTGATGTTTTATTTGTACAATAACAAATTATATAACAACAAAATTATGAACACGTAATATGATAAGTATTGTCTTCCTACTGCCCCTGAATGATATATAAACATAAGGATGGCGGATTAATTCAAAGATATATTCAGGATTCGATACCTCAAGATACGGCACCTATATATTTTATAAAGTTTATTTCTGGGAAGGCCACTGACTTTGTGGCGCTGAACAGTTTTACTATACGCAGAGTCGACACAATTTCAAAGGTTATAAAATTATCCACACAAAAGAAATAATTTAATTGTCCCTAAAGTATTCCACTAAATAACATTAATTCTAGACTTGACTGATTATTTTCCCCAACGCAAACGTGTGTTATGCATTATGGTGCTTATCAAGCAAGAGTGTTTAAACGATATCAGTAACCCCGACTACATCTTTAAGTATCTGCTATATATATGCAAATGAGTGCATCCAACGACCCAGGCTCTGCCGTAAGCCACAATACACAAATTAAATTGATAATGGTTCGTTGTCAGTTTCAAATATAGTGGCAAATGTATGTCTCTCTATTAATTTTAATTAACGGGGACCATCTAGTGAGGCTCTACAGGGGTCCTACATTATCAGTCCTTTACGAGGAAGACAATGGTGCAGGTTAAACATTTTATAGTGATGCACCAAATTCAATAACAATATTTCAGTCGCAGATTTAAACCAACTGATACATAGTCATCACCGTGATATCGGGAATCGAAGGATGTGGTTTAAAGATGACCTCGCCGAAAATTGTGGATGAGGAGGGACACCAAATTAATTTTTACCCATTTTTTATAGTCATCTCAATGACATAAGGGAGATGAGGAAATGTGCCCAAAAAGTGTCGCCGACTGCAACAGTATTTACTGTCAATCCATGACACGACGTATTTATATAACCGTATGTTCCAAAGTGACGCAGTCCAAATCAGGGTGGGGGTAGTGCACCATACCATGTAAGGGAAACGGGGTAAACGTTGACATAAAATGCAAACAGGGGTACGGCTAGAGTTTCTGGGTTGGTGTGTCCACCTTGGAATTTTCAACTGAACCAGGCCCGCCCTTCGAGATGTCGCTGTAGTGAAAATTCCATTTTCTATTCCATGCAGTGGGTTGGAATTTTCCGACTGGTACACCAAACGTTCCAAATGCTAGACATGTCCAAACTGACAATCCATTAAGGCTGAACATTTTAAAACGGATGGTTCATTGAATCAACTCAATTGATCGATAGTAGCAATATGTGACCCGCCATATCAAATCCAGTCGTAAGTCGGGATTTTTTTACCCTGTGCCAATGCATTCTCTTATATATGCGAGTCGACCATAGGTCGCCTCGCATATATAAGAGAATGCATTGGCCTAACAATTTTTTATCTTTTTTTTAAATAAATGTTTCTTACAATTTTTAGGACATAAAATAAAAAAAACATCCATTACCCTGCAGGGAGCCCCACACATATATAGAAGCATATAGAAGAGTGTCGTCTGCTCATGTTTGTCTGGGGCTCTGTATGGGTGAAATTATAAAATTGTTCAAGAATACAAGAAAAAATTATTAAAATTGTATAAAAATGTTAGGCCAATAATGCGCATTCTCTTATATATGCGAGGCGACCTATGGTCGACTCGCATATATAAGAGAATGCATTGCATAGGGTAAAACAAATCCCGACTTACGACTGGATTTGATATGGCGGGTCACATATTTGACATTTTATCCAAAACAACACATTTAACACAGGCGCGCATGAAGATTGAACATTTAGCCCAAAGTTGATGAGAGACAACAACAACTTATAGCGTCCATGAATGCAAATCCATTCAGCCAAACTCCTATGTATATGTCAACGGGTAGATATCATATTGAATGTTTGGCTACGTTTTAACCCAGTCTACGCCAGTCAATCTTGCTTGTGTTTACTAAAATACGTAGGACAATAGCTTATCCCGCTCACAATCAAATTTGAAACAATTAAGGATATGTGTATACTACTGCAATGCAACGTATATGTGGATACAGTGTCATTATCGGTCTCTTCACCATTTGTAACAGGTAAATCTGAAGCTTTGGAAGCAAGATGGACAAAGCCTTGGTTAGTTTTGTAATATCTGGAAAAAAAATTACTTTGCCCATAACCATCAAACATAATAGAGAGAAATATATCCGCCTTTAGCCAAAACTATAATATCTTTGCAGACAACAAGCCACTTTAAAAAGCCAAAGTAATTTACAATAGATATTCAATATGGAAACGCTAATAGTATTGAAATAGTATACATAATCATATACCATAACAATAATAACATATTCCACTATCAATCTCAGTGGTCATGTCCTTCTAAACTCTCTTCCCTATAACTTGTTTTGTGACTCATATAATACAATAACTGTAAAACTATATTGTACCAGTAAATTCGAACATTGTTTTGGATGTATGTATTCATGTGTATTGGGTATTTGTAAGATATGACCAAAAACTTCTCGTCATAACGTTTTCAGGTGCGCCCAGATCATTAATAGCAGATTACGGTCTACAATTTTCAACGACGGGTAAAGACACGACGATAATCGTACCATTGAGATCACATCCAGAGCCATATGACCTACAGTGGGAATTCGACGGTGTGTCAGGAGTTACCGTGAATACAGGGATGGCACTCGAGCTGGGCATTAGTAAATCGACGATTGATTTGTTCTCAATGGGAAGTCTATCAGATGTCCTCTCCACTGGTGAAAAACCCCCATTCACGACGAACCCATGGCCGAACACATTCACTATCAATCTGATAATCCCACAAGTAACGGATGACTCATTCGGCATCTACAGGATAAAGTGTCGGAACAAATATGGCTCCATGACGGCACGTGTAAACTTGACTTACGGGAGCAGTTTGACAGCACTGACAAATGAGCTCGATCCGCGAGCATTCACAGAAACCTGGTTAAGTACGTACGAACTTAATAGCACAGCCTATTCTCCCGTAAATAGCTCATATCGAACTTATTTCAAACACGAAATGGGCTCACATAAGGATTATTTGAATCTGAATTACGCTCTATATGAACCTATTGGGACGCGATCGAAACAGTCATATATGAGCTTATTTTCATGGCAGGACGTACCAGATGAGCGTTCTTCATAATGTATTTTCACTGCGGTCCAATGGGGGGGGGGGGGGTAGTAAAAAATAAATGCAAGAAGGTGGGCCAATTTTTGTTGCAACCGGCATTTTCGGGGACCCACCACACCAGCCCTGCAAAATATTTGTTTATTCCCAATTTTTCGACACCCACCCCAATATTCACTAATTTAAGTCTAAAACCGCATACAATTCTACTGATATAATTCATAAGACTGAGCAATTGTCTACTTTAGTTCAAATAACAGGTTAACATGTTCAGAAGCTGTTTAAATTGAATAAAAAAAATGCGACATTAAAAATAAGCCCGTATTGTGCTTATTTTCATGAGAACAGGCTGTAAAATATATTCGCGAAAAAAAGGTGGCTAGCATTTAAGGAGAATGCAACTAGTGCCAATGATCCAATTACAGTCGAATTTGAATCGAATGAATCAGATGAAAGATTCCAAAACCGCATCGAATCGATCCGTCCATGTTCTTGAGTGTTCACAATCGCACCGATACGCAATTCGTTCGCGAGGACAAGAACAGACCAAGACAATAAAACCATAGTCAGAAATGGTAACACACTCAAGATCATATATTATATACCCATGCTTGTAATTATAAAATATAAAATATATTGGTTTCGCGAATGACCAATTCAGAATTCCGTTAAAATAACAATAACAACCAGCACCTAATAAACGAACCGGCGGCCGTCTACTACCACAGCCATCAGTGGGCTGTAGAACGAAAAATATCTATAAAAGTTGAAATATAAGACTTACAAATTATTTTTTAAATGTTTTGTATTGGTAATAATTATTGACATAGCTTGTCACAAACCAAAAATCAACATTATTGGCATAATAATGTAAAGAACAATAAACGAAATTGAAATTCCCAACTACACCTTTTACCGGACTCGGCCTCCTGGTCGCGCAGTTCGACTTTTAAACCGAAAAAAAACAATTATTTATAAATAAAATGCCCATGGGACCACGGCTATCAAGAAATTGCCGAACAGTATACACGCGGTGCGCGATAACAAGTTCCACATCGTGCCCACCTGATAGTTCCATTACTCACGCGTTATCCGGGAGTAAAAATCAAATCTAACCCGCGAACATGACGTCACGTTGTTCACGGGTTAGTTGTCGGTGTACAAATACAATCTCTACCAGAACGCACCAGTCATCCTTTCTGACTGTCGTCGACTGGGTACCAGTCTGGTTTTTCTATATTTAGCGCGGTTTTTTTTTCTTCAGCGAAATGAAGAACTCGATTCCTCCAAATTCAAATGTCATATGTGCTTTACTAACAATTCCCTCACTAAAACCTATTGACAGCAGTAGGTCTTACTGACGATTTTGCATACTTCTTGGCAAAATAACTGCAAAGCAGAACTTTTGTGTCTGGTTTGAGTGGTGTTTGCTATGCGTGTTGTTCTCCGCGTGCGTTTATACATTTGTGTTGATAAAATAACCAGAAAGCTAAAGCGCTATATTACGCGAAATATTTATTTGGTTATATTGGGACTTTCCAAATTTAGTGAACAAAATTACGCAAACTGTGTTAGATAGCGTGCGTGTCTGGTCGGGGCAACGTGTGACTCTATTCGCTTGGTATATATTAATTTCGCGGAAGTCCACAAAATGTGGGTAAAATGTCGCCGGTGGCATGGAACGGTCTATTCGAGTCAGCAAGGGAGATAAACTCTGCATGGAGCAACTCATCAATAACATGTTCTTGGTATCCTTCCGTTCGCGCACGATCAGGAACGCGGATTCGAATACATCTACATTATTCTTACATTCTTTAGCAATTTTTTTAATTTTTCATAATTTTTCCTACATTCTTTAAAGTGACATGAAACACTCCAGTAGGATGACCAAATAGAAATGGTGAATAATCTTCCTCAAAGTAGTTATGTTTTACAAATATTATTTTCAATTTGACAACACAAACCGTCATTCTTATATATTAATGAAATGCAGTGACTTTCGATGGCGAAATCATTTTCGTAAGTTTATCGCCGATAGTTGCGTCCCGAATCTAGACGTAAATATTTACATTTGAGCATAGTTCGGACGATGTTTCCTTTGAAGTGGTACGGTCAATTTGCTTCAGATTTTCGGCTATGGTAGTAGAATGCTACATTCTCCAAGTTGGCATGGTGCCTGAATAGTACGTACACGAACAAGTCCATAATATGTCTTTAACAATTCTTATAAAAAAAATTATAAATTTTTCTAGCATTCTTTAACAAATTTTATCATTTTTTCTTACATTTTTTAACAATTCATATAATTTTGTTATCCATTTTTCTAGCATTCTTTAGCAATTTGTATCATTTTTTCTTATAATCTTTAACAATTTTATCATTGTTATCATTTTTGTTTTTACACATTCTTGATCAAATTTTTATTACATCTTTAACAATTTGAAAATTTTTTATCATTATTTCTTACATGCTTTTTTCATTTTATTTTTCATTTTTTTCTTAATTTTTTAACAATTATAAAAAATAATATAAAATTTGTTAGGCCAATGCATTCTCTTATATATTATGCGAGGCGACCTATGGTCGACTCGCATATTTAAGAGAATGTATTGGCACAGGGATTTCGCAAACATTCAGGAAGCTCCCGTCATCAAGTTATATGCAAACTGGCAGAAAACGACGTGGTGACTTATGTAAACGATATACAACATGCAATTTTACCATTGCCATTATAAACCATATTCATCAACTCCACTGACAAATTGACACACAACACCAGTTTACTATCTTGTTTCCTTTCATACAGGCGGTGTGGGTGGGATTGTGGAACGCCAGGCGGCGTTGATTGAAGAACAGAGCATCGTGATGATCATCATTGCTGTTGGCAGCCAGTTTCTCGTGGTCATGGTTGAAATGTGGAAGAGTTGGGACTGCAGAAAAAAAAGTAGGAAATTGATTTGCTGGACTTCGCATTGCATTCTTAGTTAAATATTTCCAGGTGCAAGTTAACATCCATATGTGTATATGCATGTCACACACGAACGTTTACACGTGCATGCAAAGTGAATCTGTACATTTTACATTGAAATCAAGAAATAGAGGCAACGTCGCGGATAATAATGCGATATATTTCGACTACAGTTGTTGGAAATTATTACCAAAGGCCACCGATATAGGTGCATATCATCACTATAATAATATAATAGCCAAATATGGAAAGCTGCATGGTCGATTCAACTATATTCCTGCTTCCACTTCTCGTCTCAAGCACATTTTGAGGATAACAATGTTCCAATTATAACAAATATCTCTCCCTCTCAATCAGTCTGTTGTCTTCCTTGAACGTAACGCTCAAAATCAGAAATTATTTGCAGGCTTTTGTAATTGCCATGCTAATCGTTTTCATTTCCAACAACACCAAATTCGAAAATATAACGAGTATCAATGCGAGAAACACGATATAGTTAGAAGCAAGGGTTGGTTGTGGTGTTGTTTCTTCTTGAACCTTATCACCATATACGGCATTATACATAGATGCAGCGAATTACCACCTGCATATCACAGCAGTCCGGTGTGGATTGCAGATGGGAATTCGTATTTAGTGAATTATGGACGCTGAGTAGAACTGCAAAAATGTTTATAATATACATGTAAGGGACTAATTGGATACAAACATACCATAGAAATTAATCAGAAATGTGTCCTTGTTTTTCTTGGAATGGCTGTTAATCATGACTACTTCAAAATGAATGTGTCGCCACATAGCATGCGAAAGAACTGGTGTGTGAAACTGAATTAACGGTTACCCACGTGTAACAGAATACGAGAAACTGAAAGCATTGCCACATATCACATTTTGGCATTTCCTGCCCATGAAATAAATAAATACACCATGATATGAACGAGTACGTGCACTCGAATAAGAATCGTTAGAATACCAGAATAATAGAATAGTCAACTTAAAGCTGACTCGTGCACATGTGTTAGCTAAATATATCGAAACATCTTATAGCTTAGGGTGGATACACACATGCATGTAATGTCTGTATGTAAAATACATGTATTTTACATGGTCACACCAATCATTGATAGCATTAATCGCCTGCACGCGATCGTTCCATTTCAACAGGCGAGACCGGTGAGTAGTTATAAGCCAAAATCAAACTAACTGTTATCAAGAGATTTCAGGCCAGTCATAAACATGTCTTTTTTCATGGATGCCGAAATGAATAAATCCTGTCTGATATATGTTCCTGTTTTTCACGAGTTTTAGTTCATTTCGAAAAATGGATTTGAGTTTGTTTGTCATTTCTTGGAAACAGGGTCATCCAAAATAAAAATAAATGTGTATACTTTTGAAGCTATTTTAGGACGATTGTGATACATGAGTGTTTAATGCCCCACACACTGACTCCCAATTTGATCTCGTCCAGCAGAACCCGAACGGCTTTCTGGCTCCACATTTTGGAAGTGCTATATTAATACACATGGCAATCAACTAACTCGTACATGGTGGATTCCATGTTATAAAGTGATTTAGCCTAATCGGACAACGCCGAATCGAGTCAGGATAAGGATATTTGTTCCTCGACTATGCATGGCCTCAGTTCAAATTTTAACAATCCGATATGGTGCTCTCATGCCTTGAATACAGGCATTGGAACATTAAGACAGACAATACCAGTTTGTTGAGATTGCTCGGATAATTTGAGGGCGAGCTCATGTGATAACTTTCAATTGGGATGTCTTTGCATATATCCATTACAGCGCCAAAAACATTAATGCAGGTACAACGTTGAAAGAAAAAAGAGTCACCCCCCCCCCCCATTTCAACCCAGAATTTACAGAGCAGTATATACTTCTCATGCCAAAGGATGAACAAGTTCCTAACTGTCACCATTTTAGCCTGTACAGGCTTGAGTTATCACATTTTGGACTATAATCCATGATTGGGGGAGGGGGCTGGTTCTCGAAAGTTTCGAATAACTAAGGGATTTAATTAAAGTATCGGCCGGGATTATCTGGGCAAGAATGTACAACATAATGTTTTACTTAAATATTCCATAGTTGTAAATTGTGTGTATATAACACAAGAGAGGAAAGGTGACGTAGTTGTGGACTCGTAGCTGGACAACCCTTTTCCCGAATGAAGACACACATGCAGCAACACCACCTTCTGTATACCTTCAAATTTAAAGCTGTAATAATATGTTCATAATTATATGAATAGCATCAATTGCTGCATATGAGATTAATCACTCGTAGCAAACAGGCACGGCAGATATGACTGTCAACTACAATATTTACAAATCAGGAGTGGCTGCGTGGCTTCAGGGGGGTAGGCCTCATGTTGCTACATGCCCCCCCACTCCGGTCGATGAAATATGTAATGATCAGTCCGGTAGCTTCCGGTATAATATAGCCTCTGCTTTGTGGAAATCCTGGGACCATCACTGGTATACAACCAAGAGAAGACTGACAATGATTTAAACAGAACGTCCAACATTTGGGTTATCGCGCGAACAATTATTTTAAGCGGCCTGACGACTTCGTCCAGTCAACGACACTCTACACGTTCAGAGCGTTACTCACTGTGGTCAAACCTAGCCGCAATGATTGGTTTATCAGCAGACACATATTACATGGTCTGTATGATCCATGTAAAACGCCAAATACACGATATTTACAGAGATTACATGCATGTGTGTATCCACCCTTAGTCTGATGCATATAGAATACACCCATAGTTGCGGAGAATACAAAATTTTCACCATGAGTGGAATTTGTGGTTTTAACCACGAGACTTTCGGCGAGTGGTTAAAACCATAATGCCACGAGTGGTGACAAATTTGTACTCTCGGCTACTATTCGTGTATTTTATTTATGTCATAATTATGATTTTTGTCATTTTGCTACTATCCCGCTGTTTACTTTGATGTTTATCCTCACCCAGAGACACAAACACGACGCTATAATGAATGCGCGTCATGCGTAGTGATGCATACCTTTACGTCATGACGTCAGCCAGTTTCTGAGCGATCAGTCACTTGGAATTACCATTCATGTTTCCTAGTTCATATAACACTAGCAAACTACATTTGATTTGCAGGCAAGTTTCCTCATATCTAATTGATATCATGACAACTTCCAATTTTAAATGAATGTGACATGGGAACTATTTTGCTAACTAGGATGTAGTTATACTATGGATATACACGTTTAACACATGGAAGTACGTTTGAACAATTACACCCACAGTAGAAATGTATATCCACAGTAGGAAGCTGTATACCCACATTAGGGAGTAATGATGAAGTTTACAAAATAGTGTTATACACACAACAGAACATGCAATTATGGTATAAATTCCCGTATTCACATCCTTACCTGTTTCAGATAAAACGGACGTTGAGAAGGAGAAGAAGGAAACTCCTGAGCAGACGACAGAAGCCGAAATGAAGCGTTCGTCGGCGTCATTCAGGGTCAGCTATGATGCTTGAAAGCACAGGAATGCTCAGTCGATTTGGCCCAGGTGTGAAACAAATTGTACAAATGCATGCTATACTTTAACGGGGAAGGAAACATTCGCATATCATTAAGCAAGCTGTCCTCTGTCCATGTGGAAAGTTTAAGCGAAAATGCCCACAAACGATCGGAGATATGGCGTCTCAAACTAACCCGCGAAATTAATTAGATTGGTTACTTGACGCCGCCATGTTGGAAGAAATATTAACTCCCTTTATTGTTTGTGACGTCACTGCCTCACTTGGTTTGTTTACTATAAACTGTATGGCATGAACTAGTCTGTTTTGTATATGAAAATAAATAAAACAGTAAATTGAATGTTTGTTGTGCACAATAAATGATTATTTGTTGTGAATAAATTCATTATGAATAATTCATGTAAGTTTGGCTGAGATTGTCAAATTCAAATATTATGCGACCATTAACTGGCTGTAAATTAATTGTTCAAAAATTAAAACATACATGTAAATAATGTTGGTTTATAATAATATGAAGTCTTTAGAAGGCTGTGATTGCTTGGATATTGTGCAGCATAACAAACAAAGACGCCGGAATGATTTTACCGTCATGGCCATCATAAATAACTGAACTAAGGATGAGTAACGCCGCAAGTGGGACTGTGACGTCATGATCTTACAAATATGAACGCGCGATAATTAGCGGGAGTTTTGAATTACGCGATGCGATATCGTCGTTTGGACATAACTGAGAAATGTGAGGTGTGCTATAACACCACGGTTGTTGTACTTCATATAGTAACGGCTTGATTTGTTGGGCGTTTCCTCTCCCTTTAAGGTGCGCCCATTTGCAAAGCCTATGTTAACATAAAATATAATATACATAATTATACATGTATGTGCAGACATGTGTATTTTATATCAACATATGTATATGTGCTATGGGCTTTGTCGGGCTGCGTCAATGCTAGCATGGTGGGAAGAAATTAACATATAATTATGAAATCTATACTGACTTTTTTCTTGTTGTTTTGTTGTTGTTTGAATTAATAGTATACAATGTATTCCCTTCAATCTTAAATTTGTATTTGAGTTGTCATTTCCAAAAAAAAAATCTACAACTAGTCCAGCAGCCGCCGCGGACTACTCATTGACTTCTGGCCGGACCAAAGACTGGTACATAGCTGAAACTGTGCCCCGTTTAGCCACTGCATGCAGCAGCCGCCCGGTACCTCCCCACAGTGAGACAGGCGTGATAAATACACGATTCAACATTCAACAATCATAAGGACGCACACAGGCGTGATCAATACATGATTCAACATTCAACCAATCAAAAGTACGCACACAGGCGTGATCAGTACATGATTCAACATTCAACCAATCATAATGACGTACACAGGCGTGATCAGTACATGATTCAACATTCAACCAATCATAAGGACGTACACAGGCGTGATCAGTACACGATTCAACATTCAACCAAACATAAGGACGCACACCAAAGATATAGAAGAGAACAGAAACATAAAAAAAAACATGAATAAACAGAAAACAGTCCTTCAAACATCAGACGAACAATACAACAGATAACACGAATTGAATCTGAAACACTGCGGAGAGGCATGGCCAGCCGATTGGTTGAGCCGGATCAACTCAACCATCCACCTTGACGAGATGGACGTAGGACCAAAGTGGACCGTAATATAAGCCGTACCCGCAGGTCGATGCCTCGCCCTAGTGCCGACATGAATCCTACACACCACATCATGGGATGCACCCCACGACAAACAGGGTGCCACATTAGGGGATTCTTACCCTTCGCAGTGTGGCGGTATGCATATTCTACCCGAGCCCACACGGATACCTACGTCATGGAACATTGGTGGCACTATCAAACAGATAACACGGAATGTACTCATATCGGTTGTATGGGATTTCTTCCAATCGAAGATAATCCAAACCAGGAAACTGATATTCATTGCAAACCCCATTTATCTCCCACGTGGGCACCAGAAACCATTCGAAACTGAAGCTGCACTAACACTTTTTTCTTATGAAGAAAACTGACCGGCTTTGTGGCAGAAGCAATACCATTGCTGGTGAAATGTGACATTCAGTTGGTCTTGTATTTCATGGCCACCGTTTCTTTCCCGAGTGAGCAGCATTGTATCTAACATTGAAATCATGTATCGGGAGGAATGTATGCATGCTGTCATCAGCGACAACAACTTGTCTATTTTTCTGGAGTGTCATTCTGACCCTCTGTCACCGTGAAGTATCTGGACTTTTCTTTCTCATAATCGCCGAAATTCGAAATTTATCGTTGTTACTTAACAAACAACATATACGCAAATCGCTCAAAAGTATTATCAGCGCGGAAGTGTCTACAACGAGACCAGGCATGCGCTGTTCCAATGCCAATCTCATATTCTTATTCAGCTTCGTGACATATTCTGAGAAATGGTTACTGACGCTTTCGGGGTCCATGCGTATTTGTCCGTGCAAGCTATCCCACCAAAAAACCTAGTTGCTATATTACTGGGAAGCACCAGGAAATATGGCAGTTTGAACTTGATGAATAGTTTTGGTAACTTACTAATTGATGCGTCCGTTTTCATGTTACACTCAGGCGATGAAGGGACTCCGTGTCCGATGACGCACTGCCTGTGCATGCCGTATATATAACGTACATGCATTGTGATCCATATTTACCACGTGGGGTGTGAATAGCACTAACCGAACACCAGTGTGCATATGACATGTATACTATCACCAACAATTCGCATATGTACACATATTAAATGTATTTTGTGTATGACTCCAGAATGGAGGTAATAAATACTTAATTATGGCTCAAGAATAAAACAATAATAGTCTCAATAACATTGCACTGTGCATTTGCACACATTCAACTAATTAACCTGTTACAACAGAAGTCCAGCGTCTTCTCAAATATAAACCCGGTACCAAATATTGAGATATTGCGTTGAATAGTCCTCAAATTATCATGCAGACAACACGAAAACAGTCGAAAAAAGGGTCATAACTCCATCAAAATCATCGGACCGTGACCAAATTCGAATTTGGCCGTCTTCTCAAATGTGAACCACGTTCCATATGCACGTATCAAGAAATTCCGTTGAATTTTGCTCAAGTTACCATGCGGACAACCCGAAAATGTCGAAAAAGAAACATAACTCAGTCAAAAATCACCGGACATTGACCAAATGTGAACGTGGCCTGCGTCATCTCAGATGTAAAGCAGGTACCAAATCAATAAATTATTTTGAATATTGCGTCAAGTTACCATGCGGACAACACGAAAACAGAGATTTCTAAGTAAAAAAGGGGCATAACTCCGCCGTCAAAAATCATCGGACCATGACCAAATTAAAACTTTGCCTGCGTCCTGTCAATTGTGCCAAACGTACCAAATATCAAGAAACTCTGATGGATTTTGCTCAGGTTATCATCGGACTACCCAGATGGACGGACACACCCTAGATGCACGGACGGATATGCTGATTATTATAGTCCTCCGAACCTTTTCGGGGGACAATAAACTTGGAACCTATGAAAAAATAGCCGTTTACATGGCATGGAACAGAAAAGAGCATTCTGTGTTAGTCGATTCCTGAAATGGCAGAAATCAAAAGCGTTGGTTTCACCTCTGTGTGAAAAAATTAAAATAGCTGCAAAATGACAGTATTTTTCAGAGCATATGAAGCCGGTATATCAATATTTCATGTATTTTTCAACCTATCTTACACCTCCTTCCAAATTACGTAGATAAAATCTGGAAGCTCCAATGAGCAATATCCGTTTAAAGAATGTAAATATATTTCGAGTATACTAAATGTATGTGGCATCAGTGGGCGTATAATAAATAGCATTACGTCATTTAACAAGCTGTCAGTTTTTACGTGAACGCCATTGCCTTATACGCCTGTAATAATTACGAGTGTTCATAGTTTTGCTAGTATATATCGCAACTTATATAACAAGACGATCTTCTATCACATAAATAAATCGAAAGATAATGAATAATGGTGTGATATCAGATAATAAAATAAGCACATATCCATTTATACACTGTAGTGTTCGGCAAACAATTTCATAGTTATGTATATAATCATCTTCATTGTTATGGAGGAATAAACAACCTCTCTCATATCTGCCAATCGACCTCTGGCATTTCTTCAATATTTCGTATGATTTTCGAGAAGAGTATTCCATGAGCGAGATCACTGAGTCGCGGCCGTATTGGATTCATCCAGTCCCGTTTTGTTGTCTCAAAGATTCATCCAGCCCCGGTTCCGTTTTTAGTGCTACATGTCAAAGTTCTGGAGTAGCAGTTCCATAATATGGAGCTTTTAAATATTCATGACTTCCGTATATAGAAATACTACCCCATAAATTTGACACGTAGCACTAAAACCACGAAACCGGGCCTGGTGGATCCAATATGGCCGCGAGTTAGTGACAGTGCGTTTTGGGGTCGATTCATAGCGATATGATATCTAGCATACATACAACATAATGTGGTTCATTCAGCGCACTGTTGTTTAAACCCATTCAGCGCAATGGTTCCCGAGTCTAGTGTTCGCAAATGCTTGCTGAATACCCCCCGGAATAAGATACAATGTTATGTAGAATACATGCAGTGCGAAAAACAGGGAAGCCACTAAGTTGTGTCCATCTTTAACAAATTCTACGCATACAGTCATGTACACCCGCGTACCTTCGTTTTGCTGTTTGTTTCATTGGTCGTTGTTTCTTCTGCTCTCGGCATCTGTAGCCGTTGTTATGTTATGCTTGTATATAACGGGTTCAACATGTTGGATCCAAAGAATGGAATACAATATGTTATGTTAAAGAATGTAAACATGTTTCGAGTAATACTTTCCGAGTATATGGCATCAACAGTCGTTTTAAATTAAAATACGTTATGTCTTTTTACGCGGTAGTCATTCATAACATTAAGCTGTTCGGTGGTGCGAATGTCCTTCACCTTCTCTTTCCTTTGGCGGATACATATTATGCATCTGAGGTTTGATAGCGGTCATATATCACGTGATGATTTTTCTTAATATCGCTTCAAGTACAAACATAAATATCACGCACCTTTCGTTTATTCGATGCTAGCTCATTATGTTTTGAGTTGCAGTTTTTTGCAATAAATATGTTCGACGTGTTATGTGTCAAATTGTACATGTAGACATGATAGTAATAGGGTATACGTTTCCTGTATCCACAATTTACAATTTGTGCCAAAACCGAATGTGAACCAACAACATACATTGGGATATTGGGAAAAAACCTCCCTGACAGCATTTGAACAGAATGTCTATTATCAGTGTTCAACCGACAAGATTGAGAGAAACTGAGTGCAAACGTTTATTTTATAACTATTATTTCCGGTTAGTGTGAATTAAATTCAGATTTGGGTTGTGGTCAATAATTTATGGCCAACTAATGGCTGACATATTACATACCTGTTATTTCTGTCAGGATTCTGGAACACCATCAAGCACAATTTGTGTTCGTCGAACAGCAAGCCATTCCCGATTCTTGTCAATAATATATTAGGACTGACGGTGAGTGGTCATCCGTCTTCTATGACATTAAAGTCTTATCAAAATATGCACCCAATGTCGTTGTAAGTCACCAATATACAAATGTTCTTGATATGCTATGATAATGGACACACGACATTTCACCTGGTTTCTCGTCGAAACAGTCAATTCCTTCTTGTTAAAAGGACCTGGCGCTTTGAACATCTGAGCTGTGGGTGCGTGGTGTGCGCAAGAGGATACGTTTCGGTAGAGAGACAAATTCATGAAATAAAACTGACGCGTTTGGTTAAAGGTAGTATATTTTACATACATTTGTATCCATTAAATATACTCTACTGGATAAATAAATGGTTAGTTCGTTCTGTGGAATTACTTAAAGTGGTGTGAAACACTCCGGTAGGGTGATCAAATAGAAATACAGAATAATCTTGTTCAAAGTAGTTATTTTTAACAAATAGTATATCTAAATTGACAACACACACCGTCATTCTAATATATTAATTAAATGCAGTGACTGTCGATGGCGAAATCGTTTTCGTTAGTTTATCGACGATTCGAGTAGTAAATATTTACAATTTAGCGTAGTTCAGATGATGTTTTCTATGGAGTGGTACGGTCCATCTGCTTGAGATTTTCGGTGATGTTAGTAGAATGCTACATTCCTCCAGTTGGCATAGCACCTGAATACTAACTTATCAGTTTCACTTACCCGAACAAGTCCATAATATGTCTTCAATAAGTATACTATTATGATCACGCATATGATGAGTACGGTGTTCGGATCTATGCATATGCTAGATATTACGATTGCGTATGTAATTCAATTCAAAATAGCAACATTTGGTTTCCGTCGGATGTTTGTCTCTGAATCCCTTCCCGAATATATTAACAGTCTGATATATCCATACACTCCCCGGCGAACACTTCGTTCTGGTGAATCGTCCCTTCTCTGCCCTCAAGGTGCAAATCTTTTGACCGTCGGCGACAGAGCTTTCTCTGTAGTCTGTCCCGACATTTGGAACTCTCTACCAAATGAAATGCGACAATCTTGCTTGCTAACCGATTTTCGATCTGCTTTAAAAACTCACATATTCCGACGACGCTACCCCGACACAAAGAAAACTAACAAAATCTGATTATATATAATTCCACATATCTATTGATTATTTTCCATGTGCATTTCTTGTGTATTTATATAATGTGTAAAGCGCTTAGGGCCCCTTGCGGGGGATAGGCGCTATATAAATATTATTATTATTATTATTATGTAGCTTTAAGAGTTAACCCTTTACCCAACAGAACGGCCCTGTGCCAATGCATTCTCTTATATATGCGAGTCGACCATAGGTCGCCTCGCATATATAAGAGAATGCATTGGCTTAACACATTAAAAATTATAAAATTGTTAAAGAATGTAAGAAAAAATGGTAAAAAGTGTTAAAAAAAGATTTTTTTAGGCCAATGCATTCTCTTATATATGCGAGGCGACCTATGGTCGACTCGCATATATAAGAGAATGCATTGGCACAGGGCATAACTGTAACTATCACAATGTGGTCAATGAGCCGATTCCAATGATATCCATATTTGTATGGTTCTATTGAGACAGACCGAAGATATTTTAGGCTGTTGAAGCTTTATTTGGCCGGTTTTGGCCGGTTTGTTGGGTAAAGGGTTAATAACAAGTTTTGAACCTTTCTGACAATCATGGGGTGTTAGTAGCGTGTGCTAGTTAATACATGTATATATATGTTTCCTGAGTAACTCATTAAACTTGGCCGTGTATAAACATTGTGCGGATGACCTTATTTTTCACACTATCGGATTATCAGATCGGAAGACATTGAACTTTACTGACAACATTCTTCGTGCGAATTATTTGGTCAGCTCGGAATAGGTGAGACCACTATGGAATCTGACATAATGATATATGTGTGACTATGACTCAAAGTGGTGAACCCGGATTGATTGACAATATAATTAAGGCCTAGATTAGTTGTTAAATATTAATTACGGCATTCAGTGGCACTGTTCTCTAACATGTTAATATATATTGTATTTACGGGATTGCGGGATTCATACCCATCTGTTAACTGGTACGCAATGTACATATCCCCAATGTAATCGGTACTCATGATTCAACAAAAAGGCTGCTATGCAACTTTATAGCCAAACTGACATATGTTGACGTAATTTAGTTTAATACCTTTTGATATGTTCAAAGTATGGATACCTTTTCAGCAAATGTGTGAACAATATGATATTAGTGTGCAATTGCTACGTATCCATCCCATATTTTCCTAACTGGTATGCTTGATTCACTCTCTCTGCTAACTGTTATTCAGGGTTCACGGGGTTAGTTTCTGTGTTTAGTATCAACAAGGATAAATATACACATGTTGCTGGAACTATTATAGCATTTGACCATCAAAATTAATCATGTCATTGATATCAAGTGCAATGCTGAATTTAACATATTGTATATAATTAACCGTGTTAGGGGGGGGGGTCGGAAAAAAATTCCAGGCACGTATGATGGGGTGGTGGGTGTCTCTCGGGTCCGAAAAGCAGTTTTTCCATGTGCCATATTTTTTTCCCACTTCTGCTATTGAGTCTTATTTTTGATGTGTTTTGAACAGAAACAGGTCATATATAGTTAATAGCAATGCATACTCTATATAGAGGTCATCAGAAGTTGGATCAGTTGCACAATGGTCAACAATAACCCAAATTCAACTTGATAGAACAAGAAACTTCGCTATTGGAAAAATAAAATAAAATCAGGATTCCATCTACTGATACAAAATAAGAATAACTATGCAGACTTCAGCTGAAAATAAGCAATAAAATGAAAGCATACTTGACCATATGTAACATGGAAATAAAGATATAATAAATAATGGAATAAAATAGACTTTTGACAACGTAAAACATAAAATCTTAACATATAAATTGAAGGCCAGCCGGGCCAGCTTGAACAATTTCAAATTGTTTTCCAAGTTAATGTGGATCAGCTTGTAATGTTAATCACAGTAACAAAGATTTTGTCGTCACTGATATCGTGAGATTGGGCTATCCATCCATATGTTATTCACAATTATTACGAAGCCTATTACTTCAGGCAGTGGCACCAGCCTGGCATTACACGCTATAACATGTCTCCTCAGTTCTGGTTTCTGAGATTCCCCAAGAAGAGTCATGCGGGTATATCATGGTTATGTTTGGTATTAGCATTATTCTTCAAACTGGGATGAACTGTGATGAACAGTTGTATTTCCAAATGTTTTGATAAACAATTTGGTTCAAGCAATATATCACGTAGCAAATATCAAAATATCAAATAATCTGAAATGTGTTGTACCGTGTAGTCTGTAGAATACTCAAATGTGATTATGTGACTAGATCATGTGACTATATATTATGAAAATGAATGTTAATAAAAACTTTGGCACTCTGCCTATCCCTAGAAATGTGATTATGTTGACACATATCTTGATTAATGACACTTATATGATAAATTCAAATAGTATCGTTATCTTCATTATTCACTGTTCTATTAAAATCTCGCGCAATAAACTATTTAGGGGTGGGTGTCCAAAACTGACCGGAAAAAAATTCCTGAAACGGAAAAAAAAAGGTGGGTGTAAAAAATTGCCTGGAAAAAAAAAGGCCGTAAACGGAAGAAATTGGGTGGGTGGGTGGTCCGAGCACGGAAAAATTTAAATGATCATACGTGCCTGAATTTTTTTTCCGACCCCCCCCCCCCCCCTTTGTTGGTTGAATATTTAATTTATTGTATTATACTAACTTTATTTCACACAATATTGTAAATGTTTTGGTATTTTGTGTATGATATCTGATGAATATTTTCAAGAAGTGATGCCTGGTACCAAAGCACGCTCTCGGGGAATTATACAATATGCGTAAGAACATCGGAAACGATAAAATCATACTGAGACGCTTCAGGTACCGAGTCTGGCGAAACCAGCTATTTGTTTCCACAGCCAACATCTACAGTTTGACGTCTCCGCCCACATTTTTCTTTAAAATAGCTTTGACCGACATGATGTACTTTCCGTTTCGTTTCCGCGAACGTCGTTCTTTTTCGTAAAATAAAAACATGGGTTATTTTATTTCAACCCCTATTAAGCCAAATCCAAAAGTGAAATCTAGCTCAGATTACTCGGTTCTAAATGTTGAACTTCTTGATATATTCAATTCTACTGGACATGTTACCTATTAATATTGGTCAATGCTGGACTCTGTATATACGCCATTCAGCTATTTCGTAAACTCGTGATTTGTAAACACTATGCGACATTAGCCGTGCGGCGGAAAAGTTCTTACGACAATGGGCGGACTTTACTGGAATCGCGTTGGTTTAAGGAAATATTCCCCCTGTCTTTGGGTATTCCATGCGACTATCTCTTGATTTGGTATATCGCTTTAATGATGATTTTGCAATTGGCTGGTAATTACGAAACTCCTGCTTGTAGTAATGGACCCCTACACAACTTCTGCAATACCCGAAGCGTCTGAATATGATTGTAATCTTAACTGGGTAACACAGAGAACAACGTCGAGACAATATGACTAGCATGTATAGTTAGTCAAATGGGTCTGTTCTCCCAACAAAAGCACCACATTATCTGCTTATAACATAACTTATTTTAGGTAGATACTCTGCTTAGTATTGCCTCATTTTTGAGTCGATAATGTGCTGATAATGTATCAACTCATAATGAAGAGATTCTAAGCAAATTATGTGCGGACAATGACACAAGTAAGCAAACTCACGAAATTTCAGGCGTATACTCTTTAACATGGATTTCCATTTTGTCCCGCGCCATAAAACGAAAAATAACGGATAAGAGTCCATTTCATAATCAAGTAATCACATTATGTAACTATTTAACATTACAGGTCAATTATGCACGAATTTCGCGAGGATATGTTGAGTCACGAGCTGTTGTGGTCATTTTGACTAACACTTTTCTTTCCGCTAGACTATATGTGACTCGCCATATCAAATCCAGTCGCAAGTCGGGATGTATATACCCTGTGCCAATGCATTCTCTTATATATGCGAGTCGACCATATGTCGCCTCGCATATATAAGAGAATGCATTGGCCTAACAATTTTTTATCATTTTTTTTAAATAAATGTTTCTTAAAATTTTTAGGACATAAAATAAAAAACATCCATTATCCTGCAGGGAGCCCCACACATATATAGAAGCATATAGAAGAGTGTCGTCTGCTCATGTTTGTCTTGGGCTCTGTATGGGTGAAATTATAAAATTGTTAAAGAATACAAGAAAAAGTTATTAAAATTGTTAGGCCAATGGTCGACTCGCATATATAAGAGAATGCATTGGCACAGGGTAAAAAAAATCCCGACTTACGACTGGATTTGATATGGCGGGTCACATATGAGTAAATATGCAGTTATTCAACTTGAATGGTTTTACATTAGTGTAGGTCGGAAAGATCATATCTTCGAGTGGTTCAATTTATAATCGCCTTGTGGTTACATATATCAATTTCGATAAGGAATTAGTGAAGATCGGATATGTGTTATCCCGATCAGTAACATTTAAAGGTACGGGAGGCCTTGGCGGTGGGTATGTTGTGAAAATATTTCCACCGGTCAATAACCGCCTCAAACAAAGAATATTAAAATGTAGACAGACTTGTTCCGTATACAATTAAGAAATATCGCATAAACAGTATGTTATGAGCATATGTTTGACCATTGTTATGTAAACAAAAGCATAAAAAGTTACTTTCCCGGTGTTTGTTTATATTATGATGGTAAACATAAAGAGCGTTCTTTGTTGCTGGATTCCTGATATGGAACTAATAAAGAGCGTTTATATCATTTGTGTGTGATTAGCCAGTAACACCGTGCTGTATTCTGTAACACAACCAGGCTCTTTCTTATGTAAAATATAGTATGTCTTTATGATAGCATGCTGTTTACGCGATGGTCATGGTATATATGAACGAAACTGTATGCGTTTTAATGTTTTTCTGTTTACGTTGATTGGAACAAATGTGAATATTTTCGACAACTAAGGCCGCCCGTGCCTTTAAGTATGTTATTGCCCGTGAACGCCTGTGTGATCTTTTATAACTGAATAATCAATGGTGTACATTTATATTATATCATTATCTATTGAATGCTAATGCTCAAAATTTCTGGACGAGGCACCATTGACACCTACTGGACACATTCTTTATCAACAAGCCATCATTGATCAATCTCTGCAAACCAGTTCCAGGTCTAAGTGATCATTACATCGTGGTCGTAACATCCAACATCACATCATTATGTGCATCATCCAACCCAATCTGGTAATTCATTAACTTTAATAAAAGCTGTATTGTTGAATTATTTATTAACGTATATGTCACTTCACTTTATTTGTATGTATCTATTGACTCGATGCAGAAACACTGACCATAAACATGTTCGAATACTCAGTAATGTTTATAAGCGCTGGCGGAGCTCAAATTAAGTTAGTGATGCACCTGAACTAAGTTTCAGAGCCTTGACTCAGTGAGTACAACACGCCTTTCATTGTCTATGACATGGTGATTGAGGGCCCGTTCATTCAGCAAAATCGTGTATACATCCGTAAATAGGGAAAGGGCTGGTCACCATACTGTAAGCTGACTCTGAGAAATACCCATTTATTTTGTTGTTCATTCAAGCATGGTTTTCCTTTGTATGTGTACATAACGGCGAATGGCATAAATTTGACGGAAAACTGTTCTTCTGCGAAAGTTTTTTTTCACAGAAAAGCGAACACTCTGTGAAGTAACACTCATGTGGATTGCATACAACCTCCGAGTGATCATTAAGGCCGCCCTGACCATTCAAATCTGTAGTAGATTATTAGTAAAATGCGATTATATTCACCTACATAATTAAATATGTTCACAACTACACTGATCAGTTCCCGTAATCCAACCAAGATATACCCTTCAAATTCAGTGGCTGGAATTATATTCAGATGCAATTTAATTCGAATAAACGTTCAAATAATGTGTGACAGTAATGTCATTTAAGATTTCAAAATTAACCTTCTATTTTAACCCTGTGTTTTCTTAATTGAGTTTCCCATTCAATTGGAAACATATACATTGGAAAGGTATACTGTGTTGTCTCGATGGACGTTCGGGAAATATAATCAGGCGACAGATGAACCATAATATACATTCCTATTTATTTGTGCTAAATATTGATTACTCATCAATGAGTTTTTAGTAACGAAAGGGTTAAACACTTACTTACATATATTGTTACATAGCAATGTACAATCCTGATGAAATTTGATTAATAGCATATTTTGTTTTAAATAACACATGTTTCTTATTTTATAATTAAAGTATGGATTAAACCAAATGCGGCTGCGTGCTGATTACTGTTTGGGGCTCACCGCCGAGAGTGTGATACCAACCGACTGGTGTGTGGGAAATATATATCTATATTTTTGAATGTTTGTCTGTTTGGCTGTGTTCTACGGGAGACCATCTAGATGGCACCAATGAGCATTAAAAGTTATCATTTTTTTTACGAGGAAGATACTGGTGTGGGTTAGAATTTTCTAAAGTTACGCTGTTGTTGTCAGGGGGCATAAAAGGGGGAGGGACATAACAAAAACTTATACATAATCATCCATGATATCAAGAATCTAATGGTGTGGTCTAAATGTGTCAACAAATGGCGCCGTTTGAGTCAGGGGTGCACGGAACGGAAGATGGTACCACAATTGATAAAACATATTTTTAGCACCGATTTCCACCATAATGATACATATTCTAAAATGAATGCTATACAATTAAGGACTATAAAGATGACACATTGGTTCCGTTTGGGTGAGAGATGGGGGAGCAATATTTCTGATAAGAATTTCTTTAGTTGTCGATTACAACCAATCTTATGCATAATCATCTCCATGATATCAGGAGTCTAATGGACGGGGTATCAATATTTCAAAACTGGCGCCTTTCGAGTCATAGTGGAGTAGATTAAGTCAAATTTTCAAGGCAATTGTTCAAATTGTGACTAAAGCATGAAACTTTGCATATATGTACACATTCACATACTTATTGATATTAGATATGGAGCCACGGTGAAATTTTACTTTAACCCCTCTTTTAAGGGGTTTTCGGAATTTAAAGAGCGTTTCGTGATTATATAATTTATTAAATGTCGCAATTAATCTTACCATGAAATATGCGATTTAATATTCGGCATATACAGTAAGTAAGACTCTGGGAGACATAATGCCACATCAAAATGGCCGTCAAAATGGTAGCCGTAAGTGGAAAATGTGAATTTTTTTCACTAATATCTTCTAGAACAGTTTCTGCTGTATGGAACTGGTTCAGAATTGTGACTTTATTTTTGTATTATTCATATTAACTTCTCATTGGAGCAATGAAATATGCCATTCATGAGGCTCTAGTCCCTTCCGATCCCTCAAAATAAAATTTTACAGAAATCGGTATGAAATTTCACCAAAAGTCACGGGTAGGATTCTAGTCATATTTAAAGAAACAATGGACAGAATTGTGCAAAAGAAGTGAGGCATACAATAACCTATGAACATTTCAACTCAATGGAACCAAAATTGTCACTTGTTCTGAAAATGGCTTCCAAAATTGGGACCAAAACCTGGGAAATGGTAAATATTGGCCCAACATGCCACGTAATTGCTTACAAGTTGTGGTCGATAAATAAAATTGGCTATTCTGTCTTATATACTTTAAATTCTAGCATTTCTGATGCACATTGGTTAAGTGTTACTAATGTAACCACTGACATTACCAGAATTATTGGATTTTTCTATCACAAACTTGACATCAAAATTAGCAAAAATTAACTTTTGAGATTTGGGCCATTTATTCAAGTAAATGGAACTATCTTTGCTATCAAAGATGTATATTGTTTTGATCTGTCTTAAATGCGTCACACGAATGTGTTTTTAGACAAAATTGCTCAAGATGGCTTCCAAAATGGCAACCAATTTGGTAAAAACAAATATGATTTTTTGTACATATATCTCAAACATTATTCTCTGTTCCCAAGAGTTATCAAATAATAACTCACTTAGTTATTACCATGTTATGCTTAATCCAATGACTACAAAATGTTTCATTCTCGTTGTCCCTGTACCTTCTGAGGCATGACAATTCCTTGGTGAACTGTAGTATATAATTTTGCCCAAAATGTCTTCTGGGACCATATTTTTAATGGAAATGGGCAAACGTCTAAACGGAACTGAGAGCAACCATATTATGTGGCTGCTCTCGACAATTAGCATGAAAATCAACTTAATATATGGTGTATGTCCAAATGGCAGTCAGGGAGTGAATGTGCGGTCATAGATAATGTGAATAGTTCTACAGGGAGCTATTGAATGGTCATGAATGTGCGAAGGAGTGGCATTATGGTGTCTATGATGAGATGTATAGGTATACAAGGGGTGACTGTATGGTCATGTGTGAGGTGAATATATATACAATGATTGTTTGTATGGTCAATGAAGAGGTGTATGTGTGTAATGATAGTAGCTGTTCATCTGTGTTTTGTTTATGTATATATAGAGTGACTGTATGGTCATGTGGGATATGCATGCGTACCTTGGTGACTATTGTCATGGATGCGTGTACATGTATACATATGTTGGCTGTATGCTCATGTGTGGGACTGTGGGTGTATGAATAAATAGGGAGTGGTTGTATGCGTATGTGTAATGTATATAGGTGTTCATGGAATGACTGTTCGGTCATGATTATTGAAGTGTTTTTGCATACATGGAGTATAGCTGGATGGTCATTGGCGGTGTGTGGGTATATATGAAGTGTCCTTGTGGTCATGGTTGTATATGTTATGTATATGCATCTCTGTCGTGGCTGTATTGTCATTGGTGGGTGTATATTTATACAGAGAGTAGTTGTATGATCATGAATGGGGGTGTGAGTATACATCGTGTGGCTGAATTTTCGTGAGCGATGTGTACATGCAAACCTGGAGTGCACGAAAGGTCGTACGGGGTATTGGTATATCCATCGGTGAGGTGTATACGTAAAACCTGGATTGACTATGTGGTAATGAGTGTGGTGCATATGTATATCATGAGTGGGTTGATGGTCATGTGTGTGAAGAAAGGGTATACATGGAGTGACTGTATGGACAATGGTGAGGATATGTGTGTTGTATCTAGAAGGTATGTATGGTCAATGATGATGTGTCGATTTATACCTGGAGTGATTCTATAATTGACATTGGTGGTGTGTGTATGTACATTGTATATATGTATTGGTTATATTGCCATGTGTGTGACCGATATGCATACCGGGAGTGATTGGATGCCAATGGTGGGGTGAATCTTAAACAAGGAGTTATTGCATGACCACGACTGTTGTGGCTGAATTGTCTTGAGTGAGGAGTATATTCAAGCCTGGAGTGTGTAAATTGCCACTGTGCGGGACACTGCATGGTATATATAAAATGGTTCTATGGCCATTGGTCAGGAGTATATGCATACAGGGAGTTACGGTTAATGTTGCTGAATATATGATATATATGGCCATAAATGTGGCAAATATATATATGTGGCCAATGGTGAGGCGAATAGGTATACAAGAAGTGAATGTACGACCCGAATGTGGTGAATATGTATACAGAAAGTGACTACATGGTCATGATGAAGTGTAGGAGTATACATGGTGTACCTGAATTGTGACTCTGGCTGTGTAGTTTACGTGTGTGGTTTACAGGTAAACCCACTGTGGTTGTATGGTCATGGGTGAGGTGTATTTGTATAAAGGGAAAGGCTACATGGTCATTCTGGTGGTGTTCATATATAAATAACATGATTGCTTTGTCATGGGTGAGTTGTACACTTGGAAATTTGGTGGCTATCACTTTCCATAATATCTCAAGTATATGTTAATCAATTGGGAGGTAATTTTAGAGAGTTCTTCATCATGGTGGCCTTTATATCCACAATGGAGGAAATGGTGTTCATGACATGAGTCAACCAATGTTGATGCCAATGGCCCAGAATTTCATGTTATTAAGCAGTTTTTCACTAATCTCCTTGTTTTACTTTCTAAAAGGCCTACAGAAGAACAGAGAATAATGTCCGGAATATATTTGAAAATACCAACTTTTCTACCAAATGTTGTGGACAAGTTAGTCTGAGTATGTTTTTCTAAAAACACATCAAAGTCAGGCACTTAAGAGGGACCAAACCAATAAACACCATAGATAGTTCTCACTGTAACGCATCTAAGACGGATAAAAACAAACACCTAACACCTAAGATAACTCCATTGTACTTGAAAAAAATGGTGCAAACCTGAAAAATTATTTTTGAGTTGAAATATTCATGAGCAATGGTATGCCTCAATTACTTTGCACAGTTCTGCTCATTTCTTGTGGAAATATGACTAGAATCCAACTGGTGATTTTTGGTGAAATTTCATACAGCGTTCTGTAAAATCGAATTATTGAGGGATCTGAAGGGGCTGGGATCTCATGAATGGCATATGTCATTGCTCCAATTATCAGTTAACATGAATAATACAAAATAAAGTCACATTTCCAAACCAGTTCCATACATAAGAAACTGGTCTAGAAGATATTAGTGAAAAGGTCAAATTTTCCACTTACTTCTGCCATTTTGACGGACAACTTGAACTTATTCCATGGTAAGATTAATTGTGACATTTAATAAATTTTATAATCACGAAACACTCTTTAAATTCGAAAAACCCATTAAAAGAGGGGTTAAAGTGAAATTTCAGCGTAGCTCCATATCTAATATCAATTGGTTTGGGAATATGTACATATATGTAAAATTTCATGATTTAGTCACGAAGTGAACAATTCTTTTACCAATATACTCCACTATCATAAATGAGGAGTCGAGAGGCATCAAAGCTGATACAAATATATTTAGCACTAATTTCCACCAACTTCGTATTCATAATTCTTCTCCAATGATACGATGAATCAAATCATGTGGGCTGAAGACGCCATATTTGGGACGGTTTGGTCAGAGATCGAGAGAGGAGGGACACTACCATTGATAAGAATATTTTAGTCGCCGATATCGACCAAAGTTATATATAGTCATCTCCTTAATTTGAATGGCTCGTGTATTATAACACAATTGAGTCTCTCCCATTCAAGGTAATTTCCCCAAAAAGATACAAATTTGTCAAGAGAGATGGATATTTATAGAAGGCCTGTTCAAAAATGATGGTCACAGTGTACAATCAATTATAGCTTCTTCTGAGATAAAAGAAAATAGTCATTAGCACATAACTGTTCATGGTCCTCCAATACTGGCACCTGACAAGGTGTACATCTGCCCGTTATAGACGATGTCTTTTATTTTATTAAAACAGACTAATAGCCTAACATAGACAACTTAAAATCTTGCTGTGTCGGGAAATATATAGCATGTATTATTATAGCAACTTTTCTTTTAAACTGAGAATAATTAGTCGCTATGTATTATAGTAGAATGAACAGAGAAGCGCCTGGACATTTCTTTAAAACATCTGTATCTCCATCGAGATCAGATTAATCAGGTGTCCTCAAAATCTCAGTCTAAACAACCAGATTTATTTATGCATCTCTATGTACAACCTAATTGTCGTCTTTTATTTTTGCGAACTTATTTGTTTATGACGTTCATGTTTTGATCCCAATACAAATATATAAAAAATAATTGACGTGAATTACAGCCATGTCGACTGTACGTTTTAAAAAATGATAACATCTGAAGTACGCGCAATTGTAATTAAATAAATACTTCTTTATTGTTGGGACGAATTAATCGCGATAAACAAAATGACAAAATTCACTACTTACAAACCATGTATAGGAACGACGTTTTGTGATATGATATTGATATAGAATTTATGAGAATATGTGTAACACTTTGAGCAAGAGTATCGTATATTTCCTCCAAATATCCACAGCAGAGGGTTTAACATCACTTTAACATGGGCAACGTTGTGTAACGCCGCTACTGTCTTTATAAAATCCTATGATAAACTTATCAGGTTTGCGCCTATAAAAATACTATCTATATCATATTTCTAGAATTACCGGGTTACCAAATATGACATAATAAATTGTAATAAAATATGTAGCGCATATGGGGTGTAGTGTGTTTGTGATAATCGAAGCAACATAATGCGGTCCCATAACCAGTAACATACAAATCATGAACAATTATTATAATTACTTCTTACATTCTTTAACATTTTTTATTTTATTTTTTTGGTTCTGTTTCGCTATGAATATGAATTGTCAAAACGCATTGACAGTCGATCTCGCAATGTATTGAAACATGAACAATCACAAAGCTTTTTTCTGAAATAATTATACCGTCGGCATTTTAAAGTAGCTTGATAAAATATCGATCAGTCCCAGACATGACCAATGGACTGAAGAGAATCTGAATACATCAAAACAGAAATGGAGAGATAATCTAGAGACGTCAAATTGATTATATTTAATATCGTTGGCTTTTTAAAGAGACTGTGGTATGGGTGTACCGGCTATCTGGCCGCACTAATTCCTTTATGTGTCCTATTGCAGCTAGTGCCACACTCTATTTCCGCGAAAACAGGCTAGCCAGGCTAATTTATCTTAATTACAAAACTTACTCCATATTCCGTTATGTATACGTATAGCCGTATGAGTTTTGATAAAGTTATAAGATAACAGGAATGAAATGGTAACACCTTTATAGACTCATGTGTGCATATATAATAAGTCTATAAAGGTGTTACCATTTCATTCCTGCCATCTTTTTGCGAAAACCCTCTGTCAAATGCATTCTCTTATATATGCGAGTCGACCATATGTCGCCTCGCATATATAAGAGAATGCGTTGGCCAAACAAATTTCATATTATTTTTTATAATTGTTCAACAAATGTAAGAAAAATGTTAAAAAAGTGAAGAAAAAAATGTTAAAGAATGTAAGAAATAATAATTTTAAAAAAATGATAAAATTGATTAACGTATGTAAGACAAAATGATAAAAAATGACTAAATTGTTAAATAATGTAAGAAAGAATGATAAAAATGGTAATAGAATGTTAGAATGATTTAGAAAATGATAAAAATTGTTAAAGAATGTAAGAAAAAATGGTAATTTTTTTAATAAATTTTAAAGAATGTAAGAAAAATTGATAAAAACAATTGTTAGGCCATGCATTATCTTATATATGAGAGGCGACCTATGGTCGACTAGCATATATAACAGAATGAGTTGGCATTCCTGCCATCATATATCTATGTGCTGTATGACTTGTGCCACACGCATTTCGATCTCAGACAGTTATATGAGTATTGTACATGTAGGTGATGCACACTCGAAATAATGAATTGCAACGGGCGGAACAGAATGTAATGACAATGTTACTGTTTAATAGTGTATTTCGATCGTACAGGACACATCCAACAAGCAGCGAGCATCTCCGACCAAAAGAAGACAAGCTACGTTTTTATCTTTTATTATAAAACAACAACGTGCTACACTAACGAAACAGTTTAGAGAATGCCACAAGTTTATGTAGATGATATATGTAATGAATATATATAGTTTAACGCGGTGAAACATCAATGACAGAATTGCAAGAAAATATAGAGCATAACAATGTGCGACTTGAATAATGTTCTTCCATACCTGTTTTCGATGTGTTCGATGCATATGACTGGATTGGTTTGTTAGAAATTAAATATTTCGTTTTATTAGCTACACAAGTGAATGGTTGGTCTTATTTTGTATACGATAGGATGCGATGTATCTACAATTTCGCCAACTGGAATCGTTCAACACAAGTACCTAAACATAAAATGCCATTACATATATAACAACATAAGCATATTAGTGTCCAATGGTTGGTGATCCAATTGACAAAGACGGTCATGAGTCATATTTTGTTGGCCGGTCATATCAGTGAAGCTCAGCTTAGATGAGTTCTAATTTATTTCGGCCGGTCATGATTTATAATTTCGATTGGCCGATTATGGGTTCTAATTTTGGTCATATGTCTGGTTCTTTCCACTAAGATTGTGTTGTACGTGGGTCAGTTCATTCTGAAATGTTCTTCTGCTTCTACCTCTATGACATAGTCTTGCTTATTATGTATTATCTCACCCACGTGTACTTTAAGGTCTCTATGTCTGATGTTCTCAGTTTCTAATCCATGGTTGCCAATGCAAGTTAATCTAACAGAAAATGTATTAGCAAGGTTCAAATCGTGTTCTATCTGGCATCTTATTATGTTTTCTGCACTTGTGTATATGTTCACAAGTTGATTCTACCTGATGATTTTTCGTCGCTGAATATATCTCTCCTGATCATGAAGCGGCATTCGTGGTCAAATTATCTAAAAGTCATAAAATTTTGTACAAATTCCTAATAGCACTGCGCGATATTTCTATATTGAACACTACACCATCATTACCCATTTCGATTCTTACTGAAGCATAATTGTATACACCATTTACCACACGCCTCTTCCTTCTACTGCAATAACTTCTCCCTCTTTCTCATCGCTGCGGTCGCACAACTATCTTCACAATATATATATATGAGAGAATATAGAACTATTGATAAATTCCAGTCACCTTTTTCCTATAACTGTATGCATTGATCCTTTGTATAATATTTCATGAGGAAAGGATTTAAAAAAAAACCCATAGGCCTATGGCTTGATATCCCATCCCCACGTGAGCCTTTTGTTTGTCTGTTTAAATTGTCATTGTGATGTTCTTTTTTGTTCAAATAGAATATTGTTTACACTAATATAAACTGTTTAGGTCAACACGAAGAACAGGAAACATCGTAAAGCTACGTCAATACTTTACATGCATACATGTACATACACCTACATGAAGCTATGAGAGTTGAGAGGGGGCAAACGGGTCGCATGTATCGACCACGGATATGGCCGCAGATGATTGCGGAGAATACAATTCGTCATTGGAGACAAAAGTTGGTTGTAAATTATACGACAAGGAAATAGCAGAAATAGTTTCTCTTTATTTATTATACTCTGTACAATACATTGAATTAACTGTATGTGCTTATAATGTTTACTAAACTATTGTCTCACTAACGGTTAAATGCATGTACATGTATGGCATGCAACGGTGGATCATCCGTGACAAAATGTGCATAAATTAAGGCTCTTTACCGGAACTTCGTATATTGTATAATAAATAATAGCACAACGAATTCAAATAGCTCAAATAAATACAATGTCGGCTAATGATGATTCCAGAAATATTTCATATACAGGTTCAGATTGAAAAACTTATAATTTCGCTCATTTCGCTCATAAACCAGCATCTGAATGCAATATTACAAACTGATGAGGCGGGAGATCATGTACACCACTTGTTTACATAACTATAATATGCTGGCAAACTTCATAACAGCGAATGCACAACTTAGGGACGAGTATTGGCCTCATTTATTACTGAATATAAGATGTTACGTCTCGCGACTTAACGAATTCGCTGTGTTAATTGGTACAAATCTCGTTTGATTGTAGCTGTGGGATAATGTAATCTATTATATTTTCATCACATCTATTATATTTTCATCACATTTGAACGTCAAAGTGTAAATCGTGTTCTCGCCCCAGAAGACCGAACGTGTTATTCCACTCTATACTTTTCCCGACACCCAGCACTGCGTCATGATGTAATATTTTTGGTAAATCGGCAATGAAGTTATCACTGATACATATTCCATAAGGTTGGGTCCATCCATAGATGCCTCTTAAGACGAGTCGTGATTTAGCAACCGTGGGCAACTGATCGATATTGACGATCACCTTATCACACACCTGATTTAAATATTAAAGATCATCTCCACAAGACTGTACAGTTTCATTGCCCAACATAGTTATTTCACGATTTATTTTTTCGCAGCCAGCATAGTGTGATATAGTATATGGGTTCTTGGATGGCGAAGTTATAAATATATCAATATAAGCCTCATAATGTTTTATAAATAATATGTAACATATAATGATACTGGCTATAACTAAACAGACACACAATGATACATGTGACCAACACTACGGATTAGCATCAAATATGAAGGTGTGAATAACTGTTCGGGAGACTGTATTACTGTTACATATCAATGTAGCGTATATCAGAATCCGTGTTCATGTATGTTGATGACATATTTTATTGAACTTCCCTGATATAACTAAATACAGTGAGTCACAAAAGAATGTTAAATTCTATGTATATAGGTTAATTAATGTTGGCTGTATGTCATCTCATGATTTAGTAGACAATAACATTGATAGGTTGATTGATTGATTGACGAATCGATCACCGCGAACTGATCAAAACCATATCAGGAACACATTGACTCACCATCAGTGTTCACGCTGTCGGTAGCCAAATTAGCCAATGGCTAATCTTTTTCGAATTTGGCTAATAAAAATTTCATTTGGCTAAACTTTTGGCTAAACTTTTTTTACCCCAAATGTAGACTGAAAGCATGGAGTCAGAAAGCTAATTAATAAAAGCGCTCAATAGATCGACATTCAAGACGAAGTTAGGTGACGAAAGTATTTCATTATTTTCGTTCTTATGAAATATCGTTCCGTAACAAATTAGTGTACAGTAAATATATTTTTATTTCCAAATCTAACATAAATTTTGGCAAGTTGGTTTTCAATTCTGTGATATGAACGATCTAGTCCGAAAATATCGAAACTGGGAATATATTGCCGACTGTACAAAGGGAAACCCGATCGCGGACAGTACAAAGGGAAATCCGATCGACAACTCTATCAACCAAGCGATCACACAGTGATATGCAATCATCTTTAGTTTTCACAAGACGGACATTCAAAGACGCATGGACATTAAACCGACCGTGGTTGAATCATGACAATGTGAAGAAAGCAATATTTTGTAAAGTGTGCATTGACGCTGGTATATAAGCAATTTGTTCGTAACAGGCTGTTTAATCTGGAGAAAGATTACGTCACTGCACGAAACAGCAAAAGGTTATTATTTTACATTTAATCCCATAATCCCCCATTGTCTGTCTGGTCACTCACGGGACTCCCGCACAATGCATGTTTATGATGACATTGTATTTATGACGGTCGAAGTTTATGAGCACCAAGTGTAAGACAATAGATTAATCAGCCAAATGTGAATCACGACAGATATTTTGTGGCTATTTGTCGTCAATACCGATACAGTCAAAATAATATGCATGCTTTTATGACAGATTGTAATTTGATAATGGCGTAACAATATTAAGTTATTAGTTTCCAGATGTCACTTAGATATTTTCGCAAGGATAAATATTTAATGATTTAAAACAAAATATTGATATAAAACAAACAAAAACAAAATTAAGAAGGACAATCCCGGGTTATCCCCCCCCCCAATCACTCTTTCACATAAAGATTAATAAATTTTTAATAAATGATATATATAAAAATACTTCTAGTTCATAAAAATTATTTAAATTATTGTGTATTTTACCTGTGTCTGTTAGATTTTACGTTTTAGTCATCAATTGTGAACCGACCAGAAAACGATGATTTAATTTGGCCAAAGTTTTTTTTAATTTGGCCAAAAAACATTTGGCTAAAGTTTTTTTCATTTGGCTATTGAAATTTTCATTTGGCTAAACTTTTGGCTAAAGTTTTTTTCGGTCCAGCGTGAACACTGCTCACCATCCCAATTCTGTTGGGAGCGAAAATCCAAATAATATTGATTTATCAATAAAATTGATTTATGTCAATACGCCCTTTCTCTATTCGCTGCCAGTTTTTAGTGATCGAATCGCCAAGAATAATTTACGGTTTGGGGTCTCGATAAAGGGATGTACAGGAAGCGGAGGTGCTCGTAACAAGCCTTTGTCATCATTACCACAACACCAATAAACTGATGGTAATGGCTGAAACTAGATAGCGGTTTCTTTTGTCGCGCTCTTTACTCCCATCATATCCAGGGGTGTCATGAAAGAATTAACGGACACTAACTGGAAACAAAATAAATTTACGGCATTTGAGTACCCACCACCTCTTTTTGGAAGGAAAATATTGTTTTCCAATTCTGTGATAGAGCCACACCCCTTTACATCTACTATTTTACCCATTCCACCAGGTATACATCCCATAATATTTTCATTGATTAATTTAAATGCATTCATATGTTGATGCTAATATACTAACATATCTGCCTTCCATAATATGTCCATTGTGGAATTCAAATGCACTCCTATGATGGTGCACATATAATGACAGGTCCACCTTCCATAAGATGTTCATTGCTAAAAATTCAAATGCATTCCTATGTTGGAGCTCATAATATGTCACTAAACACCGATTGTTGATTTTGTAGAGGTAAAGAATACGCCATTGTCTTAATAAAGTGCACGCCACATAAAACAAGCATTCCAGTATCAAATTTGTTAAATACAGTATCAAACCAACTGAGGCATCGAAGGAGCACCATGCACACACAATTTAAACAATGGACTGTCGGACCTGTGCATCGTGTTATATGTGTGTCCATGTAACAGTGTTATATTAAACAATGGACTGTCGGACCTATGCATCGTGTTATATGTGTGTCCATGTAACAGTGTTATATTAAACAATGGACTGTCGGACATGTGCATCGTATTATATGTGTGTCCATGTAACAGTGTTATATTAAACAATGGACTGTCGGACCTGTGCATCGTGTTATATGTGTGTCCATGTAACAGTGTTATATTAAACAATGGACTGTCGGACCTGTGCATCGTGTTATATGTTTGTCCATGTAACAGTGTTATATTAAACAATGGACTGTCGGACCTGTGCATCGTGTTATATGTGTGTCCATGTATCAGTGTTATATTAAACAATGGACTGTCGTACCTGTGCATCGTGTTATATGTGTGTCCATGTAACAGTGTTATATTAAACAATGGACTGTCGGACCTGTGCATCGTGTTATATGTGTGTCCATGTAACAGTGTTATATTAAACAATGGACTGTCGGACCTGTGCATCGTGTTATATGTGTGTCCATGTAACAGTGTTATATTAAACAATGGACTGTCGGACCTGTGCATCGTGTTATATGTGTGTCCATGTAACAGTGTTATATTAAACAATGGACTGCCGGACCTATGAATCGTGTTATATGTGGGTCCAATCCATGTAACAGTGTGGTATTAAACAGTGGACTACCGGTGTAACATTGTAGTACTGAAATGTCGATCTGTAACACTATGAGCCTAAGATCTGGGTGCTGGCGAGAAATTAACATAATTATAATCACCGTTCCGACTTATTTTATTCTCCTGTGCCTCGAACTACAGAATTACAAACCGCGTAAAAATAAATATTTCCTGCCCTATGCAGTTAGATTAGACAGTTTATGATTCGATACGATGCCTTTAAACTGAAATTATTATTTATCAAGAGTTCATCGCAGTGAAATTTATCAACCCGAAAATTCGTAATGAGTTCTAAAATCGAATTGGTTCGATAATATAAGCATACCATGATTTTGGAGGGCAGTATGGTTTATTAACGCCACGATAGTAACTATCAACAGCCCGAATGCCTATTAGTGGCCCTGGGTACCGTCGAGGGCCGATAATAGGCCCGATGGCCGTTAATCATCCATGAAGGGCCGTCAATAAACAAAGATGCCGAACATTATGCTATAACTATTATTACCATTCCGCTATCACGTGATCACATAGGAAGATAAACATGTTTACACTGAAGAACTAACTTCCCTCACCAAATGATCGCCGCATGAGTATAAACACAGATGAAGAATAGCCAAATGTATGAATACAAACACAAAGTCCATGGCCGGGATACATTACTCGAAAATGACGGCAAGTTGTCTCACATTGAATTGAGCTTTCATCGCGCTCATCGTCTATGTAAATAACTCGACCAACAAGATAACGAATGAAATATGTATCACGTTGTTGCTAGCTCGTAATGAATTTTGTTCCCATATAAATACGACTGTTCAGCAGAAAGTGCTAAATTGCGGGCACTGTGTTTCTTGGTTCTAAAAATTAAACGCGAAAATCTTCCTAGAACCAAATCTGTTTGATATTCGTTTTTTGCAGTATCCAAGATGAGTTGTTATGATAGCTCGTTTATTTAGTAGTCTGATAGGTCTATATATATGGAAAAATATATTAATCGAAGCAAGAAATTTCGAGGTGTGATATCTTGTCGCCATTTTCAAGCAAATTATGAGGTTGGTTCCCGGGCATGTCAAATGAAGTCCATTCTGTGCACATAATGAAACAATTGTCATAAATGTGTTTATTGAACACACATACATTACTCATTTTGGTCATTTCCACCTGCTATTGTGAGGTTCCCGGACATGTAAAATGAAGTCCATTATGTGCACATAATGAAACAATTGTCATAAATTTGTTTATTGAACAGACACACATTACTCATTTTGGTCATTTCCACCTGCTATTGTGAGGTTCCCGGACATGTCAAATGAAGTCCATGCTGTGCACATAATGAAATAATTGTCATAAATGTGTTTATTGAACACACATACATTACTCATTTTGGTCATTTCCACCTGCTATCATGATTGTGAGGTTCCCGGATATGCAAAATGAAGTCCATTCTGTGCACATAATGAAACAATTGTCATAAATGTGTTTATTGATCACACACACATTACTCATTTTGGTCATTTCCACCTGCTATTGTGTGGTTCCCGAACATGTAAAATGAAGTCCATTCTGTGCACATAATGAAACAATTGTCATAAATTTGTTTATTGAACACACACACATTACTCATTTTGGTCATTTCCACCTGCTATTGTGAGGTTCCCGGATATGCAAAATGAAGTCCATTCTGTGCACATAATGAAACAATTGTCATAAATGTGTTTATTGAACACACACACATAACTCATTTTGGTCATTTCCACCTGCTATTGTGAGGTTCCCGGACATGTAAAATGAAGTCCATTCTGTGCACATAATGAAACAATTGTCATAAATTTGTTTATTGAACACACACACATTACTCATTTTGGTCATTTCCACCTGCTATTGTGAGGTTCCCGGACATGCAAAATGAAGTCCATTCTGTGCACATAATGAAACAATTGTCATAAATTTGTTTATTGAACACACACACATTACTCATTTTGGTCATTTCCACCTGCTATTGTGAGGTTCCCGGACATGCAAAATGAAGTCCATTCTGTGCACATAATGAAACAATTGTCATAAATTTGTTTATTGAACACACACACATTACTCATTTTGGTCATTTCCACCTGCTATTGTGAGGTTCCCGGACATGTAAAATGAAGTCCATGTTGTGCACATAATGAAACAATTGTCATAAATTTGTTTATTGAACAAACACACATTACTCATTTTGGTCATTTCCACCTGCTATTGTGAGGTCACCTTGTTGAATCTGCTAATTTATCGTCCGTGTTAATAGAACGAACCGATTGTGTTTGGAAACACTGAATTGGAAATCATCTACAATGTAACGTTACTGAACAGGGACCGATACTCTCTGATTGGCTTATGAAGCATTTCGCAAGCCACACTATGACAACATCAGCTGTGACTAAAGGATCTACACGAAGTGCATTATCGACATGCCGTGAATTGGTCGGATTTGTTCACGACCATACGAGTGACCAATTAAAATGACATAACCAGGTTTTAACAGATACAAATTATTCAAAATTGATTACATAATTGCGACGAAGTTTCCAGACCAGAATTCGATTGGCGTCAATATAGCATATTCGTTTGTGCACTCATATCATACTTATAAAAATAAGAATTGAGTCAGTTGTATTACAAGTAATTCGATCATGGAAGCACCCCCACCGACTTCTTATTATTTATATCGTGGTAGTACATGCACACATACATCACATATTACAGTTATGAGCGAATTAATCAACACTAAAGAGTGAAGCCAAATCATTTTTCGGTACATTTGTTTGTTACATTGTTCAGTATGCATTCTGATAAGAAACATGATCAAATAATTGTGTTAGTTTTGATATCATATAACACCGTTAATCATATAAAGTAGGTATAAGCGATTGCATTAAACTATATCATAGTATACAACTATGCTTAAAACATTGAAGTCTATATATATGCACATGTACGATAGCCAAAGTATATGCTATGCATGACTATTGAGCAATGTATCTATTTATTTAATTGATAGCATATGTATGCTATATAAACGCTTATAAAACATAACGGTATTTTATCGAAACGGCATCAGTTTTCCCTGCAATCATCATAGCAAATTACCAATTCAGTGGTACCCACCAGCATCATAGCAGACTAGCGGGACCAATTGATAAGGGTGAATACACAAGCTGCCTCATGCTTTCTTTTGTATCAATATGTGTGAGTATAATCACATCGTAGCCACACACGAGCTACGTGTGTCTCCCCACACGCCCTCTAAGAAATATAACAGTAAATTATTTACCAGCATCAGTTCATTCTATCAGCATGGAGATAAATCTACCTCAATGTCGCATAGGAGGAGTCAACAGGTAAGTCACATCCTAAGTTCAACTATTATAGTTAAATTTCACTATAATAGTTGAATTAGGCAGTATTAAAACCACATTTTCTATGTTTTTGGTGGAAACTTTAGGATCGCGCATCCCCTTGCACAGTCAATTTGAAGTCTTCGTAACATTGCAGCAAATGGACAGTCTCCAGATAAAATATTGCGACTTCTTATTTTATTTAATAATGCCACCAGTATGCATATCTAAATGGCATTGACATGCGGCTCAATCGCCCCTTCATTACAATATTTGACGAATTGAATGTTAATTGAATTGACATGAAGATCATGTTCCATCTTCTTTAATCATTCGTAAGGTTCGAGACATGTTACTTCATCACAAAACAAACATGGCAACGAATTGGTGGGTATCACTGATCATTGTTGTGAAATATGATTTTGTATTTTACCTCTTTTATCGAATTCACAAAACGGCAATATCTACATTCAACTATTGTAATTAAATATAAAGATTGTTGAATTCAGCATGTGCATGACCTGTTAAATGACCATGTAGGTGTATGAAGGTTTCATCATCGACAACCTACCATCGCTGGCAAATTGTTGCTTGCACTGTGGCTCCAGGACCGTCGTGCGACCTGTAGACACTCGGCGATGCCGCATCTTTTCTCAACACCATGATATCATCCGTTAGAGGATCCTGGGGTTGATCTTGACCCCACTCGAGCCATGGCAGTACAGAACCGTCCCAGCTGTATACGGTCTGGTTTTGATAAATCTTTTCTCCGTCGATGTAGATATCTGAGAAAATATACATCGAACTTTGAAAATAAAAACAAATGTCAACAAGTGCAGTTTGAGCGAAATAAAATAGCTATGTGAGTGAATGTACTATTTGTAGAGTTTATGATTTGTAATAGAATACTGATTGTGTTAGACCTGGCATCACAACCCACGTCAACGCTCTGTAATAGTACTGTAACTTACATGTGGCTATTTTGGATGTCTTGGTGTAACAGCGGTAATTGTGCGAAGGTGTTTGACGATCGGTATTTTTTTACAACGGCGATCTGACGGAGCTTAATGAGTAAGCACGAATACTTATTAAAAACGTGGCGTTCGGTAGGGTGAGTGGTATGGTGTCTCACCTGCAAATTTGGTCAGAATTTTCTAAAGTTGGAAAGCTCATACTTGACGCAAAATTAATTGGAAATTTGACACCAAGATATAACTATTTTTCACTAATATCTTCTAAATTAATTTCTGCTGTTTGGATCTGGTTGAAAACTTTATTTTGTGTTTTTCATGTTAACTGACCATTGGAGCAATGAAATATGCCATTCTGTCGGTTCCAGCCCCGTCCAATCCTCAAACATTTGATTTTACAGAACGTGCTATAAATTTCATCAAAAATCACCATTTGGATTATAGTCATATTTCAACAAGAAATGAGCAAAACTCTGCAATGATAGTCCGTCATACCACTACTTATGAATATTCCAACTCAATGGATAAAAATTGTCACTTTACCTCAAAATGGCCGCCAAAATGGCAGCCAAATAATGGAAAAAGGTATATTGACATTGTTCTCGAAGTATGATTTTACAAAAATTAATTAGGGGATGATTTATTTTTAGACCAACAGTCACGTAATTATTGTCCTGGATTTTGTCTCAAAATTAGACTGAAATATGGATATTTTCCAAACGATGGGGATTTCAGTTTGGATATGTCCAACACTTGGAAAGCTTGACGTCAGTAAAGAAACCAGGATTATACAATTTTCAGGATCAGATTTCTCTGATCGTGCGGCAGGGTCCTGGTCTCTCCCCGTTGGTAATAAACACACTAATATATTTAAAAACACAAATCGTATCCCATATTAGCCTGGATTTAGACCTGTACTTTTGCACACCGGGCCGAACCTTGGTCGGTGGCTCGTTGTCACGGTCCGATTGCCAGTTAAAACCGCTAAGCAATAAACGAAATCTGAATTGCCCTGGATGCCAGGTTGTTGCAGTCTTCAGATTCAAATGAAGTGTCTCATACCGGGCCAATCCCGGTGACATGTTAAAAGCTGAACATAAATTCAAAGAACCAAACCACATACCAGTTGTGAAATGTCAATCCAAGGGGTCGGGTGCAAATAGAGTGACTTGTCAGACGCAAACTTGGGAGTTTGTCCTAGGCTCGGGGGTGCAGATGGAAGTATCAAGGGGACATCGCTCCCTGTCATGAACTAATGTCCAATATACATGTTATATTGACAGTTGACCGTCTCTAGTGCCCACACGAAGTATGTCTAATTAATTCATTAGATGTGTGACGTGTTTATATATGTGTATACAAATTGTGTGGTAACTAGGAATATCAACCGGCCTAAGAGAAATCATTGTGATTTTTGGATAATTGTGATTTTTCATCCATTATTCACGGTAATTGATACAACATAATTAACAATTAGAATAAGGCTTATTATAATGAAAATAAAAATCAACTATTTCGCACTAATCTTATCTCCGTTTGCCACTATAGAAATACTAATTAGTGTCTTTAATCTCTCAAACGTAACCTTGGGCATCATCGAAAAATGACGAATGAAAAACTGAGGAAAATGACATATTTCCCCCAAAAAGACAGTTATGCACGCGTTGGACAAACATACAAAATTATGTAGCTGATGCAGTTGCTTAAACTGGTTGTTTCTGCTTGTGGGATATGGCATTTATTAGACTCGACAGAGCCTCTCCCAATGTACATGTATGCCCGGAACCCCCTCGCGCACTAGCTACATATTCTATATATGAATCCCAGAGGTGTAGTCTAAATCTGACCATGTTTCTTCTACCTCAATTTTCAGATATTCTTGAATTAGTCAAAAACGCAATAATTTGACTTAATTGTATTAACAGAAAACTGGAGATGATACGTAAAAAATATATATACCTAATGGGAAGTCACCCAGGGCCACACAATGACGTACAATATCCTATATGGCTGCCCATTTAATGACCGGAATGGATTTAAATTGTGAATGTTACATCATGGCTATCTCGATCGCCATAATAAGCAATTCTCATGAATGTCCATCCAGTTTATTCCCTCATATTTCCGCGGTCTAATTATTAATGTTAAAGAAACAGCATTCGAAGTGGATTCATGCAAAATAGCATAAATTTCGATAACGAGTTTCGCGTATAGAAACCATTGTTATGTAAATATTAGTGTGAGAATGGAAGTACTTATCAAATTCCAATTATATATCGACTGTAAATCAAAACTTGACGGTAACAATTGGGAAGGTCATAGCTTTGGAAAATATTCTGAAAATCACATTTAGTGGACAATATTCGAACTTACTATGCGTTGACCAATCACTGCAACGGTTTTGTTTTTTATATGTTTGCACATTACCCACTGTGATAACCTTGTGTCCCTTTAATAAACGTACGTTAGCTGATATTTAGAGTAGTTGTGCTTGTAGGAATTGAACCAGATTCGTTATCGCTGCAAGGTTTGTACCGACATATTGCACTATGCTCCTTACCGCAATCTGAACAGTTTACCTTGGTGAACGATATATAGTAAGTGTTTGGAAATAAAATTGTGTTTCAACCCTTGTTTATAATCAGGATAATAACATAGAAGATGAAAACTAACCGTCGCTATGAGGTCTAGTCAGCAGCGCCAGCCAGGTTTGTAGATCATCACGCATTATTCCCGATTCCACCTTCATCAGATGGCCACCCCTTGTTGCACAAAAATCTACGGCATCGCTGCGACTGAGTAAGCCTGACGCTCCTCGAAACAAATTGATGCAAATTACTTTTCCCCCAAATGTGAACTCGGCAAAGCCTGGAACGATGTTGCAAGCTGAAAAGAGAATATAAGGTATAAGGTATAGCAATCAGCAGTCTGCACAAACACGTAATTGACATCATACATTAATAAATTATATAGATCTTAATTGGGTTAAATGTACGTATGGGGTATGGGCTTTAATACCATTCTTAACTACATGCATAAGTATGTAGGTCTTTCCAGAATGATGCGCGTACGTGCGGTAGGGTGTGCGCATTTGATGGACCTGTGTCTATTTTCGCTGTGAATTATGGAAACCGCTATTGCCACATTGTCTGTTTAAAGGATACTACGGTGTACACAATACACTTATCCGCTATACGCACCGGTCTATGTCTACCTCCTTATTAATGTTATTGATTAATAATCATTGATGGCAAACACATAAATCGTTAGTTTGTTCCTATAACGTTCGACGAATAAGATTACAATACACACTTCGCAACAATTTATTTATTAATGCGCCAAGCTAACGATTGGGTGGGTGCGACGGAATGTCATCTTTCACCCACCGACAGTTTTAATCCATAGATATGTGTTGTGCCTATTATAGTTAATCGTTTCTCAGCAAACATCAACATGTGTTGTAGTAACTGGCTCAACTATAATGGAATGTTTTTGGAACAACGTTTGAAACTTCATTATTAGCGAGTTATCATTCATATGGTTTTGCTTGTTATGAGTTTCCATACGAAAAGCATATAACCGACAACTAGCCCACCAGCCGCATCGGATTGCCCTTCTAATTATGGTTGACCCGTTCAATATAGCAGTCGTCCGGTACATCCCCACAGTGAGACACTACAATATTTAAACATAAGTCATCATAAAGACGAAATGCAAAGAGACATGACTCGAAAAAAAAACAACATACATTGTACATAACAAATTGAAAACACAACTAGACACCAGGAACAAAATAAAACAGATGTCCGAAATGTAATCTGAAACGCGGTGGAGAGGCGTGGCTAGCCGTCTTGAAGAGATGCAGAACCAAAGATGGGCTAAGCCGTACCCACAGGCCGATGCCTCGCTTGATACAACAGCCCTATATTACCTCCATAACTCATACACCACACATTACGGGATATACCCCACAGCAAATAGGGTGCCACATTGTGGGATTCTTACACTCGCAGTGGGCTGTAGTCATATTCTACCCCGCGCCCATACGGGATCTCTACCCGATAGAGCTATGTTAGAGCGCTGATGACATATTTTAAGGGGAGAAAAATCCACTGGATACGAAAATCATGTTACATATCCAAATTTTCCACTTTTTGGGAACTTTTAACACATTTGACAAGGGTTACAGTGGCAGTTATGCCCCTCTGATACTTATGTTTCGATTTTCATACATCACACAACCCTCTAAATCGTGTAGTGCTGCCTAAAATAAGAGTCGCAGGAACATCGGATGCTTAGATTGGTGCTCTATGCACTGGGTGGAGATCATGTCTTGAATAGTCCGGGGCATAAACAACGTAACGCATGTATTCCCTCCATGAACAACATGTCCCATCTATATAGCGCATAATTGGTTTTGCGGGTAATATGAAACCGGAAACCGGAAAACATGTCACAATACACCAATCCTGTTGATCTCCAAATCCATGAATCACAGACCAGGGCTTGTCGGAAATACAACCAGTTTTTTCATCGTCTATGACAGCTCGGTGTGCTATGTACATGGTCGACTGGGCCAGCGATAGTCCCAAGAAATAGAGAAGGCATATTTGGCTAATTCTTAATCTCGGTGACGTCACTAGTATCTAGTTGCTAAGGTACCTTCAGTCGTCCTTGGTGTTAATGTCGTTGTTGTCGTGGTGCTGGTGCTGGTTGTCTCCGTGGTGGTTGCTGTTGTCGTGGCTGTTGCTGTTGCCGCCGTGGTGGGTGTCGTTGTTGTTGATGTTGCCGTTGTTGTTGTTGTCGTGGTAGTTGACGCGGTGGTGGTTGTCATTGGTGTGGTTGTTATTGTAGTTGTTTCCGTTGTCGTTGTTGTCGTGGTTGTTTTCGTTGTCGTTGTTGTTGTGGTTGTTGTCGAGGTGGTGCTTTTTTTCGCTGTTGTTTCTGATGCTGATGGGGTCGATGTTGTCATCGTTGTCTGTGTCTTCGATGTCGACCGTGGTCTGCGTTGCTGGAAATTATGAATTTCTAACTTAAGGATAGGGTCTTAATGTGCAGTTCGATTAAATAGCATCCATCCCACAAAACTTGAAGCATTACCCGGAGATACGCCCCTATCATTTCTGCATAATTTCAATATGCCGGATAAAAATGTGAGATTCCTTGTAAACGGACATATACATTACATATAACTTATATAGCTTATTTAGCTTTATATATTAAATCTCTTTCTCGCGTTTTGATTGCTGCACACTGCTATACTATTATACGATAGTACCCCAGTAGGATTCCTACTCGCCTACTATTCTGTTTTTATTTATAGTAACAGACTCATTTCACGCAATCTGATTGCCGCCTGAATGCGGCCAATTTGAAACACAAAAGGGAGCTTAATCGCCGAATATTGGACGCATTGAACAACTAGAGCCTTAAATATACAGCAAGTAGTTATGTTGTTGTTTATGTTGTTTGTTCTGATTTTTTATTTTGTGTTCTTGGAAGGATAGCACTTAAACTGTTTTTGCACTGATTAGAACCAATGAACAAATGGGTAGTGTAGCTCACAATAGATGTTTCTCTGGATTATCAATACCAAGAACCGTATTAGTAGTGTAAAAATGGTCCAGGAGATGAGGGACCCTGTAGGCTGACAAATTAAATAAGTCGCTCTTCAAAAGCTTTCGGCCTTAGGCCTTCCTCAGTTGATATTATTCAGACAAAATCACATGGTGGCATTCAGATAAACATACAAATAATAATGGCGGATATTACACAATGACGTTAAAGGTCTTTCGTCAGAGAACGTCAAACACCAAGCAACGCTATCGCAGCATTGACATCCAGAAGTTGGCGCCATTTCCTCTAGCGTTGAATCCGTGGCCAGTCCGGGTTTTCAACTTTGCTATCCAATGGTTTTCACGTATCAGTCTCAGATGTTTATTCCCATTGACCTTTTCTAAAAACCGATACCCTTATGTTGTCAATGGAATGTCCCGGATGATTAAAATGTCCATAGGCTGGCTTATCATCGTGAAGTCTAATGTCCCTCAGATGTTCAAGAATCCTTTCCGACAATTGTCTCTCTGTCTCGCCAACGTACACAGCGGATCCACATATCAAACAAAGCATGTGATTTTGTCTGAATAATATCAACTGAGGAAGGCCTAAAGCCGAAAGCTTTTGAAGAGCGACTTATTTAATTTGCCAAGAACCACAGTTTGTTAAATTTTCTGACATGGATGTCATTCTTAAAGAATATATATTGTTTAGAATCAATAATGAGTTCCTTTATTTTTTTCACATGTGAGGACAGACATTTTTTGCAATGCCTCGTTACGCAACGACGCCCTAAAATAATAGCCATATATTAACTACCTTATGTGACAAAATGGATCTGAGGTAAGCTGGCGAGTAAACAGTCAATAGACTTATTTGTGGATTTTATTTGAACGTATTTTTTTTTCGTTTGATATTTATATTTTCATATTCACTTGCAAACATATACAAAAACATAGACATGCATTCATATCAATCATAAATATAAAGAAGGGATTGGTGCTCCTTTGTTTTCACGATAAATTCGCGTATGTGGTATGCTCTTTTTTAACATTGAACTGAGTGGACGATTCCCATGCGTTGGCAGTAATGAGATAAAGTTACGTTAACCGAGAAGTATGTTAAAGTAAATAGCAATGTAGGTTATTGTTTTTGATGTATGGGAAAATCTAGAGGGAGACATTGGCTAATTTTGTACACTATATGCATGCATAATACACTATGTTGCTTGCCCTCATAGCTGGATACCACTCATAGTCGAATTCGTAGATATGGTCGTTGTTAAGAGAAACACTATGTTTAATTCTACATATATTCTTACTTTCCAAACGAAGTGACTTTAAAGACATGATGTCCGGAGTGCACTTTGTGTTATAAACATACTACTTCAATCGCTTGATCAACTTGATAGTTGTTTTGTTTTTGTTGTATGATGTGGGTAGTAGGAGCAAACTTTCCTTTGATGTAGATATATATAAAACCGGATTTTGCGAACCAAGCTTCAACATCTTTAAAAAAATTATTACCGTAGGACAATCATGAAAATCTGAATACTAATCATTGTTGCACGACGCCTTTTGCGTGATCAATCTGTTACTATGCGCATGTTTTTCAATACTTTATTCGATCCGATGATCCTAGTGATTATACACTATTAGAACTAACGAAATTTATTATCGGGTAGTCAACATTTCCTCGCGAAAATACGCACATAATCGACCTACAATGTGAGATAGGTACATAATGTGATTACTAGATTCTCAAATAAGCAGATAGTGGACTAACATCCGTTATTTCGTTTTATGGCGCGGGTCACAGTGAAAATATACGTTAAGTCGTGAGTTCGCTTATTTGTGTCATCGTCAGCATATGATTTTCTTAGAATCGCCTCATTGTGAGTCGATGTAACTAAAACGCTCTCATTTTCAGAACATTACCGACTCAAAATGAGTCGACTCTAAGCAGATTATCTGCCAAAAACAAGCTCTATTATAAGCAGATAATGTGCGGTTTTCCGGTAGAACAGGCTGCGGTAGTAGTTTGAAAGGGTTGAACAGTATCTGCTGTCATGGGGTGTCCATGCTTAAATCGCTGTTCCGTTTACGAATGTTTGACGATGAGGGGTTTATATTTTTAATGATGAATGTGTTATAGAAGTATATTCCTCCCCGGTTTTGGCGAGTCAGTAATAAAATATTGTTTGGAATTATCGGGCCATGGACTTTTCTTGAAAGCAAACTTAAAGACCCTGTTGCCCGATTCGTCATCTCCGGTTTAAACCTCCGAGTTTAAACCTGGTTTAAACCCCCATTGGCGGTCCAGCCAACCCGGCTCTAAGTAGGCGTTTTTGTCGTTTAGTGGCCAGCTGATTGACAACTCCAGTCGGTGATATGAGCACGCAGTCAAACTACCCTGTTAGCAAGCGGAACAAAAGGCAGGCTGATGTAATGCTTACTGACACGTCCTCAATTATCGCGTGCGAGTGAATCAACTGTGACATAATAACACCAGTCTGCAGTCGCCACTTAGATACGCCCTCACTCCAGATTATTTACAGCTCCATCCTTTGACTGATTGTTTGACAATTCTAAACCGCGATGAAGAAAAGACGGATTCGTCATCTCAGGTTTAGCCTCGGTAAAGATTGTTTAGCTGGACCGCCGAATTAGATGGTTTTGTTGCCGGTTTAAGCTTATAGAACACAAAAACAATATCGAAATTGACAAAAACTTATCCCCACACACTTTATAGCTGTGAGTGCCTCTCGTATATAAATTTCCAATCAAGATATATTCGCTGTCGTTATTATTGATTTTCGCAATCAATAAAACGAGGCGGTCCGCATTAGGAAAGTACGATTAATTATCTCGACGATACAGAGACACTACTACTAAACCGTTGGTCTAGCTGGACCAGGTTTAAACCAGAGATGACGAATGCGTCACTTAGACCTGCGGTCTCGGGTTTAACCCACGGATTTAGCTGACTCACGGCGGTTTAAACCTAGAGGTTTACGTAGACCAGGTTTAAACCTGAGATGACGAATCCGGCCATTGTCTTCTAGATCCTAGTAGTGCAAAGATAGTTAATACAATTGATACATTTCTCTCCACTCGTTCACAGTTATCGTTTCTTATTTTGTCCATATAATCCGATCATCTATTATATATTTTGGAAGATATGTGTGTCTGTGTGTCCCCCCCCCCCCCCGTGTACGTGGTATCGCCAAAACCGAGGGTATCGCCAAAACCGAGAATATGGGAAAGTCATTTTCACGTATATGATATGGGGATATGTTTGTTTCTCATCGTAAAACAGACATCGAGCATCGTATGTGTATGTCCACACGAAGCAGGAGTATTTATCAACCAGTTGTCAATCAGTTTTCCAAGATCAGACCATTAATATTTTTTGGCGAATTTTTTCAATGGTGTTTTTGCTTTTGCTCACTCAAATTTTCGAGAACAACAATTCACTAGTATAGTTTCTGGACTTCCACGCTTCCAAAACAAATGCCGGTATATAGTTGAATCTGTCAATGAAGCATTGGATTTGACAGAATTTAAAAAATCCGTATCGTTCTCAATATCCGCGCGATATGAAGGGACCACTGTCGGTCCAGAAAGAAGCGAACGGCACAGATGAAGATGCGACCAAACGCCGAGTTTCTGTGCAGTACATATGCGTATTATTTAAGGAGCTCTGATGAGTTTTCGAGTGTTTTTATGTGTATCTGAGACTGATCAATTGAACTGCGAATGTCATCTGAAATATGAATCCATAACATATTCGAAATATTCTGTGCATATATATTATGAATGTGTTTCAATTGAAATTAATTGAACATCCATCTCAGCATTCAGATTTGCGATCTCAAGAACGTGAATGAATGATAACGCGATGCCTTGATCACACGCACGTGAATGCTGACGTTCGCATGCATGCAGCTAATCGGTTATTCGTTTAGTATTAACATGCTTGGAGTTTGTATATAGACCACACATGCCGGACGACACGCTACGGTGTATCAACGATTTGTTATAATCATGTTTATTTTACAGACTTTATGACTCGTTCCCACTCGAGTAGACCGTTACGCGACAATGAAACCGAATCATCTTTTCGAATATACATATATCGTATTGCTCCAAATTATGCAATTCTGGCTTTTATAAGAGTCACTAGTATACTAGTGAATGGTTGTTCTCGAAATTTTGAGTGAGCAAAAGCAAAAACACCATTGAAAAAATTCGCCAAAAAAATAATAATGGTCTGATCTGGGAAAACTAAATGACAACTGGTTGATAAAAACTCCTGCTTCGTGTGGACATACACATACGATGCTCGATGTCTGTATTACGATGAGAAACAAACGTATCCCCATATCATATACGTGAAAATGACTTTCCCATATTCTCGGTTTTGGCGATACCCTCGGTTTTGGCGATACCACGTACACGGGGGTGGTGTCTGTCTGTGTGTTCGCGATGGACTCGAAAACGACCGAACCGATTTCGATGAAACTTAGTATGTGGGGTACTTTCGGTCGTGGAGTGGCAAGGGCCTGTTAATTTGCCCATGCGACGTGACCTTGACCTTGAAATCGGGTCATTTCAAGGTAAAACGCCCGAATATCACGGGATTTCGATGAAAATTAGTGTCTAGGGATACTTTCGAATGGGGAGTCACATAAGCCTATTCATTTGCCCGTGCGACGTGACATTGATCTTGAAATCGGGTCAATTCAAGGTCAAATCGCGAATTTTGATGAGATTTCCACGAAATTTGATACATAGAGTTACTTTTGTCCACTGAGTGTTTTGTCGGGTACTTTTGTCCGGGCAGTTTTTTGGACGGGTCAAATCGTGACCCCACCTGACCTTGAGCTTCAAAATCGACAATTCAAAGTCAAATCGCGCAATTCGCCGAAAAGCAGAGGGGAAACAGTCCGAACGAAGTTGGATCCACCTGCTAGTAATGTATATAGGCTCTTGACTGGTAATTTAGAGAAACCTCCGGCATGCACGTAAAACGTCGCGCCAGAAAGTGGAAGTCGCGGGCAGATATGGATATGCTGCACCTTCTGGCCCAATTTATTTGTATTAGCATCTATAAAGGAATAGATATATGTGACCCGCCATATCAAATCCAGTCGAATGTCGGGATTTTTTTTACCCTGTGCCAATGCATTCTCTTATATATGCGAGTCGACCATATGTCGCCTCGCATATATAAGAGAATGCATTGGCCTAACAATTTTTTATCATTTTTTTTAAATAAATGGTTCTTAAAATTTTTAGGACATAAAATTAAAAAAATCCATTACCCTGCAGGGAGCCCAAACATATATAGAAGCATATATAAGAGTGTCGTCTGCTCATGTTTGTCTGGGGCTCTGTATGGGTGAAATTATAAAATTGTTAAAGAATACAAGAAAAAATTCTTAAAATTGTAAAAAATTGTTAGGCCAATGCATTCTCTTATATATGCGAGGCGACCTATGGTCGACTCGCCTATATAAGAGAATGCATTGGCACAGGGTAAAAAAAAATCCCGACTTCCGACTGGATTTGATATGGCGGGTCACATAATACATCCTCATACTTCTGAAAGAGTTATGTTCATTGTATTCTGTAACGTTTTCCATTCTAGATGAACTTGAGTAGCAGTGTGTATTAAGGACGTCTAATACTTGTTTATTCTGATTTGGCATGAGCTGAAATTAAGTGTATCAGCGTCGGGATCAGATGACCTGTTTTTCAATTTATTGATAGACAGTCGGATTTCTTCAATCTTATATGTGTAGTTGTTTAGATCTATAATGACTGGCGAGTGATAACTGAATGTTATCCCTAGTGCAGTGAAGGGTTATGATACTTTAATTTGGCATTTTGTGACAGGCGTGGAAAATACAGTTCTTGTGTTGTTCCCTGCCATACTAGTTGACATTTGTCTTTATTGACTCTCAACCCTGAAATTGTTTGTGAAATTGTCAAGTTCAGCCAATGCCTCCCGGAGACTAGTTTGAACGCATTCGTATGTCTTAATTTCATTTGAACCTACAAATTATAATTTTGAAAAAGATCGATACATTTGTGACAAAATTCCAATATACATGCCGTATAATTATACTCTGCAAACAACTTGTCAATCTCAAACAATTTCCAGCTGGTATCCACCGCTCACGAAGAAGCGAGACAAATGCCCTATATATTTACCATACCTGTAAGACATTAACAATGGACGCTCTTTATTTTTTCAAACTGATCTACATTTTCTTATATCCATGACTTGATTTAACAGTTTTGTTAGCCAGGCCTTAAAGGGGTACTGTACACTAAATCAGGTCATTTATGGGACCATCTCATTTTATACTCAACAGAATATTTGTAACAAATGAATGAATTTGAGCCATCGATTAGTGCAGAATACACTCGTGTGCTCCACTAAAGATGTAAACAACATGGTAATTATAATGAAAATGATTTTATGACTACAGTCATAAATTCATGTTCATCATAATTACCATGTTGTATGCATTGTCATAGAGCAAGCAAGCGTATTTTTGACTAATCCATGACTCAAATTCATTCATTTGTTACATATATTATGGTGAGTATAAAATCAGATGGTCCCATAAATGGCTGGATTTAGTGTACATCACCCCTTTAATAACACATAACACGCTCAGACTATCATTTGTTTAGCTACGAGGTTATAAATTTATTGTTATCTGGACTAATTTTGTATTGAGATTTCACAGGGCGAAATATATGCCACAAGACTTTGTCAATAATCCTATTATATTGACACACTTTCTCGCTCGTTTTCATTTGAGAACACCTTTAATCGCGTTATCCATTTCAGATAATTCCATTGACTCATCACTGTTGAATCCGAATCAACACGTCGGATATATAACTATCGTATAGTGCGCAAAGCTGGGCTATACAGGTCAGACACATCCTGAATTCCACTATTATAGTGATATTTGATTATAACATATTCATGTTTCCTTTATTTGCGTCCGGAATAGAAGACGGTGCATACCAGTGCACAGCCAATGTCACTCTTAACAATATCGCAGCGAATAAACAGTCTTCCGACAAAATTCGTTGTGCGATCTTTTGCGCCAGCTTTGATATTCAATAACATTATAATATTACTAATATATCCCGTTCTAAATGACAATAGCAGGATGACTCAATCACTCCTTCATAACAGTATTTCAACTAATTGAATGCTAATTGAGTTGCTTATCGTGTGCCGTCATGATAAATCTTTCTCCTGGACAAACTATATGTATGATACCGAATTAGTGCGACCTGATTTTGAATAATATTTGTGTGAAATATGATATTGGATTATCCCTATTTTCTCAAATTAACAAAACGGTAATGGTCAAATACCACTATAATAGTGGAATATAGCCATAATAGTGGAATTCAGGATGTTCCTGACTTGCTATAATTCGTGTGGCGACTCGATTGTTATCTCTAAACGTGCATGCATATATATCTGGTCTTATTCGGACCTGGCTAAAGGAAGCCTGTACCAAAATCCAGCATTTGTGTGACCATCTCCTATTATACGTAATATACTCAACAGAACAAATCCAATAAATTAATTAATATAAATCAAGAATGTTTGTTAAGTACACTCATGTACACAAGGAACAACGTATAACAACCTGATATTTATAAATAAAATGAGTAGAAGGCCATGTTGTTTACATCGTACATACAGTAAATTAGTGTATTTGGCACTCATTCGTGTCTCAAATTAATTCGTTTGTTGCATATTGTTTGTTCAATAGATTAACCCTTTACCCAACAGAAGGGCCCTGTGCCAATGCATTCTCTTATATATGGGAGTCGACCATAGGTCGCCTCGCATATATAAGAGAATGCATTGGCTTAACACATTAAAAATTATAAAATTGTTAAAGAATGTAAGAAAAAATGGTAAAAAGTGCTACACAAATATATTTTTTAGGCCAATGCATTCTCTTATATATATGCGAGGCTACCTATGGTCGACTCGCATATATAAGAGAATGCATTGGCACAGGGCATAACTGTAACTATCACAATGTGGTCAAGGAGCCGGTTCCAATAATATCCATATTTGTATGGTTCTATTGAGACAGACCGAAGATATTTTAGGCTGTTGAAGCTTTATTTGGCCGGTTTTGGCCGGTTTGTTGGGTAAAGGGTTAAGACTAATTACTTGTACACTGGCTCGATGTAGGGACAGTCTCCCGTTATAAACGAAGACTACAGCGGTATCCAACAAAATATTTAGCCATTTATATACTGAATGGATTCACAATGGTGAACACGAGGATGGGGCACTGTACAATTGAAAAATACACAGTGCTTTATCGGCTTACTCATACAGTTATGATAGCGTGGTGATATCAGTATCATATATAATTGGTGTATATCACACGCAACCCCTATTATAACATTAAAAAGACGTTACATATTTCCTTATATCACTGTATGACTAGTGGCGAATAAGAGCGTGCTTCCCTCAACTTGGCAGCGCGCCAACAAAGTTACTTTACATTGATTAGGCGCATTAATACTATTTTTGAAAAGCCGCGCATGACACCACAACTGGGCAATGCAAAATGATTGATTTCTTCATTAAGGAGTTCAATTCTTGTCCAACTTCGTTGTACTAACGAAAATAGACACAGAAACACTGAGGCAAATTGGGGGACTATATTTTTCGTCGCAATACTGAGCACTCAATACTGTCGTATACGGATGCGAAGCGTCTCGGCCAACGAGGTATACATGTATGCATGCTTAAGCTTCTTTTGAGAGTTTTGTTTTGTAAAAATGGCACAAAGCTCTAGTTTGTTCATGTGATATACACGATCTTTTAAAATCTTCAAACTCGTTTCATAAAATCTTCTATCCCAACATAACTAGTTGGAGATAATCTATATATAACTATGCAATATATCATGACTTTACACTCATCATGATTTATCAATCGGTTGTTATTATTGTAAATCACACTTATCATTTTAAAAATATAGTATGCATGATGTATGTGGTTGATTGATTTATACTGAATATAATGATTCTTGGGGTTTCGAACGAACTTGCGAATACCACTGAGATGGAGTTTGCATGTCTACGCTAGTGCGTAGGGCTACATCATCCACCTAGGTGGATCTCTGGATCTGAATCTGATCACATCAGTTTTATTTGAATGTTACGATATAGTCGTGCTACATGTGTACAACATACAACCGTTACATGCAATGTACATCAATTAACTACATATATAATTTTACATGTACGGTGCTCATGGTACATGCCTGTTTCGCATGTAAACATGGTACCACAATATGCCTATAGCAAACCAAGTGCACGATAATATGTGATATTTAAAAATAGTTATGTTTAGGCTATGTGTTGCCGGGAAATACTTAATAGTATAGCCGAATAGTAGTATGACGGTATGGCAATCCGATCGGTAGAGAGAAATATCTTTAAATCAGATACAGCTTCACATATACCGGCTTCTGGTGGAATGTTAATCCAGAATGTTACGGTAGCTGACATAAATGAATTGTTTCATCATGTCGGGTAGAATCTTAAAAGGTATGCGACAAGTGCGAATAGGTAAGAGGTGTTGTTCTATTATTTTTTTAAATTGTATAAGTTTAGTTTATCCCCCATTCTTGAGATCAAGTCCCTGCTAGATCTTGGCTCAGTCATTGTGTGTTGTGCATGCAAGTGGCTCAAAATAAAATATGTTTTGTAATATTTAATTTGTCCACAATACCATTTTCTTTACGGCTATAGGTTCTAACCGATAGTCTACATATTGTCCTATCTAGAATAATAATTAATAATGAATAAACAGGAATCGTGAGGCTCACCGTGGAATTAGTTAACGATGACATTTTGTCCATTTTATCAGATTCATAAACAGGCCAAACTAAGCCGAAGTTTTATCAGCAAAATAAGCACATTATAAGATTATAACAGGATTTGTTTTAGGTTCTTAGTCGGCGTAGAATCGCTCAGTTTGAGTTCATAATGAACTGAAAATACGAGACTATTTTCACTGTGTTATTGCCGTTATCGACTCATCATTCATAATAGCTTATAACAAAAAAATACTTTACACACTAATGGTATCGGTGTATATAGAGGATATCTAGTGTTTTTGAGTGGATACCGAAAAATATGTCATGAGTGAGCGAGACAAATGTTTATTTTCGCGAGCGGCTTGCCGCGAGCGAAAATAAACATTTGTCGCGGTCACGAATGACGTATTTTTCGGTATCCACTAAAAAACCCACTAGATATTCTTTTTATTATACGCATTTCCAAAGAAATTCACCACTTAAGACGTTAAATGATATCACAATCGTCTTCAATCGATGCATAATTTTTGAAGCCATCAGCTGATCAATGCCTGTTCTCACAATGCTACTTCACCATCCGCAGAATATAAATATATAGTTCCCGTATTCTTCCCTTTATTTCCGCCATAAATATGTCGAATTTCAACATAAAATAGATTTTAATTATAACTGTATCAGTGAATATAATATAATTTAGAATATTACAATGGGTTCTTTCACTTTGACCTTCTTCAATAGTACAGACCGGAAACAGTATTGGTACTCGCAAGTGAATCGGTCGCACGCGCAAGCTAGTGTGAAAGAAAGTATATTCTTCTATATCCCCTTCTGGGTGATATCGATATTTATCTAAACGCATTTTTTCTATAATGCACTGTTGTGCGTATAATAAATATACGTATTCATATTACACCATTAACACGACGACAATAGACAACAGTTCACAATGCTGAGGCAGCATTCGATGTCTCATTGTGCTATCTGGGAAAAGGATTCAACCTACGTCAGGCGCGAACGCCAACCACCTCGAGAAAAAAAACCAATAGACATAGCAAATACGTATTCATATTACACCATTAACACGACGACAATAGACAACAGTTCACAATATGGGGCAGCAGTCGATGTCTCATTGTGCTATCTGGGAAAAGGATTCAGCCTACGTCAGGCGCGAACGCCAAACACCTCGAGAAAAAAAACCCAATAGACATATCAAGTACGTATTCATATAACACCATTAACACGACGATAATAGACAATAGTTCGCAATGCTGAGGAAGCAGTCGATGTCTCATTGTGCTATCTGGAAAAAAGATCAAACCGAAAGCGCGAACGCGCGAACATCAACCACCGCGAGATAAACACAAACAATAGACATAGCAATCACGAATAAAACGGGGCCGGTATTGATGTCAGATCGTCTCCATTATACCCGAATAACGTTTTGTGGAAGATTTTGTCTTGATTTGAAGAAATTGAATTACTATCGCCATTACAATGAAAACGAATTATGTAAAAACAGTACCCATTAAGCCAAAGAAATATATGTGGTTACGCATATGTTAGCCATTCTTAAAGACGACCATATGGATTAACATCAGTGACTGGTTGGCGTCATGTTTGTCCTTGCTAGCGAACTATCGAAATCAAACTCATATACAATTGTTAATCCCACATTCTACCATAATAAAGCCTAATTCAGCTATTGTTTGTGAGAAGCTGTATACCTCAGCCACAATGTTGGATATACCGTTCGATTTTTGATGGGGTGTGTTATGATGTCTGGAGGAAATACTCAATGCACGTCAGTAATTAACGTGCGAACACTATGGCGCGAGAAGAACACAATAGACATGGAAGACACTGAATAATCCGTTCCTGACATTGAGCCAGATACTCATCTCTTTGTTTAAATAATGTTTTGTGGACAGCTACATTTTTTTTATTTTTAAGAGAGAAATCAAAATTACACAGAAAACATGAATAAACAGAGACCGGCCTCTTGTGAAAGAATATTTCTTCATTTGAAGAAAGGAATACGTTTCGCCTTTATAGTTAAAACGACCTACGTAATAACACTGAATTAACAAGGCTGGCGTCATGTTTAGCCCTGATGGCGACCAATCCCAATCAAACCCGGTAAAACTCGACATTGCGGGAAAGTTGCAAACCGAATTCCACCTGAAGGTGAAATGCAAAACTACACTGGTGTGTTAAAGCCACATAGCCCTGATAAAGCACCTCTTTTTCCACATATTACATTGCACAGTTCTGCTCATTTCTATTTGAAATATGACTAATTCCGTATAGTGTTTCTCTTCCTTTCTAGAGGTATGATGCCAACTGTATATTCTAATTAAATTTAATTTATACTACATTTTGCACTGGTCATAATAAATAAGTATGCGTCCGAGGTGGCAAAGTTTGTGGTCATATGAGGATACAATGGTTTGCATCATTCCATGTATTATTAGTAACTGTAATTATATTAATTAGTAACATGTACATTAATAAACCATACAATGTCCAGTTCATGAATGTGAGACTGGTGAGTTTTGTTTTGCATTAAATATATGTAGATCGCTAGAATTTCAGCCACCGTGTGTAGTCGTTTAGCCACCCAGCAGCAATTGGACCTTTTGACTTGAAGAAGGAGACACCAAGACCCTTGTGGCAATAGGCGAAACTCTGAAGTAAAGTTTCCGAGCACACAATTTTAAAATAGTATTCATTTCAGCCTTTCTCATCTTGGTACTATCAGGTGACATTGATATTAAACCCGGCCCTGCCATGAATGAAATCAATCACACAATTTCAATTTCCCCGTACATCAAAAGTATTCGAAATAAACTAGAAAAAATGTTGATATGATCAATGATTTCGATGTTCTGTGCTTTAGCGAAACTCACCTGGAGCCATCTTTCTCTTCAGAAAAATAAAAAAATTCCTGGATACCAAGATCCTGTTCGAAGGGACCGCGACTCTCGTGGTGGAGGATTGTGTGTAATGTTCGCGACCCACATCATATATAGGCGTATATATGAATTAGAATTTGACTCATCAATATTATGGTTTGAAATATTCTCTAAGAAAAGTTATATCCTACTGGGAATGTCATATAGATCAGACCAGTACTGTGATCCAAACTATTGGGTGTATATTGAATCATCGATATCAGACGTACTTGGCATAACCGACAATATTATTATCACGGGTGACTACAATTCCAACCTCCTAGGCAATTCCTCGAAGTTGATGGAAATTATTGACCGATATAGCATCAAACACGTTATAACTTCCCCTACAGGAGTAGCACAATCATCGAGTACATTATTAGACCCTATTATTATCGGCAATTCCCTTCGTGTATTAGAAGCTGAAGTAATAAACCCGGGAGTCTCTGACCACGTAGGTGTATATGTGTCATTAGCTTAGGATTATTCACAAGTGACTTTGTTTCAGAGAGTAGTATGGAACTACTCCAGGGCAAATTTCGAAAGAGACAACGAAATACTCGGTAACACAAACTGGGATGATCGCTTTAAGTGCCTTGACATCAATTCAGCTACCATACTTTTCCAAAATAAATTGATGTCAATAATGAGCGACATAATTCCCCAATCCTCTGTTACGGTTCAGCCCAAGGATAAAATCTGGTTTAGAACAGAAATCCGAAGATAAATTCGCAAACGCGAAGGGCTACGAACCAAAGCCATAACAAAGAATGATCCCAACACATGGCAAAAATATAACCAATGTCGAAGTAAAGTAAACAATATGAAAAAGTTCGCAAAATCGAAATTTGATGAAAAATTGGAAGACCGCATTAAAGAATCACCATCTCCCCGCGATTTCTGGCAACTAGTGAATTTCCTACTATGTAAAAAGAAAACAACGAATGTTCCACCCCTAGAGTGTTCTAATGTCCATATAAATACCATAAATGTAAATGGAACCGTGTACGCGACTGATGATGCTGACAAGCCTTAGGCTAACATATTAAACCAGAGCTTCATTTCTAACTCATCAATAAACGACTCATACCACAGTTTGCATGTGTTCAACTCTCAACGACTTTGAGTTCACCGAAGATGAAATAATGTTGGCAATTATAACAGGTAAATTGAACAAAAACCATGGCTACGATGGAATTAGTGCGAAAATGTTCCTAGCCACCGCAGAATAAATTGCTCGTCCAATAGTTTTAATCTTCAAAAATCACTTGATGGCATGACATTTCCATCTGTATCGAAAAAGGCTAATGTTTTCCCCATCTTTAAAAAGACGACCCCGCCGATAGTAAGAACTATCGTCCTATTTCCCTTCTACCCTGCTTGGGAAAAATATTTGAGAAAGTTGTATTAAAATAGATCAGGGATTTACTCAGTGAAAACGAATGACTATAACGCGAATCGGGTTTCACACCAGGGCAAAACACTTTTCATCAACTCATAGATCTATACAATCATCTGTGTCAATCTCTCGACAATGAACTGTATGCATGTTCTATTTTATGTGACATATCAACGGCATTCGAGAGAGTTTGCCGCAGGGGGCTGATACACAGACTTTCAAGTTATGGAGTTAGTTTTAAACCTTTGAAATGACTAGGAGACCATTTAAATAACTGACAGCAGCGCGTATTAGTCAACAACAGCTTTTCTAACTATGAGGTCATCACAGCGGGCGTACATCAAGGCTCGTCCTAGGCCCTTTTCTATTTTGTGTTTACATAAATGATTTAGAAGACAACATCCGTTCTATTACGGGAATGTACGCTGACGATACTTGCATTACCAACGAGCACCATGACCTAAATTAATTGGCGCAAACCACGAACAAGGATCTTGAAAACATAGCAAGGTGGTCAAACAATTGGCTAGTCAGTTTTAATCCCTCAAAAACGATGGACATGTCGTACTCATTGACTGGCACATCCGGCGATACTCATAATTGAACTGTTAATAATGATACTATATCCTTTGTTGAGACACATAAACACCTCGGTCTTGAACTCCAATCCAATATGTCATGGAGCCATCATATCAATGCAACTATTAAAATGATAGCCTCCAGTTTATCACAACTAAGAAGATTTAAATACCAGCTCGATAGGAAGAAATCATATATAAAACGTACATATTACCACTATATGATTATGCTGATGTAGTATGGGCAAGTGCACCTAAATATCAAATGGATCAACTTGAACGGTTACACAGTCAGTGGACTCACACGATCAGTCTCTGATATAAATACAATGAAAGAAGTAGGCTGGCCCCTGCTGAGGAGAAGGCGCGTATTACACAAATTACAAACTACTAGTATTTTATAATATCAATCGAATGCCCCTATTTATCTCACAAACATATTACCATCCAGAGTAGCTGACATATCATATAATGAATTCAGATATCCCGAAATATTTTACACATAGTTATGTAACACTGAGAATTACAAAAAGTCATCTTCCCTTCAACCACAAAAGCGTGGAATGACATGTCGTCCGTAATAACACAGGCCCCCCTCAATTTCAGATTTCAAAACTTATCTTAGAATAATTTACCCCACCACTGGACCCCCGAGGTATTTCTACACTGGACGTAGGCAATGTAATGAACTTCACGCAAAATTACGGAATTATTGCTGTGATCTAAAGTCTGATAAATTCCAAAACTATATATCTGACAGTCCGCGTTGCGCATGCGGCAATCAATGCGAAGATGCCTTTCATTACCTTTTCATGTGTTCCCTTTACCAATCAGAACACATCTAATGGTAAAAATAATATCCAGGGCTGGAGGTTGAATATTAAAGTAATTAAATCTAGCTAATTTGTGTGTGAGTTTAACAACTTTGTATTTAGTGTGTACAATGATATAGTTTATCTCAAAACGCAATCCCATATAGGCCTATTCCTTAAAATCCTTAAACTAGATCTGTGACTACATGCCCTTTTCTAATCATATCTCGTGTATATGTTATTACGGTGACTGGTGAACGTGAACAAACCTTTTGCACAAACACCGTCGATCGGTCCGTTGCCAGCTCATCGCACGTGACTGAGTCGGCCTCCGAGCCAATCAGTTCGCATCGAGATGATTCTTTGTAGAAATTAGCAGCCGAACAGCCATCCCGATCCGAGCACTCCCGGAAACACCCGAGAATATTTCCGACTAATTTCGTTGCTATGGGTGTAGCAACGTTCAACATTCGCCCTGCACATGTCACACTAACTGTTGTCGTTGAGCATTCACAAACGTAAATTTGCAACACCACGAGCAGGAAAACGTTCAAAATGTCAAGTCGGACCATCATTTTTGTTTCGCTACTACATGAATAACCGGATGTTCCGGTTGTACACTACAATGGCAGTTAATCTGAGTTATCGGGTCATCACTGCGTTGCAATAATCTTCACGGTGGAACATGATATACGCAAATGACCGTTAGCTGTCTGTTTGCTCCTGTGTATACATTAGAAAAACAAAGGGTGTGTTTAATGCTATATACCTTAGATGGACACTGGCGGTTTCAAGGCCACATCACATTAGCTGGCGACCAGTTATTGTGTTTGATCGATCCGCGTAATTGTCCAACTTGGATGGTCTTTGTAACATTAATGCGATGGTATATATTACTGTATGAATTCTTGTTGATCTGTGTGCTCGGATTCCTTAGTGGCACTTTGTTCTCAATATCTGGCCATCGTAAGTATGTATAAAGATACATTAAGTTTCATGTGGGCGTCTTATTTCTAAATAGAGAAAGATCTATACATCGATCCGCATGCCCTTTTCAAACCGGATGGTTGAACTAATCATTCCGAAAATCACGAAGCGTTTATTTTGTAGTGCATCGGGTGTTCCCGTGCATACCGTTGCCACAGATAGAAGCGCTATTTTCAAAGTTCCACACAACGGTGTTGTATAAATTGTGTTGGTGCAGGTCCAAATAGACCCAGAGATATAACTACTACCTGTATACATGTGGAGGGTTCTTGCTATTTATCGATGATGCATATTATAAGTCACTCGGTGTGTAGTCAAAGTTCCCTTCGACGAAAGCCACCTAGCCCAATTGGTTGAGATAATGTCGTTTACGTCGAAGACCCGTGTATATATATTTCTATAGAAGACGTCCCTATTCAGTGGCGTGATGTGTTGGTCAGTTTTAATCGATTTTACCCTGCACGGTCATGATGATGTATTATAATCTAACGTTCATATTAAATTACGCTTAGAATGTATGCCGAGCATGATATGTATGAGCAACCATGGTTTGTTTACATACAATACACCCTGTCACATCGCGATGTCAAATTAGTTCGTATTTAAGTAATACCATAAAATGTAATACAAAAATAGTTTTCAAACTACATTACTACTTTCAGTTGCTACTCGTGTGGAGTTCAGAAAAATATATTTCCCATTGAATTAACCGGTTTGCCGTCACAATTGTGAAAATTATTAGTTTGTGTATATTAGGTGAGCGTGTCATCAATACTAAACCCCAATATAGAAAGACATGTACACGGGTCTTCAACGTACAACATCATTATCCCAACCGATTTCACTAGCTGGTTTACGTCGAAGGAAAATTGGACTATCTGATATGATGCCGGTCAAAGATCACTGAAGCAATCGCTATGTGAATAGAATGTTATTGAGTTCCGGTCACCACATACTACATGTAAACATGTATGAATGTGTCAATCGCTCACTACCTATATTGGCTACATACATTCTGCCTATAATACACGTTAAGTTTATTGCGTCCGATTCAGCGTCTGAGGGCGGGGTGCGCCAGGAACCTGCGATCCATTTGTGCGCTTCGCACAGTTTGATCATTTGAACATTTTTTTTTTAATTAACTTAATTTAATACAAATTAAAACAAATTAATTTTTATTTTGAAATGTTGTTTCTTCTTAGATCCAACTCCTTGCTCAATTTAATAACACAATTTAAAAAAAACATTTAAATAAACTTTTTCATATTTTATGTAAAACATTTGAAAACCTAACGCCGTTATAACATGTAAAACTCGCGCTGAGAGATGCCGTTTGTCAGATTGATTTAAACCCAGAATGAGATCGTAATAGTGGGCCATGAACGATACTTATTTCTCAATGAATAAATTTCAAGAGTGTGCACCATTTCGCATAATTTATGTCTTTTGATCCGCTTGTGAACAGGGTAATTTGCCTGCATGCTCATATCACCGATGAGAGTTGTCAAATAGCTGGCCACAGAACGACAAAAACGCCCCTTTAGAGCCTGTTTGGTCGGACCGCCAATGTAGGTTTAAACCCGGTTAAAACTGTGATGTTAAATCGGAGATGAATTCACATTTATATTGATCAGCAACCGGTATAATTAATGAAATTTCATAGTTTCAATTTGTATATATATCCGAGAGTTAATATTGGCTTACGAATTTGGGCGCCATTACCCAAACACAGGTATGAAATAAGTCCTGGATATGTCTATGGTCACATTACGAAACCGTTACTGTTACATGGCTACATAAATTACATTATCAAAGTCCAATTATTCCAAAATAATAGGAAATAAAATGTAAAGGTAAACATACATGTGTAGGAAAGGTAAAAATAGTGACAACTAGAGGTGTGACTGTCCCAATGGGACTACGGATACCCCAGTGTTTCTAAAACACTAAGATGGTTCAATGTCAGTAAACATTAAGTTAAAATAAGAAAATAACAGATTCTCATTGCAGGTGCACAAGACTAACATCTAACCTAATCCTAAACCTATTGACCGAAGAATGTAAGAATAAAAGCTCGGAGAAAATGATTCATGTTGCGAAAATGTTCTAAGTCGAAAAAGGGGAAGAGCTCCTCAAAACAGTCAGATAGACATCATAATCGCAGGTACACAGGATCCCATGGTACTAAATATATGTGTCAAGTTTCAAAAACATTGACCTAAAAATGTAGGAATAAAAGCTCGGTCAAAATTGTGCATGTTGCTAATTTTTTTCTTAGTCGAAAAAGGGGGATAACTCCACTTAATAAAGTCTCATAACCTGGTCAATGTGGAAACAACCAATTAATAAGTATTTTATTAATTAGCAACATTGGTAATAATTGTTTCAGAGGAAGAATATATTAACATAGATATATACGATCATATGCTATACTATTTTTTCAAATGGATTCTCCCATTCAACTGGAAAGTTATACATTGGAATAGTCTATTGTTTATCTCGAGGGATATTAAGGAAATATAACCAGACGACAGACAATACAAATTCAGAAGGGTTCCTATTTATTTATGCTAAATACTCATTACTCACCAATGAGCATTTGATAAAGAATGGACTAAACTATTAGTTACATATATTGTTCCTTTATAATTTTAAATTTATGATAAAAGTTGATTAATAACGAATTTTATTAGAAATGGACATGTTTCTTATTTAATAAATAAAATGTAGATTAAAACAACTGCGCCTGCGTTACTAAGTCCTCACTGGTGCTCAATAGCGATTGCGTGATACCGTCTGATTGCCATGGCAATATATGGGTGGTTTATTTAACGGGATACGGTACTCAAGTGTTGTTGTTGGTTTTTATATGCTCACCTTCGTTTAATAAGATAACCAGATTTCATTTATTTTTCTATATAGTATCGATATTATTTTAGTATTTAAATTGACGATATTTATTTCATATCTATAAAATTCCTACTCATATCATATTTCTAGAACGATCGGGTTTCCCAGAGGACGTAATAAATGGTTTCTCAATACGTAACGTAACGTACAACAGGTATAGTAGATGTATGTGATAATTGTAACGTATAACATGTATAGTAGATGTATGTGATAATTATAACGTATAACAGGTATAGTAGATGTATGTGATAATACGTAACGTATAACAGGTATAGTAGATGTATGTGATAATACGTAACATATAACAGGTATAGTAGATGTATGTGATAATACGTAACGTATAGCAGGTATAGTAGATGTATTTGATAATACGTAACGTATAACAGGTATATTAGTTGTATGTGATAATACGTAACGTATAACAGGTATAGTAGATGTATGTGATAATACGTAACGTATAACATGTATAGTAGATGTATGTGATAATTGTAACGTATAACAGGTCTAGTAGATGTATGTGATAATTGTAGCGTATAACAGGTATAGTAGATGTATGTGATAATTGTAACGTACGTGTAACAGGTATAGTAGATGTATGTGATAATTGTAACGTATAACAGGTATAGTAGATGTATGTGATAATTGTAGTGTTTAGTATTATTCATACATAAAACAAGATGCGGAACACTAATCAGTAATACGTGTTGTTGGCTCATACGACAGTGGCTCCTAGATTACGATGGGTATTTATTATCGCATCAAATGTTTAATATATTGCCTGTGTTATGTATTATACAATCTGTCTTGTTTCGCTGTGAATTGGAATTTTCAAAACGTAATATATTTAAATATAACCAATCACGAAGTGTGTCTGGAATAATATTGTCTTTTAAAGAGACTGTTGTATGGGTATACAGGCTATCTAGCCGCACTAATCCCATTATATTTCATATGGTAATCACCACACCTGGTCGAATTATATACAAGTCGAAAACAATAATACACGTGTTCACCGCCATCCGACAAATGATATGGGTGTTTCTCATCAAAAGATTTATCAAAGTGTTTAGTATTTGGAATAACGTCTGATACGTTTGTTGGAAATTTCAGACCAAAACAGATCGAATTTGTTTGATATTACAGCCATTGTTTACTGTGACAATGTGTTAGTTTAATAGACCAAAAGTGGAATATTGTCCTATATTCAATCAAATTGTTGGACATTATTGAAATTCGTTGAACATGTTCAACCACAGGGGGTATGTTGGGAATTTATAACAGTTGGGAAGTTAAAGGTACCAGTCGCCAATACAAGGGGTGACTAGATGGAGGTGTAACGGAGACACAATATAACCACGCACCTAATCACGAGGGTTGCGTATTGGCTACATAAATATGAGTTAAGTTATCAATGGGCATTATAACATTTATATTTACATCACTAAATCCAGCATTCTGATTGGTCGGCGCCCACGTGGCTAGTTGCAATTATTTCTCGGTGAATGCGCAACAGCTCATAACAACATCGATACGTCAGCTCATAACAACATCGATACGTCATTTGGGTTTGGAAAGACGAACGCGTAATGTTTTGGGCGCATTTGGATTCGCGCAGGATTGACTTAATAAATCGTCGGGTTTCAATTGTTCCTGTTAACTTTTGCCAAGGGTGCTGATGGATATTTTGGGCTGGTTTTGTCACGATACACTTTTCGATTAAAATACATTTACAAAAGTGGCTTTTTCGCCAAATGTATATAAATATAAGGATTAACTGTCGTGAGGTAAGTGGTCATAACAAGTGTAAAACCCGAAGGATTTTACATACAAGTTATGACCACTTACCTCACGGTTACATCTCCATAAAAACAGTCCACATGACAGTTAATCCTTATATTCACTGCAGTCCCAGTCATGTGCTAGTGCTTATATATTAGTGTTATTTAATACTATTGATTATGTTCTACCGATGTGTTGGTTAGCATGTAACTGGTGCAACGTGACCATATGTATTGACGAGATTTGGCATGCATTTATCCAAGCTACATGCAGAGTTCAGTCCCATACGCATGACTTACCGCTGGTCGCACCTACACGTAATGTGAAGAAATAGCACATATATTGATTTGACACTTTTGTAGGTTACAATTCATTCTGCATTATTCTGAAAAACTTAACTGTCCATATTCATTTGAAAATTGTCTAGCTCATGCCAGAATGAATTATAACTGACAAAACACTTCAATAAAAAATGTTAAGATTTAATTAAGGAAATACACAGCGGTCGGACATAGCGTAGCGAGGGTCGTGAACTCTGTTTTGCAACTTGGGATTTTTCTTTGTAATAATCACGAGCTCATACATTGAGTGTGGATACCGTCGGTGGCACTGACGTAACCGTAGCAATCAGGACCAGGGACCTACGTCACACATGTATTATCTTAACCATCGATCTATAACATATTCTGAAGTTGATGTAGATATTTGTTGCAGTAGTTGTTGTACTTTCGTGTTGAAGGGGTTTCGTGGATTTTACGAACATCTAGTAAATGATTAAGGTGTGTTTGATGTTCAAAAACGGGACATAATCGATGCCTTTTGTTCTTGAAAATTTCAGTAATAAATATGAATGTTTAACAATGACTGATTGTAATGTGCATTGTGAATTGCCACAGCTTGTGTACTCGTTATCCCGCTAGACAAACGTTTATATGTGTATATTTACATACTAAGTGTTGTCATCACTAAATCCAGCATTCTGATTGGTCGGCGCCCACGTGGCTAGTTGCAGTTATTTCTCGGTGAATGCGCAACGGATCAATGACACCAAGCTCATAACAACATCGATACGTCATTGGGTTTGGAAAGACGAACGCGTAATGTTTTGGGCGCATTTGGACTCGCGCAGGATTGACTTAATACATCATCGGGTTTCAATATGAAGAGAAATTGTTCCTATTAACTTTTGCCAAGGGTGCTATTTGGGTATTTTGGGCTGTTTTTGTCACGATACACTTTTCGATTTAAATACATTTACAAAAGTGGCTTTTTCGCTAAATGTATATAAATATAAGGATTAACTGTCATGTGGACTATTTTTATGGAGATGTAACCGTGAGGTAAGTGGTCATAACTTGTATGTAAAACCCTTCGGGTTTTACACAAGTTATGTCCACTTACCTCACGGTTACATCTTCATAAAAACAGTCCACATGACAGTTAATCCTTATTTAAACAAAATTTAAATCAAAACCGGTGATTGGTGACATAGGGCCCTGGCCGTTTCAATACTATGACATCGTCAATATAACAAAAGGGATATAGAGATATAGCTTCAAACGCTAGCACGGAGTGTATAGTGGATGGTCATGTAAGATTATAGCCACGTGATTCTACACATAATTGGTATGCATGCTGATGCATATACGTCTTAACATATCTCACAAACAGCCATTGAACCCCTGATATCCTCAGCATCTCTTCTGGTTATCTGCTTTAAAGGTTATGGCTTTTCTTGGGACAAGTATGTATCAGTCTCTACCAATCCAACATATCCTCGTTAAAACATTGACATAAGTAATTCACATAGCTTCATATTGAACTTCTTTAATTTTCTGAAAAGCCCATCGTGGACGTATGCCCGTTATTCCGTTGGATGGCGCGGGCTACAGTGCAAACACATACAGAGCGTACATCTGGTAGGTCGTGAGTTGGTTTATTCGTGTTATTTTAAAATAAGCACAATACGTGCTTATTTCAAATTGAAATATTCTAATATAGGTTGTTTTAATAACCAGTGTTTAAGCCCATATATGGGTTATTCCACATATAAATAATGTCAATATGAGCTTATTTCAGTCCAACGAAATAAGTTCACTGTGAGTTTATTTCCGCACAAACAGGCTGGCCAGGCATATGTTTATCTCAATTTCAAAACTTACTACATATTTCTTTATGTATACGTATAGCCGTATGTGTCTTGCTCAAGTCATAAGATGGCAGTAATTCGATGGTAACACCTGTGTAGACTCACCAGTGCATTATATACTAACGCGTCTATAAAGGTGTTACAATTTAATTACTGCCATCCTATACATATTTGTATTACGATTTGTGCCTCATGTGTTTCGATTTCAGACTTTGATTAATCGATATATGATTATTGTAGGTGATGCACACTCGATATAGAATGACGGACGATATAGAAATAGAACAGCCACATTACATTTTTAGATTATATTTCGATCGTACACGACGCGTCCCATGAGCAATGGGTATCCCAGGTAAAGAGAAGACAAATTACTTTTTTCATCTTTTATTTATAAAACATAACAACGCACTGCACTAAAGAAACAGGACAACGAAAACACAAGTTGTTGTATTTGATACATAGTATAAAACAAAATAACGTCAATGACAAACTTGCAAGAAAATATAGAACATAACAATGTGTGACATGAATAATGCAACAATTCTTGCAGTACATGTTTTGTTCCCGATGCATGTGACTGGCTTGGTCAGTTAAAATTAGTTATTTCGTTTTATATTTGTTACACAATTGAATGGTTGGTCGTATCTCTTATAAGAATATATGCGATTTATTAACAAATTCGCCCACTCGAGTCCTGTTTCGAAACAAGTACATAAACATAAATTGTCATTAGCAATATATCAACATAAACATATTAGTGTTCAATGTTTGGTGATCACCGTCTATGGATAAAGAGCTGGCCATGTGTCTAAGGACATTACACGTTTTATGTTCGTCATTTCTCAAGATGAGTTATAATTTATGTTGACCTGTCATACGCTATAATTTCTGTTGAACGGTCATGAGTTATAATTTTTGATGATTTGTCATGAGTTATAAACTATGTTGGCCGGTCATGAGTTATAATTTATGTTGGCCAGTCAAAAGCTACAATTTGTGTTGGCCGGTCATGAGTTATAATTTATACTTGCCAGTCATGAGTTATAATTTATGTTGGCGGGTCATGAGTTATAATTTATATTAGATGTTATATTCAATCAGTATGATTTTTAACTTCACAGATTGATCACGAGTTATAATTTATATTGGCCGGTCATGATTTATAATTTCTCTTGGCCAGTCATGAGTTATAATTTATGTTGACCGGTCAAGAGTTATAATTTATGCTGACCCGTCATGAGTTATAATTTTGTTATAATTGGGGAAGTTCATAATGAAATGTTCTTCTGTTTCTGCTTCTATGCCACAGTTTTGCATATTATCTCAACAAGTGTACATATAAGGTGTCTATATCAGCCTTTCTTAGTTTCTAAATCATGGATGCTAAATTAAAACTTATTGAAAGTTAATATAACAGCGAATTTTAAAACAAGTTTCAAATGGCGTTATATCTGACATTTGTTTCTTAACTTTTGTCGATGTTTGCAATGTGATTCTACCTGATGTTTTTCGTCGCCGAATATAACTCTTCTGAAGTAGCATGTATGGTCAAATTATCTCCAATTCATCTCCAATTTTTTTTTTTTTTATTTCTATGTATTATTTATGTGCACATAAACACATCAACAAGTAAGGTCCCCTTCATTTAATGCCATATATATCCCGTGTTATTCATCCGGCAATATTGGAATTTTGTACCAATTGAGAACATGGTAAATGCAGTACATTGCGGTCAATTATCCCGATAACTTTCTATAATATAAACTCATGTATATATGCATGTACATGTATATCATACGACGGAACATCGACCGTGACAAAATGTGCAAAAAGTACTGTCTTTTTACCAGAAATTAGTACATTGGCATGAACAATAGCACACATAATTCCGATAGCACAACGAAATACAATTATGGCTAATGATGATTCCATAAATTTATTACACGATCCTACCCTTATTCCATTCAATAAACCGTTTCTATAAATTGTGATATTAAACGTTCGTTGCACAACAGGAAATAGTGCCAGTTGACATGTGACTTCTGGTTTGTCGTCTGTTTACATTCCGTACGCTATGTCTCAAATTACTATGGCTTCAAATATTTTTCCAACAATCTCTAAAGAATAACGAGTTTGAAATGTTATTACACTAAATTTACGCCATTAAATACGTCAAAGAGTCTTTATTTATCTGGGACTATTTCTTTACGCGGCAAATGACACATAGTTACATGCAACGTCATCGGATGTCGTTTTGAAACCGATATTAATTTCACGTCCCATTTGTTGATTTAAGTATGTTTTATCTTGGTGTTGGATCGTGTAATAAATATAATCTACAGCTCTTCCCAAGGGTATAGCGGAATTTACAAAACTTGTCCAGTAACTTATGTCTGAACCTCGCCAAAGGCTCGGTGCAGACCTAATTTACTGGACTCGTTTTGGAAATTCTGCTATAAACTGGGGACTCATTAGACCCTCTATATACAATATACAGGTTTAGATTGAAAAACTTCTACCTTCGCTCATAAACCAGCATCTGACTTCAAATTCAAAATTACAAGCAGTCTGTTGGGAGATCGTGTCCACTTGTTTGCAGAACTATGATCTTCTGATAAACTCTAAACAGCGAATGTGCAGTGTTACACACGAGCAGCGACCTTATTAAATACTGATACTATTGTGGTACGTCTTGTGTCTCAGTAACGATTATCGAATTCGCTGTGGAATTTGGTAATTAACGGACTTCGTCTAATAATAGATGTGAGACAATATATATATATATATATATATATATATATACCACCACATATTTCCGCACCAGTTTATTGTCTATAGCCATTTCAGCATTATCTGTAACAACTGAGTTGTATGAAAACCAAATTCATGTATTTTTCCGAACAGATTATATAGCTGGTGTTTGGTGATCGGAATAAGGAAATGTATCTTCAGTTAATTAACTAACCGATCAAATGATCTCCAGAACTCATTGTCATACATTATGCGACACATGTGCTGGAAGTGATGTGTATTGTGATGTTTCGAGGAAGAGACCTCATTAACTGTACTATATTCATTAATTAACTTCCTCAACACTTTCCAGTCTGATACCGATTTCAGAAGGTTGGGTCCATCCATAGATGCGTCTTGAGACGAGTCGTGATTTAGCGAACATGGTAAATTAACTTATATTTCCGATCACCAAACACACCCGATTTAAAGATTAAAGACCATCTCCATTCTCCACACAGTTTTACTACTCTACATAGCTATTTCGTTATTTATTTTTCCGCAGCCGAAATAGGGTATTATAGTCTCAGGGTTCTTGATTGGCGAAGTAAAAAAATTATCAATTTAAGCCTCGCAATTTTTGTAAATAATTTGTAATATATATAATGATACCTGCTACAACTAAACAAAAAACAATGATACATTTGTGAACAAAAATTACGGTGACCATCAATATGAGGGTGTGAATAATTGTTTGGAGGGGCTGTATTACTGTTACATATCAATGTAGCGTGTAATTTAATCCGTGTTCATGAAGGTGGACCATCAAGACGTGATTCGCGTGTGACGAGACGATGAACCACCAAGACGTGATCAGCGAGTAACAACTCGAGAACCGCGACTAGAACCAGATCAGATTTTTTTTTAAACGGCTGCAAAATATTTAATTCAACTAGATTTCCATTGATTGGAAGTACCCGCTGTACAAATGTATACCTGTATAAAGATTAATTATAAATTGAAAATGCATCACTGAATGTAACATTTCACTTAACAATGAGGCTGCAGCTCATCGTCGCTTAGATTTGGGTTCAAATGCGTTATGTATCATTATGATGGCGGTATACAGACAATCCGCATTTTGGCTCAATAATCTATCATTCGTACCCATCAAACAGCTGTGCAAAGCCTTCCGATTCCAATGGTATCATATACTCGATTGTGTTGAAAATAGCGCTTCGGATAGTTTAGTTTTCAGGCGACGAAATATTATATACTGAGCAAGTTGATAAACATTTGTGGTAGAAGTTCTCCAAAGCAATCGTTGAGAACACTTATGAGACATTTGTGTCATTGCCTTAAACAGAATCACACATAGTTCTAGCGCAATGTTCAAATATTTGAACTTTCATATTTGATGGACATCGTAATAATTTTATACGGCTTTAGTTTCTTTGTACTGTATATATAGTCAGCAACTTTATTACTTTCAGTTTCGATGAACAGCATGCAGCTTCCGGTTTTTTAAGGTTAAACAAATCCTTTTCAAATATTGTGTAGACCAAGTTGTTCCAGTAAGTTATCTCTTTGTGTTTTAAATTATGTTTTATTGAATAGTCTATTTTTATTTTATAAATTTACTTTTAGTTGATGAATTTATTATATCATGTTTCTCGTTTATGTCGAGTTGATTATGACATATTTTAGTTTTAATAGTTCCTACCTGTTTGACATAGCCAGACCAACGTCCATTATGCATTCGTATTGAATAGACCTAGCAAGATGTCACCCAGCGTTATCAGCCCACATTCTTAACCAATGATGAATTCAACCCCACCATGTTCACTCATAAAAGTTAAATTCATATCTAAAACATCACAGAAGCACACCTGATTAGGGTCCAGAACAATTTCGTTCCATTATTGTTAGACAAAATTTATGGCAACATAAAACTTTAATTTTCGGGATGCTGACCCACCCTAGTGTTCGGGGAACATCTATATATGTATATATCCGCTTCGAGCTACAGTACTATGAAAACGAGTACAGATAATTACTTCCGCTCATCCAGACATCGAGCCGCATCATAATTATATTAGGAACCCGAGAGTATTATTTTGAGAAGGAAATGTTTATAGTAAATAATAAGATAATCATGCTCGGCGTAATTATCTTATATATACTTCAGCATTTTGAAAAACAATGGCAAACTTGTATAGTACATGATGTTAGTGTAGTTATAATATATACTGATCGCATGGCCGCATGAAGATACACACAGGTTTATATTGAAGAACTAACTCCACTCATCAAACAACCACTGCATGAATATAAACACAAATTCTACCAAACAACCACTACATGAATATAAACACAAATTATACCAATCAACCGCCGCATGAATATAAACACAAATTCTACCAAACAACCACCGCATGATGAATATAAACACAAATGCCAGGGCCGGGAACTTGTGACGTCAATATATTTTCGAGGATGAATCCCGTCCCCAATCAAATAAATATTATTGTTCAAATAAGTGTTCAATTGACATTGGTCACTATTTATCAAAGTTCTGACATTTGAATGCCAAAATCGTCTTAAAAACAAATGTGTTCAATATCGGTTTTTGTTTTTGCCGTATCCGAGATGAGTTATTGTTATAACACATTAGTTTAATAGTCTGATGATACATGCATCTTAAGAAAATATCGAATTAAATAAATGTAGAAATTCCAGGCGTGGTATGGTGTCTCCAGAAATGGTAAGGGTTGGAGTGCGAGCGGTATGCCCCATGCAGTGCGTGTGTTCCACAATAATTGCTTATTTACACTATATTATACCCGATTGAGTAGAGCAGGAAGTTCCGAACGTGTTGTGGGGCCTCTCGTGTGACTGGTTGGCAGCGGGGACCATAATGAAAATAAATTAACCTCGGCCTGCTTATAACTTCCAGTCACATGACAGTGCATCCAACATTTTTTATATGCAGTGCTCATACTATTACCTATCTCAACTTTAAACGAGATTATGATATATATTATACATCATAATATAATATGTAGAAACTGATTTTACTTGTGTTACACACATAGTATCTACACATAATGTTATAAAATTTTCTGTAACATTGCACTGTCAACATGTATATGAATGTTATCAAAATAAATTTTCGAGCAAATTATGACGTACGCTTCCGGCCCTGGTTATTCAACCCAAAGAAACCTTGAAACACGTGAAGTCTATGCTACACACAACATGAATCATTTGTAATAAATGTTTTGCATGAACAAACATGTTCCAGGTTTTATCATTTTCGCCTGCTATCTCCTTCTGAATTCTGCTGAGTTATCGCCCGCGTTAATAGAACGAGCCGATGCTGATTTGAAACACTGAATTTGAAATTATCTACAATATAAGATATTGTCATATCCGACGATATCGGTTGCGGAAGAGGGGGCTATACTCACAATGACCGTTTTTATCCACCGCTCACTACCTCCGTTGACTACATAAAGCTTGCCTAATAAACACTATGTTTATTAGGATAAAGCTTTATTAGGTCAACGTACTGCTTTCATGACGTAATTATATATGTCAATGGCGCAGGTAACTAGGGACGTCAACCGGCATAAATGACGTCATTGTGAATTTAGTACGTGTTCTCGTCCACAATTGACTGTTATTGATACAAAATGCATACAAGGATATATATGTTTTCGCTCTAGAACATCTATAAATCATCAGAACAAGGTCGGGTTAGAACAACTGTAAAAAAGACAACGAACTATTTCGCTCGATGCAACACTTAGGTTTGCCCACGTCATCAATGCTAATTAGTTTGCTTGACCTGATAAATGTAAGGGCGTCATCGAAGTAACATATGAAAAACTTAGGAAACCCCACAAAAGCTAGTTTCACGCGATGGATAAATAAAATATGTAGCCAATGCTGTCGCTTAAACGGTTTATGTCCACTCAAGGGATATGGCATCTATATATTGGACTCGGCAGAGCCTCGCCCAATAAATGCTAAAATCTCACTCACGCACATAAACCGTTTAAGCGACGGCACTAGCTACATATTCTATATTGATTGGGGTCTTCTTACAACAGTGCGCGTGATATAGCATAATTAGTTCTGTTCCTCCACCAGTAAGAAACGGCGTCTTTGATTGCGCAATATATCACATGTGTACGCCAAGAGCCGACCACATACTTGAAACAAAGACACCAGTTCCATCTTCTCTTCGTGCTTTTCTCATGAGATTTCAATATTTTGTGCTGATCATTCTTCCAGAATAAATGTCAATGTCCAGTGAATGACCAGGACCGTCGGTGGAAAAACATATACGTTATTGTGACTACGCAATGAGGTTGAACATAGGCTCCAAATCACCAATGTCACACCATGTTACCGCCAATCGACGACAAATAAGTTATAATTTTTCGATAATGGTCATTTAATTAAATGGAAACGTCCAAACAACTGTCAGTTCTCTCGGTTGAACAGGTGTACATGCATACCTTATTATATTTAGCAGGAATCATGTGTTTCACCGGTATCTCAGCCAGTAAAGTAACAGCCACGGTTCGTTCTAATAGCATGTACGGGGCTGAATATTCCAAGCAACATTATAGCAGGACTACATAACAATATGTGTGTGAGTATGTGAGGGTATGTGCGTGTGTGTGTTCGTGGTGCGTGCGTGTGTGATTTTGTCATCGCAGAAAACCTAAGATCGTTGACAAAGTGTCTTTTTTGTGAGCGATCCACCATCATCTTTCTGACCTGTAAACAGTGTGCGAGGATGTGTGTTTGTGTGTACATGAGCGTGTGTGTCTGTCTGTGACTTTGTCATCGCATAAAATCTAAGGTCGTTGACAAAGTGTCTTTTTTGCGAGTGATCCACCACCATCCGTACACATGTAGACATCGGTCGCATCTTTTCTCAGTTGCATGTAAATCTCCGTCAAAGGTGAGTTCGGTTCACCATCACCCCACTCGAGCCATGGCAGCACGGTGCCGTCCCAGCTATAGACAGTCTGATTGCCATATGCTTTTACTCCGTCGATGAAGACATCTGAGAAAATGTACATGCAACATATATGCAAATCAGATTGTGGACAAAATAATGTATGATAACGCACAGGACTGACGAATGTGCTCACGTCTAAGATTTTGAGCAGATTGTTTTCTCATTCGTGTGGTCGCCGTTAAAAATGGGGGAGGGGTATGTTTAAATAATAGTCCACCGAAAGTCGACAAAGGCCATTATTGTGATTTATAATTGTTTGTTGATCTCAGTAATAACCATGGTAAGTTTTAATCATTATTTCGTATGCGATTTCGACGTCTTTTACGGGATAATTATACATTAGTTTTCATAAGAAATGAAACAATCGATTCTTCGTATTTTTTTCTATTTTCGGTCGAATATGTGTGATGTCTGTATCATCCTTATTTAACAGGATATTCGTTAAATATATTCAATGCGTCTCAAATTATTCCAATTATATCCAAATTATTCCTTATATTTTGCTGTACAATCGACCATTATGATGCTAATACTGACAATTGGGCAAAAGGGGTTAAAGAAACATGCACTGAGAGTCGATAAAGGGGATTAACACATGTAAATGTGTATTGAACTCAGGAATGACCCTCATAACTGATGATCATTGACGCCCAGCAGATGTGCACGTATATAGGGAGAAAATGTTATTTGAGTTTGGATAAGAATTTTTTTTAATCGATATAATGAATAGAATAACTACAGTTTTTTTTAAATACCGAAATATTTCATGAGTGTCTGGAACGAAATATCGCATTTTCACGAGCGGCTGCAAGCTGCGAGTGAAAATTCGATATTTCTGTCCAGACAGGAATGAGATGTTAGCGGTATTCAAACAAAACACCTTATTCTTTTTATAATATGCCCTTTATCAATGTTCAAAGTTGCTAAATTAGCTCTTATTTAATTGATTTATACATAACTAAAGTAGCGATGTGTATAATGTATCTATAATTTACGTCCATGATTAAAGAGCGCGTGTCAGTGTATACAAACAGGAACGAGCATGGGCTTACAGTTGAAACTGACACGATGTAGAATTGTCGATTGATCAAGTGGCGTCTTGAATTCGTCGATTTTGATTGGCTAGTGGGAAGTGTACACCCATTGCCCACTTTGGCGGAACGTGCGTTCCTGGTAGTTATTAGTTTCAAGCCAGCTACCTACAGTGAAATATCGGAACATACAGTGAAACAACAAAACAAACTATCAATTTAGCTCCGAAGAGATAGATACATCGATCTATGTCACGGTAAATTTCCGCTATTTTAAAGGAAAGCATATAATAAAATGCTGTTTTTATCTTGGTCCTATTATGGCCTAGACCTTGTTTGGGATACCGTAAAGGGCATGGAACCCCTATGATAAATATGCTCGACATAATTGTGATGATAATATAGAATGCGAACCAACCGTCTGTGTGATCTTTATCCTCCAGCCATGCTTGTATATCATCTCGCATGCTCTCAGATTCCACCTTGAACAAGTGGGCACAATATTTTGCACAAAATGCCACAGCGTCGGTGCGATTGCGTGTCGGTGATGGAAAATGACTGATGTAGACTGACTTCCCCCCGAGCGTTTCCATGTTGAAGCCGGGAAAGCTGGTGCAAGCTGGTTAACATAATGTAATGTAGTGGTCAGAAGTGCGCACCATTACATTCTAACAAAGTTTTAATATATGTATAAATAAAACATTATTGAAATGTGTACACATGTTGTCCGGCAGCTAAATCCCGAGTTTTTATTAATGCGTGTTTCCGGATATAAAGTTTTTCTCTCGGCGGATTCCGGTGGTCTAGAGTATCCATCTAAAATTCCGCGGCGGCAACATTCCAGAATTTCATTAATCTGGATAAAGCATGGTGGTTAAAATGGCAGAGCGTTTCATAAGAAAAAGTATTTATCCACATGAAGCGGTAAAACGATAAAATACTTTTAATCCAATAGCGATTATGTTTTTTGGATCAAATGTGTATCTTTGAGCACATTTATGAGAAGAATAGATGCCTCGTTAGCCTCACATCTAAAAATAGAATCTTTGGGGTCTAAAATTGGTTGTACTAAAATATTCCCAAAATAACAAAACCCAAAAAAAAATTCAAAACTTCAAAAAATTATTTTTTCCAAAAAATTTAAAAATTTGCAAACTTCCAAATTATCAAAACCCTAAAATTTCCAAACTTCCAAATTATCAAAACCCTCAAAATTATTTCTCTAAAAAAAGTTTAAATAAAAAATTTATAACGAGTTTTCGGTTTCTGATAAACTCGATATTAAAAAATGTCGAATGTTAAATTATTTGCGCGTAATATCTTTCGTAATATTTTTTGTTCAAATATTTTTCATGAATTTATTAATCGATGTTTAGAAATAGCTTTATTGGACATTGTGACCATCGATATGAATGCATACATTCCAGTGTTTTATCGGACGCAGTTCATATAATTGTCATACCTGAAAATAGACACCATTACTTTTACATAAATAATAAAGAGCGTTTATTCTTTACACTCTCTCTATCCCATATGACAGGTGTGTATTATCGTGAATTATTGGAAGTTTTGAGATGTACTATGTTCAATCCCTAACGGTCGAAAATTGTAATGTGAAATTACAACCCTCCAGAATGAATTGTCATATTCGCTGTACACGCAATCACACGCGACATTGGTGGTAACAATGTGTCTTTCACACCTTTGCTTTACCAAATGAATTATATTATTTCCCCGGTCACAGTTATATGCTATTCAGAAAACATATCGATTTAATGTCTGAACAAACGAGTTAGTATCAATTAAGGTTGATAAACTGTGTCATTCACACGATAATTAGTTAGCCAAAAACATGCATACGTCCAGGACACTCAATTATAGAAATTGCTTTGATGACATTGTTATAACAACATTACGTAATAACCAATTATCGCCCCACATTCATACTTACGCTTTGGACATTTTATCAGTTTATCACGTGATCACTAAATGTGGCAATCGGGTATCCTCCGATGCCTGCAATATATTATTTATAATAATTGGACTCATTGATCTCACGTGAATAATACTCTTAGTTGTTCCAATAAAATAGTTATCAAATTCGATCACCAATAGATTTGACTGTGGAATGTAATGACCTTTAACTTATTTATCGATCTAAAGGGACACTCATTATGAATGAATGTTAACAATACAAGCGCACGAATGAAGAGCGTTGAACATATACGAAATTACTACACGAATGAATTGAACCTTGAAATTTATATTTCACATCTTACCAACAACAGCTACAGACATAATCATAGTATTATACTGTCTTGCATGTACACACGCTATGACATCATTAAAGGTGGACAATCCACTCAAGGTGTGGCAACAGATACGGACATAGGCATAGTGTTATACAGTCTTCTATGTACCCACGCTATGACACCATTAACGTACATTGGATGTTAGGTATATGACTCTTGAGTATGCACCAATCAATGAGCAAATGAGCAAAAAACTGAGCAAATGAGCAAAAAATGAGCAAATGAGCAAGAAAATGAGCAAATGAGCAAGAAAATGAGCAAATGGGCAATAAAAATGAGCAAATGAGCATAAAAATGAGCAAATGAGCAAGAAAATGAGCAAATGAGCAATAAAAATGAGCAAATGAGCATAAAAATGAGCAAATGAGCAAGAAAATGAGCAAATGAGCAAGAAAATGAGCAAATGAGCAATAAAAATGAGCAAATGAGCAAAAAAATGAGCAAATGAGCAATAAAAATGAGCAAATGAGCAAATAAATGAGCAAATGAGCAATAAAAATGAGCAAATGAGCAAAAAAATGAGCAAATGAGCAATAAAAATGAGCAAATGAGCAAATAAATGAGCAAATGAGCAAAAAAATGAGCAATAAAATGAGCAAATGAGCAATAAAAATGAGCAAATGAGCAAAAAAAAATGGGCATACCTGTATGCAGGCCTACCAGTGGATGAATAGTCTGTCGGAGAAGTACTGTGTAGACAGGTCTTGCCGGTAAGAGAGTCAGACGAGAAGTGAAGGCTCGGCTATTAAAACATAGTAATGCGATAGCGAACATCAAACGAGTCTGCGCACGCATATCTGTCAAAAGGATACAATAGCAGTCATTGGTCAATTTATCCCCGGTGTCATCTCAGTACCCAATCGGGACGAAGCCGAAGGTCAACTCATTTTTGTTTGCTCATTATAGTACGTCACTTGGACATTTTATCAGTTTATCACGTGATCACTAAATGTGGCAATCGGGTATCCACCGATGCCTGCAATTTATTATTTATAATAATTGGACTCATTGATCTCACGTAAATAATACTCTTAGTTGTTCCAATAAAATAGTTATCAAATTCGATCACCAATAGATTTGACTGTGGAATATAATGACCTTTAACTTATTTATCGATCTATGTTAAGACATGGTCTTAACAAAAAACTTGACCATAACAAAAATTACCTTACATTTATGCATGAATCTAATTAGACCATACGTAAATATTGTCAGCTTATCGTCGGATGAGCAAATCCGATGTTTATCAAAAATAGTACAACTTCCAGTTGGTAATTACTCTTACGAATGAAGAGCGTTGAACATATACGAAATTACTACACGAATGAACTGAAATTTATATTTTCACATCTTACCAACAACAGATACAGACATAGTCATAGTGTTATACTATCTTACATGTACCCATGCTATGACATCATTCGAAGGGGCAATACACTCAAGGAGTTAAAGTGACACGAAACAAGGGACGTGATGTAATATTGGTGTTTGAATCTTAAAGGAACACAAGACACTCTAAAGGGACACTCATTATGAATGAATGTTAACAATACAAGCGCACGAATGAAGAGCGTTGAACATATACAAAATTACTACACGAATGAATTGAACCTTGAAATTTATATTTCACATCTTACCAACAACAGCTACAGGCATTATCATAGGGTTATACTGTCTTGCATATACACACGCTATGACATCATTAAAGGCGGACAATCCACTCACGGTGTGACAACAGATACAGACATAGGCATAGTGTTATACAGTCTTCTATGTACCAATGCTATGACATAATTAAAGGGGGATAATACACGCACGGTGTGGAATGTTAAAGTGACACGCGGTAAGGGACGTGATGTAATATTGGTGAAACCCCCTCCCCACTTATAGATATATAACGAAGACGAGAATAACATGTTGATGAAGTTTATTGAAATTTAATCATTGTCTGAATCTTCGACCGTTAGATTTACTTCTAAGAGTTTCTTGAATTTTCTCATCGCTTCATCTGCAGCCCATTCATTATTATATCCGTGTTTGGTCAGTTTGACCATTTTCTTCATGATCATGGTATGTATGCGTGATGTTTTCAATCGATACTGGTATTCTATTAATCGTCTATAACTTTTGAGAAACAGAGCAAACTCTGTGTCGATGGTATCCTCTTTTCCCGACATGCTCTCATCTCCCGAAATGCTCTCTTCTTCTTTCACATCATTGGTGACGCGTTTCATCATACTTTTGAATGTGTCCATCTCGTTGACACATCGCGCAGCTTTCTTAAGACCGAATACCGTTCTACTACCGACGCCATTACCATCTTCTGAATCTGATAGCGTTCCACGTTCATCTTCATCTGAATCTAGAACCGCTTCGTCAGATTCATCGGTATCTTCTCCGAAGAGAGTTGGTTTTGTCTCAGACATAACTCCGTGTTTAATCTGTTTATGTCTTTGTAGATTGTAGTTCGTCGATAAAATAATGCCACATAAATCACACCCGTGCATTATCGCGAATTATTGGAAGAACCATCACTCTTATAAGTAGCGATAAAAAGAGAGAATAAGGTGTGGTATACAACCGTCGCTCTAAGAGTACGTTCGTCCCGGTGCTAGGGTATAGATATTTGACCGCCGGTGATTCAATTAATGCCAATTTATCAGTATGGTACTCTATGTATTCATTCATGATTTGGCTAATCGTATGACACTGATCTTTTCATTTTCTTCTTATTATTAGACAAACCTCCATCAGACACTCTCTTGTTGGTTTGTTTGGACGCTTTACGTGTGTTTGTCAACTTATTTGCTGCAACTTCAGCCTTAGCCATTTCAATCGCTTGAGCGATGGGTGTCACCACGTTAATAAGTGGTTTTAGAACGTCTTCTTCACTATCACTAGTTTTAGTTCTGTCAATAAAGTATCGACCCTGATTATCTGGTATTAACTTCCCATCAACCATATCTCTGAAATGTTTTCTCCACATTTCAAGATCTGCTGGAATATATGGGATCGACATGTTTCTTCAAAATGTACAAGTCACTCTTTTTTCTGCATTTTATTTTAGAAAGTTTATCGCCTCTTATAAAAATCGATTATTGGCCATGAATGCCAAATGCACCATGATAGTTATCGATGTCAATAATGCGTTTCGTTGAGATCTTGATTGAGTATGCACCAATCAATGAGCAAATAAATGAGCAAGCAGGATGTTATGTCGCTTGGTGGCGGAGGTAGCATCACCAAATTACCCTCGGGGGACCTCATTCTGCCATCTAAAAATAGAATCTTTGGGTCTAAAATTGGTTGTACTAAAATATTCCCAAAAACCCAAAACTTCAAAAATTTCAAAAAACTTCAAAAATTTCAAAAAATTTCAAAAACTTCAAAAATTTCAAAAATTTCAAAAACTTCAAAAATTTCAAAAAACTTCAAAAATTTCAAAAACTTCAAAAATAAGACCCCTGCGGCGGCGGCGGCGGCATTGCGGTATTTTACTGCGGCGCAGCCGCCGCCGGTATTTTACTGCGGGGTCCGCCGGCGGCGGACCCCGGCGGCGGCGGAGGCACCGCCGCCGCAGTAAAATACCGGCCGCACCGCCGCCGCAGTAAAATACCGCAATGCCGCCGCCGCCGCCGCCGCCGCCAGGGTCTTATTTTTGAAGTTTTTGAAATTTTTGAAGTTTTTTGAAATTTTTGAAGTTTTTGAAATTTTTGAAATTTTTGAAGTTTTTGAAATTTTTTGAAATTTTTGAAGTTTTTTGAAATTTTTGAAGTTTTGGGTTTTTGGGAATATTTTAGTACAACCAATTTTAGACCCAAAGATTCTATTTTTAGATGGCAGAATGAGGTCCCCCGAGGGTAATTTGGTGATGCTACCTCCGCCACCAAGCGACATAACATCCTGCTTGCTCATTTATTTGCTCATTGATTGGTGCATACTCAATCAAGATCTCAACGAAACGCATTATTGACATCGATAACTATCATGGTGCATTTGGCATTCATGGCCAATAATCGATTTTTATAAGAGGCGATAAACTTTCTAAAATAAAATGCAGAAAAAAGAGTGACTTGTACATTTTGAAGAAACATGTCGATCCCATATATTCCAGCAGATCTTGAAATGCGGAGAAAACATTTCAGAGATATGGTTGATGGGAAGTTAATACCAGATAATCAGGGTCGATACTTTATTGACAGAACTAAAACTAGTGATAGTGAAGAAGACGTTCTAAAACCACTTATTAACGTGGTGACACCCATCGCTCAAGCGATTGAAATGGCTAAGGCTGAAGTTGCAGCAAATAAGTTGACAAACACACGTAAAGCGTCCAAACAAACCAACAAGAGAGTGTCTGATGGAGGTTTGTCTAATAATAAGAAGAAAATGAAAAGATCAGTGTCATACGATTAGCCAAATCATGAATGAATACATAGAGTACCATACTGATAAATTGGCATTAATTGAATCACCGGCGGTCAAATATCTATACCCTAGCACCGGGACGAACGTACTCTTAGAGCGACGGTTGTATACCACACCTTATTCTCTCTTTTTATCGCTACTTATAAGAGTGATGGTTCTTCCAATAATTCGCGATAATGCACGGGTGTGATTTATGTGGCATTATTTTATCGACGAACTACAATCTACAAAGACATAAACAGATTAAACACGGAGTTATGTCTGAGACAAAACCAACTCTCTTCGGAGAAGATACCGATGAATCTGACGAAGCGGTTCTAGATTCAGATGAAGATGAACGTGGAACGCTATCAGATTCAGAAGATGGTAATGGCGTCGGTAGTAGAACGGTATTCGGTCTTAAGAAAGCTGCGCGATGTGTCAACGAGATGGACACATTCAAAAGTATGATGAAACGCGTCACCAATGATGTGAAAGAAGAAGAGAGCATTTCGGGACATGAGAGCATGTCGGGAAAAGAGGATACCATCGACACAGAGTTTGCTCTGTTTCTCAAAAGTTATAGACGATTAATAGAATACCAGTATCGATTGAAAACATCACGCATACATACCATGATCATGAAGAAAATGGTCAAACTGACCAAACACGGATATAATAATGAATGGGCTGCAGATGAAGCGATGAGAAAATTCAAGAAACTCTTAGAAGTAAATCTAACGGTCGAAGATTCAGACAATGATTAAATTTCAATAAACTTCATCAACATGTTATTCTCGTCTTCGTTATATATCTATAAGTGGGGAGGGGGTTTCACCAATATTACATCACGTCCCTTACCGCGTGTCACTTTAACATTCCACACCGTGCGTGTATTATTCCCCTTTAATTATGTCATAGCATTGGTACATAGAAGACTGTATAACACTATGCCTATGTCTGTATCTGTTGTCACACCGTGAGTGGATTGTCCGCCTTTAATGATGTCATAGCGTGTGTATATGCAAGACAGTATAACCCTATGATAATGCCTGTAGCTGTTGTTGGTAAGATGTGAAATATAAATTTCAAGGTTCAATTCATTCGTGTAGTAATTTTGTATATGTTCAACGCTCTTCATTCGTGCGCTTGTATTGTTAACATTCATTCATAATGAGTGTCCCTTTAGAGTGTCTTGTGTTCCTTTAAGATTCAAACACCAATATTACATCACGTCCCTTGTTTCGTGTCACTTTAACTCCTTGAGTGTATTGCCCCTTCGAATGATGTCATAGCATGGGTACATGTAAGATAGTATAACACTATGACTATGTCTGTATCTGTTGTTGGTAAGATGTGAAAATATAAATTTCAGTTCATTCGTGTAGTAATTTCGTATATGTTCAACGCTCTTCATTCGTAAGAGTAATTACCAACTGGAAGTTGTACTATTTTTGATAAACATCGGATTTGCTCATCAGACGATAAGCTGACAATATTTACGTATGGTCTAATTAGATTCATGCATAAATGTAAGGTAATTTTTGTTATGGTCAAGTTTTTTGTTAAGACCATGTCTTAACATAGATCGATAAATAAGTTAAAGGTCATTATATTCCACAGTCAAATCTATTGGTGATCGAATTTGATAACTATTTTATTGGAACAACTAAGAGTATTATTTACGTGAGATCAATGAGTCCAATTATTATAAATAATAAATTGCAGGCATCGGTGGATACCCGATTGCCACATTTAGTGATCACGTGATAAACTGATAAAATGTCCAAGTGACGTACTATAATGAGCAAACAAAAATGAGTTGACCTTCGGCTTCGTCCCGATTGGGTACTGAGATGACACCGGGGATAAATTGACCAATGACTGCTATTGTATCCTTTTGACAGATATGCGTGCGCAGACTCGTTTGATGTTCGCTATCGCATTACTATGTTTTAATAGCCGAGCCTTCACTTCTCGTCTGACTCTCTTACCGGCAAGACCTGTCTACACAGTACTTCTCCGACAGACTATTCATCCACTGGTAGGCCTGCATACAGGTATGCCCATTTTTTTTTGCTCATTTGCTCATTTTTATTGCTCATTTGCTCATTTTATTGCTCATTTTTTTGCTCATTTGCTCATTTATTTGCTCATTTTTATTGCTTATTTGCTCATTTTCTTGCTCATTTGCTCATTTTTTTGCTCATTTGCTCATTTTTATTGCTCATTTGCTCATTTATTTGCTCATTTGCTCATTTTTATTGCTCATTTGCTCATTTTCTTGCTCATTTGCTCATTTTTTTGCTCATTTGCTCATTTTTATTGCTCATTTGCTCATTTTCTTGCTCATTTGCTCATTTTCTTGCTCATTTGCTCATTTTTATGCTCATTTGCTCATTTTTATTGCTCAATTGCTCATTTTCTTGCTCATTTGCTCATTTTTATGCTCATTTGCTCATTTTTATTGCTCATTTGCTCATTTTCTTGCTCATTTGCTCATTTTCTTGCTCATTTGCTCATTTTTTGCTCATTTGCTCAGTTTTTTGCTCATTTTCTCATTGATTGGTGCATACTCAAGAGTCATATACCTAACATCCAATGTACGTTAATGGTGTCATAGCGTGGGTACATAGAAGACTGTATAACAATATGCCTATGTCCGTATCTGTTGCCACACCTTGAGTGGATTGTCCACCTTTAATGATGTCATAGCGTGTGTACATGCAAGACAGTATAATACTATGATTATGTCTGTAGCTGTTGTTGGTAAGATGTGAAATATAAATTTCAAGGTTCAATTCATTCGTGTAGTAATTTCGTATATGTTCAACGCTCTTCATTCGTGCGCTTGTATTGTTAACATTCATTCATTATGAGTGTCCCTTTAGATCGATAAATAAGTTAAAGGTCATTACATTCCACAGTCAAATCTATTGGTGATCGAATTTGATAACTATTTTATTGGAACAACTAAGAGTATTATTCACGTGAGATCAATGAGTCCAATTATTATAAATAATATATTGCAGGCATCGGAGGATACCCGATTGCCACATTTAGTGATCACGTGATAAACTGATAAAATGTCCAAAGCGTAAGTATGAATGTGGGGCGATAATTGGTTATTACGTAATGTTGTTATAACAATGTCATCAAAGCAATTTCTATAATTGAGTGTCCTGGACGTATGCATGTTTTTGGCTAACTAATTATCGTGTGAATGACACAGTTTATCAACCTTAATTGATACTAACTCGTTTGTTCAGACATTAAATCGATATGTTTTCTGAATAGCATATAACTGTGACCGGGGAAATAATATAATTCATTTGGTAAAGCAAAGGTGTGAAAGACACATTGTTACCACCAATGTCGCGTGTGATTGCGTGTACAGCGAATATGACAATTCATTCTGGAGGGTTGTAATTTCACATTACAATTTTCGACCGTTAGGGATTGAACATAGTACATCTCAAAACTTCCAATAATTCACGATAATACACACCTGTCATATGGGATAGAGAGAGTGTAAAGAATAAACGCTCTTTATTATTTATGTAAAAGTAATGGTGTCTATTTTCAGGTATGACAATTATATGAACTGCGTCCGATAAAACACTGGAATGTATGCATTCATTTCGATGGTCACAATGTCCAATAAAGATATTTCTAAACATCGATTAATAAATTCATGAAAAATATTTGAACAAAAAATATTACGAAAGATATTACGCGCAAATAATTTAACATTCGACATTTTTTAATATCGAGTTTATCAGAAACCGAAAACTCGTTATAAATTTTTTATTTACACTTTTTTTAGAGAAATAATTTTGAGGGTTTTGATAATTTGGAAGTTTGGAAATTTTAGGGTTTTGATAATTTGGAAGTTTGCAAATTTTTAATTTTTTTGAAGTTTTGAAATTTTTTTGGGGTTTTGTTATTTTGGGAATATTTTAGTACAACCAATTTTAGACCCCAAAGATTCTATTTTTAGATGTGAGGCTAACGAGGCATCTATTCTTCTTTTATGACAATCATTTGAAAAGATGTCCACCAATATGGCGTTTAAAATAAAAACAATCTGTTTTCTATAATCCCCACAAATGACCCGCATTGTATGGAATATGGTGCTAAATTGGATCCAATAACGCACTTACCAAATCAATTACAGCATTAATAGAAGGACTTTGTGAAACTGTAGCAAAATATATACAATACAATACAATACAATAATTAATTTGTATAGCGCTCAATATTATGAGTACATATTCAACGGCGCTTTACATTACAACGAGCTCATTACCTAATCAGCATAATACATGTACATGCACATATATCTAGGAATTAAATGCTACATCAAAGAGATATGTTTTGAGGCCGGTCTTAAACTTATTTAAATCAGTGAATATTTTCAAGTGAGGTGGAATGGTATTCCATAGATGTGGACCTGCAAATGAAAATGCCCTATCGCCAAACGTTTTCTGTTTGTTGAAAGGAATGTACAAAAGCATACTGCTATCAGATCGTAATCCATATGTACACATATTTCTGTCTTTGATCATATCCTGTATATACAATGGTGACATGTTATTACGAGATTTGAATACAAGCAAAATAATTTTGAACATGATTCGATACGCCACTGGCAGCCAGTGTAATTGCTTGAGAACTGGAATTATATGTTCATGCCGAGGAGTGTATGATACAACTCGCGCCGTTGTAATAGAACCCACTACGTTACTAAATATGCGTGTGAGTTCTGCCGCGTCAGATCTATCACTTCTATCCTCATAATGGAAATCATTTATCAGCGTGGGATAACACATCCGTTGCCTCTAAGCGTCTTTGTTCACTGCGTCATTCAATTGTTTGTTTTGTTTGGTTTTCAGAACATACTTCTGTACAGGTCAAATCAATAGCAGAGACAAATTTACGATGTTACTATGTCGTTACTATGTTACTTTGTCATGCGATTTATGAAATAACGAAAAGTCGATTAATGCAGTCTGGTAGCATTCACCCAAATCATGAACCAAGCGCGCCCACACTGCCAGCAATGGGCCTCAACGTACAAAGTTAGTTGCCAAAGCTTTATCCCAATATCGCTAAATGTCAAAATTGTGATATACTTGCATTTCCCGAGACCTGGATATCAGATTCAACATCGGACTTTGATATTTTGGGTCCAGTACAATTCGCTGGATACGGGGACCACCAATCAGATTCTGAACATCTGAGAATCAGTTAAGAGATATTCATCATACAAAGAAGACAAAAACATATATTATGTTCTCATGCAGGAAGTATTGTATCCCCATATCACTGCGACTCCCCGCCCCAGTGGGTAAGATACACGGCCAACGTAAGCCGTGAGCTGATTCTAATCTATGTAAGCGCGTATTTCTGGTACACGTCGAGGGAAGGTTACTATTATCCATCATGACCTGGGGTGTGGGATGGAAACATCTCACCCGAGGGGCCAGATATTTAGGACGGACACGAGGCTTGCCGAGTGTCTAGACCAAATATATGGCCCCGAGGGTGAGATTTTTCCATGCCCACATCCCAGGTCATGATGGATCATTTTTCTCCCAACCCAAAAGCCTCATTCCGATTTTTCGTTTTATACAAATCTTTGGCACATTCCAGTTGGGAGAAATCTGATGCAATATTCGTGATTATCTGGGACTATTTCGGTATATACCAAAGGTATATACTGTAAAAACAAAGCGCGTTGCCCGTGTGCACAGGGTTCAGTAACACGTTACAGTGAAATCGATATGGTCTTGTGAAATCGACATGAATACGTCACATCGTTGTACTTGCATATATTCCGAGAAACGCGCGTATTGATTTGAAGTATATGCAATTGGACTAATCGTGTTTGTCATGGGAAATGTCCATATCTTTACCATTATAAGAGGAAACGTGTATATACATATATGACAGACAAATGTTAGTTAGACGTGTTCGACGATTTATTGCAACGATGACAGCTGTTCGAATGTGGAACTATTTCGTTCGTCATTTGTGAAGCGGCTATTGTTTATCTGTTACGAAATGTGCAAGCGGTGCCAGTTTCGCGTGGGGCCTTCCGTTTGATGGAATATGTTCGCAAATGAGTCGTTTATATTACATGTTATGCAACTCTGTGTCTGCAAGTGATGTTATGTTGAAGATGCTTCGTGATACATGTTGGAGGCTTATCTCCATTTGTTTTAGCGTCCACAAATTCGTCCGTATTTATTTACTTGAAACTTGAAGCGTAACTGGTTGGTCGCCATTGTTTTTGTTGACACAAAACATGATGACGGATTGTTAAATTAGTTCAGGCTCTTAATTAAATAGGTAAAGCAGTCACGTGGGTAGGGTGAGACAGCTGGTCACGTGTTGGATGAGACACCCAGCTATCCCACACGGGCTGCCGGTGCTAAACTGTGTAGTGGGTGGGAGAAAAACTGATTCGTGTATCTGGGCAATTTTGTCAACTTATTTCCGAGAGTCTGTAGTTTCGACTATAGTGGAGTGATTCCTAGTTCAATTAAACCTCTGCGCGGTCTATCCTCCACCCACGAAACTGATAACGTCCGATATATGTCTTAGCAGCTGGAAGGATGAAAAGCCTCAATATTGAATAATAATATCAGTACACTGTTAAAAATGACCGTCGATTCGACGGTTTCTCACCGTCATAATCGACGGCCCCATACCGTTATTTTATGTGCCCATGAAAATTGTCTAAATTAAATATTTTCGTGATTCCAAGTTATGACGTGAAAATTCAATAGTATATTTATCGGGGACCATATTATATACGGCAATTACTCAATACAGTAGGACTGAATCTTACTCTGCTGATTTTTAATATGTATTATTTATCCGGCATTCATTATGTGTTATGCGTATAGTACGAATTAGCATGCGTAAAGAACTTATCTCAATCCGGGGTTAAGTCACTCGTTTTAGCACAGCTCATTTATACTCCATTTTGTGTTTGGCAATGCATATTTGATCGTACATTGTTGTTTTTTGGGAAACTGTTACCTTTTCGATTGTGGACAGTTGTTAAGACGGTCTGATTTCGGTTCCTTTGATAACCGGACAAGTTTAAATTCTGCGAAAATCGACTTAATCATTGACAATTTCCACGAAAACATTCATGCCAATCTTGTCTTGTCTTCATTTGTAAATTCCTGCGATAATTTTGCGCAGCACCTCCATCCGGAGTGTATAGTTATGTTGAATCATAATATATACAGGATTCTTCATAAAAAAAAAGATGATAAGGATGCTAATTAGAGCTCTTCATCTGCCACGACTTCACCAGAAATAATGATCGACACTGATCATGGCATGATCCATGGTCTGATTTCATTCAGTGCTGTGCTGTGACTTAGTATCAAAACACTGGCACATTTACTGACACACGAGGATGCAGGTACAACAAACACGAGCTTCGATGTCAACCAATAGTGACAATAATAACAACAACTCAACTCATATTATAATGTTGAAAATGCAGTTGACAGTGTTCAAAATCTGATTGTTTCAAAGCACGTGCATGTACATTTACAAGAGAGGATATACATGTACTGTGTGCACCAGTGTAATTGAAAAGAGCGTCAATGTCAACGACACCGTAAACAATGAACTGACGCCGCGCAGTGATGGATGATCACATATCTACAATTCCAACTTTACAATTACACAGACCAATTCATCCCGTGTTCTTCAATTTTCATTGAAACGTGTGGATATGAGACATTGTCATTATTCGCCATGTTATTGTCAAGTTATCGGTATTACGACAATTTACCGGGAGTACACTATTGGTTGAATGTTCTTATCAAACTATCTTTGGCTGACTCACTGATATTGCATGGAAAATGTACGACTACAGGAGAACATTGTCGCCAAGTCATTGTGCACAGTTATTATGGGATCTGCTGCTGTCTTGAAGGTTCCAATCCAAACTAGCTGTTATTGATATCGGTATATACAGTACCAGTCAAAAGAAGTGGTATATTAAGCGCACTATTTTCGCGCTCAATATCGCAATAATATTGCAAGTGGAAACGCTTATAAGCATGTCACTTGTGATATTATTGCAAAATTTTGCACTTAATATCTCAATATTTTGGGCTTAATATTGCGACATATTGCACTCAAAATTGTGACAATTAAATCAAATTATTTCTTCTTCTATATTGTTTATTGTATAAATAGAGACAATGTTTGGGATATGTATATAATTATAGTTGTAAATGCTATATGTACACTATATGCACAGTATTTATCTAATATTATATAAATATAACACTATCGAGTCTGTATGAAATTTAGCGCGCTTAGTATCGCAATGTTTTGCGTTCAATATTGCAATAATAAGCGGGACAGATTTTTTGTATTGTGCTATAATCACACGTTTTTTCTAAATTAAGCACGCTCAATATTACAATAAAGGTGCGCTTAAAAATACCACTTCTTCTGACTGTTACAGTATTGTCATGTTGTACGGATTCACCTGTTAAAAAAAAAACTGTGTTTACAAGTGACTGGACAATTTCACGCCTTATTATATGTTACCAAAAAGTATGCCTTTAAGATATTTTACTTTTACATGTACATACATTTGAGTTTTAACTGTGAAACATGTAGCTTTGTTATTTTTATGGCTTAAAAGGGCATGCCGATTCATGTCTTAGAATGGTCGAAATTAGTATTACTCATAACTGAATAGTGATGGGTTTGCTTATCGGCTATTACTAGTATCGTTTTTTATTTACAGCCATATTTATACAGTAGTTAGTGAAAGTCAAACACATTACGCGTGCACAGCCTTTTCCGGATAAAATTCTATGAGGCAGATAACAAGATTGATCCTCTGCAAACTGCAACGTTTCATAAGTATCGTCTATCACTTTATGCATTGATGATTTACATTTCATCTAAACTATGATCATAACATAAGAACTAAGATGTATATTTCAGTTACGAATAATACTAGTTTCGACCATTCAAAAACATATGACTCGTAATGCCTACCGGGAAATCATATTGTCACCATGGGAACCTGGCTAACTATATGGTAAATTAGCAAATAAAGAGCAAAACATTGGTGTTGACCAATGAAAAATACCATTGGTGAGACTTTTATTAGTTACGGTCTTGATATTAATTAAAGAGTGCTGAACCGTAAAAAATGCAACGGTCTGACAGTTACTGGTTACGGTCTGCCAGTTACTGTAACGGTTTTATACCGTATGTTTAACGGTCAAATTTTGGCAGCGATGTTGCGCGGTCTCAGACCGTTAAAGCGACGGTATTATACCGTGGAACATGCTACGGTCTGACCGTATGTTTAACGGTCAAAAGTTGGCAGCGATGTTGCGCGGTCTCAGACCTTTGAAACGACGGTATTTTTTTTAACAGTGTAGTTGGATCCAAACGAAAGACAAGCGTTGATATATGCTGTTGTCGTGGTATGTTTTATAGGAGAAAAGACCAGAAAGATGTTTATGTCAACGGCAAATCACTACAACGCAAGAATTTATCACCTCGCATTCGACAATTAGTAGCCGACGACTTTCAACAATAAGGTTGCCGTCCCAGTGCATACACCGCGAATGTGCACTTATCAGAAACAGAACCAGTTACGCCGTCGCTTGACAGATTACGGCGGCTCCGTGTGCTATGAACCTGATCTACTGAGCCACAGATGGCCCCGTGAAAGAAAGAATGCAATATGTTCGACTCCCAGCCACATACGTCTGGGTGTATTATACGGTACCTTGAGTCGTCGTTGTCGTGGTGGTGGTGGTCGTTGCCGTGGTCGTCATGGTGGAGGTTGTTGTTGTGGTGGTAGAAGTGGTGGTTGTAGTGGTGGCAATTGTTGTTGATGATGTTGTTGTCATCGTCGTTGTTGCTTCTGATGTTTCTGATGTTGTTGACATTGTTATTACTAATGATGTTGGTGGTGGCGTAGCCGTCATTTTCGCCATTGCTGTGTCACGCTGGAAATAATGGCTTTCTAACTTAAGGATGGGCATGAAATTAGACTCTCCAACAATAGTCTAAAGGAGTTCACTGCAATTCACGTTACCGCCGCGTCCGCATACAATCCCTGCTGTATGACGTCACAGCACATCAATAGTTTTACGATTGACAGGCATCTCCTTTCGGTGTCGTTTTTCCCCAAGATAACAAAACCGGATGTTAACTGTTGAAATTCTCGGAAATACTTGATTCTGTTTTCCTTGCTATGTATTACTGGTCAATTATTGATTTTCGTAGACACTTTGAGTATTTAATTAGTTGTTGTAATCTCTAATTGTGTAAACACTGTGAAATTGTCCATATGACAGAAAATGTATTGAGCTACCCTTAAAAAAACAAAACAACTCTGGTAAAAGCCCGGTAAACCATATTATAGTAAAACATGGTAAAGTCGGGTAAAAAAATGTATATCCTGGTAAAAGCAATGTAAATACCTTGTAGAAAGGACAAACCCTTGTAAATTCCAAACAAAGTCACGGTTGACCCCGCTTTACTCTCGTAAAATGCTGGTGAAACAGCATGCATGGGTAAATCCATGTAAACCCATGTAAATCCGAATATACTCTTGGAAATGCTTGATGGTCATGATGTAACACATTATAGTCTGGTAAAACCCTGGTGAAACGGAATATACTCTTTAAAATGCTCTTTACATTAAAGTATTTTTGTTTCATTTGTGAATATCTCCTATCTTCGTTATTCAGTCAATATAGATTTATTCAAGAAAAAAACGCTCTTTAGAAAACGTTTTACTTCAAATGTCGTCTGTTGCTTTAAAACCTGGCGCAACAACCATGCTGTTTTGATATTAGCTGGTTTTGACGGATTTTGAGAATAACTGAGTTCTAAATTCCCTATTATTAATTAGTTACGTGGCAGCTAATAACACGTACTGTGTTTTCGAAAGATAACTCTATATCACAATAGCGTATTACGCAGTAGTGAGAAGAAAATCATAATCAGTGGAAAACTATTGTACCCGTTGTCATACTTGTCATGTTAACAGAATCTGGCAAGAATATTGTAATAAATAAGTCAACTATGTCCAGAAGATGTTAACACCTTATACAATCACATGTGTCGTTCATATGACATCCCAATCTGCTCTCTCAAATTTTAAGACTTCCATAAGTGTGCCTCGGTAATAACGTGGTAAATGACCCTAATGTCGAGGTAAATTACACTGGTATAATTACCCTAGTAGCACCATCACATACATACTTACATTCCGGTAAAATACCTTGGTGAAATACATGGGTGGGTCAATTTAACTAGAGTAAATACATGGGTGGTCCTACATGTTTGCTATATAACATGGTGACGATTCGCTAGACACATTTTATCATAGCAACTCCCTGGTCAAATTGCAACATGTTACCTGTTGCAATCACCACGGTAAATACTACGGTGTATTCACCATGTTTACTAGAGTGCTTTTTATAATGGTAATTTTAACTGCGACGAATCAATATGTCACATGACTTCCTACCATCGCATGATTGGTTTCAGCACGTCGTTTTGTTGTCATTGGCTGACACTGACGTAATCCCTCGTGGAGGTAATGGTTTTCTAACTATTTAATTTAGACTCTGTAAAGTTTATTCTAGAGTCTATTTTCAATTAAAACTGTGTTCGATTAATCGAAATCACATCCCACAGAACTAGAATCATTAGAGCGGAAATATTTTCTAATCATGTTTCGCCAAATTTAGAAATCTCGGCGACATATTCTCCGCAAAGGATAGAGGCGATACGTCGAATTATTCCCACAGCACATTGGAAGATTATGCAATACAAAACCATTGCAAGCAAATCGAGTATAGTGATTAATTACCGACTCCAACAGGAGCAAGGGTATCAAATCTCGCATCATTAAAGCTACAAACGACACCATGTCGCGCCACATGTGTGAATTGGTCATGTAACAATTAATAAACTGGTTCTTTCCCTGTTACAGGTCGCACTCATTGTATAAATCCTGAAGCAAACTTATAGAATTCACAATGAACGTGTGTACCTTAGAAGGCGCTGTCCCAAAAACATGTCATGCCATTCAAGGTTGCACAAAATAAGCATATACTATGCCGTTTCAAACTATGACTGTTACATCACTAACTCAAAGTGCAAAACTTGGGCCTGACACCATTTCTCTAATAAAATAGCAGCACAAGTCACCCGATCTAAATTGATGGAATCTATACATTATGTGCTCAGAATATTCATTAAAGTGGCGCATAATATGCCGAATCATAACATTGGCACATGTCGTGCACGACGATGGAAATGGTGCTACTGGCCTCGATAGATCAGGCCATTCCCAATTAAAATAGGCATATATTATGCCGATCTATTTATCACGCCGTTCCCTGATGTAATTACGCTACTATACTATACTATAGTGGAAAAGTGAATAGCAAATTATGCTCAATCTGAACATGGAACACGGACCAGTGGTCTGTTGCTTGGTTGTTGGGTATATTTCCACAACCTAAAAATTCAAAGAATATCTTCAATAAGTCGCACAAAACGAGAGCGTATGCATCTTCTGTATGAACGTAGAGTACGCATAGACGTGGCTAGATGTTCTTTGTTATGGGGACATATCATTTACATATACTATATCTTAAATAAATAGATCATGGCTTGGAGTTGAATACCCAGGTATAGTGCCCACTGGGCTCAGCTGGTAGGTATAGTTCAATGCGCGAAGCATTATACAGGCATAGTCAACAACAAGTCGTGCTCAATATATTATATTTTACCTACAAAATCTGAAGATTATACAGCTGTGTCAGAATGTAATCCATCGGCCCTCTCCTAGATTGACTACATAACTGCATCCCACTAACACTGTTCAAAGTCCTTCCTCGGGAGATGTTAGTAGAAAGTACAACTCATTTTACTGAGAACAAATATGAGTGCCGCTTGCAGATAAACAGTTCAAGAGAAACACATTTGTGGCAAGAATGTCTTGAATTCTAGTTCAATCAACCGGAACGCACAGTATGTTAGTTATATTTTGAATGCAGGAAAATGAATTCAACCGAATGTTGCCACTTCGCAAATTGTCGTTCCTGTAAAAAGTGTGTTCACAGTAAGGTTTTAATTTCATTTAGATACGCTTTAGTAAATGTGTGTATACGTGACAGAATTTTTTTCTTTCTGTTCATTTTTGTTTTGTTTTGGAAGTTACCTCAGCTTATAAAATGCCCATTTCCCTTAAATTACAAAAAAAATTGAATTGAGGAATACTTTCAAAACAGTTCATTTGTCGACACAAAAGCATTTTTTAATTGCAAGGTATTCGATATATCTGATTTGTGATATATCTCATTAGTGTTTGGTGTATATATTTTCGTAAATATATTCCCATAGGATGTGGAACGACCTGCCAAAGGAGATACGCCAAATTCGTGACTTCTTTGAGTTCAAAGGCAGTCTCAAGACAATTATTTGGGGAATATTATATTATTGAAAGTACACAACATTGATTACGCAATTTCTGTCAGCAAACAGTGTTGTATTCGCACCACTACATACATGTATATGTTCGTCAATTATATTGACAGACAGGTATAATGCTGTATTCGTGTGATTTTACTGAATCTAATTGTTTGTTTTTTCGTACGTATGTCTGTTATATAACTATGCCGATATGTGTGTTCATTCATGTAAGGTTTGTTTGTGTAGCATTAAGAGCATATTTAGAATTGGATTTTACGCTTTACAAAATAAATTAACCCTTTGAGTGCCAGGTCCGATTTTTGTATCAACCCATATACCCTGTGCCAATGCATTCTCTTATATATGCGAGTCGACCATAGGTCGCCTCGCATATATAAGAGAATGCATGGGCCTAACATTTTTTTTTTTTTTTTTTTTTTTTTACAATTTGTTTACAATTTTAATAATTTATTCTTATATTCTTTAACAGACTTATTTTGTAGGTTTAGGGCCGATGAGATCGGCCCCTGGTACTCAAAGGGTTAATAATAGAATTAATAATAATATATTTCCAAATATTGCGTTTACTTCGTGTATGGCTCAAGGAATTTTCTAGCTCGTTTCCCTTTGAGTATATAGACCTTTACTAGAATAACCTGTTTATGTCAGCTACTTTCATTACCCCATTATTTTCAAACTTATGGCGATATAGAGTATTTTATTTGTATGCTCCAAATGTTTGGAACTCACTGAGACACGACACAAAATTTTCAAACTCTCTGACCGAATTCAAATCTGTGTTAAAGAGTGAATATTCTGTGCGCACTGGGAGGTTATCTCAGATATTGTTTAACGATGTGTATGTATTTGTTAATCTTATGTCATCAGCTCTTGCGTATATGTCTATGATATGTGTATATATGTATGTGTGTACCACGTGTGGTAGAGTGTAGGGTACTAGAATGAATGTAAGCGCTCTGGGCTATCTGCGATAAAGCGCTGTATAAATATTATTTATTACTAAAATCTCATCGCATATAAAAATATCGTATTGGAACAATTCCAGGTAATTTCACGTGTTATATTACTTTGATAAAGTGATCCTTTCACGATCATGCATTTTTTATCTTACTCTGGCTGAATGCAGTACATCAGTATCCAACGGTATATTTACCATTTCTATATTGCGTGGAACCCCCATTCAGTTACAAAAGCATACAATGAAATGGTATATTATCCATTGTAATGAATGTTGAGGTAATACAAGCCAAAAGAAAGACGAAAATATAGTACAAGTGCAGAAGTATTCACATTCATTAGTGGGAAATGTGAAGATAATAAGTTTAACACACGATTATTAGACGTTTGTTCAACTTATTATCTGAACATGTCCCAATGGAAATACTCGCCAACAAGTATTTAGTATAGAAAGTGTTAACATGTTATTATCCTCGTGACCGGACCGGGTTGACATAAAACATAAAACCCTGGCTTTTCAGTTTTGAAATTGCAAGTATCAAGATACTGGTGTGATTGAATTATAACAAATAGCAGGGCTTATCTGGGAAAGGTGTTACAAGTTTCCAGGAAGCTATCCCGGGTGGTGGGTGATCTAAATTTCCACGCACCTCGTCAACACCATCTGATGTGTGTCGCTTACGTTCTAAAATTGCCTGGGCATCGCTGGGATTATAAAAATAAGATCCTAATTTTTCTGCAGCGTACTTTAATTCGTCCATAGTGAAAGTTTAACTGAGAATGTTGAATGCCTAACTCGGCCTATCATATACATCCGGTTATATCGCCATCGGCGTATTTCATTTTCCACACTGACCTGGGTGTCAGCAAAATAATAATGGCGCAAGTTATCAACACCACTTCTAAAGCATTAACCCACGTGAAACAAATTTCATTGAGCTCAATTAGCGAATGAATGGATTGTGCTGACACGCTAGTATGGCTTTGTAAACGCATGGACATTGTTTTAGTTCTTGCGCCAACACACGCCGACGAGCACGCTCATACAACCCTCTACATTAATACGAATAACGCCGATAGCTTCTGGTCCGACACACCTGTCTCTCATTGCCTCCATGTATATATGCCTCCATGGTATCGCGATATGACTAAATACCGAAAAACCATATAGCCATAAGTCGTGGTCTACAGAAACAGATAATTCCACCCAGATTTATAAATGTTCTGTTCAAACTTGTTTACACTGGAGTTGTCATTCTTTAATTTACAGATAGGGGTAATGGAATTCGCTGATTTTGTTGCTATATTTATGACTAAAATATGAATCATGTGTTTACTTAGAAGCACATATGATAATTCATTTCGTATTGCATATAATGTAGGTGTTCAATTTCCTTCATTTCTACATGGATGAATCCAATTGTATTGTAACGAAATTAGGTTTTCACCTTCCGTTTAGCAGCGCGTCATTTAATTTGGTTTTTGTTCACTTATCAACCCTTCGCCTCATTCATAAAATCACCCGTTTGGAAACTTTGGTTCGTCATATATCCGTATTTTATTCGCGCAAGTAATATTATTTGTCATGTTATTGATTGTGAATTGCTAGCACATTGTTTACAAATTTGGTGACGTCACGATACAGAAGCTTAACTTCCGGTTCGTGAAATTACTGCGCTCTTGGTTAGATACGGTTACTAGGAACGAACTGTGTGCCCTCCAAGAGCAGGGAACACATTGTGTGCCCAGTAATGGGACGCAGTCTTGTGAGGGAACACAGTCACGTGACCGTAACGGAACGTAGTGCGTGCCCTCTAGGGAACGCAATCCCGGGGTATAAAAGGCTCACCCCTCCGTAAGTGAACGCAATCTCGTATTATTTTGGTCAAATCCAGACGATATTTTATAGCAGTGACGATCTCAAAGTTCTCCTGAACTATTTATCAAAACGAAGGTACGCCCGTCGTTGAGACAAGTCAGCCCATTGACCACATTTGAGTAGGCATTCCGTTTGGGAATTTCCTATATATTCTGGATACTAATACTATTGTTTATCATGGATACAATCCGATGTATCCTGTTTCGTGTTAGACTACCGTCTTTCACCCAATGAAATATCATTTGAGAAGCTTATTTCTCACATTGAATATTGTTATTAAAGCAATATCTTGAAGTATTCACCTAATATATAAATACAAATGTTGATGATCAATCGACATAAATATTAATTCTGATACATAGCTCAGGACACTCTGTTTATGTCCTATTCCATTACCGGAACGGTGAAGCAAGTAGGGAGCTAGCAATCACAAATTATACTCCGTTGTATATACATGAAATCAATACATATATTATATATCACTTTTGTCAGAATAGTACAGAATAAATGATTAATTATTCAATTAACTCATTGAATTTCTACTCACCATTGAGCTAGAAGTGGGACTGGGAAATAGGGCAATATTTTATTCCTCTATGTGTCAAGTTAAGCTATTGGACAATATCATATAGACATTATAAAGTAACCCAGAGGAAGACACCCCCCTCACAGGTTACATAATTTGGAGCCGGGTCAGATGCTCAAAGGACCAAAGAAACAGTATTTGGTGGGCGCCCCAAAATGGAGCGGGTTGCAATCGATATAAAGGGTCCGCTTCCAAAAACTAGAGAGGGGAATTGATACATTCTGGTGATTATGGATTATTACACGCGGTGGGCAGAAGCATATCACATGCCTAATCAGGAGGCCATTACGATTGCTGACTTATTCCTCACACAGTTCATTAGTCGTTGGGGAATACCTTTACAAAAAACATAGCTATCAGGGCAGACAATTTGAATGCACAGTATTACAGCATTTGTGCAAACTTTTAAACATCGACAAAACTCGTACGACTCCATTTCACCCACGTCCCGATGGACTCGTAGAACGCCAGAATCGTACGCTTAAGGACATGTTCAGTAAATATATATCCAAAATACAGAGAGATTGGGGACACATACTTACCACTTATGGTGTTTGCATACCGAACATCAGTGCATGACAGCACAGGGTACACACCATGTATGATGATGATGGGCAGATAACCTGACATGTCGGTTGACCTTTTATACCCGCGGACAATTGGACAATAAGACGTTACAATGAAGCAGGACATGCCGATGTCCCGGGGTATATTGAGAAACTCCAAAATAAACTTGACAATATACATGACGTAGCCCGCAACAATATGAAACATGCAAGTGACAGACATAAACGACAATATGATATAAGAACACGCAGCGATGATAAAATAAAATTGAAAGTAGGCGACATGATGTTACTTAGAGTCACTCATGTGGGAAAGGGGCTTCACGAACACTTGAAAAAAAGTTTGATGGACCGTATACTATGAAATTTTAACAGATGTTCTATATAGGATCAAACGAGGGGCGAAATTCAATTCTAGGGTGGTACACGCTGACAGATTGAAATAATTCAAAGGAAGGGCGAATCGATGGTTCATACCGGGCCCTAAAACGGTAACAAGGTCCCAGTAACTTTTAAGAGATATGCCTTTAAGGGCGCAGCCCATTAGGCACGATTACTCAAAGAAACAATCTTCTTTATTTCCCAGATGCCAGCAAGACCAAAGCCAAATGAAGAGTTAAAATGTTGGGATTGCAGTCGAAGGTTTATTACCAGAAAGCAGCGGGGCCGGCACCACCGAGACACACACGGGGAAACGGTTGGATGCCCATTTTGTTCGTACAATGTAGCAGAGGGGCGTCGTTATGTCATGGCACAACACCTTAAAAAGCAGCATAACATTACCAAGACAGCGATTGGTCGGGAAACGGCACGAGATAGGGACAACAACAGAAAGGATAGAGACAATATCCACAGCAATCGAGACGATCGCGAGAGTAACAGAAGAGACCAGGATAGAGAGGCAAGGATTTCGTCCCCAAGAATAAAATCACAGGTCCGAGTCGCAACACCCAAAGTAAATATTACGAGCAGAGCATCACTGTCACGAGAACGGAAGTTCACGGCGGAGACGGTGTCAGTCAAATTTGTCATAAGGTGGCACCCAAGAAACCAGCTGCCGAGACAATTGTATCAGACCCAGGGCCGGATCGTCCAGCCGTTACATGGAACTCTCCCAACATTGACCTCTTGCTACCCTCCGTAGTCAAATCACCAGTGTTAAATCCAGATATCTTTCTGGCAGAAATTCCCAAGAATCCTGTTATACAGACAGGATTATCAGAGGATGATATGGCGGCCGACTTCTTATAGGCTCTGGAGGCCATAAATGTAAATTTTCCAGATGAGTCAGATTTGATGAGCAGTATTACTCCTTCTCTGAGTGGGGTCCGTGATGGTGATAATAAAAGTTGTGGTGAAAACTTGGCGATTCCTTCGGTGGCAGCAGCAACAAGAATCACCCTTTCATCATCAACAACTGATTAGCCGTTAGACCTAACTATTACAGCACGGCCAGTTACAGTGTGCACTCAAATCATGTCACAGAAAGAAACAATGACGACTCAAACGGATATCAGATATCGGGTGATGTAGGCACGCAGGCGGATATTGAGCCGGAAAAGTATCATCCACAGAAAGTTCAGGAGAAGGTTAATTTGAAGATGGACCCAAACATCACCCTACCGGAGCCATTCACGTCATACGAGCAATTAGGTTCCGAGCCACTATTCTTATTCCATGTGTATGGAGGGCCACACCGCCCAACTGATACGAGCGGCGCGAACTGGGGAGCGAGCACATCTACAAAATTACCAGAGGCGGATTATTCCGTATGGGTATCTATGCATAAAAAAGTGGAGAGCGTGAGGTTGCCGGATGGGAGAGTGTATTCCCTAAATGAAACATGGTTCCGGGATCCCGAAGTCAAGATAGCAGTTTCGCGGGCAAGTCAGACCGACGACAGAGGGAACACGACCAGGAAACCTGAGGGTAAACAACCATTGGATCTGTCAACGAAGTGGAGACGAGAAGAGTAGATGGCTATCACTAAGAACAAGTTATTATTTGTCATTCCGTTCATTATATATACTGCTATCGTTGTAAAGTTATGATCGCGGTCGAACAATTTCTCTAAAGGGGGGATGGTGTAACGAAGTTAGGTTTTCACCTATCGTTTAGCAGCGCGTCATTTCATTTCGTTTTTGTTCACCTATCAACCATTCGCCTCATTTTATTCACGCAAGTAATATTATTTGTCATGTTATTCATTGTGAATTGCAAGCACATTGTTTACAAATTTGGTGACGTCACGATCCAGAAGCTTAACTTTCGGTTCGTGAAATTACTGCGCGATTGGTTAGATACGGTTACTAGGAACGCACTGCGTGCCCTCCAAGAGCAGGGAACGCAGTGCGTGCCGAGTGAGGGAACGCGGTCTTGTGAGCGAACGCAGTCACGTGACCGTAAGGGAACGTACTGCGTGCCCTCTAGGGAACGCAATCCCGGGGTATAAAATGCTTCCTCCCTCCGTAAGGGAACGCAATCTCATATTATTTTGGTCAAATCCAGGCGATACATTATATCAGTGACGATCTCAAAGTTCTCTTGAACTATTTATCAGAACGAAGGTACGCCCGTCGTTGAGACAAGTCAGCCCATTGACTACATTTGAGTAGGCGTTCCGTTGGGAATTTCCTATCTATTCTGGATACTAATACTATTGTTTATCATGGATACAATCCGATGTATCCTGTTTTCGTGTTAGACTACCGTCTTTCACCCAATGGAATATCATTTGAGAAGCTTATTTCTCACATTGAATATTCTTATTAAAGCAATATCTTGAAGTATTCAATATATGAATACAAATGTTGATGATCAATCGACATAAATAATAAGAATTAATTAACATTAATGCTAATACATAGCTCATGACACTCTGTTTATGTCCTATTCCATTACTGGAAAGGTGAAGCAAGTGGGGAGCTAACAATCACAAATTATACTCCATTGTATATACATGAAATCAGTACACATAATATATCACTTTTGTCAGAATAGTACATAATAAATGATTAATTATTCAATTAACTTATTGAATTTCTACTCAACCTTGAGCTAGAAGTGGAACTGGGCAATATGGGCAATATTTGATTCCTCTATTTGTCAAGTTAAGCTATTTGACAATATCATATAGACATTACAAAGTAACCTAAACGAAGACACCCCACACAGGTTACAGTATATTATAATTCATTCTGATTTATAATACATATTACACTGGACATAGTGAAATTGTGTGTGACCGAGGTGTGAAATTGTGTGGCCGTTTTAGATGTTATGGGGATAAAAATGGTTTGCACAGAGTTGTATGTGTGACTGTAAATATATTCATTAGTAACATTTACATCAATAGGCCGTACAATGTCCAGTTCGTGGGTTAAAGGTTGGCTATTTTTGTTTTACAAATGACGAACATTCTACCAGTAACAAATTGGATATCATGGCTTTTCATATTCTTTATAATATCAGTCAATTTCCACTTTGAGCTGTCTCATCATCTGAATACTGGTTCATGTAATTGTACTGACGAAAGGTTTTCCATTTGAGTTTAGCTTCAAAAGAGTTCACTCACTTTATAGCTGGTAAGTCCAACGATACGTCGCTTCTGCAGTGGTTGTGTCGAGCAAACGGCAGTTAGATAACCATAAATATGATACATGAGCCCGACCTCCTTGTGAATCTTAGCATATTATGTGGTGTTGTTCTTGTATAGTTTATTAGCACATGTTTTTGTATATACTGGTAACCACTGTATTAGCAAAATATCCTCGATGTTTTACGCCAATAAATCATTATCAGCAGATGAACCGTAACATGATTATATAGTATGATTCAGATGAACCGTAACATGACTATATAGTATGATTCAGATGAACCGTAACATGATTATATAGTATGATTCAGATGAACCGTAACATGATTATATAGTATGATTCAGATGAACCGTAACATGATTATATAGTATGATTCAGATGAACCGTAACATGATTATATAGTATGATTATATAGTATGATTCAATGAACCGTAACATGATACTATAATATGATTCAGACTATCAGAAGATTAACCGTAACATGATTATATAGTATGATTCAGACTATCAACCATTTTATCTGGGACTAACGAATAAATATAAAAAACACTCACTGATCTAAATAATAAATTGCCTGAGAAACAATTAACTTCGGATGACCTTATTTATTTAGGTGTTGTTATCAGTTTACTAAAAGTTGGCAACATTATCTCTTTGAGGGGTTAGATCTGAAACGTTTGCTATACCAATGCAAGCTGGAATATTGAGGGACAGATGAGATTAAATATATGTAGATAGCTAGATGTACATCCATCGTATGTAGTCGTTTAGCCAATAATGAGAGTTATGCGATTAACTACCCGTAGCTATGTAAACTTGTATCAACCCGTGGGTAGTTAATTTAGCTACATGGTAGTTAGTATTCATCCTTTATATCGTGTACAATGCTAGTGTATTTATATATATGATCGGTGTAAGTGAACAAACCTTTTGCACAAACATCGTCGATTGGTCCCTTGGCAGCTCATCGCATGTGACTGAAGCGGCCTCCGAGCCAATCAGTTCGCATCGAGATGATTCCTTGTAGAAATTAGCAGCCGAACATCCATCCCGATCCGAGCACTCCCGGAAACATCCGAGAATATTTCCGACTATTTTCGTTGCTATCGGTGTAGCAACGTTGAACAGTCTCCCTGGGCATGTCACAGTAATTGTTGTCGTTAAGCATTCACATAAGTACACTTGCAACACCACGAGCACGAACACGTTCATCAACATGTTAAGTCCGAACTTCATTATTTTGGGACTACATGTACATGTATATCCGGGTGTTCCCTCATTATTTTGCGACTACATATACATGTGTATGCGGGTGTTTCGGTTCTGCACTACATCGATATTTAGTCTGAAATGTTCCAACTCTACACTACATCGATAGTTAGTCTGAAATGGTCGGGGTCATTACTACATTGTAATAACAACCCATTAAATCACCTTCACGGTGGAATCTGATATACGTGAAAGACCGATCAATCGGATGAGCGGCGCCCTTGAGTACACCGTGCATTCATAGACCTCACTAATGGTTTCTTGTTCCTACATATACCTTAGCAACAAATAGGGGCTTAATACTATATATACAACTCAGAGCACACACGGTTTAAATGCCACAACACATTAGCTGGACGACAGTGAGGGTTTGTCGATCCGCTTAGTTGTTCAACTTGGAGGTTATTTGTCGTATTCATACGGTGGAATTGATATTACCATATGCAGTGTGCACTTGTGTTATTGATATGCGTGCTCGAATTCCTGCTGTGGAGTTTTGTTCTCCATATATGCCCCCTTTACCCAACAAACCGGCCAAAACCGGCCAAATAAAGCTTCAACAGCCTAAAATATCTTCGGTCTGTCTCAATAGAACCATACAAATATGGATATCATTGGAACCGGCTCCTTGACCACATTGTAATGGTTACAGTTATGCCCTGTGCCAATGCATTCTCTTATATATGCGAGTCGACCATAGGTCGCCTCGCATATATAAGAGAATGCATTGGCCTAAAAAAAATCTTTTTTTACCATGTTTTCTTACATTCTTTAACAATTTTATAATTTTTAATGTGTTAAGCCAATGCATTCTCTTATATATGCGAGGCGACCTATGGTCGACTCGCATATATAAGACAATGCATTGGCACAGGGCCGTTCTGTTGGGTACATAAAGTTTCGTGTGGGCGTCATAAGTCCAAAGAGAGGACGATCTACATCGATATGCATATACTTTTCAAACCAGATGATTGATCTAAAAAGTCTAGAAACATTTATTTTGTAGTTCATCGGATTTGTTCGTGTATCCGTTGCCATTGTTAGAAGCACGATCTTAAAGTTCCACACAACTGTGTAGTATACATTGTGTTAGTGCACGCCCAACTAGACAGGGATATAACTATTGTCTCTATATATGTTGAGTTCCGATTAACGGTTGTTGTACATGTAGCGGTAATGCATATTATAAGTCGCTCGGTATGTAGTCAACGTTTCCTTCGACGTAAACCAGCTAGTGCATTCAGACGTGAAACTATTGCCAAGGTCCGAATCGGCATCTCTGGTTTAGACTAGGTTTTATTCTAGACCAGGTTTAACTCCAGTTTAAACTAGGTTTAACTCCAGGTTTTACGGTAGTTAAACTAGGTTTTGTGGGAGTCAAACTGGGTTTTAGTGTAGTTTTTGTGATAAACTCAGTTTAAGTTTGTGGAATTCGATCTCAATTAAAAACTAGGTTTTATTGACGTGATAAAGTTATGGTAATATTACTAATTGTTTGTGGTGAATTGGCTATATAATCATCAGTATAAGCTTCGGTATATATGATTTATACGTACCATACGTCTCATCTAGAAAATATACCTTTAAATATAAGTATTGATGTTGTTTCTTCGCGAATATGGGAGTGTTTATTTTGAATTGGGGGAGGCGTTTATGCGCGGGCGTTTGTCACTCAATGTACATGCAGGATAGTCTCAGTGGAATTCGGGGTGGCGATTGCGGTACTTATGAGATAATTCTAACAAAATATGTGCCAGTGTGATGGATGATTTCTTGCTATATATGTCTGTTTGCAATTCGCTCGTTCAGATGTCGCTTTGGCGACTGAGGGCATGGGGGATCGAATTGATCAGTTTGACACGTTAGACACGAACATGACTTTTGAAACTGATACCTTATTCACAAAAAGGTCTCTTTCGGTCAATTTGACGCATGGGTCGGTGGCGCGCCCAAATACCCATCAGAGACACCCCAGCCCTCACCCGGGGGGGGGGGGGGGGTAACGGCCACCCTGAGGGGGAATGGAGTATGGACTATTTATTTTGGAGAACTGTAAGGATTTCGGCCAATTTGATGGTATGGGTGGGTGGCTCGCCCCAACTAACCCACAGAAACACCCCATCCTCACATCCGGGGGGTACCACCCGAGGGGGTGAACACAGGATATGGACCATTTTCGAGACCGGTAAGGATTTCGGCCAATTTGACGGCATGGATGGATGGCCCGCTCAAATGTCCCATAGAAACATCCCACACCTCAACGCTGGGGGAACCACCCCAGGAGGTGAAAATGGGGTATGGACCATTTTCGAGAACGGTAAGGATTTCGGTCAATTTGACGTCAGGGGTGTGGGTAGCCCGCTCCAACTACCCCCTAGAAACACCCTCAACCGGGGGTACAATTCCGAGGATGGTGGGTGGCACATCCCAAATGCCCCCCATAGAAACACCCCAACCCGCACCCGGTGTCCATACCCCATTTTCACCCGCTCGGGTAGAACCACCCGCGGTGGGGGTGGGGTGTTTCTATGGACTATATTTGAGGGCGGGCCGCCCACCAATGCCGTCATATTGGCCGAAATCCTTACCGTTCTCGATAACGGTCCATACCCAATTTCGACACCCGGGTGATGGGTGGGGGTGTTTCTATGGGGTATTTGGGGCGGGCCACCTACACATGCCATAATATTGACCGAAAAAGGCATGTTTTTTGCGAATAATGAATAAAATGCTCCATACCCCATTTTCACCCCAGCAGCGTATGATGGTAGGGTCTTTCTAGAGGATATTTGGAGCGGGCCACACACCCCTGTCGTCAAATTGGCCGAATTCTTACCGTTCTCGAACATGGTTCATATCCCATCTTCACCCCTCGGGTGGTAACCCACCCCATCCCCGCCCGGATGTGAGGGTGTGGTGTTTATATGGGTTATTTGAGGTACCCTTCCCCGGGGGTGAGGGCTGTGGTGTTTCTATTCGGTATTTGGGCGTACCAAATTTCCACCTCCTCGGATGGCACCCCCCGGGTGAGTGGTGGGTGGGGGGTTCTATGGTGTATTTTCAAGTTGATCGGGCCACCCACTCCTGCTGCCAAATTAATTAGCCTAAATTCTTACCGTTCTCGAAAATGGTCCATACCCCAGTTATCCCGGGGTGAGGGGTGGTGTTTCTATCGGGTATTTTGGCGGGCCACCCATTCTTGCCGTCAAATTCGCCGAAATCGTTCCCGTTCTCGAAAATGGTCCATACCCCATTTTCACCTGTCCGGATGGTACCACCGGGGGTGGTGGTGTTTCTATGGAGTATTTGTGGCGCCCCCCCCCCCCACCCATGCCCTCAAGAGATATTTTTGAGTTCCAAAAGTCATGTTCGTCCATGATATTAGATAATATCTAACCGCTATACAACAGACCGTGCATTCGTCGTGATTTCTCAAAGGTTATTCGCCTGATTAGGAGATTAGATAGCGACAACAGGTCGCGTGACCGGACAATGCATTGACAAGTAGCGATAATAAACAGACAGACCACGCCTCCAATCCTTGCAATGGGACAAGCGTGGCCCACAGATAACACAATCGACCAAATCTATGTCGTCTCAGCGGTGGAGAAAAACTTGGTTTTACTACTAAAACCAAGTTTAAACTGGTAGTTTAAACTAGGTCTAAACTGGAGATGCCGATTCGGACCTTGGCGTTTATTTCTACCATATAAGTATTACACTAACACGGAACGCTCATTTCTATTCTATGCCGTACACATGGCTGTTGTTTGTTTGGGACAAAACACCGTGTTTTTGGAGTCGTAACTTCTTTCGGGCGGTCCAAAAACCTTTTCGCAGAAATGACGACTAAGAGTCCGTGTGTGAGACTATCGTGCTTGTCACCCACAGTAAGTTTATTACAGAGAGGGGGAGACAGATTGTTTATTCCTCCATGGAGACGTAGTATACAACATATAAACAATTACATAATAAAAAGACCACAGGATTAACATGGCGTTACATATATGTTCTCAGAACAGACAATATTACACAGTTGTCGCCCGCGATTGAGTGAGACACAGTGATTTGTCGCCCGCTCGAGACCTGGAATGTCACCCGAGGGTCGCTAGGGTCTATTCGTTCATAATTTCCAGCGACTGTGAAAACACGTTTGACACACATTCATACAGCGTCACTTTAGTTTAAAGTGAATCAGTACTGACGTATTATGCCCACTTCAGACTAGTAAGATCATGTGCCGACATGTCATGGGACTATTGGTTTGATTCATGGTAAAATAAAACTTTCGCCGAGCGTATGTGCGGATTTTACTGAAACAGTATACGGACCTCAAGTTTAAAGGCACAGATGGCCTTCGCGGAGGGTATACTGTTAAAAATAGTCACACCCATTAAAACTGACAAACAGAAAGAAAAAATATAGACATTTTGTTATCATTTCGTTCCAATTTGGCCGGTTACTTCATGTGAGTTTTTCATCTGACGTGTGTGTCGGAATAATGATATGGAGGATTTATGTAAATGTTAGCCCAAACTACATTTCCAAGTAACGATGGTTTTGTTGTTTATTTTGAGGAATAATACCGCGTCAGATGAATTCAGCCCAAATATGTTAACAGTTGTCGTGTAAAACATTCGGCAGTAAGTTAGCGTTATTTAGTATTTGTGGATGTCCTTTAACATGGGGAAAATAGACTACTGCGCTTGAACGAGCATGTGAATTGTCGTTTTTAATGTATAGCAACTTTATAATCAATAACAGAGGCATTCTCTGTCAAATAAGGTCGCTCTATTTACGATACCAATTGGGGAACTTTGTAAATTAAATTACGCGTAAACTTAACCTGCTGCAAATAGAAAAGGTGTCGGAATCGGCGTACTCGCCCCAGGGCTAACTCGCTCCAATGGCGCGTGCCAACTCGGAATAAAAGGCCAACTCGGAATAAAAGATGCATACGGGGTGTTATATGGCGTTTGGTCCGTTGTTTCTCAATGAATATTATTGAAATTTGGTGTATATGTCCGGGCTGGGACATGGAATACAACAACGTTTGAATTGTTTTTAAATTTACAAATTGGTTGATTTTGTTCATTTTGTTTTCGTTCTGAAACACACTATAAAGTGTATATAATATAATAACGAACACGAGACATACATAATTTATAAACTGTTAACAAAAGATATCAAATTCAATATATGACAAAGATGACTCAGTGGAGTTTATAAAGTGAACATAAAAACATTGAGGTAAGAATCTTTTTAAGGAATGCAACTTTATTTAATGATAATAAACACATAAATTAAAATAAAAACATGAGACATACATGATTTATAAACTGTTAACAAAATATATCAAACTCAATACATGACAAAGATGACTCAGTGAAGTTTATAAAGTGAACATAAAAATATTAAGGTAAAAATCTTTTTAAGCATTACTAAACCGTTTAGCACAGTCCACTTCACTCATCCGATCATCACTAAACTTCATATTTATCTTGATATTCATCTATCAGATGAGAGCTATCAAATATTTTTTTAATTTTATAGGAAAAAATGGTCGCCAGCGGCCATATGGCATTTACGTTATATGTTATCGCGTCATGTCGATATCTAGTATTACTTAGAAATTTCACCTTTCCAGATTCATAATTGCTCCATTGACTGTAACAGATGGAATTATTCCCCTCTTCGGATAGAGTGTCACTGAAACTGTATTTTGTCAGACTGTCTGTATAGTCACTGATTATATATGGCAATAATCTGTAATAAGATGTAGCACTATTTTATTTTATATTTACATGCAGTGCTGTTTTTATACAACAATTCTAATCCCCCCTAGATCATCATGTGATCGACCATACATCGCGCGAGGACCTGGTTGAATTAAGGGTTTTTTTTGGGAAAACTTCTGTCCTCAAGCTAGATTATACTTATGACATTTAATGGCATGTGTCTAACGTGGAGGGTTAGATGTGCTTGAGACACCACCACTCTTCAATTCACACCAAGTTATCAGCTGTCATATTCGGATATTAGAACCCATAGCCATGATATATGGTTTATTTTGTGTATACTAGTAATATTGTTATTTTCAGTACCTTTATATACCAATACTGTGTATAACAATGCATATGAATTAATCCATGTATACATGTATATTGATTCAACGGATTCAGTGGTTTTGTCCACCAGTCTATCAAATTTGCGGGGAAAACATGGCCACAACCAGTACACCCTGTTAAATTTCGAATTTGAATCAATTGGCGCACCCTGCAGCCAGCTTTTATTGGAGAACTTTTTCTCATGTGGATAGTTTGGGTCACCGCTAGATGTGAGCCATGTTTTGTTCTCAAGCTGTCCTTGTGAAGACATCACTGCCAGCGGTGATCTTAAATTTTACTATTTTTATGGCTAAATAATTTGGTTGATCCTACAGACGACACCCCTTGTCCGATCGTCACCAGATTCCACAATGATCTTCTGGATAACCAGGGTGAGAGTAATCTAATTTTCCCGAATTTCGTTAAAAAACATTACCACAGGCAGCAATTTGGTATCTTACTGTTTGATCCTCTTTTGCGTGACTGAATTGTTTAGCAACTGTACAGTCATATCCCTCATCTGATAGTCACCACACTTTATATTGATCTTCGGACTGACAACTAGATGGGAGCTATCGAATGCTTTGAATTTTTTTGGAAAACATTGTCGCCAGCAGTCATCTTCTATTTTGGTTTTTATATACATGTATATCTCTTCATTAGGATAGCCAGTATTACGTAGGTACTTCAACTTTCCGCATTCCTGTCATCATTTGAAATATAAAAATTTACCTGATGCCATGCACCCTTCAAAATTTGTTTCGTCGTATCTATTTTAATGACCCGTATGGTAATATTGATACAGATATATTTGTCAAACATTTCTTTGTACAATATACAGGTATTTAGTTTGTAACTAAATCTAGAAATATATAATAGTAGCTGGTGGACCCTACTTCGTCCGGGATGTTCCCCTCTGATTTTCGGAGAATTGCGCGATTTAACCTTGAATTGACCATTTTAAAGGTGAACGTCATGTCGGGTCACGATTTGATCCGTCCAAAACACTCCCCGGACAAAAGTCACGACAAAAGTACCCGTCGAAATCCGCCCGGCTTTACCCGATTTGACCTTGAATTGACAATTTTGAATGTCAAGATCAGGTCAGGGTCATAATTTGACCCACCCGAAACACTCCTGGGACAAAAGTAACAGTAGGTATTATATTTCGTTGAAATACTTCCGTTTTACCAGATTTGACCTTGAATTGATCTTTTTGAATGTCAAAGTCAGGTCGGGATCAAGATTTGACCCGTCCAAATAGTCCAGAAACATGCCTACATCAGCACGTTCGAGAACATGGTCCCACGTGAAATTGGACCCGTCCATATTGCTCCCGGGATCGAAGTAGTCCTACACACAATTTTTTAGTCGGATCGGTCAAGGTCCAGAAACATGCCTATGAGCGAGGTCAAGTTGACACGTTAAATACCAAATCCGAGTCGGATCAGTCGAGCAGTGTTAGAGTCTATAACACATACACACATGCATTCATGCATACACAGATACATACAGACAGGTGTTCCAAAATGTATAATCGATAGCTACAACAATTCTATGGTAGATAGTTCACGGCCGACCTGATGCATGCATCTTAGTTTTCTTGTACCATACTTATACCGTACGCTGTGTTATGTAAACAAAAGCCAGGTTCTGTTACATTTTTGGCTTACAAAGCGTACGATCTGGATAATAACAAGAATATATTATGTCTATATTTTAATATTCTTTCTTTTTATGGCGGTTTTAACGGATGTGACTACTTTAACAATAATACACACCACGAAGGCCATTCGAGCCTTTGATGTGAAATGCTTACGTCCTCTCGTCGCCTGACTTCGACGGTTCGGACAACTTCGGGATTTCTTTAACGTATCAAACTCCGAAGTTGCCTTGGCCAACAGCACTCTGTTTTCCAAAACCCACCGAACCCTAGCTGGCTACGCCTATGGCTTTTGGCAAGAGACTTGACACCAAACTTGTGTCGAATTTGGAAGAATAATTAGTATTTCTTATATATATGTTTATTTGATTACTAAACATGCTTGATGCTGAATATTCATGTTTAGTTGTGTCTCATTTCCAGAATATATGAAGGACTTGAAGGTTCATTGATGTCACTGGAAGATTCGGCGACACTGCTTGAATTGTCTTGCATCACTATCTATGAACCTTAAGCGACAGCTGCCACCAGCACCCCACTATGTTAGCCAGCTGCCACCAGCACCCAACTATGTGAGTCAGGTGCCACCAGCATGCCGATTAAGGAATCCGGTACTGGTGTTTGGGACACAGGATATTGAGAATGAATGCGGAATTTGTTCATACTCTACCAGAATACTGCTATTACCAGAGACATGTGAGGAGGCATGGCACGAAGTGTTTATGTCGTGAACTGTTCAACAAAAAAGCTACAGCTCCAACTACGAACTTAAGAGACACTAACAAATGAGTCATAGTGTCGGACCAACTGAATTGTTATGTCACATTTTTTCCAGTTTGTGAACGTAAAACAATAATTGCTTTTAATTTGGCTACCTTACTATAGGATAGGGTATTACTGGTATGGGGTCAATTTTTGTTATGCAGACCTGTGTGAAGTGATTGCATCTTCACAGCCATGGGACTGTGGTATGCATGCTGATGCATGTACGTCTTGACATATCTGACTGAGTCATTGAACCACCCGCCCAAAACGTTTGCCGGGAAGTACGAATAAGTTTCGGGAAGATCGAAGAAGTCGGACAAGCGAAGTACAGCATATAACACCTTTACTCTGAACTACATGACCACAAACTGACACCAATGTCACAAGCGCACATAGTCACATTCACAGTTCACAGTTATCACATGCATTGCCTGTTAATCACTCAGTCACAGTCGTCACCACAGTTGACCGTCCGATATATACAGGGGCGTATCTAATCCCCGACGTTTTACAAAAGTTTTGTGCCAGGCATTTTTCTCAATTGTGAAACTTTTATATTTATGTATAGTATACTTTCAGATAAAATATTGAATTCTGTGTAATAGCAAATTACGTGAAATAATAAACACCGCATCAATCATGCTATATCATAATCTCTAGTCAGGTTCATAAGTCTCATTGTTTAATCAGTGACTGTGGTCTGAAGCCAGCTAATCTGTTACTGACCCAATGCTAATGCTACTTCAGAACTGTTCTGACTATTAACACTGTCAGATGATGGAGTCGATTATTGGGCTGTTAGATATCTGGAATGACGTCTGAAATAATTATGATGTCTTGGAAATGACATGATCATGATGTAATACTAAAATACATTGTTTTCACAAGTGTTATGGCTGCTCGTAAATACGTAAACTTCTGATTATTTATCTATTGATGAAGCTATCTGTACATGTTTTTATTTGCCATCTAAAATGCAGCCTATGCCCATTTTAGATAATGGCCCCTCAAATAGATGCAATTACATGATAGGATTCGTCTCGACATAGTATAAAATAATATATAATACGTTGGTAAGATGTGATCTAAAGTAAGCAGAAAGTAATTGAAAATATTCTCCAATTTTCAAAGTATTTGAAATACATTACTTTGGCTGATATAATTCTTGCTTACAAATACACTACAAATACATCAACCATTGTACTCATTACAACATACAGATACAGAATACGATTACATAATCCCTGATGCATATTCATAGCCGTATGAGTCTTAATCAATTATAATATGGCATGAATTAGATTATAACATCCATATAGACTCATTAGTGTAGTTTTACAAACGTTTTGTGCCAGGCAATTGTTCTCAATTGAAAAACTTCAATATGTATGTATAGTATGCTTTCAGATGAAATGTTGAATTCTGCGAAATAGCATAATCATGTGAAAAAATAACAACCCATCAACCATGATATATCATAGTGTCGAGTCAGGTTAATATTATTCATTGTTTAATCAGTGACTGTTGTTTTAAGCCAGCTAATCTCTTACTGACCCAATGCTAATTCACAACTGTTCTGACTATTATCAAAACACTATCCGATGCTAGAGTCGATCATTGGGATGTTTGATATCTGGACTGAAGTCTGAAACAATTCTGATGTCTCGGAAATGACATGATCATGATGTAATACTAAAATACATTTTTTTCACAAGGGTTGTGGCTGCTCGTAACTACGTTAACTTCTGATTATTTTATCTATTGATGGAGCCAATTGTTCATGTTTTCTTTTCCGTCTGCAATGCAGCCTATATCCATTTTAGCCAATGGCCCGTAAAATAGAAGCAGTTATATGATAGGATTCGTCTCGACTTTATAACAAATAATCGAGAATATTTTGGTAAAATACGATCTAAAGTAAACAGAACGCAATTGGAAATATTCTCTAATTTTAAGAGTATTTGAAATACATTACTTTGGCTCATATAATTATTGCTAACAAATACAATACAAATACTTCAAAATTTTGAATCATTACAAATACAGAATACGATTACCCAAACGCCGATGCATACTCATAGCCATGTCATCATTTATTGTCTACCATCTATATATAAGACATTCAAGACAAATTACAAATAAATATATACAAGTAATATATACAGTCACGTGTGCATCATCACGCATAATATAATCATAATACATTGAATTAATTTCCCTGTTCATTTAAGATCTTTCTAACATGTATTAATCTATAGTCATTTAATTAACTTGATTTATATATATATCATATATGTGGTTATTATTAGGTGCGTATTTACATAACAGAACATTTTGCCGTGCTGGTCCGGCTCGCCAAGAGTAGAGATCGACGCTGGGCGAGCATGACCAACTCGGGCCCATGTCAAGTTACATGTTATATACGGACCCAAAGCCTACGCTCTATGGTAGATATAATACCATTTACTGCCGAATGAGTTGGCTGTGAGTGGGATGGATCCACCGCATATGCATACACTGTTCTACATTTCTGAAAATACGCGTCGGTTACTGGCATAACATCACATCAAAAAGATACATCTTCGATCGCCCCCTCAGTGCACCCCTGTCGCAATAAAACATCGCGTCATTTTGAGACTTGACCAAGTTATACTATGACACGAATTGGATGGTAACATCCTTATCGACTCATTAGTGCAGAAAACACCAATGAGTCTATAAAGGTGTTATTTAATTCCTGCCATCTTATATATATTTATTGTACAATTTGTGCCACCTGTATTTCGATTTCAGATCTTGATTAATCGACAGAAGATTATTGTAGGTGAGGCACACTCGGTATAATGAATTGCAAAAGGCGGAACGGAATGTAACAACCATGTTACCGTTTTCGATTGTATTTATATCTTACACGACACGTCCAACAAGCAGGGAGTATCTCCGTCAAAAACAAGACAAGTTACTTTTTATCATTTATTATTATAAAACAACAACGTGCTACACAAAAGAAACGGATGTATGTGCGACATGTATTGCATATATAGTATAACGGTGATAATTTTGTACTTTGTTGTGCCATCTGCGTATTAAATCAATCAACACAACGAATCGTCAATGGCATAATTGCAAGAACATATAGAACATAAAAATGTGCAACATGAATAATGCAACGTTTCTTGCAGTACGTATGTTTGTTCCCGATGCATGTGACTGGACAGGTTAGATTGCAATAAACCATTTTGTTTTTTATTTGTTACACAAATGAATGCTTGGTCTTTACTTTTATAAGATAAGAAGCGATTTATTGACAAATTCGCCCACTCTAATAATGACTCTAGTCCGGTTCCGAAACAAGTACTTAAACATAAAATATCATTAAATATATATCGACATTAATAATTAGTGTTCAATGTTTGGTATGCACACCGTTTATGGATAAATAGCTGAACTATGTTGCAGATGACATTGCACGATTTATGTTCGTCATTCCTCGTGATTTTTGTTTGCCGGTTATGGTTATAATTTCTGTTGACCGGTAATGAGTTATAATTTATGTTGGCCGGTAATGAGTTATGATTTATGTTGACCGGTTATGAGTTATAATTTATGTTGGCCAATCATGGGTTATAATTTATGTTGACCAGTCAAGAGTTATAACTTTTGTTGGTCGATCATGAATTATAATTTATGTTGGCCGGCCATGAGTTATAAAAATTATTTATGTTGGTCGGTCATGAGCTATAATTTATGTTCGCCCGTCATGAGTTATAATTTCGGTCATATCAGTAAAGGTCAGATTAGATGAGTTATCGTTTCTGTTGGCCTGCCATGAGCTATATTTTTTTTCATATCAGTAAAAGTCAGATTCTTGTTTTCTATGTCAGCAAAAAGAAAATCTCGAAGATTTTCTAATACGTGGGGCATTTAAATTTCTCTTTATTTGTTATACTCCGAATACAATATTGTTTATGCTAACGTAGATATGCATGTACATGTGTGGTATGCGACGGCACATCGATCGTGACCAATATGCAGTCAGGCTGTTTACAGGAACTTAGTACATTGGTATAATAAACAATAGCACACATAATTCAACTATCACAAATACAATTTCGGCTAATGATGATTCCAAAAAAAGACACCTTTCGCAAAATGAACTGTGAGATAACTATTACGAATAGGGTAGTTCGTCACTAGCTGTGTTCTTTCTATTCGTTGTCGTTTTTTTCCTATTCGTTGTTACAATTACAGTTTTTGATTTTCAACAAAACTCACAAATACATCATATAGCAATAAGTTCACGATCGTTTCTTAGCTTCTCAATGTTGGAGATGACTCGCCATATGGCCTTGTCTTTATCTATTAGTGGCAGTCATACTATTAGCCGTCGTGAAACACTAGAATCTTAAGATACACAAAGCGTTATGCTATGACCTGATAACAGCATAATTAAGTACAAAATAATCACGACACACAGAACCGTGCATAATCCCCTTAATGCGAGTTGCAAGAAATTACGACTACACACACGACTACATAGCTATTCGTAAACATCTGTCGTCGTTCATTATGCGAATGGTATCTAATGACATATACAGGTTTCGATTGGAAAATTTCTAACTTCGCTGATAAACCAGCAATTCACTTCAATGTTACAAACAGTCCGGTGGGAGATCATGTCCACTTGTTTTCGGAATTGTATATTTTGATAATATCTATGACAGCGAATGTGCAGTGTTACGCATGAGTAGCGACCTCATTGAATACTGATAATAAAATGTTACGTCTCATGACTCAGTAACAATTATCGAATTCGCTGTGTAATTTGGTAATTAACGGACTTCGTTTGATAAAAGATGTGAGACAATACACATATACGACCACATACTTCCACACAAATATACCCGTTTCAACATTAACTGTAACACCTAACTTGTATGAATCCCAAATTCATGTATTGTACCAAACTATTATACAGCCCGTGTCTGGTGGTCGAAATAAGGCATTGCATCTACAGTTAATTAGGCGATCCAATGATCTCCGTAACTCATTAAAATAAATTATGCCACACATGCGCTGGACGTTATGTGTGATGTGAGGAAGAGACCTCGTTAACTGTACCATATTCATTAATGTATTTCCTCCACACTTCCCAATCTGATAGATTCCAGAATGTTCGGTCCATCCATAGCTGCGTCTTGAGAAGAATCGTGATTTAGCGACCACAGTAAACTAACCGATATTTCCGACCACCAACCACACCTGATTTAAAGATTAAAGATCATCTCCACACGACTGTGCATAGCTATTTCATTATTTATTTTTCAGCAGCCAGTATAGGGTGTTAAAGTTTCTGAGTTCTTGACTGGCGAAGTTATAAGTTTATCAATTTGAGCCTAGAAATATTATACAAATAATTTGTAATATGTATAATGATACCGTACAAAACTACACAAACCAACACTGATACATTTGTGATCAAAAGCTACGGATGTGCGTCAAATATGAGGGTGTGAATGGTTGTTTGGGGAACTGTTTTACTGTTACATATCAATATAGCGTGTATTTTAATCCATATTCATGAACGGTGGACCATCAAGACGTGATCCGCGAATGACGAAACGGTCGACCATCACCAGGTGATCAGTGAGTGACAATTCGAGAACCGCGAACTGATCAAAACAAGATCAGGAGCATATCACAATCTGGTTTCTTGTTGCAGTGTGGCTCTGCAAAACTAAGAGCATCAGATTCGGTGTCAGATATGTTATGGATCATCATGATTTGGTTTATAGAAACTCAGCATTTAGCTCAACAATCTATCATTCGTGCCCATCATAAAGATCATGACATGCCGATTACGATGATACCATATATTCAATTTTGTTGAAAGTAGCACTTCGGATAGTTTAGTTTTCAGGCTACGAAATGTTAGATACTGAGAAAGTTAATGAAAGTCTATTGTAGAGGTTTTCCAACATGTGTGTCATTGCACTAAGCTCATCACAAATAGTTTTAGCGCAATTTTGAAATATTTCAACATTCATATCTGATGGACAACATATGTCCAGTTATTTTGTACTTAATAGACTGTATGCAACAGTTTTGGTCATTTAAATTATAACTTATTATTTATCCAAGACGGTCCAGTAAGGTATCTCTTCATATTTTACATTGTTACGTTCAATTGAATAATCTATTTTTATTTAAAATGTTTACCTTTGTTTGAAGAATTGATTTTTATATCATGTTTCTCGTTTATTTCGATTTGAATATGTCATAGTTTACTGTTAATAGTTTCTACTGTTTGACCGAGCCAGATCAATGTTTATTATGCATTCATATTGAACAGATGTAGCAAGATGTCATTCAATGTTATCAGCCCACTTTTTTAGCTAATGATGAATTCGGCTCAATCATGTTTACTCATAAAAGTCAAATTCATATCTAAAATATCTAAAACATCACAACAGAAGCACCCCTGAACCATTTGAATACATTATCGTTAAGAAAAATTACCACAGGACAAAAATTACAGGATCAGAAAAAAAATTGTTTTCCGGGCTGCTGATTCACCCTAATGTTCGGGGAAAAAATGTTCTTAACCCCCCCCCCCCAGTGTCATATCTGAAAACATACACGTAACAAGGAACAGTATAATGTTAAACGTACGCGCTTTAGCTTTACATAATATTTCTGAAACACAATATATTTCGTGTATCAGTTATTTTGAGACAGCGACGAATAGCTGTTTGAAAACAAATATTGTTGCTATTTGCGCGAAATTAGGATGTTCATAGTTGGACTGGTCATAGAAATAAAGCTCACCGTACCGTACCGTATTTTGCAGGTGTTTACGGGGAAATATTACTATATCTACTCACCATTCCGACTAATTTTCTCAGCCTCGAATTACAGTACTTCAAAAAGGGGTACAAATAATTACTTCAGCTCACCCACAGTGGTAATTACATGACTTGAAGATATCGATGCCTATCATTTATAGAGTTTCTGATTGCAAATTAAACTGTGTAGTTATGTTAGGAAACTGAGATTATTACTTATAATTTCATCGTACTGAAAAGTATCATTATGCTTTATAGTAAATAATAACATAATTATGCCCTGGCGTAATTATCTTATATATATCTTTTTGGAAAACAATGGCATATTTATATTATAGTACATGATGTTAGTGTGGTTATAATATGTATACTGATCGCATGGCCGCATGAAGATAAACACAGGTTTATATTGAAGAACTAACTCCACTCATCAAACAACAACTGCATGAATATAAACACAAATTCCACCAAACAACCACTGCATGAATATAAACACAAACTCCCACCAAACAACCGCCGCATGAATATAAACACAAATTCCACAAACAACCACTGCATGAATATAAACACAAATTCCACCAAACACCCACTACATGTTATAAACACAAATTCCACCAAACAACCGCCGCATGAATATAAACACAAATTCCACCAAACAACCATTACGTGAATATAAACACAAATTCCACCAAACAACAACTGCATGAATATAAACACAAATTCCACCAAACAACAGCCGCATGAATATAAACACATATTCCACCAAACAACCACTGCATGCATATAAACACAAATTCCACCAAACAACCACTACATGTTATGAACACAAATTCCATCAAACAACCGCCGCAAGAATATAAACACATATTCCAGGGCCGGGAAAGTCAATAAATTTTCGAGTGTGTTTCGAGTGTCCGTTTCTCAAAATAGCAGTCATAGTTGCCTCCGATCAAGTGATGAAACACGAATATTTCGTGAGTTTTCGTGGATTTCTTCGCATTATAAATAACACAAAGATAGCGAATCCACTATGTATGAATGTGTGCTAGCTCACGATTAATCCCGTCCCCAATTTGATTACAAATAAATATGACTGCTGAGATGAATAAGTGTTTTAGAGGTTCTGAAAATTAACGCCAAAATCTTCTGTAACCCTTTCATGGCGGTAGCTGCGCTGGCGCAATATTAATGACACTTTGCCAATGCATTATCTTATATATGCGAGTCGACCATAGGTCACCTCGCATATATAAAAGAATGCATTGGCCTAAAAATGTGTTATAAATTTTTTTTACATTCTTTAACATTTTTTTGCATTTAAACAAAAATGTTTGTCATGTTTTCTTACATTCTATAACAATTTTTTTTAATTTTTCTGATATTCTGTAACAATTATATCATGTTTTATCATTTTTTTGTTTACATATTATTACATTCGTTATTATTTTTTATCATTTTATCTTACATTATATAACAATTTTTATCATTATTTCTTACATTCTTTAACAATTTTGTTATATATTTTTTTTATTTTTACTTACATTTTTAACAATTATAAAAAATATATAATTTGTTAGGCAAATGCATTCTATAACATATGCGAGGCGACCTATGGTCGACTCGCATATATAAGAGAGTGCATTGGCACAGTGATTTCGCAAAAATTCAGGAAGCTCCCGTCATGAAAAGGTTAAAACAAATATGTTCGATATCCGTTTTTGCTATATCCGAGATGAGTCTAATAGCCTGGAGATACATGTACATGCAACTTAGGAAAATATAAAATTAAATTTCCAGCCACGGTATCGTGTCTCCATTTTTGACCAAATTATGACGTATCTTCCAGGACCTGGTTATGCAAACAAAAGATACATTGCAACATATGATGTCCATGCTACTCACAGCATGAATAATTTGTAATAAATTTGTTTCCTGAACAAACATGACTCATTTGGTGATTTTCACCTGTTATGCTGCTGTCACCTTGTAGATTCTGAGGAGTTATCTATCGCCCGCGTTAGTAGAACGAGCCGATGCTGTTTGGAAACAATGATAACTTGATTATGCAATGGCACACGAATCTATGACGTCGTGCATCTGGTTTGATTTTGGTCCTACTGCTACATCAGACTGGAGATTTCAGTGACTTATTCTAACACTTGTTTTATATCGCAGATGTCCCCATATAACTCATTTGATATAGGTCCCATTTGAAGAAGTCGGGGAACAATATGTGAGTATAGTAATCACTATTCATATTAGCCTTCGTAGGGAGTGAGAACAATCAGTTTATATTGAACTCTCTCTGATACCATGAATTTGGGGGTATTTGGGTTGAGATTTTGGACGACCAAACCTAAATGTATCAAGATGACCATCGATATCTTATATCAATGAGTGTTCTGTACAAACTCCCATCTTGTATCACACACAGTAAAAATGTGCATTGCCTTGATTTTCATGCTCACATAACATACTATTATATTAGTCTAGGCACCACTGGAGATGAGGTGTCCACCTGTCATCCGACTTAATGATACCACACAATAATTATGCATATAGAAGAAACCACACCATTTCCTATTCAATGTAGAAAGCATAATACGTTAACACAAAAAGACAACCCTGGTATTCTTCCGTTTTGGCGATGGTCACTCTATCATACAATCATTCAAATGTCGCCAGATTCTGTCAACTCATGCCGGTTTCTAAGTATAAAATGTTATTTAAATTACTTTTATCGGTACCTTACAACTGGAATAAGCTACTACGCGATGCACAATATTAGTTTTCAATATCTTATTGTTTTGAAAATATCACACAAATACCGCCCACATGCCTGTGCAAAATATCAGGCGATCAGCGTTAAAGTGGTTATTTCAGCATTGGTAATTCACTCAATGTTGCTATTTATATTCAAGAGTGCAGCATAATTATAATTATTTGTAACATTAGGGAGAAGGGCCAAACGCGCTGATTCGGTTGCATAAAACATAGTACGTATCGGATATATGTGATCTTGATGAATATCACACAATATACATTAATTTCCATGTATAAACAGTCTCGGCTGTATGTATGTAGGCACTTTGTTTTAAGTTTAGGATTGATTGAAGGTAGTCTATGGTACTCTTTTGTGTTTTGATAAATCGGGTCCGTAGTATACAACCATGCGTTATTGTGATAAAGCGAAATATTCGTGTTTCATCAATTGGGAGGCAACAATGACTACTATTTTGAGAAACGGACAACGAGATCTACACATAGTGCCCAGTACTATATTAATAGCTACCATACTGTTCTATAGCTGTCAATTTTGAACGGGTTGATGTTGTAGATACCAAAATAAATGCTGAACGGTCACATTCGTGAGACCGATCTGAGTACACATATTGCTGCTTCTAAAATTGTCACATAATATATCCGTATTAAATGCCATTTAAGTATTTAATTACACATACATCCCACGATTTAAGATAAATAGTAAATAAAAGCTGCGTTATTTTTCCGTTTCTGGGCACCCGAAAGTCAAGATTTAACCGTTGTATGAAACCCTGCTTTCGGTTGCTCTCTTGTGAGATACATTAGAGATAATTCTTATATCTCTTCATCGCATGAATCGATCGTTTGTTCACTTTTATATGACCAGCTATTAAATTTTGCACAAAATGTAAATTTCATTCGATTTTGGACATTTTGGAACAGGCATTCTACAAATATGGTTTACGACTAAGCTTTGTTTATGTTTATTTCAATTTATTATTAATTTGGCATTAGAACTTTTTTTCGGACAACAACTGAGATTTTGAACGCCATGTTTAATTGGGAAGTGTTCTTGAACCTGATTTTAGGCTATGTTTTCCATATTGTTGTGCAAACCAATCCGCAAATTTAGATACCAAAATGGCTTATTTCATATTCGGATGTTTTCCGCTATTTTTGGGTGCAATTAATGGAACGGAATAAATAAGATATACGTATTCAGTATATATATCTTTATCGTACGGCCGCTATATACTCAAGCACTGTTGCTGTAAAATTACCTACATTGAGGATAGTTAAGTATTTTGGACACCGTTCGAGTAGTATGTCATATGTCCTCTTCGTTGTTGAGTCGTTTGATGGGATATTGGCTGTAGTTTTTAACGAAACCAAACATGTGGCCATATCGTGTGCAAATTGAATTATGTGGATGTTGAAAGGATACCATTTGACTAAATCGATGATTAATGTTATGACACGTCTAAATGCTTACCGTCGTGATATCATGAATTTATCGAATCTTGAGACAAATTAATTTGAGTATGATAGAGTGACCATCAGCCAAACGGAGGAATAACACGATTGTCTCTTGTGTTAAAGTATTATGTTTTATACATTGAATGGAAAATGTTGTGGTGTCATCTAAATTTGGAAAATTGTTTTGTAGGTGCCATTGGAAAAGTGAAAATAATTTTAGTTTTTTATGGGCCGGCAACATCCGGATTCTCAAATGGGAATCATTCAGCCTCAATAAAACTGTGATCCCACCAATTCGGTAATAGGGTAGCAACTCGCCTCCGGTGGTGCTTAGACTATTACGTGTAGAGACGACCATATCATTTTGAAACAAAGGCAACAGTTCCATCGTAAGTTCGTATATATTGCATGGATTGTCTTTCTCGTGCGATTTCAATATTTTGTGCTGAGAATTCTTCCGGAATGAATGCAACTTCGTCTGAATGACCAGGACTGTCGGTGGATAAAAACATAAAGGTTACTGTGGCGCCGCTGAGGTTGAACATGGACTCAAACCCCCCATGTCAATCTATGTTACAATCAATCAAGCATGCACAATAAGTTATAATATTGCGATAATGGTGATTTAATTAAATGGAAACATCCCAACAACTGTCAATTAATTACATTGTGGTTGAACAGGTACACATGCATACCTTATTATATGTAGCAAGAGTCGTGTATATGATCGGTATCCCAGCAAGTAAGGGTTTATCAGCATCGGTTCGTTCTAACAGCATGCATGGGTATGTAATACTCCAGAACTGCAGGACTACATAACAAGGTGTGTGTGACTTTGTCATCAAAGAAACACTAAGGTCGTTGACAAAGTGTCTTTTTTGGGTTTCCTCCAAGACCATCGTTTGACTTGTAGCGGCCGCCATCTTTTCTTAGCTGCATGTACATATCCGTCTCAGGTGGCTCCGGTTGACCAGGACCCCACTCGAGCCATGGCAGCACGGTGCCGTCCCAGCTGTAGACAGTCTGATTACCATATGTTTTTTCTCCGTCGATGAAGACATCTGAGAAAATATACATCGAACATGAAAATCAGATTGTGTACAAAATAATGTACGATAAAGCACAGGTCTGACACGAAAGCTGCTCTCGTCTGTGATTTGTTTTAGTAGAATATCTTTTCATTCGAGGTGGCATCACAAACGTTAACACTTTCGACATGATAACTTACATGGATCGGAATAACTGTGAGCCTATTAGTCGGTCTCAGAAACACGCTCCGTAGGGAAATGGTGTTCACTTTATATTGAGAATGGTTTCGAGGGTACTTTTCGATGAGGAATTTCATGGTGCCGGCTGATTTTTTTAAAAAGGTGCCCAAGTTAGGGTTTTAGGGGCCTGAACCCCAATTTCGAGTTTCAGCCCTTTTTTCTCAGATTTCACACCAATAAATAATATTTGTTAGTTTAATTCACTTAAATTTTTGTAAAAAGAACCAAAATTAGGGTTTTAGCAGCCTGAACCCCAATTTTTGGGGTTCAGCCCTTATTCCCCAGATTGTATGCCTAAAAATATATTTGATTCCCCCCAATAAGTTTAATTTACTATGCAATAATATTGATATTCTTTGTACCATTTTTAAAAATAGTTTTAAGATCTAAAATCAGGGTTTCAGGGGCCTGAACCCCAATTTTGGGTTTCAAACTTATTGGTCAAAATTTGACATCCTAGATAAATACATTTTCTGTCTCTTTCACTTCAATTTAGTAGTAATTATCATTTCTAGTGTTGGTGCTGATAGGATATTGCCCAAATTGTCACAAAATTAGGGTTTATGGGTCTGAACTCCCAATATTGAGGGTCTGAACCCCAATTTTGATGTTCTGCCCTAAAAACCCTTAAATTGTGGGCCAGTTTTCCAGAATTGGCACTTTCTTCCAACTTATAATCCAAGCTACAGCTTCAAATACAGTTAGTATATCCTGTCCCAATTATTTGAATAAATCATATCCATTTAACACCCAAAATGTATAATAAAGAAAAAGAAAGCTCATTTTCTTTAAGATATTTGATAAATTGGCTTGTGTAAATCTTCAATACGATAGATAAAACGACTAATCAAGTTATTTCCAATTCAGGAAACTATGTTCCATCATATCTGGTTATTCCTAATTTTTGTTTAGCATTGTTCCGCTTCCGGTTCCATGTTTTTTGAATTATGGTCAACTTTGAAAAGTTCCAGAAGCACAAATTTTTAAAACTGAAAATCAATCTGGAGTTACAAATATGGAAGGTGAGTAAAATATAGCATTGAAACAATCAATTGTTATGTTAATATATACATTGGGAGTGTTTATTTGATGAAATGAGTCCAAACAACATATTGAAATACAATTTTAGCTTTGTTCATAGTATGTGCATGTACATCTACAAGGTCAATGTTAGAGAAATATTTTTCACAAATAATTTTGTGACATATCATGATTTAAGCAAATGTTCATTTTTCTAGACCCTACTCTAACAATTTAAGCGGAGAAAATTTTAATTCAAATGACTATGGCTTACTTAACCCTTATCTGTTGACAAAAGTATGGAAAGTCATTTCGTTAATAATTAAATTAATTTAGTAATATTTAACTCAAGATAAACTCTTTCAAGATGGGAGCTGCGCAGGTGCATCATTAAGAACCATGTGCCAGTGCTTTCAGTGCTTTATCTTATCTATGTGAATTGCCCATACATTTGGCACAGGGTTTTCAGGAAGCTCCAGTCATGAAAGGGTTAAGCAATATTAATATCTGTAATGTTTCCAACTCTAATCTTCTGACTATTCTTCTAATTTCAGATGCTGATAAGTCACCAGTGGTGGAAGATGAGAGTCACCAAGATAGTGCAGGTGTTCAAAGCACTGATGATTACTTACCGGAACCAAAATTCACAGCGACACATGTTGCTCATGGCAGGGTGATGTGCCAGATATGTTTTACTGGTTGTGACAAAAAAAACAGTAAGAGGGCAGGATTTCAGAAGATTACTGACAATGACAAATTTGAAAGTTTTGCCGAACAATGGAAGAGTGTTATTCATTGATACAATAAAGTTCATGAAATAGTGAATTGGACAGATCCGAGAGAAGAATGGGCTCATAAACCGTGCAAGTCCTTCTTTTTCAAAGAAGCTCACATAAAGTCACAACATAAAATACTATCGCCTCCACAATCATCTCCGAAAGTTAACCAAATCCAGGACAAACTAAATTCAAATGATTCTGTTTCATCACCCACAGTTCGACGCAGTTCTAGAAGAGTTCTAAAGTACACATCATCATGGAAGAATGAGGAGAAGGAGAGTTGCATTATATGTAATAAGGACATATACACCAAAGGAAGACTAATTCTTTCAATGTAGTTTCAACTTTCTGTGTTATTGTAATTGTTTGTACAGGAATTAGTCTTCCTTTGGTGTATATGTCCTTATTACATATACTAGTAATGCAACTCTTCTTCTCCTCATTCTTCCATGATGATGTGTACTTTAGAACTCACCTAGCACTGCGTCAAACCATGGATGATGAAACAGAGTCATTTGAATTTAGTTTGTCCTGGAATTGGTTAACTTTCGGAGAGATGATTGTGGAGGCGATAGTATTTTACGTTGTGACTTTATGTGAGCTTCTTCGAAAAAGGAGGACTGTTTATGAGCCCATTTTTCTCTCGGATCTGTCCAATTCACCATTTCATGAACTTTATTGTATGAATGAATAACACTCTTCCATTGTTCGGCAAAACTTTCAAATTTGTCATTGTCAGTAATCTTCTGAAATCCTGCCCTCTTACTGCTTTTTGTCACAACCAGTGAAACATATCTGGCACATCACCCTGCCATGAGCAACATGTGTCGCTGTGAATTTTGGTTCCGGTAAGTAATCATCAGTGCTTTGAACACCTGCACTATCTTGGTGACTCTCATCTTCCACCACTGGTGACTTATCAGCATCTGAAATTAGAAGAATAGTCAGAATATTAGAGTTGGAAACATTTTATTAATTTTGCTTAACCATTTCATGACTGGAGCTTCCTGAAAACCCTGTGCCAATCAATGTATGGGCAATTCACATAGATAAGATAAAGCACTGGCACAAGGTTCTTAATGATGCATCTGCGCAGCTCCCATCTTGAAAGAGTTAATCTTGAGTTAAATATTACTAAATTAATTTAATTATTAACGAAATGGCTTTCCATACTTTTTTCAACAGATAAGGGTTAAGTAAGCCATAGTCATTTGAATTAAAATTTTCTCCGCTTAAATTGTTAGAGTAGGGTTTAGAAAAATGAACATTTGCTTAAATCATGATATGTCACAAAATTATTTGTGAAAAATATTTCTCTAACATTGACCTTGTTGATGTACATGCACATACTATGCAGAAAGCTCAAATTGTATCTCAATATTTTGTTTGGACTCATTTCATCAAATAAACACTCCCAATGTATATATTAACATAACAATTGATTGTTTCAATGCTATATTTTACTCACCTTCCATATTTGTAACTCCAGATTGATTTTCAGTATTCAAAATTTGTGCTTCTGGAACTTTTCAAAGTTGACCATAATTCAAAAAACATGCGGAACAATGCTAAAAAAAAATTAGGAATAAGCAGATATAATGGAACATAGTTTCCCCTGAATTGGAAATTACTTGATTAGTCGTTTTATCTATCGTATTGAAGATTTTACACAAGCCAATTTATCAAATATCTTAAAGAAAATGAGCTTTCTATATCTTTATTATACATTTTTGGGTGTTAATTTACTGTTAAATGGATATAATTTGTTACAATAATTGGGACAGGATATACTAACTGTATATGAAGCTGTAGCTTGGATTATAAGTTGGAAGAAAGTGCCAATTCTGGAAAACTGGCCCACAATTTAGGGTTTTTAGGGCAGAACATCAAAATTGGGGTTAAGACCCTCAATATTGGGGGTTCAGGCCCATAAACCTAATTTTGTGACAATTTGGGCAATATCCTATCAGAACCAACACTAGAAATGATAATAACTACTAAATTGAAGTGAAAGAGACAGAAAAATTATTTATCTAGGATGTCAAATTTGACCAAAAAGTTTGAAACCCAAAATTGGGGTTCAGGCCCCTGAAACCCTGATTTTAGAACTTAAAACTATCTTTAAAAATGGTACAAAGAATATCAATATTATTGCATAGTAAATTAAACTTATTGGGGAGAATCAAATATGTTTTTAGGCATACAATCTGGGGAATAAGGGCTGAACCCCAAAATTGGGGTTCAGGCTGCTAAAACCCTAATTTTGGTTCTTTTTACAAAAATTTCGCTGGAATATGATGAGCATTAATGTATGCTTACTACATTTAAGTGAATTGAACTAACAAATATTATTTATTGGTGTGAAATCTGAGAAAAAAGGGCTGAAACTCGAAATTGGGGTTCAGGCCCCTAAAACCCTCACTTGGGCACCTTTTTTCAAAAATCAGCCGGCACCATGAAACACCATTTCCCTACGGAGCGTGTTTCTGAGACCGACTATATGATGTTACCATATTAGAGGGTATCACCCCCCCCCCCCTAAATCCTGAATACCAGTTAATTTTGGGGGGTGAATCCTGATTACATGTTAAGAAATAATATGCGATAAATGACATACAAATTGACTGTTATAATATACCGGTTAATTAAAAGTTTGGAATTGGAACACAAATCAAATATAGTTACCGGACGCTTTCCGGTTAACGACCGAAGAGACGCCGGTCGCGTTATGGGCGTTATGAGGCCGTTATGATACGATTAATGATACTTTATGATGGCATGGTGGTCGAATATGCCCAAGAAGCTATTCATCCACTCATCCATACAGATAACTAGCACAAAATATTATTTTGCGCCATCAAAACCTGCGTCCAAGATGTTTTGCTTGAACTCGAATACCAGATAATTCGTGGGTATGAATCCCGCGTACGGCGTCAAAACACCCTGAATCCCGCGTACCGAAAAGGGGGGGGGGGGTGATACCCTCATATTACGATGGTGTCATTCTTATGGTTTTAAGAAACACAAATGGTTAATATCAATTGTAAATAACTTCACTACACATGGGCACAAGATCGAACAACCCACTACCGTCAAGCAACCGACCAACATATCCGCGCACAGATACGCACATAATCGACCTATATTTTGAAATAGGTGCATAGTGTGATTATTTGATTCTCAAATAAGCAGATAATAGAGTCATAGCCGTTATTTCGTTTTATGGCGGGCCACAGTGAAAACGCATGTCAAAGAGCGTTCACCTGTAAAGTCGTGGGATGGAGAATTTATATCATTGTCCGCACATAATCTGCTTAGAATAGCCTCATTATTAGTCGATAATGTGACTAAAATGTTCTCATATTCAGCACATTATCGACTCAAAATGAGTCAGTTGTGAGCAGATTATCTACCTAAAATTAATTATTTATAAGCAGATAATGTGCGGATAATTAGGACGACACGCTGAACTGACAAACTTCTCACGATGTACGATCCCGATTACCCTCCCTTTGGATGGATACGAGAACCGAATAACGACATGGATGCGTTATACATTGTAGAGGGCTTGGAACCCCTATGAAGATAAATGTGCTCGACATAATTGTGACGGTAATATAGAAGACGAACCAACCTCCTGTGTGACTTCTATCCGTCAGCCATTTTTGTAGATCATCTCGCATGGTCCCAGATTCCACCCTGAACAAGTGGGCACCCATTGTTGTACAAAATGCCACTGCTTCGTTGCGATCGAGTGTCGGTGATGGATAATGACTGATGCAGACTGACTTCCCCCCGAGCGTGTAACTGTTGAAGTCGGGAAAGCTGGAGCAAGCTGGTTAATATAATATAATTTAGTGGCCAGAAGTTCGCCCCATTACATGCTAACAAATTTTAATATATGGATAAATTATTAAATTAAACATTATTGAAATATGTTCACATAGTCCGGCCGCCAAATCTCGATTTTGGTTAGTGCGCGTTTTCGGATATAATGTTTTTATCTTTCGGGGGTTTCCGGTGGATCCATTTAAAATGCCCCGGTGGCAAAATGTTTATCCACGCATGGAGCGGTAAAAAAGTTTCCGGATCAAATGTGTATCTTTTCAGCGCAAAATCATTTCAAAGTTATCCACCAAGATGGCGGTTACATAAGCAACAATCTTAGTTTTCTATAAATTCCCACAAATAGCCAGCAGTATATATATGGAACATTTTGGTAAATTTGAACCAACAATGCACTTACCAAATCAATTACAAATAGAGGGACCATGGGAGAGACTTTGTGAAACCGCAGAAAAACGATGAAGTAGAACCCACTACGTTACTAAATTTGCATGTGGGTCCTGTTGGGTCTGAGCTACATGTATCACAGATAGCCTTATTATGGAAATCTCATTTATTGGTGTGGGATAATGTAGTTTATGCGCTGCACCCAAGCGTCTTTGTTCACTGCGCCATTCAACTGTTTGTTTTTCGTTTTTTTTTTTTGTGGTTTTCAGAACGTACTTCTGAACTGGTGAAAATCAATAGCAGAGGCAGAGTTAATATGTTACAATGTCATGCGAATTAGGAAATAATGAAATGTCTATTATAAATGCAATAATTCTGGTAGCGTTCACCCCAGTCGTGCACCAAGCGCGCCTAGACTACCGACCACGGGCTTCAGTGTACAAAGTTCATTGCCAATGCGTGATACCAATATCACCGAATGTGAAAATTTTGATATACAGTAATGCCCTAATTAATCGACTCTTTAACCACAGCAGAATTATGGGTAACTTTTCAGGATTTAGTCGGAAATCCGACTAAATCCTGAAAAGTTACCCATAATTCTGCTGTGGTTAAAGAGTCGATTACTTAGAGCATTACTGTACTTACATTTACCGGGACTGCATGCATGGCTATCATATTTAACATCGGACTTTGATTTGTATCATGCCGGGTTTTAACTTCGTGGCTAGCAATACATTAATTAATTCTGAATATTCGTTTATATGTATGTACAGTGTATAGTAAACACAGAACTTCGATACTTTTGGTCCTTTGAAATTCGCTGGATACGGGGACCACCAATCAGACTTTGAACATCCGAGAATTAGTTAGATGTTCAAAACATGATTTATTCTCCTGCGGGCTGTATTGTAGCCCTCATATCAAATCGGATCCCCTTTCAGTGGGTAAGATACACGACAAACGTAAGCCATAAGCCGGTTCTAATCCATGAAAGCGCGGATTTGTGATACATGTCGATGGAAGGCAAACTGATTCGTGTATCTGGGCACTTTTGTCAACCTATTTCCGATATTCGGTTGTTTCGACGTATAGTGAGAAATTCCTAGCGCAATTAACGCTTTGCGTGGTCTATTCTCCAGCCACGGAACTATCCACGCAGGATATGTGTAAGGACGAAAAGCCCCAATAGTGAATAATAATCCCCAGTATTTGGATCCAAACGAAAAACATATATGCGTTGATATATGCTGCTGTCGTGGTCAGTTTTATTGGAGAACAGAAAAAAGAGATGTTTATTTTCATGGCAGATCACACGCTGATGACACCGTCACAGACAAGAAGCCGTTGACTTGCCCAATACACTAATCAGGTTACCCTTCCAGTGCATACACCGCGAATCTGCGTTTATCAGAAATAGAACCCGTTACGCAGTCGCAGGACGGTTTATGACGGCTGCGTGTGATATTGACCCGATCGACTGAGCCACGGATGGCCCCGTGCAATAGAGAATGCATATTTCCGACTTCCAGCAACATACGCATGGCTGTATATATATACGGTACCTCGAGTCGTCGTTGTTGTTATTGTGGTGGTTGTTGTTGTTGTTGTTGTCGTGGTCGTCGTCGTTGGTGTTGTTACAGTGGTTGTTGTAGTGGTGGCGCTTGCTGTCGTCGTCGTTGTTGTTGTTGTCGTCATGGTGGTGATGGTGGTGGTGGTTGTCGTGGTTATGGTTGTCGTGGTGGTAGCAATTGTTGTTGATGTTGTTGTCATCGTCGCTGTTGTTTCTGATGTTGTTGACATTGTCATTGTTGTTGCTGTTCCTGCTGAGTTTGTTGTTGGTGTTGTTGTTGGTGGTGGCGTAGTCATCTTCGCCCGTGTTATTTCACGCTGGAAATCATGAATTTTAACTTACGGATGAACACGAAATTAGACTCTCCAAAAAGCTACGCGTTACAGAGTCTAAACGAGTTCACTACCATCCACGTTACAGTCGCTATACAGCTTATACACACAGTCCCTGTAGTATGACGTCACAGTGCACCAATAGTTTTACGATTGACAGATATCTCCTTTCGGTTTCAAATCCAGTCGTAAGTCGGGATTTTGTTTACCCTGTGCCAATACATTCTCTTATATATGCGAGTCGACCATATGTCGCCTCGCATATATAAGAGAATGCATTGGCCTAACAATTTTTTATCATGTTTTTTAAATAAATGTTTCTTACAATTTTTAGGACATAAAATAAAAAACATCCATTACCCTGCAGGGAGCCTAGTGATGCGGACCGGACCGCTTTGGACCGGTCCGGTCCGCGGTCCAGGGGTGGACCGCGGTCCGGTCCGGACCGGGTGTCACTGGACCGGACCGGACCGCTTTTTGCCGCCGGTCCGGTACTCTCCGGTCCGGTCCACTATTTTACTTCATTTATAATAAACTATCGCGAATATTATTGCGTATTTGCCGTCATATCAATTAGCAACGATGTATTGACGCATTCAAGTGGTTAATATATATTAAACGTTTGATGCCACGAAAACAATGTATAGATGTACTTTGTACATGTCAATTTCCTTATAATGAAAGACAAGACAGTCACATTAATCCAATAGTAGTTGTACTTATAGGTATATAACTATAATTGTCAGGACTATACAATCAGCCATCACAATCTCCAAGACTCCAATATTAATGTAGTAGTCATAGATAGAACGACACAAGTGTGTGAACTGGTTAACGTTATTGCACGAGTTTGTTGTGACGCGATGGTAACCGGAGGTTCGAGTTTTATCTCGCGGGACGACAAACGAGTGCAACAACGTTAACATGTTCACAACACTGTGTTGTTCTGTGTGTATTGCACACTTTGAAGATTGTGTATTTTAATATAATAACATTTACGTTGATATTTTTCATATAATTGAACAAACGCTTACTTAATGTAGGCTATTCTTCATAATTTAGTGAAGATATTTTCTGTTAAAGTTGACGTCGCCAATGACGTTGTTGACGTAATCGGTTTGTATTATTCTAGAACAATACACAATCTTTTATTGAACGTTTGAATTAATCTGTATTTTGCTGTATTCCGCACAAATAAGCCAGTTGGTGTGCAATAAATATTAGTACACATTTGTATAATTGTCATCAGTATAATTATTTCGTTTAAATTTCAATTTAATGAAAATAAGTATGATACGAATCATGCATACGATCAGTTGAGTGCCATGTTAGATTTGTTATAACACATTCTGGCCCTAGCTATATATATGTCCAATACATTTAATTAGTGCATGTTCGCTTTACTAGAAATACTATTATCGTGCATTGTTCCCAGTATATACCACCAGAGACAGCAATGATGCATACAATCGGCAAACAATGTAAGTTTTAACATATATGGACCCATTGCAATGCACTGAACTCAGTAACCTTATAGTTTGTACTATACAGAGTAAAAACTTTGAGAAAACAGAGAATTCATTAACATATAGCCTAATATAGGTGGACCGGGCCGTTTTGGACCGGTCCAGGCATGTGTACCGGACCGGAATGGCCTGGACCGGACAGGACTGGACCGCCTTGGCAGTGGACCGGACCACCCAAGGTGGTCCGGTCCGGTCCGCATCACTAAGGGAGCCCCACACATATATAGAAGCATATAGAAGAGTGTCGTCTGCTCGTGTTTGTCTGGGGCTCTGTATGGGTGAAATTATAAAATTGTTAAAGAATACAAGAAACAATTATTAAAATTGTAAAAAATTGTTAGGCCAATGCATTCTCTTATATATGCGAGGCGACATATGGTCGACTCGCATATATAAGAGAATGCATTGGAACAGGGTAAAAAAAATCCCGACTTACGACTGGATTTGATATGGCGGGTCACAATTATGGATTTTCATAGGCGTGTTTAGTATTTAATTAGTTGTCTTAATCTCTAATTTTGTAAACACTGTGAAATTGTCAAAAAATGTATAGCGCTACCCTTATAACAAAAAAGCTCTGGTAAAAGCCCGTAGAACCATAGTATATATAGTAAAACATGGTAAAAAGTTATATACTCTGGCCAAGAAAAGACCTTGTAAAAAGTACACCCTTGTTATTTTTCCAAGTAAAGGCATGGTGGACCCCACTTTAGTCTCGTACAATGCTGGTGAAACTGGACATACATGGGTAAAACCCATGTAAATCAGAGCATAATCTTGTAAATGCGTGATGGAGTCATGCTTTAACATAATATATAAGAAATGAACGGCGGTTTCAATGTGGTCATGGGATTTTGACCGCGAGAAAAATTCAGCAAACTGAAGAGGTTCATGCGGAGTTTGCTAAATTGCTATCGCGGTCAAAATTCCATGACCACATTGAAACCGCCGTTTATTATTTATATTTATATACTTAAATTCATTATCAACTAGGATTGTCTGTCTTTCCCACTATTTATTCAACTTTAAATGAACGCACGGAGTTCAGTTCGGACAGTTCGAATCCTCGCTTTTTAAAAAACCAAACATTGTGAGAATCCGTTGACGGAGAGCGGAAAAACGCAATTTCACAGTAAAGTATACACATATGACATAATGTCTTGTTTAGCTTGTAATGAATGTATACTTGTTGATTTCAAGAATGATAACATCTGAAACTAACAATTAAGTTTTGGTTGCGGATGATAAGAAATTGACAACACGCCGTTCTGCCATAATGATATATTTGTGAGGTCGTGGGTTGTGTAATCAGAGGAGATGGGTTTTATGTGCAGGGTAACAACATTGATTATAGACCAAAACAATTTGCTTGCCAAATCCCGACGTGCTGAATAGTCAAGCAGTCGTTCATGTCCGACAATCCCCGATGATTTCCGGGATCAATGTGTTCATAAACCTATGAACGACAATGAAAGTGACGTCACGTTACGTTCATATGTTTATGACCACATTGACTCAGCGGGCGTGTCTATCGTAACGCTATGGTGAAATTGGAAGCGATGTTGGGTGTATGTAAATATAGTCTGGTAAACCCCTGGTGAAACGGATATACTCTATTAAAAAACCTTAAAATTTTAGAATCTATTTTGTTTTCATTTCTGAATACCAGTTATCTTCTTTATTCAGTCAATATAGATATTTATAGATATTTCTTCAAGAAACGAACCCACTATTTAGAAAACGCTTTACTTCAAAAGTCGTCAGTTACTTCGAAACTTGGCGCTACAAACATGGTGCTTTTTAATGTGGGTTGGTTTCATACCTAGATGGATTTTGTGAACAACTGAGTTCTAAATTATTCGTAGTATTAATTAGTTACGTGGCAGCTAATAACACATTATGTAATTACGAATGAGGTGAGGTAATGGCATACAATAATATATAAGTAATACAAGGGGAATGATAGTGAAAATCTTAGTCTTATTTGTAGACTAATGTCTGATAAGTTGTCTTTTGGGCAGTTCATACTTTATTTAAGTCTACACTAACACACTGATCTTAAACATAACATAATTCACCCATTAAACAAAACATAATTCAACCATAGCATACAGGGACAGGGCTTTATATGGGTTTTTTTTTTGTATATTTAAGTCCAAAATGGAAACGACTCTTCAAGGTGGAGTCCATCAATATCGAAATTGCTGGTGCATATGCTCCCATGCTGGTTAAAAATTGCACTTATGTAATACACCAGGATTTACCAAAGTATAATGTGAGTGGGATACGCCATGGCTTTATTTGGAATTTACAAGGGTGTGTCCATTTTGCATGGGTTTTACATGGCTTTACCAGAGTATAGCATTTTACACCTCCCTTTACCATAGTTTACCGGATATATCTGGTATACCATGTTTTGCGGGGCTTTACCATAGTGTTCTGTGAGGGCATGAGCGATAACTCTATTTCACAATAACACATAAGCAGCTGAGATGCGTTCTGTTTCTTTTCTGAGAAGAAAGTCATAGTGTGTTAGTTAATCAATGGAAAACTATTGTACCCGGTGTCATACTCAAATGTTAACAGAATCCTGCAACCATATTCTTATAACTAATTCAAGAAGATGTTAACACCTTATATAATCATATATGTCCTTCATATGGCCCCAAGCTGTTGTCTCCAATTTTAAGACTTCGATTCGTGTACCCCGGTACTAATGTGGTATATTACCCTGGTATAATTAATCTAGTAGAACCACCACATAGATACTTAAACCCATGTCACACTCCGCTGCGATCAGGCCGTCGCTCGCATTGCGCTGATAAATTATCAAAGCGCCAAGCTAAACGCATTAAGGTATCCAAGAACTGATTGGTGACGCAGTTGATATTGGCTAGGACGGGAGAGGGTCCCCATGATCGCCCCTGGGTGCCAGAGCGCCGCGCTTGTTTTGTGCATGCACAAAACAAGCGTAGAGGTTCGGCGTTCTGACCAGGGCGCAGTACTGTCGCCGTGTCAGCGAAAAGCCAGCGACGTGAGCGTCCCGTTGACGTAGCAAGGATGCATACAAGCTACTCGTGGTCGCAGTAAGAAAGCAATCTTGTCCTCTGCGACTTCAGTAAGCTTAAAACCCATGTCACACTCCGCTGCGATCAGACCGGCGCCTGCATTGCGCTGAAAAAGTACCAAAATATGAATAACACGCAGGAGGAGCGCGGAAAACTATGCCGCTTATCACGTTTGTATAGCGCTCTTATTACGACCCATTGCGTTTCTACTTTGTCAAGTCTCACGCTCTTTTCAAAACGTTCTCTGCGTGAGCGCGGAGAGTATAAATAGCGCCTCCTGCGTACTCCAGTCATAGTCAGTTTTTAGGTTGTGGGAATATACCCAACAATCCACAATAGAATAGTTGTCCATGTTTCAATTATATATGTTCCGGATATGTAGTTATAATTTAAATTGAGCATAGGCATATGTTTCGATTCACTTTTCCACTATAGTATGTTAGTGATAACGCGGAATTTCGTCAGGGAGCAGCGTTGCTAAATAGATCGTCATAATATATGCCCTTTTTCATTTTTGAATGGCATGACATATGGAGGCTCACAGCACCATTCCCATGGTTGTTTATGCCTGTTTACATGTAGCACATATAATTAACGGAATACATTGGATTCCAATTATGTGCCACTTCACGTTCTCATTCGTGACGGAATACATGTGCATCGGATTCCAGTTTAAATTTGCATATTATATGCAAACTCCGATGGTGTGGGTGAGCAGATCGCATTTCAAAGTGGGATCGTACTGTAAACATGCTGCAAACGTTGGAAGAACGTCATTTATCACGCTTGGACGTATAACAAGAGCCATATTTGCAGTGGCAACATCGTGTGGACGTTCTATGATCTGGAACCAGTACATAACAGCGCATGGCAGCGCAATAATAGCGCAATAAGGTCGGGGAGAGACGAAAGAGCTGAGTTATTGCTGCGACCACGAGTAGCTTGTATGCATCCTTGCTACGTCAACGGGACGCTCACGTCGCTCGCTTTTCGTTGCGACGGCGACAGTACTGCGCCCTGGTCAGAACGCCGAACATCTGCGCTTGTTTTGTACATGCACAAAACAAGCTCGGCGCTCTGGCGCTCAGGGGGCGATTACGGGGACCCTCTCCCATCCTAGCCAGTGTCAACTGCGTCACCAATCGGTTATTGGATACCTTAATGCGTTTAGCTTGACGATTTGATACCATTTCAGCGCAATGCAAGCGCCGGCCTGATCGCAGCGGAGTGTGACAGTGGTTTAATCGGACAACTAGTGGACGACTGGTCTATTGTGGATTATTGGGTATATTCCCACTACCTAAAAACTGACTATGACTGGAGAACGCTCGAGGCGCTATTTATACTTTCCGCGCCCACGCAGAGAACGTTTTGCAAACTTATTGAGAACGTACTAGCAACACAGTGACAGCGACTTTGACGCACTACGAACGTTTATAGCGTAGAGGAAGCACAGTAAGAGCGCGTGAGAGCGTGAGACTTGACAAAGTTGGAACGCAATGGGTCGTAATAAGAGCGCAATAAAAACGTGATAAACGGAATAGGAGCATGCCTTGTTTTAAAATGTTGGACAGTTTTCCGCGCTCCTCCTGGGTGCTACTCATATTTTGGTACCTCTCCAGCGCAATGCAAGCGGTGGCCTGATCGCAACGGAGTGCGGCAGGGGCTTTACATCCCGGTAAAATACCTTGGTGAAATACATGGTTGTGTCAATTTCACTAGAGTAAATACATGGGTGGTCTACATGTTTGCGTATAATATGGTCACGATTCACTAGACTAATTTGACCAGAGTAACACACCTGGTCAAATTACATCATTTTACCTGTTGCAATCACGACGGTAAATACGACGGTGTACGTATTCACCATGTTTACTATAGGGTATTTTTAGCTGTGACGAATCGTCATGTCACTGTATAAGACTTCCTACCATTGCATGATTGGTTTCAGCGCGTCATCATTAAATGATGTGATTGGCTGACACTGACGTAATGCTTCGGGGAGGTAATGGTATTCCCCACGATTTCCTTTAGACTCTGTCACGCCTAGTTTATTCTAGAGTCTAATTTCAATTAAAACTGAGTTTGAGTAAATGACATCACATCCCACACAACTAGAAGCATTATGTACAGCGGAAATATTCTCCAATCATGTTTTTCATATTTTCAGTAAGTCGCACAAAACGAGGGCGCGTGCATCTTTTCTGTGTGAACGTATAGTACGCATAGACGTGGCTAGATGTTCTTTGTTATGGGGACATATAATTTACATATCTAATATATATTTTGGGACTTCTGTTTGTTTGCTAACAATGGCCGGGAAAACTTCCGGACGGATTGCGACGAAATTTCATATCTAGGGGTACTTTTGTCCGGGGAGTATTTTAGACTGTACAAATCGTGACTCCGACCTGACATTGACCTTCAAAATGGTCAATTCAAGGTCAAATCGCGCCTTTCGGACGGATTTCGACGAAATTACCTAGGGGTACTTTTGTCCGGGGAGTGTTTTGGACGGGTCGAATCGTGACCCCGACCTGACCTTGACCTTCAAAATGGTCATTCAAGGTCAAATCGCGCCTTTCGAGAAAATTTGATACCTGTGGGTACTTATGTCCGGGGAGTGTTTTGGACGGGTCAAATCGTGACCCCGACCTGACCTTGACCTTCAAAGTGGTCAATTCAAGGTCAAATCGCGCCTTTCGACGAATTTCGACGAAATTTGATACCAAGGGATACTTTTGCCCGTGGAGTATTATGGACGGGTAAAATCGTCACCCGACCTGACCTTGACCTTCAAAATGGTCAATTCAAGGTCAAATCGAGCCTTTCGACTGATGAAAGCAGAGGGGAAACAGCCCAGACGAAGTCGGGTCACCTTGCTAGTTACATATATTTAATAACCAGATCATGGCTTGTAGTTGAATACCCAGGTATAGTGCCCACTGGGGCTCGGCTGGTGGGTATAGTTCACAAGACGTGCTCAATTTATTATATTTCCCCTACTAAATCTGAAGACTATGCAGCTGTGTGCGAATGTAATCCATCGGCGGTTCTCTTGTCGTATGGGGTGTTTACAGCAGGATAACCATATTGACTACATAATTGTATCCCACCAATACTGTTCAAAGGCCTTCCTCGGAAGATGTTAATAGAAAGTACAACTCATTTTACTGAGAACAAATATGAGTGCCGCTTGCAGATAAACAGTTCAAGAGAAACACATTTGTGGCAAGAATGTCTTGCATTCCAGTTAAATAAACCAGAACGCACAGTTTGTTACATGTAGTCATATTTTTAATGCAGGAAAACCTGAAATTGTAGCGAAAGATGAATTCACGAATTTTGCCACTTCGCACATTGGCGTTCCTGTAAAAAGAGTGTTCACAGTAACGTTTTAATTTCACTCAGATGCGCTTTAGTAAATTTGTGGATACGTGACAGTATTTTTTTTCTGTAGATGTGTGTCACTGTTTATTTCATTTTTTAAAGTTACCTCAGCTTATAAAATGTCCATCTCCCCTAACTCATTAAAGGCACGGGTGGCGTTCGTTGCAGAAATATTCATATTTGTTTAAATCGCCATCAACAGAAGTAATATTAAAATATATATAGTTTTGTTCATATGCCAAACATAATCAGCGCGTAAATAGTATATTGTCGACAAGGCGTACGATGGTGTACGTAAACAAGAGCCTGGTCGTGTTACAGCAGTTTTGCTTCTGTTTACATAACACAGTGCAATTATATTGGTTAATCACTCACAAATGATATAAACGCTCTTTATTATGTCAATATCAGGAAAACAGTAACAAAAAACGCTCTTTATGTTTGCCATATCCGGTTCTAAACAAAAGCCAGGTTTACATAACAAAGGAAAAACATTTGACAATAACATACTGTTTATGCCATAGTTCTGATTGGTATAGGAACAAGGTATGTCTATATTTCACTATTCTTTCTGTCTATAGCGGTTTTTGACGGAGGTGGATATTTTAACAGCATAACCACCGCCAACGCTGGTAACTGTAATTATATTCATTAGTAACATTTACATCAATAGGCCGTACACTGTCCAGTTCATGGATGAAAGTCTGGCCATTTTTATTTTACAGTTGACGAACCATAAAACGCCAGTCAACCATGCACATCGCATAGTGTCGTAGAATGGTATATTCTATGAAACTTATAAATTTTTGAGAAATAAGATTCAGTACCAAATAAGGAAAGTTAAAGCCACTGTGGAAGAATGAAGTCAGTTCTTGTATATCATTTATTCACATCTAATATCAATGTATAGTCAACAGCTTGTGATGGTAAATGATACATAATTGTGAATCAATCATAGATGTCATAGAACGACCGAAAGCGTCGCTTATTAATTAGCGACCTGATGTTGATGCCTGCCAATTAGTCTGAAGAGCCGAAACTAATTGAAGAGTAGATTAATGTTTGGTTTATATATACGCTAATGACCTATAGCGCCATTAGTATCTTCCTTTGTCTGTACTGACCGATGGGTGAACTGGAATTGTTACATAAGAACTTCTTTCCTTTGTGGCTAGTATTGCATAACTCATAGGTCGCGGCCTCTCCGAGTATGACCTTGGCAATTTGGTTGGGGTCACTATAGTTCGATTATATTCTGTCTCCCCATAGGTAAGATGGATATGTTTAGTATGTACTATCACGTCCCTTGAATAAGAAGGGGTAGGGGTGATTACTCTACATAGGGTCCCCCTTATTTTCAGATTTTGACTACTAGTGTTAAAATCTAGGGGTTTGGTACTTCGGTATGCTTGGACAATGAGTAGAGTTGATTCAAGGGTTGCCTGTGCATATAAGTTACGGCGTGTTGTCGTCATAAAAAAATTGTATAAATTGAATATATATATCTATGTACATGTTGAAGCCATTTGCATTATGAAGAGGGTTGGCATGATGAGGTAACATAAGTGTGATAATATAAAGGGTATCAATATAAATGACATTAGAATACATGTAATGCAATAATAATTATGTTGAACAATCAGTGGGTGAACGATTGGGTCGCGGCCAATCGCGGTGAACGATACTTCGTTCAAGAGTTCATGGATGTGCTCGATTGGCGAGCGCTAATGTCCACTTCCGGCTCATGGCTTGTGGACAAACTGTTTCATTATTGCGATAAGATGTGCGTTTGCAAAGCTTGTATTTTTGGAGGCATTCGGTTGTAATGACTTGGAAATGGGGTTGGATAATAATGATTAAAATTGTATGATAATAAAAAAAATCGGGAGAACTGTTACATGATTAAAATGATTCGGGTGGGACTCAATTGGTTTAAATATTGAGGGAGGGGTGTAGGCTCTGTTGTTAGTCGTACTTTGTATATAAAAATATTGGGATTTGTGCGATTGCTTCAAACATGGGCTGCCATTTGCATTCATGTGATATTTATTTGTGGTTGAGATAGAAATAAATCTGTTTTCACATAATGTCGTATGATTTATACTGGAGTACGATATCAACTGGGTTCTTGGGTTTGAAGTTTTACATCGCGCGCATACGGTTAAAATATCGATTGATTCGGTCATCATTGATGCTTGGCATTGCTACATCACAATTAAAGTTATATACTGAGATATATGCGCTTGTCCCTTAATGTAGGCCATCATTTCAGCCTATGTTATTGTCATACCCCGCCATGTGACAAATGTATTTGTCGATGTAGCGTGGGGCGATTTTGACACTTGATTAAGATATTTTACAAGCGGTATATAATTGTGATTATTTGGAAAATTTGAACCGTTAAGCTATCTTTTGGGGGTATAATGAATGATGATATATTTATATGAAGAGTAGTTACGCGTATGTGTTAAGATGCGTTTCCTGGCCTCTATACTAGTTCATTTGATCTATGTGGAATCAAAGTTGATCAGACATTTGATTGCACTTCTGTACAGGATCCATATTATGATCCGCATTTTACCCGACCGGACTAGCGATGATTTAGGCCCTGAATCGTCGCTTTTGCATTGGATTGAACACGGGGTGGTAACTACGCGTGATTAAGTGTATGATATCAAATTATGGGTTTATCGTTGGGGTGATTAACACGGTTCATTATGACGTAATTGCCTACTCGGTGTATGTGATAATTATTCCGAAGATGGGGCGTGAATAATTTAATTAGTATATGTGTCCGTCGTGACACATGCTATTATCTGAGTGCTAATGATGCAAAACGGTCTGACAAATCATGAACTTGGCATTTAAAGTTGTATGACTGGAAATGCTTCATGTTTCTTGATTTGATTTAGCATTTAAATGAATGCATGCGATTCGCCTGAAATTTGAAGAGTCCGAAGTTATTCGCGTCTCCCGAATTGTTGATTGAGGCGATAATAAAGCGTGTTGGCCGCCAGGTGATAACTTCCTGGAGATGAAATATTGCCTTGCTGTGAGCGGGCCATGTGCGTGATATATACGGGTACATGGCATTAAATTTCTGTATTATTGGCCAACCCACTTTGTATAGTTCAGATCGGTTTCTTTGATTAATTAAGCCTCGATTTTGTGCATCTGGGCGGGTTGGTGAAAAGAAATATGTCACCCACTTGGTGCGTGTGTGATTGCCATATCGTGTTACATGCACTGCACATGGTCTGGCAGTCATGGTTTTGCGCGATGACAATTCTCTCTTTGTATTGTGTCTTTTTACGACAGGGTGCTATTTATTTATGATAGGTGGAGATTGTCCAATAATATTCGTTGCATTTCGCGCGGTATAGATCTGGTCGTCTTTGTTAGAAATTGGTAATTTTTACTTTGTCAGTTTGTTTCCTGGAGTTAAGTTGTTGAGTTTTATTCAGTTAAAGTTTATACATGTGTGAGCTGTTTTCGTTTCGTGCTTTTGGATATAGAGTTGAGTTTATGAGGTTAGTTGCTTTTATGATTATGTATGTTATCTAATTATGGTAGTTGTTTACATATTTTATTTTCCTATATTGACATGCTCTGTTCGTCTGTGCTATTTTTGTCGGTTTGAGTGGTTATATCGAAAGGATCATAATTTTCGGTTGACATGTTATATGTATCGCAACTGGACTTGCTTTTACGCTTGTTTTGTTGTACTAATCTGGTAGTGGCACTGGTTCATTTGAATCCGATCCGTCCCGGATGACGCGGTTTTGTCGTATTAATTGTGTTAAGGGGGCTGTATCGTGGTTCTCATTTTCGGTGTCCGAATTGTTACTATTACTCGATATATCAGCATCTGAGCTTTGTGTTGATGAATTGTGCGGGAATACAAATCTGCTTTTTCGAACTTTCTGGTTCTCCTGTAATTGTGGTGTGTGCCATTTAGTTGTCGCTAATTTTAAATGTTTGGCATGACTTTTAGATAAACTGCCTGTGATTTGATTACGAATCACATATGAAACTGGTCCTGTTTGTTTAATTATCACCCAAAATTGATCATATTTCATACCTAGTTTATGGGTTTGTCTGTGATTCTTAACATAGACCTGGGAACCTATGGGAAATTCCGGTATTTTACCTTTACTGTTTTCGTTTCGTTTCGTCTTGACTTGTTTCATATTTTGTTTAACTAATTGAAATGCGAAGTGCTGCTTCTCTAGTAACTGTTGAATGAGGCATTCACCCGTGTATTTCTGTCGCAGTGTCAGTATCTTGTCAATATTTATTTGGGGGTGTCTGCAGAAAGTTAAAAAATATGGAGAAAATTGAGTCGTTGCTGAGACATGAAAATTCATGGCTTCTGATGCAAAATTGAGAAATAGGTCCCATGATGTTGGATTTCCCTCAGTTAATTTGGCTAATATCCCGTTGTAGTCGCGATGAGATCGCTCACTTGATCCGTTGCTGAAAGGCGCATAATACGAGGTCTTGCGATGCTGAATCACATAGTACTCAGATATTATTTTGAAGACCTCACTGCATACGTCACTCCCATTATCTGAGACCAGACAGGCGGGATAACCAAATATGGTGAAATACTGAGTCATAAGTCTTTCAGCGACCACTTCGGCATGTTTTGCGGGAAGCGCATATGCCATTTTGTGTAAACTGAATAAATCTATGACCGTTAGAATGTAGGAATTGCCGCTGGCTGTGGGTGGGTTAAATTTTCCCATTAAATCTATCGCGATCATTTCCCCTGGTCGGCTCGGTATATCCGTCATTTGATTTGGAATACGGGCAGTGTTTTGATTTCTTTGTTTACAAATGTGGCAATTGTTGGCGAAACTGACTATCATTGGGAACATTCGTGGCCAATAATATCGCAAACGTATGGTATGGTACATTCGTTGGGATCCATAATGACCGACAATATGATATTCAGAAATTATCTGCTTAGTCAGCTTTTCCGGGACATAAATGCGTTCTGATGCTTGCTCATTAAATACAGACATATAGTATAGAATTCCGTCTTTCAATATATATTGCTTTGTTATCTTTTCTGGTGGTTTATCGGATTTTAATTTGCGAATTATGTCTGATATAATATGGTCCTCTTTTTGCATTTCTTCGATATTGGTAGGTACATTTAGTTGTTCATTTTCGGAAATTAATATAGTGTCGGGCAACGTATGCACTTTTTGTTTACCTATTGTCTTGACGTAATTTTTTTATTTTCTGTGAATCTAATATGTTTAGTGATCCGTCATTGATCGCTATGTCATATGGCGTTTTCTCTTCGCTCTCCACTGAACATTCTGACATACTCTGTTGGTTTGTCGGGTCCACCCGAGAACAAAAGTCAGCGGCGATATTTTCAGACCCTTGTATATAATTAATTTTTGGATTGTATGCGGAAATTTCAATAAACCATTTTTGAATATGTTTATTAGCCATCTGAGTATTTTGAAACATAGAAACTAGGGGTAAATGATCTGTTCGTATTTCTACGTCCGATCCTTCTAGATAGAAATTGAGTTTCTTTAGACATACATATATGGCGAGTGCTTCGCGCTCTGTAGTACTGTAATTTCGTTGAGAGTGATTCAACTTTTTGCTAACAAAGCAAATTGGAAATTCCGGGGTTTTGATATCAGTTTCTAATTTGTTTTCTGGGTATGGCTGGACTAATGATCCCCCCACTGAATGCATTGATGCATCGCAATATAAGATCATTTTCCTGTTCCTATCAGGGTAGGCCAGAGTAGGTACTTTAAGCAAATTTTGTTTTAGTGTATCAAAAGCATTTTGACATTCTTCGGACCATGCAAATTTTGCGTAACGAGCAGTTAATTTAATTAATGATGCAGCAGTGTCGGAGAAATCTTTACAATAGTTCCGATAAAAATTAAAAATCCCTAATACTCTACGGACTTCTTTCACTGATGTTGGGGCTGGCACATCTTGTATGGCTTTAACTTTGGCGGGATCTGGGCGCGTTCCATTTTGTGATACGATATGCCCTAAAAAATTAACTTCTTTCATATAAAATTGGGACTTTGTTAATCGTGCTACTAATCCATACTCTCGGAGTCGTTCGAATACTATTTTGAGGTGCTGTTTATGGAGGGCCTCCGTTTCGCTGTGACAAATTAAATCGTCGACGAAGCTGTCAACAAAACTTAACCCTTCCAATGCTTTATGGATTAATGTCAAAAACGTTGCGCTCGAGTTGCAATAGCCAAATGGGGCCCTTGTGAAAGAAAACAATCCGAAATCTGTGTTCATAGTTAACTTTTCTTGATGTTCTTTGAGAACACCGATAACATGATAAGCTTGGCTAATGTCGATTGTGGAAAAAACTTTGGATTTTTGGAGGCGGCTGGAAACTTCGGTAAAAGAGGGGAGGTACCATCGTAATGGGACGGTGATTTTATTTAGCTTTCTCAGGTCTATACATAGTCTATAATTTTGATTTCCATTAGGATCTACGATTCCCTTACGGATCAATAAGGCAGGGAATGACCAACTCGCGTTTGTAGTTTTCTTTTTAATACCAGCATCTAATAATTTTTGAAGTGCTTTTTCCATGTGTTCGCGTCTATGTAATGGAGTATGATACGCACGACAAAAGATAGGTTCTGCATCTGGTTTGGTATCCACACGCATGACTATTTTATCGCAAAATCCTACCTTATTTGGATCGTTTGTAAACACATCTTGATATTGGGAGACCAGTTCAAGTAGTTCAATTTTGTGGTGGTCGGGGGCACATATATCGTCCAATTTGAATGGTTTCTGGCCAGCCTTAGATATTTTTGTTTGATTTTCTATACTAAATACTTCTTGAGAATCATTCATTTTATTTGTGGTGGGTACCTTAGCCTTTGTTTGACAGATCTGGTCTGAACTTAGGCCATGTGTTTTCGCAACTATATTACCTTTAAATATAGACATATACGAGTCTGAATTATTCATGATCATGACCGGTATATCTCGTTTTGATGCAGAAACTATCCCGTCCATAATGGACACATTAGGTTCATCCTTAAATATGCCGATATCGGCGTGACTTACTCCAAGATATGGTGTCTCATACATGTCTGGTGTACCAATTATTTTTGTGTTCACCAATGCACATGAATGGGGTGGTAATTTTATATCTTGCCGCGAACGTAGCAATGATGCTATATGTAAATCCTGTAACATGGGAAATGTTTTGTTGCCTACTCTAAATGCCTTCAAATCGAAATAGAGTCTTACATGTTTGTCTGTTAAAAAATCGCGACCAAAAATCGCTGATCTTGCTAGGTTGGGTAATATAAAGAATTTATGTACTAATGACATTGATCCAATTTTGAAGGGCAAATGTATACTGCCGTATACTTGCATATTTTGGCCTGTTGCTGAGGTCAGAATTATTTTTTCTTTTATTAACGGGGGCTTATTTGGAAGGGATCGATATACGTCATATTTTAAGCAACTTGTACTTGCCCCAGAGTCAAGTAATGCCCTAATGCGTTGGTTGCCAATTTTAATAATTGTTGAACAAGGCGTTTGCTGTTGCAGTCCTTGTGCAATCTCTGCATGGTATTTGAGTTTAGGTAATGTATGCAATTGCATCTGTTCAGACTGGTTATTTATACTTTGACAGTTTTTACTCGGCTCATTATTATTATTATTTTGGTAAACCGTTGCAATTCGATTAGCTTGTCGTTGGTTTCGAGTTTTAGTGTTTACTTCACTATTAATGTCCTTTTGTTTGGGAACGATCTTATGTAATCGTTTATTCATATCTGTTCTAACGTGGCCAGCGGAATTTCTATTTATAATTGGAGAATGCACGTGTTTGTTCGTGCTCGTATCAGCATGATAAGATGTATTAGGTTTCAATTTATTGGCCTGGTCTGAACGATGTCTCTGTTCTTTTATAGTAACACGTGCTGCTCTGGTGTTTAGGGTACCAGTCGCTGGTTTAGTTGCATAACCACTTTGCTTTGGGTTATTAGGTGCAAATCTATTTATGGTCGTAAATTTTGAGGGTGTTTTGAAGACGGTTTTGGTTTGATATCTCGCGCTCTGATGTGATGTATTATGATGATGACGATTATGATTTATAGAATGTCCTTGCGGCTTCTTCAAAGACATTCTTACATGTTTAAATATTGTTTGTTATTGGCGATCCGTCTTCGGCAATTTCGTATATCGTGGTGGTTCATCTTACATAGTGTGCAGAACTGGCGTTTCCTTTGATTTGGGAAGTTTGGCCGGTTTGAGTTGTAGTCTATATTGTTTATCCGATCCTGGCGGATGTCATTGTTTTGTCTATTAAAGTTAGTGTTTTGAAATCTTGGTGGCATTCGGAATGGTGGGTTTGAGTGATGATTTGCATGGTGCACTGGTTTGTTAGTTGCAGAGCTATCAGATATATTATTGCGCGGTTTCCATAGTATGGGACGTCGCCTAAAATGGTCAACCTCCATGGGTTGTGGGAAGGAGTCGTGTAATTGGTGTTGTTCATTTGACCTCGATGTTCTATCACCATAGCGAAGTTTGAACCTCTGTTTATTGTTCATTTGTTTCATTGCGATCTCGGTGGCACGGTCGAGCGACGTTGGGTCATCTTTAATTAAAGTGTATTTGATATGGTCATCGCGTATGCTATCCGCAAAAAATGTTACCAATTGTGTTTGTACCGCCTGTGTATTTATTTCATCAATAAAGGCAGTGTTTGCGAGTGATCTAATTCTCTCTGCAAACATAGGTAGTGTTTCCTGGTGTGTTTGTTTTAATGATCGCAACATGGCCAGAGCCTGTGTTGCGTCACTTATCGCGCTGAAACGGGATCGCAACTGCGCTTTCAAATCAGGCCATGTGACCGTTAGTGTGCCGTTAACCGTATTGTCATTGATGTATCGTTGCACGAATTCGGAGACAGATGAACGACTTGTCTGGGCCGCTATTTTAATTATTGTTTCGTCCTCTGCCCCAAGTGTCGAAGAATATTTCTCAATTTCGTGCATCCAATTTGAAAATTCTGATGGTTTGCCATCAAATGATGTAACCATTGCGTTCATACCTATAATGGCAGATACTGTGGCCTGTGAATGGGTGGCGGCAGAAGTCTCACGCATTGTCATGTTAAATTGACCTATTTCTCGCGTTAATTGAGAGATGAGGGTATTCTGGGTGTCCTGCGCGCTCGGAATTTGAAAGGATGGATTTGGTATATTTATGTCTTGCATGTTTGAATTACTGGCCGCGTGTAGGTGGCATTCTCGTTCCATATTGAAAGTTCGACTAAATAAACTATCTTGATTAGAATATTCTACTGATTCGGGTGGCGGTGGTTCCATGAAAGTTAATTAAATCTGTTATCTGTTTTGTTTGAAAATTGTTTGGGGACAAGGGCCATACCACGCGAAAATTTTAGAGTGGAATTGGGTGTTAATAATCAAGCCTCTAACAAGGTGTGAAAACGCACATCTGGCAAAAATGAAAAGTTTAACTCACCAAATCCTATGAATAACTGACTGTCACAACTGCCGAGTTCAAATTGTTTGTTTTGTTCTTGTCTTTGATTCTTTCGTCTTTTCTTCTCTTTTTCGTCTATGTTATCTTCTTCTGGCTGTGATCTTCGTAAGCAATTTATAAAGTTGTCTTTATTTTTGCTGCTATCTTCTGTATTTTCTTTGTTTTGGCAGCAATGTTCTGTAGCAATTTTATAAAGTTTTTTCTCTTTGGTTTGGCTGCTATCTTCTGTATTTTACTTTGTTTTGGCAGCAATGTTCTGTAGCAATTTTATAAAGCTTTTTCTCTTTGGTTTGGCTGCTATCTTCTGTATTTTTCTTTGGTTTTGATCGTTTAGTGGCCGAGACTTCAAGTTGTGTAGTAGTGAGACGCAGAACTGCTTAACGGCATCATTTCATCTATGTGGAAGAATGAAGTCAGTTCTTGTATATCATTTATTCACATCTAATATCAATGTATAGTCAACAGCTTGTGATGGTAAATGATACATAATTGTGAATCAATCATAGATGTCATAGAACGACCGAAAGCGTCGCTTATTAATTAGCGACCTGATGTTGATGCCTGCCAATTAGTCTGAAGAGCCAAAACTAATTGAAGAGTAGATTAATGTTTGGTTTATATATACGCTAATGACCTATAGCGCCATTAGTATCTTCCTTTGTCTGTACTGACCGATGGGGGAACTGGAATTGTTACATAAGAACTTCTTTCCTTTGTGGCTAGTATTGCATAACTCATAGGTCGCGGCCTCTCCGAGTATGACCTTGGCAATTTGGTTGGGGTCACTATAGTTCGATTATATTCTGTCTCCCCCTTAGGTAAGATGGATATGTTTAGTATGTACTATCACGTCCCTTGAATAAGAAGGGGTAGGGGTGATTACTCTACACCACTTATTTCACTAATAAATTAAAGATGAACAAAAATAATTCTAAAGCTCTATGGAAGTCTCTTAAAGACCTTGGTACCCCACAAAAGAAGGGGCGTGATAGTTCAGGGAATGTTTCACTTAAAATTGGGGATGATATTAATTCAGATAAGAAATTGGTCAGTAACGAATTTAATAATTTTTTTAGTAATGTGGCTGCTGAACTTGTTGACAAATTACCTGCAGCCAAAGTGAAATATGGTAGTGCGTTTATTCACAAATATTATTCTGACAAAGGTGTAAAGCCTAATTCATTTAAACTCTTTAACCTCTAGAGTAGTAGAGGAACAAGAAATTCTTGATATTCTGCTAAATATGGATCCATCCAAGGCTACAGGGTGGGATCTGATACCAGCAAGGTTTCTTCGAGATGGCGCTTCAGTGATTTATTTCCCCTTGACACACATTATAAATCTGACAATACACTACGGGATCATTCCAAACGATTTGAAAGTTGCAAGAGTGGTTCCCATTTATAAGAAAAATGAAAAAACTTCACCCGGTAATTATAGACCGGTTTCCATCCTAAATCTGGCTTCCAAAATCCTGGAGAAAATTGTTTATAAACAAATGGAAGAATACCTAACACAGAATAATTTATTATATGAGCATCAATCGGGGTTTAGAGCTGGCTTCTCAACCGAATCTACCCTTATCTCTCTCACCGACTCTATTAGAAGGAACATGGATAAAGGATCGCTTACTGGAATGGTCTTTATTGACCTCCAGAAAGCATTTGACACTGTGAACCATATTATCCTTTTGGATATATTAAGTGCTATAGGTAGCGATAATAACACCTTAACGTGGTTCTCATCATATCTGTCAGACAGGACCCAAATTACTGACATAAGTGGAACACACTCACATGCTATGAATATCACGTGTGGTGTCCCTCAAGGGTAAATATTGGGACCTCTTCTGTTTTTATTATACGTGAATGATGCCGTTGCAGCCGTAAATTGCAAGTTACTACTGTACGCAGATGACTCAGCTTTGATAGTCTCGGGAAATGATTCAAAAGTGATAGCAGATCAGCTGAGTACTGAATTAACATCACTAAGCCACTGGCTAGTCGACAACAAATTGTCACTTCATTTAGGGAAAACAGAATCCATCTTATTTGGCTCCAAACGCAAAATTAATAAATGTCCCGAACTTGCAATCTGCTGCAACGGTATCAATATTCAGTCCGTCAAGGAGGTGAAATATCTGGGCTCCTGTCTCGATGAAAGTCTCACTGGGGAACAAATGGCCAAACAGGTACTAAATAAAGTAACTGCTCGTCTCAAATTGTTATATAGGAAGGCTGACTTTCTAACCCCTTTCACAAAGAAACTACTTGCTAACTCATTAATTCAATGCCACCTCGATTATGCATCCTCTATTTGGTATAGCCCTTTGAGTACAATTACCAAAAATAAACTACAAATATTTCAAAAAAATTAATCCGGTTTGTTCTGAGCTTGGATAGATTTTCACATATAGGTTATGTAGAGTTTAAAACCATTAAATGGCTTCCGGTTGAATCCAGAGTTTCCCCAAGAAAGCTGACTATCATGAAAAATATAACAGATGGGAAAGCTCCTACCTACCTAAGAGATGGATTCCAATTTTCGAACACTCATTGTAAATATAATCTCCGGTCTGGAATCTTTAGATTATCTGTGCCTCATGTTAGGGTATTTGGTTACAATAGGTTTTTCTACACAGGAATCACGTTGTGGAATAATTATGTAAAATATATTGAACCTAACTGCAACTTGGCTACATGGAATCACCTAATAAAACAGGAATTGTTCGATAAACTTTTAGGTACTGAGGAATCTGACTTTGTATATTATTAATGGTGTGAATCATGCTATTTATAATACCGTACGACCTTATGAAAACTTGTGCTGTGGCCTGGTCAGTCATGTGGTCGTTACCGTTACGGACCACAGTGGAAATAAGCAAGCTTTGGCTTGCTTTCCTGTGCGGTCCTTGATGGCAATCGATGGCATGACTTGTCAGACGAGCGTATTCATATGTATATTTCTCTTCTACTACTCTATTTTCCTCTCTATCTTTCTATGTACGATGACAGTACTTGGCCAGCTGCATATATTGTCACTGCTGCCTGTATTTAGGGATTCCATCTTTCGGTCATGGACATGCCAGTCTAAAGCCGGCCATACATGGCAGCATTGTGTATATGCAGGTGGCGAAGAGCTGTTGGTTCTCTTACTATTATATCTTAAGCAACATGACAGTCCTGTTGAGGGAGGAGGGTGGGATAGCACGGGTTGATTTTTCATGTTTGTATATATATAAAGGTACGAGTATCTATTTAGTAGTCATTACTAAGCTAGGTTTATTCACTATCTTGTCCCTCTACAGAACTGTCAAGCTGCATTCTTGTTATATTTATATATATATACTTGTTATATTTATACTATATGAATGTCACACTCTGTTTTACTCTTTTGTATATATGCTTATGCTCATATGTCTGCAAATTTTGCATCTTTTAGCCATTACAAAATTATCTATCTATCTATCTATATAAGTGAAATGACATGACATTGAATAAATACAAACGAAAACAGCCATATAAATACAATATCATAGCCACGAAACATCTTACGAAATTATGTATTTGTAAGCTGAATCCTCAAAAGCTATATATATACACAGGAATGAGCACACCATAAAATATTCTTCGAATGTGTCAAAGGATTTCATCTAAACAATCTTTAAACATGCGACAGCAGTCAGATATCCAGTTACATGCATAATTTCATAAAAAAATGGTGTCATGCGATAATAACGTGCAACGAACTTAACACTAAACCCGCTGACATATGCAAGACAACATCTTCAAATGTCCTGCAAAATTGTGCTATTGTGGTAACGTTACATTGTGAAAATCCAAGACAATGGATAGCACATGATGGCCCATGCGCAAATGTATATGATATATACAGTGGGTAACATTATGAGTACCATACTCTTTTGTAACAATCCATGCCAATGGCTATTACATGTTTAACAAGAAATGTGTGTTGCACACAAGGGCCAACTGGTATCTATCACGAGTTTAACCCACCGATTTGGGAAATTCCTATTGGTACCATGTTCTTTTGTAACGATCCATGCCAATGGGTATATATTACATGTTTATAAACAAGACATGTATGTTGCACACAGGGGCCCACTGGCATCTAGCACGAGTTTAACCCAGACATTTGGGAAATTCAGATTGGTACCATGCTCTTTTGTAACAATCCATGGCAACGGATATTACATGTCTTTAAACAAGAAATGTATGTTACACGCAGGGGCCCACAGATATCCATCACGAGTTTAACCCATACATTTGCGAAATTCAGATGGGTACTGTGCTATATCACGCCAACATGGAATGGCTAATTAACTTCAAAACCCAGACATGCATAATGCCATACCGAAATGTCAAGCAAGGGTCTGCGAACCTTAATCCATGATTCAATTTCAAAAGCTATAGGCTGGTTCCTAAAAAGCCAGACATACGAATATGCAAACTATATATTGGTCTTTAAATGTGGAAAATGATACCAATAGCCTAGTCTAGCATACCAACTATCGAAAATCCAGTCGGGGGAAAAAAACCAGTGTGATCTCCTAAATTGTAATGTCGACAGAAAATTTAAAATGTCGGAAATGATTTTATCATTAAACATCCAAACTATTACATAATGTCAGCCCGAAAGGTGCTGCGAACATTTCAAGGAATACTATATATCACGCGTCTACATACATGACATCTATTTGCCACATGCACATGATATAATGGTATCACGCATGCGCAACATTCTACTGTACTGAAAATTGTGTCCCAATTACTTCTGTTGTATATGACGATTTGATTGAAATTAAATATATCTATCTATGAACTGAGCATACTCGCAGATGGTTATTCTACAATAATAATTACATCGGACATGAGCCTCAAACCTGCATAGATTGTTTGTTTGTTTGAACATATTTTATTTGACCCTCATTACATAATACATTTAACAAATTAGAAACTGAAATAAGATATGAGTTAATCAAAAGGGACGGGAGCACAAGTTATTCAACTTAGAATATTGCTCCTCTCCCTTAACAATATTAAGATGCAAATTATTGATTGTATATGGAATTATGTAGTACTCAATATTAGCTTATAATTGGAATGTAGTACCTAAAACGAGGAGGGTCGAGAATGAGGGTGAGGTATAAAGTGAGTAGACAGATATCAAGGATGGTATGTAGGTCCTATGGCGAGCTGAGCCGAGTATTTTGATGGCAATATGGGGAATGTATGAAGATATAGGCTTATTTGGATTTTGAAGATTTTCCGTCAATAAATTCTACACGATGATGCAATGAAAGTTTGCGTATTGCGAAACAATTTATCATTTAAAGTATTGGATAGGTTTCTTTGACCAAAGAGGATATCTTCAAATATGAATAACACGCAGGAGGAGCGCGGAAAACTATGCCGCTTATCACGTTTGTATTGCGCTCTTATTACGACCCATTGCTTTTCTACTTTGTCAAGTCTCACGCTCTTTTCAAAACGTTCTCTGCGTGAGCGCGGAGAGTATAAATAGCGCCTCCTGCGTACTCCAGTCATAGTCAGTTTTTAGGTTGCTTCGACCAAAGAGTGTTTAGGTTGCTTTGACCAAAGAGGATATCTTCAACCCTATCAACGAAAATTCCATTTAGCCAAAGGCGTTGGATGAACATTAAGCGACTCTCTTCAAATAACGGGCACTGGAAGAAAAAATGTGAGGCGTCTTCAATATAAAACCCACATTGATAGTGAGCTGTTATAGAAATATAGTTTTCAAGTTTATCAAAATTTAAATCGCTGCAGTTATTCCTTAGCTTGGTGTGCACGATGTTCCATTTGCTAGAGCCTGAATTGAAGTATGGCGGCGGTTTTGGGGGAAGTATAGGCAATTTGTCATACATTAATTTCAATATGTCGGTTTTGGTGCGATCAGATGAACCATTTATTACCACTGCATTCCATTTAATTACCATCTCAGGCAGAAAGGTCGATTTAACATGTTCTGTATTGTTGCGTTTCTGTAAGAATAATAATGGGTATCGATGCCCCAAGTATTAAATTTATGGTGTTCGCGTCTGGTGTAAAGTGTAGGCCATCCTAGTTCAGTGAGGAGTTTTTCATTCGAAACAGATTTATTTATTCGAGCGGTATCATAATGTATCCGATCAAGCAGTACAAGAAGACTCTTAGAAGAGTGTTCGGTGCGTGAGCCCAAATTACATCTCCGTAATCCATAAGCGGCAAAATAAAGGTTTTGTACATACATTCCAAGGTTCGCCGATTAACTGTGAATTTCAATCGTCTCAATTGCGATAGGCGAGATCTTAAACGTCCACACAAATTTTCTATTTGCTTGTCCCAATTGAGGTTAGACTGAAGAAACACACCAAGATGTCTATGTGTGTCCACCTGCTCTATTAACTGACCGTCCATTGCGACACTTAGAGTATTGTAATTAGATGAAAAGGAAAAATTTATCATTTTTGTCTTGGAAGAGTTGAATTGTACCAGCCATTGTTTGGACCACACAGATATACTTTCTACGTCTGTTTGCAGGTTATGTTCACATAAGGTACTAGCGTCTTCGAATGAGGTAAAACACGTGTCGTCGGCGTATATACGCGTGAACGATATTAAATTCTCATGTATATCATTTATAAAAACTAGGAAGAAGAATGGGCCAATGATTTATCCTTGGGGCACTCCTGCTTTCAGTTGCAGGGGACTCGAAAATGTTTGTCCAACTATTACTCTTTGTGTCCTGTTAGATAAATCCAGGCCAGAAGTCGTCCATTTACTCCGCATTGTTCAAACTTAAATAACAGTCCCTCGTGCCAGACTCGTTCAAAAGCCTTGGAAATATCGCAAAAATAGCACATGTGCATAATTTCTGATCGAGAGCTTGGCACAAGGAGTGTTGTATTTCCAGCAGCTGGTATAGTGTGCTGTGGCCAGGAATGAAACCGGACTGATAATCATATATTAATCCGTTATTAAAGAAATGTTTGGAAAGGTATTTCAATGCTACTTTTTCAAAAATCTTTCCAAGAATGGGTAACAGTGAGATTGGTCGGTACTTGTCAGTAGCGGATCGGTCGTTTTTTTATGAATTGGAATAACATTCGCCTGTTTCCAAGAATCTGGAAAGCATCCCGATTCAAATGACATTAAAAATAAAATGCGAAGAGGGACTACCACTCGGTCAACCGTTCCTAGTAACATGCGAACGGTAATTCCGTCGTGACCGTGTGCCTTATTTGGTTTGGTCGATTGTATGGCTTCAGTTATATCATCGATCGTGACAGGTAAATCTGATATATTATTATCACATTTTTTTCGGAAAATAGGAAGGTTGCATTTAGAATTGTCGATATCTGAATTAGCAACAAATTTTTCATTAAGGAGACAGGCTTTGGAATCGTCATCAAACACCAAATTTCCGCTGCTGTTTCGCAGGGGTGGAATGCAGGAGTTCGGTGCATTATCAAGAAGCTCTTTGAAAATGTGCCAAAAATATTTTTGCTGATGAATCGGACTTTATTGAAGTCTCGAGATCTTGATCAAATTTAGCTTTTGCATACCTTTTCATGTTATTCACAGAATTTCGACTCTTTTTGTACCTGATCCAATCTTTCGGTTTCCCCGATTTTTGGGCTATGTGGCGTAAACGATTTCTACTACGGATGACAGATCTTAGTTCAGTATTGAACCAACACTTGTCGTTTTTTCGGATAAGAACCTTCTTTCTGGGAACTGTTTCTCTCATTATTGAGAAAATTTTTCTAGAGAATACACAAGTCGCCGAGTTTATGTCTTCAGTACCTTTCAGAATGTTATTCCAATCTAGTTAAAAAATCAGTGACCGAGCTCGTTCAAAATCAGCATTTCGGTACTGCCAAACAGTACGATAAAATGACTTTTGTGGACTATACTCAACGGTAACGTATGCATATACTGCATAGTGGTCTGATATACCGAGATCCAAAACATCAGCATGGTAAGAAACAACATCTTCACTGACTAGAATGGGATCGAGGAGGGTACTAGTAGTTTCTGTTACTCTAGTGGGAGACTCAATCAGGTTTCTTAAACGGTAGGCATCTTTTATAGTGTTTATTTTAGAGCCGGGGATGATCGCATTTGAATTGAAATCTCCTGTGAGTATTAGCGGCAAGTTAAGATCCAATGCAATGTCGATAGACTCATCTAAAAATGTACAATATTCAGGATCGCAAAATTTATCAGATCTGTAGGATATGCACAATAAGTAGCTAGTTTGGGGCATATCCGGTATACGCGAAAATGCTATATGATTTAAAAAATAAACTGCAATGCCTCCCCCAGAGTTTGATCCATTATTTCTTATTGGTTCACAAACGGATTGCATCAATATATTTTCGGATGGAAACGTATCATCAATGTGTGTTTCGGTGAAACAAATCACATCATAATCGTTTAGTAAGTAGGCAATTTTGGCGAGTTTGTGTCTTAAGCTCCGTATGTTTAGGTGAAATATCGAGATATGATGCAGCTCATCCGAAGAGGAGGTCGAATTTGTTCCAGGATGTGGATGGATATCTCCACAAATAATCAGGAGTAGAGCAACAAGCGGCACCAGTCGGAAAGCTGTTTTTATACAGTACTTTCGGAGATCAAAGCCATAATTAACGTAAGTGAAAAGCCCCATGGAAGCACGATACTGTTGGATACTAATCCCCATGAGAGATGGTACAACAGTAAAGTTCCAATTTGTGCTTCGGAAAGGGAATCCCAAACATCAGAATAATCAGCTCAACTAACCATGGACCAGGGGTGATAAACTTGTATGTGTCGGGGATCCGATTTTTCGTATTGTTAAACGTGTTATCTTTGTAAATGTGTATTTATATACAATGTAATCAACATTACGAAACCAAATTCACATTGACAGTCTTATCCTGACTGTCAGCCTTTGCAAATTCTAAGGGCAATTTAATGGGCTTCATCGATGTAAAGAGAAAAACATTCTAGCGAACGTGTATAAAGTTAACAAAAGCGGTTCTCAGTATTTCTGGACAGGTAACCTAATGGTAATGTGCAGACATTAAGCACTGCTGTTACGTGGAGGCAGACTCAAATGGGGGGCGAGACCAACATTAATGTATCACCAGAAATGATATATATAGACAGAATTACTTATTTTGTATAATGTTGGCAAAGTTGACAACATTCATGGCGGTTAATACCGAAATCCATGCATGCCACCTAGTGATTTATTATAGGTTTAGATTTAGGTTGTTAATTTATGGGATTTTAATGCGAGGTATATCTACGCAACACAAAATATTTAAGGGATATTCATGTGTATATCTCGAAGTCAATGTATCGAAATGATAACGAAGAGCGTTGTTATATATTTCACCAAGATTGAGGTAGGTTAGATACGTTCCTGAGTTTCCCCAATTTGAATTAAATCCCACTGGGAGGCGCTCCAATTCAAGTGGACATCCCTTCACGATTGGTCTCTCCACCCCTAAAGATTTTGAGTGCTGTTGATATTGTTTTAAGTCAGAATACATCAATATATAGGAGGCAATATAAACACATAGCATAATATGAAACACAACCGAGAAAACCAAGAAAAACAATCAAAAGGCAACAAAACATAAATAACAAGTTATATACATGTATGCATGGATATGTGTCATTTCTCGGCTATATCAAAAGGCACACTTTGGCTGTACATAGGACCACGTATGGCCTTGGCTTTCATTACCGTATATATAAAACGCTAAAGGCATGTGATGTGGCATAGGTAGGTCAAGGTAAACGGACATCACTGGGTCACATAGATTGCTCTTACTGTACCAGAACACATGACCGATGTCCAGTACAGATGTATAAGTATAGCTGATTTTCATGGCGTGACGAGTAAATACCGGAAACTAGGTCGATCTCATCTGGGGCGGACTGAGAATCAGGTCAAAATCCAAGTTATACAACGGTTGAAAGACACGAGTCGTTTTGTAACCAGCGAATACAAACAACATTAAAAGCTTAGTTCAGAGGTAAAGCGGGCTGATAACATTTGGGATGTGTGACCTGGAGGTTTCTAGCTTGTTCCTTGGTCAAAGTAAGTACGGGTACAGATAATGTGTGGGCCTATCATTTCGCCTATTTTGCTCGGACTGTTTCAGAACATCAGGAATGTGGGCCATATGCTGACCCAGTTCACTGGTCACTTTTCGTATAGTTCACAAACGAGTGGAACGACAACAGCGAGTTACCTTTCATAGTACTGTTAATTTTTCAATCTGATGATAACAGAAGATGGATGTTACTATTGATGGAAATTTAGCCGATACATATATATCTGTGACTCGTGGAAAATGTGCAGATTCAAAAGTTTTTCCGAATATATATCAGCATTTCTATAAAAGGTGGGATACATTTCACTGTACCGCTTGGTCAAAGAAAGCTAGATGCAGGTTGGGTTTGTGTGTGGGGTAATTGTTTTTCCTTATGATTGTTTGATTTTTTTTTTTTTTTATAATAGTAAGAAATTAATCTGTAATTATGTTCAGTTGTTTTCGTATCAACTTTGCACTCTTATTTTCTTTATGTTTTTTTTATTGGGAAATAACCCCATATTAAGACTTTGGGTTGATTTTTTTTTGTTTTGTTTTTATTACAAGGTAAGAAGAAACTTATCTCTATATATTCTAAACAGGGACGATAGCGAAGCCCAACTGCATTTTGCTTTTATTGGCTGTAGGTTACATATATATTAGTTGACTAGTTAATGCATATTATATACAGTGATTGTATCAAACACACCAATGTGGTCAATTTGGGACCTTTAATTGTCACTTTATCTATCTTGTTCGGCAATGGCTCTGTCGATCTGATCTTTGGCAAGCTCTTTCACATTGATCATGAGTTTATTGGAATTGGCAGTTAGTTTGAAGAATATTTTCCCCTCAGCAGTCCAGAATGAGTAAATTTTCTTGTCATACATGTAGCCAGCAAGAATTTTCACGATCTCCTGGTATTCGCAAATAAATGCACGCGATGTCCCTTTCAGCATTTTCTTGGAGTCGAATATACTTTTCCTCACATACCAGTCTTTAAATCTAACTATAACATTAACAACACGAATCTTATGTGCATCAAGTGGTCCAGTGGAATCAGAGGCTGGAGTGCTGAATTTACTTGGAATTTCTCTTATTTTACTCAGGGGGTGAGCTTTATCAATGTCGGTGGGTTTAATTTCGAGGCCCAAGTTGTCTTTGCAGAAGATGACAATCAGTTTTCTGCTAGGAATTTTCCACTGGTCTTGGGTGTCATCATTAAGTGGAATGTTCAGAAACCTCAGGCTATTACCTCTACCATGCTGCTCCAGTGACTCTACCCTGTCCTGGCAATTATGTTCAAGTTTGCTCTCCAAGTCATGTATCTTTTTCATGAGTTGATGGTTAAGAGATTTTAACTGGTTGATATCAATTTTCATTGCAGACACATCCTTTAGAGAATCAGTAACAACTTTATTAACTGAAGACTTTACAGCATCAGGGATACCACTCATAGCTGTGTCTACTGCATCTTTGATCGCAGAGTTAACAATTCCAACAATTTTGGTTTCAACCAACTCCTTTAGACTTTGCTGCAGTTGAGGAATGATTAATGACTGGCACATGTTTTGGAATTCAGAAGATTCAACAATAGCAGAAGTGGAATTAGTGTTTTTCATAGTGGTTCTAGGTTTGACTTTAGATTTGGTGGATTTAGCTTGTGAAAGTAATGCAGAATCACTGTCATACTCGCCAAGCTCAGGCAGCTTAAACTCTGGGGCTGATGGTCGTATTCTCGTTGAGCGTTGATCGAAAGGCGAAGTGTCAACTTTATTTTTCCTCTTGTTACCACATTCTGGAAGGGGATTACTACCTGTACCAACAGTCTTGTCCATGTCAGATGCATAGCCATCACTAGCAAGTCCAGATGCCATACTATTTTGCGAAAATTGACACACTTGGGGGAAAATCCTGTATTGTTTATGTTTTGTTTTTTTGCACGAAAATAGGAGAGGCACGAGCCTACATGCCACGTCAGATGAAGAAATTGCACTTTCTGAAGTTATTGCGGTTTTCACAATGTGTACTGGTTTACTTTCAGAGAACAAAAATGTTATTTTAGACACTAGATTTACGTACACACATAATTTATTGCCCGAAAATTACCCTCAAAATTCAAGGTGACCACACCCCAACCATCTCGAGCAGGAAAACTGCATAGATATGAGCTGTTCATATCATAATGAACATGCATTAATTCATAATAGAACACTGGTGTAATTCACACAATTATGACACAAATCTGGGCTTATATACACTATTACTCGAGTCTGTAGAAAAATAGGATCAAACAAATGTGACCCGTTCCAAAATCAGCAAGGAAATAAAAAAAAACAAAGCTAACGAGAAAAAAAAACTCCTTAATTTTAAAGCTGACAGATGATTTGAAAAATCAAAACGTTGCAAATGGCTTTAATATTAAACATCCAGGCACATGCATTGCGGCATCCCAATATGTCCTTTGACAGTGTCATGGCAATTCTAGTATTTCATATCAATATGCATATAGTGACTATACATGCAATGCATATATGCCCGATAATAACACACATCGGAGTTAAACCTAAAATTCAGATATATGTATTACCAGGCAATGATCAAAATAATGCCGGCACAATGTAGCTATAAAACCGAAAAATAGCATGTTGATATGCATAATACTCCCGGCGATGTGTAATCATACTGTACTGTGATTTGCGTTGACAAAACCTGTGAAGAAAGCTGAGGGATCGAGTATAAAATCACAATCACTTTACGGGACGTCAACCATAGAACGCCAGTCAACCATGCACATGACCACACCAAGGTATGTCTTGCGTATACTATCGAATTGACATACATGGTAACAAAATAAGACATGTAATACCGATAACTGATATGGCCATACTATCTAAAATGCCATATGTACAGTCCTCACTAAATATAACTGAATATACTACATGACGCGAACATTGTGTTCAAACTCGATACCCCTCTGTATAGAGCGCTGGAGGGGTATCAACCCCACTAGAAGTTTCAAGCTAATTATACTAACTGCCGCGTCGAATCTGTTGTCAACGACGGGTTTGTTCGTAAAAGGTATTGAATACAACACACCGTGTGATAATTTGTGCATGAATTATATTATTATTCTAATGTATTTGAATCTTTATTCAATTTTTGCGCGAGATATTTTATATTCAATGGAAATTTTGTTCCCACTGAATTCTCAAGTTCCGATCGTAATAAATTTGATACCCATAAATCGGCCAGGGACTGAACTTGCAACATGCAAACATTTGTCGCTAAAAATATTTATAGAAAACCCACAAAAGTAACCTAAACGCAGCCCGTCATATAGTGCGCAATGATAAACTCCGACAATAAACTGTCTTCCAAAATATCTCAAGTGGGGTTATTTGGGGTTTATATATACCCATCGAGATTATTTCAGTTACTACAACATGTTTCCGACGTCCAATCGTAATAAATTTGGTATCCACGAATTGGCAAAAGACTGAATTTCAACAGGCGAACAGTTGCTTTAAAACTGTTTATAGAAATCCGACAACAGAAATTCAAACACAGACAAACTTTCGACCAATATATTCCTAGTTTGTGTTTATATCGATTAACATGAAAAGTCCCCGATGTCCGATCGTAGTAAATTTCATACCCATGAACCGGCCAGAGACTGAACTTGCAACATGCAAACATTTGTCGCCAAACATATTTATAGAAAACCCACAAAAGTCACTTAAAAGCAGCCCGTCATATAGTGCGCAATGAATAACTCCGACAATAAACTGTCTTCCGAAATATCTCTGTGGGGTTATTTGGAGTTTATACCCCTCGAGATTATTTCAATTAGTACGTCATGTTTCCGACGTCCGATCGTAATAACTTTGGTATCGATAAATTAGTAAAAGACTGAGCTTGCAACCAGCAAAAGGTTGCCTTAAAATTATTTATAGAAATCCGACAACAGACATTCAAACACAGCCAAACTTTCGACCAATATATTTCTAGTTTGGGTTTATATCGATTAATATGGAAAGTTTCAGATGTCCGATCGTAGTAAATTTCATACCCATGAACCGGTCAGAGACTGAACTTGCAAGATGCAAACATTTGTCGCCAAAAATATTTATAGAAAACCCACAAAAGTCACTTAAACGTCATATAGTACGCAATGATAAATTCCGACAATAAACTGTCTTCCAAAATATCTCTAGTGAGGTTATTTGGAGTTTATACCCCTCGAGATCATTTCAATTAGTACGTCATGTTCCCGACGTCCAATGGTAGTACATTTGGTATCGACGAATTGGTAAAAGACTGAACTTGCAACAAGCAAAAGGTCGCCTTAAAATTAGTTATAGAAATAAAAAATAAACGGTTGCCGTTAAAACTATTTGCAGAAGTCCGACAAGAGACATTCAAACACAGCCAAACTTTCGACCAATATATTTCTAGTTTGGGTTTATATCGATTAATATGAAAAGTTCCCGGTGTCCGATCGTAATAAATTTCATACCCATGAATCGGCCAGAGACTGAACTTGCAACTTGCAAAAATTTGTCACTAAAATTATTTATAGAAAACTCAGAAAAGTCACTTAAACGCAGCCTGTCATATAGTGCGCAATGATAAACTCCGACAATAAACTGTCTTCCAAAATATATCTATATAGTGGGGTTATTTGGGTTTATACCCATCGAGATTATTTCAATTAGTACGTCATGTTCCCGACATCCGATCGTAATAACTTTGGTATCCACAAATTGGTAAAATATTTAACTTGCTACATGCAAAAGGTTGCCTTATAAATATGTATAGAAATCCGCCGATAGGCATTCAAACACAGCCAACCTTTCTACCAATATATTTCTAGTTCCAGATGTCGTAAAGTTTACAACTGGTTTTGAGGAACTGGAAAAAATTGTGTCATAAATGATATAGCTACTATTATTATCTGCAGCATTAATAATATATATAGTTACATATTATTGTTAGCAGAACATATTTCATTTGTAGTCATGCACAGTGCTATACAATATATAGGATGTTTTTCTGAACATTTCATCTACACAGGCATCCGAAATTCGCATGTGTTTGAAAACTTTTGGGAACGCGATACACAGTTACAAGTAGGCGGGGATATAGACAAGCCACTAATTGGACTGTATACAGGTGGCGATGGCAATACCCTAGCTATAGCTATGATAGTACACATCATATTGGTAGTGTACTCTCAACGCCGGAATCAACAAACTATGAGTACTATCAATACACTATAGCCGTATGGAATTAGACAACGGCGGCCGCCTAACAGTCATATAAAGAATAACTATTCGTCCTGTGGTTAAACCGGTTTAAAGGCCAATAGTCATCAGATTGTTGAAAGCTTGTACTGGACGACCTTCGGTGATAACTTTAATCATCCGACGGCGTTATAATAGTTCCACAAAAAAGGAGATGTTGAAATAATGTACAAAGAGACATTTCACAGATGTCCAAATAAAATTTCTTGATCTTAAACTGTATCCGATATTCTTTGTGTTTTACGACGGTTGAATCTTTTGAAGGATCAGTGTCGACGTACGTGAAAAGAAGTATCGACAATGCCGTTGACGCGTCTTTGTATTTTACCGTGAATAGAAATGAGGTGCCAGTGTCACATTATACACCTTTACATCTGGAAAATAAATGGAAGTCTGACAGAAAAGTCTAAATCGCCGTACATTCTCACGATCCTGCATAAAGAACACGTCCTATTGTTAGCAAAAGTATTACTCATCCACAGAATGTAATGCTCGTATCAGACTATACAGGTCTTATTTGCTTTTCTGAATCTTCATATTTCTTTCAATATAGTGATCGACATCGAATCTATGGGTACACCAATGCTTTAATACTAACGTGTTAACAGGAAGGAAACCACCACTATTCTCTTGAAACAATTCCGTGTAAAAATAACGCATTATAGAATTAAACATTTTTTGTTCTCGGATCGTTCTGTCACACATATACTGCAGGGGTCCGGAAACCTTTTTAAAAATAGTCACAGGTCGATTACCGAGGAAATCACACGCAGTCAAATTTATCCAAAGGCACCTTTTTTTAATTGGTTAAACCTCTATACACCTTCGTTAGACATTATTATTTGAAATTAGCATGCATGAAATACGATAAGGCGATATACAAGTTTTAGAAAATCCAAACGCATATTCAAACCCTGATAGATTTGACAACAGTGTCTAAAATGTCAATATCCTGCCAGTCGAATTCGATAAAATTATCGTCAAATAATACGCATTTCCCTGGATGAAGATATTGATATCAGATTTTGAATTTGGGATCGGATTTTATCAAACAAGTTTTGATTTATCATATTTTGTGGATGTTAGTTTTAAAGAACAAAGTCTACTGAGGGGTATAATCCTGTTAACAAAATCGGTAGATTGAAAACGAAAATGTGATTTTGAAGCCATTTCCCCACACTTGGTGTGATTTCCCCGAAAATCGATCCGGGCCCTTCTTGTAATACATAACAGAACAAATTAAAGTTCCCGGACCCCCTGCGTTCAGCCACTGGTAAACAATCGGGCTCTCAACAAAGATTGACAGTAAAGTTTTTTGAAAGGTCCCACGTTGGCGTGAGCGATTGGAGCAACGGTTCGACAATGGCCATGCTGTACATCTTTGTACTTGCTTTGAATAGAAGTGATATGCCAGTGTGATGGTTGAAGCTTTAGAAAGACCAGAGTCGACTTGCGTGCACAGAAGCCCGAACAGTTGATGTGTCTTTGGTGATGTATGACGGAAAAGTTTCACTCGGAGACATATACTCATACTGTCGGGCACTGTATTGTTACAACACAAATGTCTAATGCATCTTCTATACTCTTATCAAACTATATATAATAGACCTTTAAATGCCTTTCTGACTCTGAACATTTCTTTTCAGTCTTTACATCAACTTCTCAGTTTAGCGTCTCGGCTCAAATCTATGGGTTGAAGCTTTTGAAAGGTCATACGTCGACATTTGTAATGGAAGCCCCGACTCGATAATGGCGAGTTTATCTCTGCCACTATCAATACTGATTGGGAGATTTCTTTGTGTATTGTTTTTGAATTCGAACAATTTATATAGTGTACTCGTATTCTGTCCGCGGGTAAGATATCTGGCACCAAACGCAGATCCACAATAATGGCGAAAAACATCATATTCTTTGAACATACATACAGTAAGCATCGTCTTTTCAATAAATAATATAGACTTTAACCACATCGAAGACAGAATAGCTTTAACCAGATTCAGAATCAGTAACCATTCACTTATATAGAGAAGGAGCGACATCTTCAGCCCCAAGTAACATTCGAAGAGAGAAATTTTAAGTGTGTGTTTTGTTGTGATGATTTCATACAAGATGAAGATCATTTCCTTATTTAGTATACACAACTACGAAGCGAACGTTTCGAATCGCTGATTGACAATTGTCCAGAATTTGCGAAGCATTGACGACTTCAAATTTATTACTATAGCGGACAAAATAAAGTCCCATTCACTCTATGCCGATCAATATGCAGAATGATCCGTCGCTTCTGCGGTGCGCGTGATAATCAAACAACAGTTGGTTAACCATTATTATGGGGTGTGACTAATTACTGCCCGGGCAAGACCGGGGCCGGGCAAGCCCGGACACGCCCGGACAAGCCCCATGGGCCTGCAGACAGTGTATTGTGATGGCGTATGGTAGTAGGATACAAAATAAGCATAGATTATGAAAATTACCTTGCTGTGTCATCCACCGGCGGGTTTATTAACCCTTTAAATGCCGATATTGACTAAAAGAACCGAAAGAGTCCGGGAACACAGGGACCCGATCGGATTACATATCGATGACTAATTGTAGCGAGGCACTTACTAAAGGTATACTGTGAAGATTGACTCGCCATCTCATTCACGACCGGCTTCATTAACCCCTTTAATGACGATATGCACCAGAAGAACACATGAGAGCCCGGACAACCCCTTGGGCCCATGGACAACATAATATGATGCCTTATGGTAGTGGGATACATACTAAGTATATGCTGCGAACGTTTATTTGTGTGTCATCCACCGCCGGTTTTATTAACCCTTTAAATTCCGATATTGGATAAATAGTGGAATAGACTAGTGAAATTTTTTTTCACTTTATGACTAAAGTATGAAATTGTGCACATATGTACATATTCACATACTAATTGATATTAGGTATGGAACCACGCTGAAATTACACTTTAACCCCTCTTGTAAGGGATTTCCCGAATTTATCATAATTATATAATTTACTAACTGTCGCAATTACTCTTACCATGGAATATGCAATTAAAAATTAGGCATATACAGTAAGTATGACTCTGCGAGATATATTGATACATTTTAGGCCAAAATTGGACCACCCCTACAAGATGGCCCTCAAAATGGCAGCCGTAAGTGGAAAATTTGACATTTTTTCACTAATATATTCTACTAGAAGGTGGACCCGACTTCGTCCGGGCTTTGACCTTGAATTGACCATTTTGAAGATCAAGGTCAGGTGGGGTCAAACACCAACACCCCAAAAATGGTGGAAATCGGCCCAGCGGATACCGAGATACCCTATGCATCAAATTTCGTCCGTAAAAATCCGCCAGTTTAACCCGATTTGATTTCCACTCAAGTATATAAACGCGCCTCATATACACACGCTCATTAATTATCAAGTTTCAACGTAAGCCCCGGTTCCATATCCCCGATTTTCCACCCCGAATGTTCCCGAATGACTCCCGAATCATAATTTTGCAAAAATCGTGGAGTAAGTTCGGGACGAGTCGGTACAGTGAATTTTTACCCCCGAACATGATCGGGGATATCGGTGCTATCGGGGTCGATTCGTGACGATTCTGGGCCCGCTCCCGACAGTTTGGAAATGTTCAAAACTATCGGGAACCAAGCCGAATCGCTCCCGATTTGTCAATCATCGGGAGAAATTCGGGAGCAATTCGGCACCTATTCGGGAGTAGTCGGCAGTATTCGGCAGTATTCGGCAATATTCGGGTGGATATTCTGGAGTAGTCGGCAGTATTCGGTAGCTTATTCCCGAATTCGCCATGTGTGGCTGTTTTTATACTGAGATTCGGTGTATCTGCAAAATTCGGCATCGATTCGGGACGTTCGGCAGCAATTGAATACCAATTCGGTATTTATTCGGCATCAATTCGGTACCAGTTCGGCATTGATTCGGGATATTCGGCAACAAGTCGGTAGTAATCTGGGCAATTCGGCAGCTACTCGCACGAAATTTCGGTATCAGTTCGGGATAATTCTTTATCATTCGGAAGAAATTCGGAAGCATTCTGGAATACTCGGCAATGTTCGGGACGATTAAATTTTGTCATCAGTTCGGCGGCTTTTGGAATAAAACTCGTCCAGAATTCTCTCGAATGCTGCCGATTTGGTCTGGTCCCGAATTGGTGCCGAATATACTAATTCGGGACAGAAAATCGGGAATATGGAACCGGGGCAGTAAAGATAAATTACCATCGGTGCCCGAGATATCGCCAAGACGTCTGAAACAGTCAAATGCATCGGCCGGTTAAGCGTTAACGTGATCTAACGTTATGACCTCTGACGACGTCATAGAAGTTACGCATTGTTTTTATCCTGATGGAAGATAATTGAGGCAGATAACTAAAACGGATACACACGCATTATATATCGTTGGAAAGAGGAAACACGAAAGATTCTCAGACTGGCATTTTATTATTCGCGCTGTTTCGAATCGATTTGTAAGCACCGAACTCAAATGAAAGTCCCGTAACACAGCGTAAAAACAGATTTGACCTCGGCACGTGAATAAGTTGACCTCGGATCTGAAAATCAATAGGCCTATGTCACCCCCCGGCCGAAAATACCCCCACTTACCAAGTTTCATCGAAATCGGGTCGGCCGTTTTCGAGTTCATCGATTACACACAAACACACACACAGATCTTCCAAAATATATAATAGATATCAGTTTCATCTGTTTGGAACTGGTTGAGAATTTGACTTTATTTTGTAATGCTCATGTTAACTGATCGTTGTAGCAATGAAACATGTCGTTCACGACCGGGTTCATTAACCCATTAAATGACGATGTGGACCAGGAGAGCACGGAATTATTTTTTCGTATCGTATTATTCCAAACTATAATGTAGGTAGATCACTTTCCATTGGGAAATGCGTCGAAATTTATACATGTATACGTATAGTGGAAAGTGTTTTGATCTCTAGCAAAACGATGTAATAGTAATGGGGAGTTACACATATAGTAGAGCACACACAAATATATCCAGTAAGTGTTATTAATGAATTAGGCAACTGGCGATCTAGCTAATAAATTTCGCTATATTTGATAGAACGTCAGTGGGGTACTTTGGAATACATCTTGCCTCAACTGCATGCAAGCGACTATTCGCTGAATTGCCAATGTAATGAATGCCATAACTCATGAAGGTTGAAGCGAGTTCCGAGTCATGACGCTGATTTTAATGAGCATATTTAGGCTCTGTTTAATATGTTTGTTGACATACTTGCAATGATAGAAATGGCATTCGTGACATTAGTCAATCAATCTTGATGCCAATGGCATATAATTTGATGTTATTAAGCAGCTTTTCACTAATCTTCTTGTTTGACTTTCTAAAAGGCCTGCTGTTACCTGGTCTGGCGCCCACTTTCATATAATGGTTACACCTGTTATTGGGCCAGCGTAGGCATATAATTATGCCCCTCTCAATCCGTTTTCAGAGTTCTGCTAATTTCCGTTCAAATACATGACCAGAATCCGATATGAATATTTCGGCAAAATTACATTATGCATCATTTAAAGGGACAACGAGAATAGAATATTTAGTTGCCAGTTGATTAATTAGCACGTTTAATAACAAAGTGAATCACAATTTGCTACCTTTACAGAAGAGTAAAGAATAATGTTCGGGATATATCGGGGGGGGGGGGTCGCGCACAGTTTCTGTGCTCATGTAATCTTAATATCAACCATATTACCCACTAGGCTATTTAAAACACACTAACCAGTACTAACTACCATTTAGGGGTGTATGTATGCTGATGTATGTCAAAATTAATGTACCAGATTTCGACGGATGAAAGATATATTAATTATATATATAAACAAATCATATGACAAACATTAAAACTCAAGAACAAACATTTATAATGCATATGCAAGATAACCTATCAATTGGATGTAAAAGTGTATGTTATAGCTATATATATATATACACATGTGTATCCCTTTAAGGGTATGAACAAAATATAAAGCTGAGTTTATATTGATAAATTCTGTGATGAATTTTTCAATTACTTTTGACAAATTTGTTTACTGTTATAACATAATTATATGATCAGACACGATCAGTCGACAATGCTTACATATAAGCATAATTATGAAATGATTACCATCTTCTGTTCTTAATCCATATAATGGATATTATTTGTTATCAAGATGAACTTGGTGATATAAACAAAAATAACAATTCCACCATATTCCACTGGTTTAAAACTATAAAACAAAATAACTCATACAAAACGTTCATACTATTTGGATAACAATATTAGCCTTTTGTGATATTAATTCAACCACAGTTATTATTCTAAGTCTAAGCAGTTACGTACTGTACAGATACATATAGTAAGGTAGTATATCTGGAGTTCCAGTTATTTTACTACCAATACATATGGTATTGTAATTATTAGTTGCTTGTTCATTATTGGTTGCTTTGATATTCAATTTAGGATATAGCAGGATAGAGCAATGTAACTATAAAAAGTAGCTTTGTGTATTAAGGTCTCAACCTATTCCATATGCAACATAAAGCTAGAATATAAACATGACTGATGTGAACTTTGTTCTTGAAACTAATTATAAGTCATACTAACCTGGATCAAACTGCACAGGTAAGCTATGCAACTCTCTTCATGCAACTTTCTCAGAGTCACATATCTTAACTGGACAGTCTGATCCAGGATGCTTGTTCTTATAATTGGGTTTCCATGTGATACGCCCAGTAAACCGCATTGTACACATGTGTATGGGCACCTATACGGACTGTTTGTACAAGGTGACCGTGGCTTGAGTATCTCCGCTGGCTTTAAACTAAACTTGTAAAAAAAATACAGTTTGATACAGGAATGAATGTTGTGTGAGTGGTCCTTTTCAACTCAATCGAACACCCACTGATAATAAGTTAATAATACTACCAATTCTTCACTAATATTGGTATATATCAATCTGCACACCAACATGGCATACATACATGTATTTAGACTGTGAGCTGCGGTGAGAGTGACTTTCCTTGGGTCCCATCATACCCATGTGCAGATATATATCACAGAAATAGGGGAGGTGAAATTTGTTCTACCCCTATTACTACAGTTTTACGATTGGGCCTTGGCTCTAAAACATCTTATACTATTGTTATATAAAAGCATATGGAGTTATTGAGGATATCAGGACATGTATTACCTCATAATTATTATGTTTTATGGCATTATTCCCAATGTGTTTAAGTGCATGCATTCAGCATTTCCACATTTATACTAATAGAATTATCTCCATTTAGAGGTTTATTAATATGCTGGAATAGTATTAAATAATAAGAAACGGAACAATTCTTTGCTAGGCTATGATTTGGTTTATATTTTATGGTTTTTTGTGAGATTTTGGGGGTTGGTCCCAAAAATTGGGCGGAAAAAAAGAAAAAAATTGCAGGTAGAGGGGGGTGGGTCCCCGATTTTTTCGCCCTATATATGTAAATATTTTCCACGACCCCCCCCTGATTTTTGGTGAAATTTTATACTGAATTCTGTAAAAATCGATTTGTTAAGGATTTCAAGGGGATGGAACCCCATGAATGACATATTTCATTGCTACAATGATCAGTTAACATGAACATCACAAAAGTCAAATTATCAACCAGTTCCAAAAAGCTGAAACTGATATAGAATATATTAGTGAAAAAATGTCAAATTTTCCACTTACGGCTGCCATTTTGAGGGCCATCTTGGATGGGGTTCCAATTTTGGCCTAAAATGTATCAATATATCTCGCAGAGTCATACTTACTGCATATGCCTAATTTTGAATTGCATATTCCATGGTAAGAGTAATTGCGAAATTTAGTAAATTGTTTAATTCAAGAAATCCCTTAAAAGAGGGGTTAAAGTGAAATTTCAGTGTGGTTCCATACCGAATATCAATTAGTATGTGAATATGTACATATGTGCAAATTTCATACTTTAGTCATAAAGTGAACAATTGTGTTATTAGTGTATTCCACTATTTATCCAATATCGGAATTTAAAGGGTTAATAAAACCGGCGGTGGATGGCACAGCAAATAAACGTTCGCGATGTGATGTGAATGTGATGTGAAACACCCCGGTAGGGTGATAAAAAAGAAATGGATGATAATATTGCTCAAATAAGTTATTTCTTACAAAACACAAATCCAAACTGACTAATACTCGTCATTATTATATATTAATTAAATTCAGTGACTCTCGATGGCTAAATCGTTTTCGTTACTTTATCGCCGATAGTTGCGTCCCGAATCGAGAAGTAAATATTTACAATTGAGCGTAGTTGAGAAGGTTCTCTATGGAGTGGTACGGTTGATTTGTTTTAGATTTTCGGCGATGTAGTAGAATGCTACATTCCTCCAGTTGACATAGTGCCTCAATACTAACTTAACAGTTTGACACACCTGAACAAGTCCATAATATGTCTTTAACATTCGACCACGACCGACGTGGCCAGTGGCATTGTGGATAACATCAAACGTCTCCTCAATATGAACAAAGTACAGTATATTATTGTTAACTGGTTACTTGGCTGCGGTGTTGTTCAATAAAACAATGAGCTTTAGTAATATGTATCATCTTCATTTGAAGTTATTGGACTGTTTGCCAGAAATTATAATTCCGCAGGCAATCTGTCAAATTCAGGTCTCTAAAATTCAGCCATTTGGCCAAATGATTTAACAATTTAGACAATTCACCAAATGACTGACGGTCACTTGGCCAAATGAATGAAGTTTCGTTAATTTATAAGACCAGTATGCAGTCTCAGACAATATTTGCACGGCCTGTTTTACCGAAAATGATGCCATAATGATATATTCCGCGTATGCCCTTCTGATCCATATATACAAGCACGACAGCATAATAATGAGCATTTGTATGTAATATTCTGCTTGGAGAATCAGAAAATCGAGAGCCGGTAAATATTGCATTGTCAACCAATCAGAAAATAGCCGGTACGATCAGAGACTATATATCGCGACGTTGCCGCTCCGGCGACGAGTATCTTCAATGATCATGAAGTTAAGTTTTAATTGACAAATAACATGAAATACATGAGCTTCAAATATCGCATAATTTTGTTTGTAACAAATAATACAATTCTAACACCATAATTATGATATTTCAAATAGATATGTAATAGTTTCCGAGTTTCTGATACAAAATGACTTGGTGAGATCACGCTTGATGTCTATATACTTATAAGTTACTGCTGTGAACACAACTTATCATGAATCAGGCTGATCAAAATGGCAAATTTTATTGGAGATAAATAAAATGTGTTACCCGATTACAACCCTTTTAACACTTTTCAGCTTCATAACAATGCTAATGACATGACCTTTGTCACGAGTACATTAGATATGATCAGGGCATTTGTTTACAAATTACATCGGCCATCGGACTGGAGTCTGGACTGGTCTGGAGTTAATAATTTTACCGGAGATCGCGGATTCGACTCTGTGTGTGTTGATAATTATTGGGTTGGTAATTGAGTCATTTTAAACGTAAATCGTAGCCAAACAAGTAATTCTTTTTATCATGGATAGTTCATTGCTGAAAATTGAAATTGAAGCGGGGGGGGGGGGGTGATTTGTTTTCCCGGGACATATGCCGGGGTGGGTGGGTGGTCGGTCAAAGCCACCAACCAACAAGCAATTTTTTACGCAACTAAAAAAACAATTTCCTGCTTGTTTTTTAGTGTTTTGGCAATGAGTTGGGCTTCGAAACCACTTTGAATGAGAGAAATAATGTAATTCTAACTGTAAACTGACTGCAGGCAGTTATCGTGTTGTATTTTGTTGCAAATTTTGAAATCCAAGATGGCCGCTGGCAGCCATGTTTTTTTGGCCGAATGACCTCAAAATGACTCATTCCTATTTACATGTCCATGTTAACATCCATGATAAATAGTATGCACAGAAATTCATATACAGCTGTTTACGGTGAATTTCCCTCCGCAAATCTCTGCTTTAGTGTTAAAAGGGGGTGGGTGTCAAAAATGGTCCGGAAAAACTGCCGAAAACGGAAAAAAACAATTGGCGGTGGGGGTGGGTGTGTACAAAAAATGATCAAAAGGGAAAAAATGCCATACGTGCCTGAATTTGTTTTCCGACATATGGCATATATTTTGAATCATATTATAAAAAAAATTATTCTTAACATTGATATCACATAAATTGTGGACCGTTTTTGGAAAAGTGGACACGCTAGCTATGATTTTTGCAAACAAATTGGGGAATAAAAATCTTAGACGCAAAATATTCTTAAAATCTGTTTTCTGGGTGAAAGTAACACAATGGTGGCATCTAATGTCACGGGACGTGGAGTGTTATTTTGAGGTGAATTTACGTTTCTTATCGTTTATAGCAATATGCTAAATGCTTTGTGACCCTTTAATACTGTCATTAAGAATATGCATCCCAAATTGATATATCTAGGTAGAATTTCCGATTAGCGGGAATTCATGGGTTCACGACATAAAATAAAAATATTAGCATATATATATCACTATATATGACAACCCGTACCAACTTGTGAAATTTATCCGACAGTATAGTTTGATAATTGTTATAACATAGGTAGGGGTATATATTCCCCATTCGTATGGTTTTATTAAGGCTACACGTAGTGGTGATCAGTTGAAAACTATCAGAATTGGGTTGACGGATGCATGTAGTGGTTCTCGGCCATTTGGCGACGTTAACGTATGGGATACGATCCCCCAATTGGGGGGGGGGCTATAGCTTCCGGTCTGACCATTGCATATCTCCCCGAGGGGGGGGGGGTCCACCCCCCCTGCGTTAGCGTAGTAGTATCAGTTACGTTATGGGCATATATGACTATATTGGACGTACCACACCTTATAGCTAATATCGGTATTGAAGGGGTTAATGAAACCAGTCAATTTTCACAGAATACACCCTGTTAGCGTCCCGCAACCGGACGAAATTAAAAAGAAATTCATTCCCGGCAACTGACACCGTGACGAGGAACTGCTTGGCCAGTCTCAGACAGACTTGGACAAACGCGCGTCACTATATGGCTGTAACCAACATGTGCATTCAAGGGGCTAATAAAACCTGCCGTGAACGACACAGAAAGTCGATTCGCACAGGACACACTTGGTCAACTTCAAGCAACTACAAGAAAAACAAAATACCTGCATACGGGTCCGTGGGACGTCTCGGCAGTCGTGGCTATACTAATTGAAAATCGCAATACAATGTATTGTTATTAAGGGGTTAATATAAACCGGCCGTGGACAACTAATAGCCAAACACGTGACAGCAACACTCCCATGGATATTTTAAAAGACAACTGATAAATTGCGCGCGGGTCGACTAATTAAGCGCTAAATATTAATTATCGTGTCTATATATAGTGGGGTACCCCACTTCAGATTTTTAACGCAATGTTCGCGTCATGTACAAAGACAGAATGCGACAGGATTATTTACACATTGAGCATACTCAGGTTTATTTTGAATTTTATCACCATAGCACGCTGAGGCTGAACTATCACAGTAGCCTGCAATAATGAATGAGGACACCATAAAATGTTCTTCAAAATATCAATTGAGTCTACTGAAACAATCTAACAAACACAAGATGCTAAAAGTTCAGTTATATGCATGATTTCATTGATATGTTCAATTGGAAAACAGCAACAGATAAAGGCCAAACATCTGGCAATGGCAGAAAGGCCAGAGAAAACAATTAGTCAAACTTTATCACAGAGAACCAAGCAACTACAGGGTGTAACATGGCATGTTAGTGTCTTTCATTTTAATGACCTTGTGCATCAATGGAACCTCACAAGAGTGCTTAAATACCATGACCAGCATCATTCCACACTATCTGATGATTAACCAGGCTCTAAATGTGTCAATCTTTAATGATTGGCAGGAACACAGCCAGCTAAGTTAGGTAACAGACCAATAAACAATAGCCACTCAGAGGGGTTCCGGTCATATTGCTCTTACACGCCGACAGTTACATCGAAAGCACATACGAACAGCACACAGTAGGGGTATGCTGCGAAACATTACTTTTAGGCACAGTCGAAACAAGGCTCAAGCAGTGAAAAGCTATTGATGCAAATCGATAATAAATCGCCAGCATCTATAAAGCGTACACCCGGACGAGGGCTAATCAATCAATTCCTGGTAAGGAAAAATCATGGAAGTATGCGGAAAAAAAATCCGACCACGCTGATTCAAGCACTGAGAAGCTTCTGATGCAAATCTTAATTTACGGTCATTAACTCCATTGCACAAACACTGGCAGTGTCTCCGGTCGAGATACTTATAATAAAGTGGACACAGTTCATTTAATATAGCAGTAACAAGCTTTTGATGCACAATACTGATAATAAAATCGATGGCATCAACAAAAAGCATACTGATCATAAAACTCCTCTTCTAACAAAAAAAAGAGGACAAATGACTACATACACGTACAGTGTAAATATTCATTACATACGGGCGTGCCTCTGACGAAGACTTACCCTTCATAGAACTAAATGCCAGTTCTATGTAAATAGAGTCGAAACTTGCGGAAACAACATGGTTTAAACAACATAACAGCGTGTGGTGATGCGCTTACATTTCACACATTGGATACATTGACTAAACATCTGAAGGAAACTGAGGTGTTGAGTATATAATCACATTTTCACCATACAAACTACCAGTAACGAATTGGATAGCATAGGAGTACATGTCTCAAATTGCTTCAAAACTCGTGCCATTTTCACATGTGCTGATTTTTAAAAATAGTTGTAGTTTCCAAAATAATGATTTTTGTTTTCCAATGTGTAATTGACAAATTTACAAAAATACCAGTAACTGCAGTAACTGCTCAGAAACACAATGGTAACTCTGGATGGTCTTAAAATAGTATCTGTTGGTTAACATGTCGTCTTGACAAGAAAGAACACAGACTTGAGCCCTTTATTATCAACAGGAAATCACTGGAAGACAGAATAGATTTCACCATATTGGAATCAATAACCGTGCACTTGCAATAGAGAAGAGGCGTCATTTAAAGACTCAGTAACATTATGATGTCGTAGAAGACGAAACATATTTTCTTGTGAAATGCTCTGCATATTCACAACTACGGAGTAAACTTTTCGAATCAATGATTAAACATAATCTGAATTTTCGACGCATTAACGCCAACGATCAATTTATTACTACTATATTGACAAATAACAGTCCCGCTCAAGCCGTGACTCTGATGTTCATCGTTATCCTGCTCCCTATTTCCCACCCTTCTGATTGGCCCATGTCTTGTCACATGCCGGGCGACAAATCACGCTGTCGCCCGCTGACCCCGGGATACATTGTTTTTGACGCCCGCCTTATTTTATATTGCAAGAATATCCCTGAACACACTGCATTAAGTCATCTATTTCACATCACTACAACCACAGGAGCTTGGAATTTGGTCAAAACCCCTCTTTTATTGGCAGAACCACCACCCGGGACCATAGGTCACGGAAGGAACGAAACACGAATTTGTTGCCACCCATTTTGAACTCAACTGTATTCCTACAAAAAATATATTTTCACTAAAAACTTTTAGTGTAAACAATATTTTATTTGAACAAAATAACAGAACAACACATTGACAATTATACATATTGAGTAAAAAACATAGTTCAAATGAGGATTAGATAACAAGCCATGAGCCTATGGCTTTTATAAAAATCTTTTCCTCCATAAAAACATGGCCGCTGACAGTTTGCCGACAGAGAAAACAATAACTTTGAAATAAAGGGATATATATGTCATCAACGTCGTTTTTCGGTTGATCTATGAGCGTATAGACCGATCAGTAGACGAATAACATACTGTATAATTCCGCGAAGCGGATTATACTAAGTATGTTATTCGTCTACTGATCGGTCTATACGCTCATAGATCAACCGAAAAACGACGTTGATGGCTTATAATTACAACTATAACACTTTATTTTCAGCTATCTACTATTAATCCATCTCAGAAAATTAATTGCCAAAACATGATTTTCCGTTGGACGATCTCAAAATTTGGTTGATGGGCCGAAAATAAATTGGCCGAAATTGTCAACGAGCATCTTCGTCAAGCAAACTTTCAGAAAATAAATATTTACGCTTCAACTTCAATTATCAGCAATAAACAATCCATGATAAAAAGAATTACTTGTTTGGCTACGATTTATGTTTAAAATGACTCAACAACAACCCACTAATTATCAACACACACAGAGTCGAATCCGCGATCTCCGGTAAAATTAACTCCAGACCAGTCCAGACTCCAGTCCGATCACGGCCGATGTAATTTGTAAACAAATGCCCTGATCATATATAATGTGCTCGTGACAAATGTCATGTCATTAGCATTGTAATAAGGCTGCAAAATGTTAAAAGGGTTGTAATCGGGTAACACAATTTATTTATTTCCAATAAATTTTGCCATGTTGATCAGCCTGATTTATGATAAGTTGTGTTCACCGCAGTAACTATACACGTTGTCATAGACGCTTTTTCGAAAATTGGACAAATCAAAAACGCGGCACGAACTTCGAGTGTTCAATCGAGCTTTACAAAAACATGAATACGGCTGAAATGAACAGACATAAGTATAGTATAGTGTATACAAGAAGCAGAGACATGGACTATAGACATAGACTACTTGTTCAAATGTTTCTAACATTGAGTTTTCGAGTTGTTTTTTCACTGAAATTCTAATGGAATTCTCGTTCCGCGCTTTCGCGTCATGCGGGGACGTCGTGTGGGGCGACGGTTATAGACTCGCCCAATTTTCTTAAAGTGTCACTACGCGATGTGACTCGTCTACTGCAATGTCTATGCACTGATAGACGCAGGTCACGCGGTAGCCTCTCGACCAATCAAATACCCGCATTTCGACGAAAACGAAAGAAGTTGTAATTATAATCATATAACAAGGCCCACGTGCATTTTCGCATAATTTTTTAGAGTTATATCCCTTCGACCATAGGGCTCAACACCACACATTAAGGACCAGATTCGGTTTCAAATTTCCATTTTATTTATTCATGAGGAATTGGTCATTTGTGAGACTATTTATTAGTGGTAATTGGTAGTTGGTAGCACCGTGAGACTTCAATGCACATAGTATACGGCAGCCCTGGGAATTAGCATCGACAATGGGCAGTGCCGAGGCAAAAGCCGACGCAAAATGAACTTGCGTCAGCATTTTTTTAGCCGAGGAAAATAAATATAGACATGTTCAATTAGTTTGTGAATTTGACGTTCGTTGAAGTGATAGTGATGCCATGATCCGTACGGCACATGTCCACAAAATAATTTTACTCGCAATTTGCACACATTGACACGATCAGCTAGTTTGGTCAATAAAAATCTGACATCGTAATCCGCCTCCAAGCAACCGGTTACGGTTGATAGAGCAAGCTGCACCAACTTGAAAGGAGGTCATTGTGCCAGTCGCATACGCGCGACATACCAATCATCTCACAACGTCGCCAACTAATGCTAGCGCTTTGATGTTTCCGACGAAGCATATCCAACTTGACAAGCACGTGCTCCGATGTTTTTTAACTTTTTCGACTGCGTATTTCCGGGAAGTTTGGGACTATTATACATTTATACTTGCTCTAACTTCCCTGTTTGTTGGGACCATATGATGGGTTTCAACCTACATTATGTACATGGAGAATATTATAACTTGGGACGGTATTACGATATTTTTATTTCAGACGATATTATTGACGATATCAAAATTAAAACCGGCTATACCCGATATATCGTCATATCGCCCAGCATTATTCATTGGGGCTCGCCTGAATATGAAAAGCTGGCTACGAATGTGATCGCCATAGAAAAGCTGGCTACGAATGTGATCGCCATAGAAAAGCTGGCTACATTTGTGATCGATTAAAAAACCTGGCTACGAATGTGATCGGATCGCGGAGCCTTGTGACAATGACCCCATCAGCGAAAGTTACATTAAGTAATGTTTTTAATATTTTTTTGGTATTTTTGATTTTGAGAAAAACAATGCCGATGGTGGCTAGCTGTCTTGAATTTAAAAATTGAATTTCCAATTCATGAGCACAGGCTATATAATCATATGCATAAAGCCATTCTTTGAGAGTTTTGGTGCTGATTCGTTACGACACGCGAGTCACGAGTGACGTATACTATTTATAGATCCTGCTACCGGTGCAGTTAACAATACTTATAGTTGCTTATTACATAAAATTTATGTTAGCGAGTTTATCACTAACACAAATTTATAAACTAGTTATTCAGAGAGAGAGAGAGAGGGGGGGGGAGAGAGAGAGAGAGAGAGAGAGAGAGAGAGAGAGAGAGAGAGAGAGAGAGAGTTTTGGTCCCCTTATGACCAATAATTGCAACCAGTAGCATTACAAAGTCAAGTAGTACATATAGGCCTACCGGTACATAACGAACATAAAACAAGAAGAAAAAAACAATACCACGTGGTCGTGCCATAAATAGAAATAAATTATATATGAAATATTTGTACAAATTACCATTCAGTCAAATGAAGAATATCTTCTTGGGTAGTCGTCATTTTCGTGAGATGATAACAGCAGACACAGAAAAATACAGAAATTTTCAGGAAAATGCACAAAACATCAGGATTAGATCTTCAAAAACGAGCATAGTATGACGCAAACATAAACTGATTTAAGTTTTCTGGCGCCTAAGTTCGAAAACCGCACGCACTTTCAAATATTTTTGAATTTCGCGGGCTTTAAATTTAGGTTTCGATTTTATTTCGTTCCGACTTTGTTATTCCGGAAAAATGGTTTTGTGCCATTTGTCATTCAGATTCTAGAACGGGTGATGGAGGTGTCGCAGATTTGTGTTCGTTGGTGAATTTACAATACATTACCGAAATAATGTGAGGTTTTCGAAGAACTGGAAAAATATACATATGGAATGTTGTAGATTGGCATCTAAGGTGTAAGAGGTACCAAAAGTTTTTAGTGAAAATATATTTTTTGTAGGAATACAGTTGAGTTCAAAATGGGTGGCAACAAATTCGTGTTTCGTTCCTTCCGTGACCTATGGTCCCGGGTGGTGGTTCTGCCAATAAAAGAGGGGTTTTGACCAAATTCCAAGCTCCTGTACTACGACTAACTTAAAAATCATAGATCTTATATACCCCACGGATTCGCAAAACACACCAGTTGTGGTGTTTGCTAATTTGCATATATTTAGTGAACACTAATATTCGAACTTTTAAGTTGATACTTTTATCGGACAGGCGTTATTATTAACTTTTTACATCGAAATATCTCGGTGATTCAATTTGTTCATGTCGACATTATGATGCAAGATTGAAAGAGGGGATCCCTTAAGGTTGGTTGGTTATAAATGTAATGCATACGTTTTTCGCGAATGAATGGTACTGTACGCTTATCCTCCGCGATCTCTGCAATGTGATCATAGAAGTATTTTATATGAGGATAGCTATTTGCAATGACACATATGAATGTACATTAATGAAATTGACAAGTTCCCAATACCTTTCCGGGAAGAGCGTTATGTAATGAACATCGCGAGTAAATTGCGCGCACAAGACGACATTGCCACATTGCACAAGACGAGAACATACCTACAGGTATATGGCTTATTGGTTTACATTGCATGGACCGATATTGACGATTTAACCACCAAAATGATCGTAAATAAACGCGGGTTATCAAACAATTAACGGTTTGACTATCGCTTATGGAACATAAATCCTATGGGACGATAAGTAGTTACTGAAAATATACATAATCGGGAAAGAAAGCAATCGTGACTCAGTGCAACATCGTGCGTGTTGATGGCAAGGGTGTTTTATGTGGTATAATCGGATAACAAAACAGTTGTTGCCCTTCATCTCGGGAGACATTGAGATTTGTCACCCGCTCGAGAACGGAATATCTCCCTCGGAGCTTCGCTCCTCGGGAGACATTCCGTTCTCGAGCGGGTGACAAATCTCATTGTTATCCTTCATCCCATTTTCCTCTCTTCTGATTGGCTGAGAGTGCGTCACATGGCGGGCGATAAATCACCATATTACCCTCGAGGGTAACATTGTCTCAGTTATTGACCGCTCAGCTGTACCAGCAAACATAGAACTACGAAGAACTCACCACGCAGAGATTCTCTGACAGCTCTCTGATAATTTCGAAAAACACTGTTTTTATAAGCCCCACTGTTTCATAACAACCGCGAACTGTGGTGTTTGCTAATTTGCATAATTGTGTGTTTTTGTATTTGCTATTAAAGCACGCTATGTATAAATGGTGTTATCACAGACACATATATGTTATAAGGTGTAATATTCCTATTGGACCTTTTTATATCAATAATAAAGACCGTGTGACAAATAGATAAACCTTATTATGCAGTTGGTATTTGCTGCAGACAATTGCACATACGATGTACATACGTTACAACTACGTTTATCTGCTTGATCAAATAGCCACTCTTTGCTGTTTATCAATTGACTATTTCTTTTCTTCAATACATTCCTCAGACTTCAGAGAATACCCGTATGCTGCGTAACAATCTGTGACATATGTCAAATTCTTTTTGCACCACTACAACGTGTTAGTTTCACATTTTAGCAATCTGGAATTGAACATGTCTGTCGGCGTCTTCACGGCCATTAAAATTTGAAACGAAACCGAACATTTCGCTGCATGGCTACTCAACTTCGAAATTGCTTTGCTCCTCTTTCCGTGAACAGATTTCCACCATGCAACCAGCAAACTGACCGGAGAATAGCTGCGCGAATGACGGGTCTGTTAATTGATCCAGATTATGAATGTTTTATTTTCTAAATAGCGATGATTCCAACATAAAATTAACTTTTCGAACTGGATTAAAGAATATATGCGCGCATTTATGCCTGCTATTAAGGAGGTTCGTGTGTACTCCTTTGTCAGATAACAAAACAGTTATCACCCTTGTTTTCGTGAGACACGGGGATTTGTCGCCGCTCTCGACCTGGAATGTCACCCTCGGGCCTGGCGGCCCTCGGGTGACATTCCAGGTCTCGAGCGGGCGACAAATCCCCGTGTCTCACTCAATCGCGGGCGATAACTGTATAATGTCTCCATCGACAGCGGGCGACAACTGTATAATGTCTGACTGCAGGTCAGTTTGGTTCATCCATTGATACTGAAACATTTGTCATTTGCAATGTGTGATACACCATCACATGTATCAATTAGTATTTGTTCACATAATATAATATTTATATATATGAATCTCCATACATGGACGATAATAAAGATATATATTACTACTATATTGACAAATAACAGTCCCGCTCTAAGCCGAACAGTATGCAAACTGATACGTCGCTTCTGCAATGCTCGTGCTGAACACATAACAGTTTTTGAACCATTAATATGATACAAGAGTCCGAGCTCCTTGTGAATCTTAGCATACATGTATTACGTAGTTTGGTATATCCTATTGGCACATGTTTGGTGAAAACATGTCCTCGTGTGAATGTTTTTTTTTTGTTGCCAATAAATCATTATCAAAAGATGAACGTTAACTTGATTATATAGTATAATTCAGACTATTAAACATTTTTAGCTGGGACTAAAGATTAAAAATAAAAAAAAGACTCAATGATCCGAATAATAAATTTCATAAGAAACAATTAATGTTGGAAGGCCTTATCTATTTAGTTTTTGTTATCAGATGAATATTCATTCATTATTTTGTAATAATTATTAAAATAATTGTCATTCAGTTCTTGCCAACATATCATGAGCATCTGTAGAGGCAGGATAATTGGCTATAAGTTGGCAACATGATCTCTTTAGGGGTTAGATCTTAAACGTTTGCAATACCAATGAAAGTTCCAATGTAGCTGGAATATTGAGGGACAGATGAGACTAAATATATGTAGATATCTAGACTTTCAGCCATCGTGTGTAGTCGTTAACCACCAAGGGGAGTTATGCGATTACTTCCCGTAAATATGTAAACTGTAATCAACCCGTTGGTATATATAGTTAATTTAGCTACCGGGTAGTTAGTATTCATCCTTCCACCCGAGGTAGGTAAATTTTCGACTAATTTTATATACCCATCTGATGGTAAAATAATCCCCAGAGTTGGATGTTTAATATAAACTACCCAATATAGTTAAAGTGTATAATGTGTACAATGCTAGTTTATTTCAAAACATAAACCCATATAGTCACGTGAACAGTGTAAGTGGACAAACCTTTTGCACGAACACCGTCGATCGATCCGTTGCCAGCTTATCGCACGTGACTGAAGCGGCCTCCGAGCCAATCATTTCACATCGAGATGATTCTTTGTAGAAATTAGCAGCCGAACACCCATCCCGATCCGAGCATTCCCGGAAACACCAGATAATATTTCCGGCTATTTTCGTTGACATCGGTGTAGCAACGTTGAACATTCGCCCTGCACATGTCACACCAGTTGTTGTCGTTGAGCATTCACATAAGTACGCTTGCAACACCACAAGCACGAAAACGTTCATCAACCTATCAAGTCCGACCTTCATTATTTTGCGACTATATATCCTGGTGTTCCCTCATTATTTTGCGACTACATGTACATGTATATCCGGGTATTCTGGTTCTACACTACATGACAGTTATTCTGAACTGTTCCAGCTCTACACTTCGTCGACAGTTAGTATGAATTGTTCCGTTTCTACGCTACATCGACAGGTAGTCTGGAATGGTCCTGGTAATTACAGCATTGTAATAGCAACCCATTCAAACACCCTCACGGTGGAATCCGATATACGTAAATGACCGATCAATCGGATGAGCTGCGCCATTGAATACATCGTGCATTGATTGACACAATATTTGGCATCTTGTAGATTTCACTAATTGTCTCTTGTTCCTGTATATACCTTAGAAAGAAATATGGGTTTAATACTATACACAGTAAAGCACACACGGTTTAAAGGCCACAACATTAGCTGGAGGACCACTTAGGGTTTGTCGATCCGCTTGATTGTTCAACTTGGAGGTTGTTTGTCGTATTCATATGGTGGTATAGATATTATAATGTGCAGTGCCCTTGTGTTATTGATTCCTTCGTGGTACTTTATTTTCCAGATCTGGCCTCCGTAAGTGGATATAAAGAAACATTAAGTTTCATGCTGGCGTCCTAAGTCTAAAGAGAGGACGATCTACATCGATACGCATGTACTTTTTCAAACCAGATGATTGAACTAAACAGTCTAAAACTTTTATTTTGTAGTTCATCGCATGTGCTCGTGTATCCGTTGCCATTGTGAGAAGCGCTAATATAGACCATTCGCAAACATCACTATTACGATTACGGATAGGATATATTGTCCTAGTAAGGTTGACACCACCACAATTTACCTACGATGGCTAATTTGTGAGGCGGCATATGCCCCACTTTATTTAGTTACACATATATTTGATGGAAAATATTAATGTCTGTCTCTTTGAGATCCCAAGTTCTTATCCGTATAATACACCACACGGATAATGTTAGAGCGTCCCCAATCAGGACCGGTGGCACAATCTTGACACATGTGCACATAATTAAACTACATGGGGTATATTTCGTCTCACATAAGTTTGGCCGTATACTGGCAGGATATTTCCATATCCGTAATCGTATTCGTGATTTTGCGAAAGGTCTCTATTAAGTTCCGCATAACTGTGTATTATAAACTGTGGTATTGCATGTCAAAATAGACAGGGATATAACTACTGTCTGTATATATGGTGAGTTCCGATTAACGGTTGTTGTTATGTACATGTAGCGGTATATTTATAAGTCGCTCGGGTATGTAGTCAGCTTTTCATTCGACGTAAAGCAGCTAGTGTAATCAGAAGTCAAACTGTTGGTGTTTATTTTTCTGCCATATATGTGACCCGCCATATCAAATCCAGTCGTAAGTCGAGATTTTTTTACCCTGTGCCAATGCATTCTCTTATATATGCGAGTCGACCATAGGGTCTGAAAAATTGAAAAATAAGTATCTGGGGGCATAACAGCCAGTGTAGCCTGTGTTAACTGTGTCATTACTGGTTTGAAGGTTTATTTATTTTACAAAACTGGGAAAGTTCTCAAAAAAGTGAAAAATTTTGATACGCAACAGGATTTTCGTATTCAGTGAAGGCCAACTCTTGTGTTATTGATTACAGGAAAATAGCCCGATTTCTCTCCCCTGAATTCTGTCATCTGGGCTCGCAAGACATTTTTTTTCAAATTGATACGATAACTTTCTTTCTATTTCAAATAGTTCTCAGCTCTAACATATCTCAATCAGGTGGAAGAATCTTATTTACTGACATTCGCTCTATCATGGTCTGTTTTTGGGTTGAAAATGTCCAAATTGAGTAAAAAAAATGGGTACAATGGAGCGTTTCGTGTGTGCAAACCAAGTGGCATAACTAAATGACAAACTGTACGAAGAAGCTAAAATACAGACAAATGATATTTACACCTAAAATTTCTGTCGAAATTAAAACATGCTTGATGGGACCTATGCCAAAGATAATGGCTCAGCATTGATTTGAAGTACAGTACCCCCTCCCAGGTTGGCAAATTTGCTGGCAATCGTGTATTGCTACCTCAGATGCCCAATACGACCTGAGAGCAAAATATTCGTAATTGTAAAACAAGAAGAACCTTTTTACAACCTACGGACTACATTCGTAGACACATGCATCACAAAAAAAAAACCAACAAGAAAATCCAGGACGATAACAATAATCACAAAAGTGTAAGTTTGAGAACTAGTTAACCAAACTACAAAACCTGATAAAACATCCTCGTTTGGAAGTCAATAAAACTTTAAATGAAAGGCTCACAGCATCGCTCTGACCTATGGGTCGTTACCACCCGTATACACTCGCATTACAATGAGTATGCTTTGTTTCTAGCAATGATTTAAAGCCACATGGCAGTTTGTGCTAAAAAAAAGTACACATAATAATAATCGATTTTGATTTTTTTCCCGGTATCGAAATAGGTCGATGTAAACTTTGAACAGGGTGTTTTGGTCCCAATAATAGAAAAGAACGTTCCGTGTTAGTCTGTTCCTGATATGGTAGAAATAAAGAGTGTTTGTTTCACTTCTGTGCGAAAAATTTAAAACAGATGGAAAATGACTGTCATCGTGGTATTTTTCAGAGAATATTTCGTGTATTTTTCAACCTACTTGTATTGCGTTCCTCCTTCCAAATTACGTATACAAAATGTGTCCATTTAACATATAGGGGTGCCACGATTAAACGTATAATCGATGAACCGTTGATCAAGCCGATAATCGGGTATTATTGAATACCATGTTTGTTTTACACAGTTTAATCTATAACGGAAGGGTTAACAGCATTTGATCGCGTATCAATGATATTCGACAACATAGTACTACTAACTTATGTTGCAAACAGTCGGTAGTTCATTTGATGCTGCGACATGGTTACTCGTCGGGTCGTTATATATTCTACAAATTGGTGGCACTGCAGCTTTGAACTTCTGTGCGAAAAATTTACAACAGATAGAAAATGACTGTGACCACGGCATTTTAATCAGCGATGTTCTCTGCGGTGTCATTCCACGAAAATCTCTATGGTCGTTCCACTGCGTTAATGTATATATATTTACACACTAAGTGTTGTCATCACTAAATCCAGCATTCTGATTGGTCGGCGCCCACGTGGCTAGTTGCAGTTATTTCTCGGTGAATGCGCAACGCCTCATAACACCAAGTTAATAACACCATCGATACGTCATTAGGTTTGGAAAGACGAACGCGCAATGTTTTGGGCGCATTTGGACTCGCGCAGGATTGACTTAATAAATCATCGGGTTTCAATACAAAGAGCCTCGTTTTGAAATTGTTCGTGTTAACCCTTGCCAATATAAAATTGATTAAAACACCTTTGGTGTCACGTAGTATTAATTTCTAAAAACAAAGCACGTGGACGATATTAGAATAGTTCTTCATAGTTTAGTTTTTTTTTTAATTAGTTCAAGTTATTCCCCTTAGACTGGAAACGCTCCGGTATATTTTGGGACTATTTATTACTACACCTTAATAAAACAGTCCCACTCGATCACAATAACAATGTCACAAATATAAATGCTATGGTACAATTGATAAGTTAATTATGACAATAAAAGTCATTATAACCCTGTCAAATCCAGTTTGTGTTGTTTATTTCCACATTGAATGTAATTATCCCAACCTCACCTGACCACACCTGTTATTTTTACCTGTGAAATCATGAACGACAGTAAATTAACCCCTTTGAACCACGTGTAGTTCTCAATCGACTTTGCTATAATTAAAATGGCCAACAATTATTCTCAAGAGAATGGGAGTTTTAAAATCACATATAGTGTCTCAGATGGTGAACTTGATGATGATGATGATATTTTAATGGCTGTTGACTTGGATGGAATAGAAGAGATGGCAGGTGTCCCAGGTGTGACTTTAGAGCAGCTCATGGATATACCATTTTATGACTTACAACCATCCCAAGCTCAACCGCAGACAAATTCAAATGATGACCCACCATCTGCATCCGTGGACCAACATTTGGAATGTTCTACTAGTACCAGTACTGCAGTTACAGGCCACACAGGGAACAGATTTCAAAGGAAAAGTGAGCAAGAGCTGGAAGAAATTGCAGACTTCAACCAGTCAAAAGCCACAAAAAGGAATACACAGTGGGGTGTGAGAATATTCCAAGGTAAAAATTGTATTTTATATAAATTTGTTAACTCGCAAAATTATGAAAAAAGATGTTTTTAAAAAGGTACATGTACCATACCAATTTGCATGTCTTAATATCTGAAGCCACTGAACCGTTCCATACAACATTATTGTTTGCTATTTATTTTGATTCGAGTGCGTACTGATCCTTTAAATCAATCAAGAATAAATGTCAATTTGTTTCGCATACAAAAAAGATTTAACACAGAACATTTGAAAACAAGGCTCTTATTGTAACCTGAAACCAATTGAATAACTTAAGTCCATGGTGCGGCAGTGCAAATGTGGCTAAACAATAACCGATGTATCTTTTTGTCAGTTCTTACCAAAATCAATAAAGAGTCATTGTATTTATGGCAGTAATTATGACGCGCTTGCAGGTTTATCAAGAAATAATTGCAACAGGTCATGTGGGCGGCGATCAATCAGAATACTGGATTTAATGCAAAAAGACATGTCGTATATGTAAATATATATACATACTAAGTGTTGTCATCACTAAATCCAGCATTCTGAATGGTCGGCACCCACGTGGCTAGTTGCAGTTATTTCTCGGTGAATGCCCAACGGCTCATAACACCAGGCTCATAACACCATTGATACGTCATTGGGTTTGGAAAGACGAACGCGTAATGTTTTGGGCGCATTTGGACTCGCGCAGGATTGACTTAATACATCATCGGGTTTCAATATGAAGAGAAATTGTTCCTATTAACTTTTGCCAAGGGTGCTATTGGGTATTTTGGGCTGTTTTTGTCACGATACAGTTTTCGATTTAAATACATTAACAAAAGTGACTATTTTTATGGAGATGTAACCGTGAGGTAAGTGGTCATAACTTGTATGTAAAACCCTTCGGTTTTTACACAAGTTATGTCCACTTACCCCACGGTTACATTTCCATAAAAACAGTCCACATGATAGTTAAACCTTATATATTTTGATCATTCACAACTCATGAACACAGGTGCAGTTTGTACAAAAATGTGTCTAATCTATTTGCAGATTGGTGCAAGGAAATGGATGATGTTGTGGACCTGGGCTCCATTGGGAAGGCAGATTTAAATGTTCGCCTACGCCATTTTTACTGCGAAGCAAAACCAGGAAATAGAAATGGCGCGGCAGAATATCACAAGAATACGTTAAAAAATCTGCGAGCTGCCCTAAATCGACACATGTCAGATTTGAAGAGAAACATTGACATCGTGCGAGATAAAGAGTTTAAAGACAGTAACACAATACTAAATGCGAAGCTAAAACAAATGCTGACAACAGGAAATTCCCGGCCAACCAAACATAAGTCGGTGATAAATGAAGAGGATGTGAGAAGAATAAATGTTTATCTCTCTGAACCATCCCCGATAAAACTTCGGCTAAAAGTGTGGTATGTCATCGCGATACACTACGTCTCCAGGGGAATGGAATTCCATTTGCAGTTGAAGAAAAATTCATTTGATTTCAGAAGTGATGAAGACGGACGAGAGTATGCGGTTGTAAATCACGAGACCTTGGAGAAAACTAACCAGGGTGGTTTAGATTCAAGCGAAGCTTCACAGGACAAACGGATGTATGCAACCGGTGACAAATTATGTCCTGTTAAAGCTCTGAAGATGCTTATCGAAAAAACCGATAAGGACGCTGAGTTTCTCTTCAACAAAATAAATGGTAATATGAAAGACGAACCAGATTGTGAAATATGGTACGAAAACTCAAAACTGGCCAAACGTACATATAGTATATATAGTACATATAGTACATATAGTACATATAGTATCAAAGTTACACGCCACATTGTTTGCGCGCAACTGCAATACAATGTTTGAGTGATTCCGGAATCGAGTTGAGAAAAAATTATGTATATGTCTGGACACCGGAATGAGGCGAGCGTTAGAAGTTATAACCGACAGTTCACGTCTCGCCAAAAACAGAATATTAGTGATTCCTTGGCAAATTTAACAAACAGCAGCAATTTGAATACCGGTACAGATTTTGCAACAAATATTCAGACGGAAGCTAATACTCACCGAGATATCCAGCCAAGTCGTCAGATAAATCCATCCGATAGGCATACCCATCAAATGAGTCAAAGTTTGGCAGTCACTACTAACACAGATCAGATGGTCACTGCCAACAGTGGGAATTACAACACAGCATCACATGGATTTTTGAACAACTGCAGTTTTGCAAATTGCACCATAACTCTGGGAACACCAAACCAGGTGCATAAAGAATGAACTCAGTGTGTTTCATATACACCTTGCTTCGGATAATCGTTCGCAGAATAACAAAGTTTAGTTTATAGTTTTCATTTGTAGATGCAGGATAATTTTCCGCTTGTGCAAACTTGTCAGTGAACACTTTGTTTCCGAATCCAATAACATTTAACAGTAAATCGGCGTGAAATATATCCGCTTTTATGTTCCAGAGTAATGTATCACATCTCATTGTATACTGTTATTGTTCCAACATTGTTGCCAATTGTATTTTGTAAATAAAACAGAAAATAAAATGAATTTTGATGAAAGTGTTGTCTGCAGGTGAGAGAATTTGACCGGATTTCAGAAACACGTCACGTGACAAATGGGAAATTCCGAAATGGTACTAAAATAACTTCTCAGCTGGGCTCTGATCGGCTGATATGGGTTATTTTGGGCTGGTTTTGTCAAGATACACTTTTCGATTTAAATACATTTACAAAAGTGGCTTTTTCGCTAAATGTATATAAATATAAGGATTAACTGTCATGTTGACTGTTTTTATGGAGATGTAACCGTGAGGTAAGTGGTCATAACTTGTATGTAAAACCCGTCGGGTTTTACACAAGTTATGACAACTTACCTCACGGTTACATCTCCATAAAAACAGTCAACATGACAGTTAATCCTTATTTATACTTGAAAGGTGGCACTATGTCTTTGAAATGTGCCGACTGTCACCGGGTTCAATTAACTGAATGCACTTGCCCTTGAATCTTATTGGACCAATGGGGAGTTGATTGACATTCTCCGGAAACTAGGGAACCTACGGCATTTTAATCAGCGATGTTCTCTGCGGTGTCATTCCACGAAAATATCTATGGTCGTTCCACTGCGTTAACTATACAACAGTTATTGTCAGTATTACTAACAACAGATATCTAAAGATGTTTCAGGGTTCCGAACCTATTTTTACGAATCATGTTTTTCTATTTATTCAAATTACATTGTAAATAACAATATATTTGTATCACGAAGTGCCAACTGAATGCACTATTCTATACTAAATTGTTTATATGTGTAATTCACATATTTTCGACGTTTCAGGATACGTTCATATGCTCGCAAATTTGCAAGGGGCTCTTTTGCAGGCATTTCGAATTTCATAAAAATACTTACAAAATGCATCTGCACCACGGCTAACTACATGATAAGTACAAACTATGTAGTTCCACTAGTAGCGATTCTATCGAAATTTGCTTGTAAATAGTATGCAATTATCTCACACAAATCAATCATACATGTATCTTATGCCATGTACGTTAGAAGCACCGCTACATGTAGAACGACCCAAATTTTACTTCTCATGTCGTAAATAAGCATTTTACATGCATGCTACTGTTCCTATTCTGTAACCATACGGTTTTCTATAAGAAAATGTTTGCAACAAATGCTGTAAAAACCGAACCTACTCTTAGACAACAATAATTATTTTGTGAAGTTTTAATGACAAAATTGATTTCTGTTTTATGTATTCCTTTAGATTATATATACGAATTTGATACTCATCATTTGACCGACAGAAATCGAAAAGTAGTGCTAATTTTGATTGTGTATGTTGAGGTTACTGGAGCAACTCTGAACACACATTTAACCCTGTCTATAATGCATGGATTGTACCATTTACTTATAAAGGTATACATTGGAATGGTCTAATATTAATTTGGAGGGTTGTTCAGTTACTAAAAGTAGACGACACGAATTATACGGTAACATCCTTATAGACTTATTATGAATTATATGGTAACATCCTTATAGATTCATTATGAATTATATGGTAACATCCTTATAGACTCATCGTGAATTATATGGTAACATCCTTATAGACTTATTATGAATTATATGGTAACATCCTTAAAGATTCAATATGAATTATATGGTAACATCCTTATAGACTCATCATGAATTATATGGTAACATCCTTATAGACTCATTATGCAGTATACACCAATGAGTATATAAAGGTGTTACCATTAATTCCTGCCATCTTATTATAAAGTTATTATACAATGTTGTGTACAGTATGTGTTTTTCTTGTACGAGTCCAGGTTGTGGTGAAAAGTCATATTGGACGACACACGACAGTGTCGAGTCCAATATGACGTTTCACCACAACCTGGACGAGTACAAGAAAAACTCATACTGTACACAACATTGTATAATGACATTTTTATTATCCATCTGTATGTTTATCCAAATTTTAGGAATAAAACTTTTGTGGTTATTTTTGGTATTTGTGTGCACTTAATTATCTATAAAAGCCTGTATATTCATCATCAGACAGCATGATTTGGAAAAGTAAACACGGAAGTGAGAGAAAAAATTAATGCGGAAGTGAAACGTCTTCTAAAATCCATCAGTGTTGCGCGCGCATCACAATTTCACCGATTCATTTCGCAATAGAGTTAATTCGTGACGTCACGAATTCCCAATAAAAAGTTATATTGTACAGTCGGGAGTCCAATATGACTTTCGGGAGTCCAATATGACTTTTTCCAGGACTATCATGTGGCGGCTTTGGCCCAATCGGAAATGGTGTTGGTTAAGGGATGGATAATAAATATATTTATCTTACAATATAGCTATATTTCATCAAATACACGCGAAAACGCCTAGGCGGTTTCCGATCTTGTATCCTGGATGGCAACAAGGATATCTTCGATGGCAACAGCTGGTGCACGTGCGTTTCGACAACTGGCTTGTTTTCAAAACAAAACGTCTAAATAACCAACTAAAAGTCGTAAAATAATATACTCGTGTGCTACGAATTTAAAATAATCAATAATTAGTTCAATAAAGTTGACAAAATGTGGAGACACGGCCCAAAAAGCTCAAAATAACCACCCAAATATGTAAAGTAAAAAAAAAGTAACGAAGTTTACACATTGTTAACAGCGCGCACGAATACGGACTATTTTGACAATTTATATTTTAGCGAAGTAGGGAATTCCCCGTAATTCAGTACGGTCTTGATCAAAAGCTACTGAACGCATTTTTTATTCGATAAAATACAGAATGGAAAATCAAATTAATTTTATCTTATGTTAAGGATATGAAACACAATACTTACAAAAAGTCCGTGATTTAGTGCATTTCCTCTAAATGAAGTTTAATGGGTTATTTTAGTGCGAGTCAGAACTCGATTGTCGAAGTGTCGGAAAGTTCAAAATTCACCAAAACTCTGAATGGACAGTCATCTCCGGCAATGCCTCGCGCCAACACTATCACTATCCAAGGAGATTGCACCATAAAATAATACAATTATCCTGTTAAAAGTGACAATTATGTCGAACATATGAAACGAAAATATCGTCGCCTCTTCATTGAATCGGATTCCAGCCAAAGTCAATTTGAATAGTGACGTGAATTTCTCAGAATTTGACTTATCACAACGTCGCGTGCTGAGAATATTGTGTACGTTGTGTGTTGCGCGTAATAAAATAGTTCCTGTTTTAAATTGAGTTTTATTGCATTTTTATGGGACGAATTGTAAGATAAATTGGTTATCACCACCCTGTGTGTTTCCGAGATCCGTATTCAAGTCTCGCTGCCTTCTCTGTGCTGTCTATCGACTCGTCCTACGGACTCGTCGATAGACTGCCCAGAGAAGGCAGCTCGACTTGAATACGGATCTCAGAAACACACATGGTGGTGATAACCTATATTTATTGTACAATTTGTGCCACCTGTATTTCGTTCTAAGCTCTTTATTTTTCGAGAGCAGATTATTGTAGGTGATGCACACTCGGTATAATGAATCGCAAAAGGCGGAACGGAATGTAACAACCATGTTACCGTTTTATATTTTATTTCTATCATACGCAACACGCTCAACATGTAAGACGTATCCCTGACAAAAACAAGACAAGTTACTTTTTATCTTTTATTATTATTATTATAAAACAACGTATAACATTAAAGAAACAGGTCAGCGACAATAACAGGTTTATGTATGTGATAAATGTATTGCATATATAGTTTAACGATGACTGGCGATGTTGATGATGGTGACGATGATGATGGTGATGATGAAGTCGACTTATTATTTATGTTGGCCGGTCATGAGTTATAATTTATGTTGGTCGGTCCTGTGTTATAATGTATGTTGGCCGGTCATGAGTTATAATTTATGTTGGCCGGTCATGACTTATAATTTATGTTGGCCGGTCATGAATTAGAATTTTTGTTGGTCGGTCATGTGTTATAACTTATGTTCGCCAGTTATGAGTTATAATTTATGTTCGCCAGTCATGAGTTATAATTTTTGTTGGTCGGTCATGTGTTATAATTTATGTTGGTCGGTCTTGAGTTATAATTTATGTTGACCGGTCATGAGTTATAATTTATGTTGGTCGGTCTTGAGTTATAATTTATGTTGACCGGTCATGAGTTATAATTTATGTTGGTCGGTCTTGAGTTAGAATTTATGTTGGCCGGTCATGTGTTATAATTTATGTTGGCCGGTCATGAGTTATAATTTATGTTGGCCGGTCATGAGTTATAATTTATGTTGGTCGGTCATGTGTTATAATTTATGTTGGCCGGTCATGAGTTATAATTTATGTTGGCCGGTCATGACTTATAATTTATGTTGGCCGGTCATGAATTATAATTTTTGTTGGTCGGTCATGTGTTATAACTTATGTTCGCCAGTCATGAGTTATAATTTATGTTCGCCAGTCATGAGTTAGAATTTATATTGGTCGGTCATGTGTTATAATTTATGTTGGTCGGTCTTGAGTTATAATTTATGTTGGCCGGTCATGAGTTATAATTTATGTTGGTCGGTCATGAGTTATAATTTATGTTGGCCGATCATGAGTTATAACTTATGTTGGCGGGTCATGAGTTATAACTTATGTTGGCCGGCCATGAGTTATAATTTATTTTCACCGCTCCATGAGTTATAATTTATGTTGACCGGTCATGAGCTAAACGTTCGGTCATATCAGTAAAGTCAGATTCTTGTTCTCAGGTGCCGTTTACACATAGCCGGTGAGCGATCTAACCAACGAACCCGTTAACCGGCGAAGGTCACTGCAGAGTGTTTACACGAAGATACGCATATAATCATATGTCTCCTTTACTTGTTAATAGTTTTACTTTTAGTTCTCACTAAACTGCAATATGATATTGATGTACACCTGTAAACATCTAGCCGCTAGATGTATGGTTGGGCAGTATAGTGACGTGAAACATTTTAGAAATGGAAATACCGAAATTATTAATATCCAACTCAAACTTTCAGGTATTGCTATTGGTAATTTTAAAGATATTTAAACAACATTGCTAAGGTTTGTTTGAGTTCATAGACAATCTATGAAGTGAGTGTCGCGCCAAAAGCATGGTCATTGTCAGTTTTGAGAATATTTTCGTCGCATACATCTACAAATTGGTGTCTAATCATTCGGATTGGATTGTATATTATATGTTATATATAATTTTCAACATCGCGAATCAAATGTGACACATTTTCCGTTTGCACATTATACAATAAAATATGTTTTTCGTTTTATTTGGTCGTTCACTATGTCCATGTATACCGGGCCGTGGCGATGGGGGTTGTCTCATCCAAACTTTAATCAAAATATTCAAAAGCTGGAAATGTCATACCTGACACGACATTAGTTGGACATTTGACATCAACAATATGTTGAAATTGTTCTCGTAGTTTGATTTTCCAAGAAGATATTAGTGCTGATTTTTTTTAGACCAACATTTGCTTATTTTTTTACCAAATTATTGGACTGAAATGGCCATCAGTTGGAAATGATCCAACATTAGAGGTGTGTCAATTTGGGAAAATGTCCAACAATTTGAAATCTTAAGGCATGTCTGGAAGCTAGGATTTTGCAATTTTCAGGCTTCCGATTTCAAAATTTTCTCACACCGGGCCATTAAAGCCCAAGGGGGTGTGTAAATGGATTTACGCGAACTTGTGAGTTTGGTGATGTTTAAGAGTTGGTGCAGTTGGAAATTCCAAAGATGAACAGTCACACGCCTCCAAATCAGGCCCTCAATACCTGTCCATGTATATATATGTCCACGACGCACTCAGATTTAGATTATTGAACTAATTGTCCATTTCGTTTGAATCCATTGAAACTTGCCATCCCATTTCTTTCATATATATGATACATGTACATGAACATGCACATTTAATTCCCTCGAATGCGCAACAAATGCATCATGCACATGCAGAGTACGTGTACCATCATCAGTTAGTATTTATAATAATAGCTTATAATCAAGGTGCGTGACCACCGATGAGCGGCTGATTAGAGACAATCAAACTGACACACTGACCCATATGCACAGGCGTAAATCTGACTGGTCTATCAGTGCTAACACCACACTATTGCTCGAGTTAATTGTTGAAAGGCAATCATCCATGACGGCATGCCACCAGATAAAGATCTAATTAAATGCAGAGCGAATTATAATCTATACGACAACAAGTTGCTTGTATTGAATAATTTAATCCAGAAAATGAAAACCGAATAGCTGCATAACCGGATAGCTAAAATTCTTACCCGGCGAAGTATAAACACTCTATTGTTATCTTTAACGGCTAAAGCGAATAGGATCTTATCCGGCTAATGTATAAACACCCCCTAAGATTAGTGTTATTCGTGGGGCAGTTCATATTGAAATGTTCTTCCGTTTCTGTCTCTTACATATTATCTCACCCACTGTACTGTACTATATTATACGGGGTATACATGTATGTCGGCCTTTCTTACTCCTAAATCACCGTCCCTAATATCTTATTGAAAGTTAATCCAACAACGAATTTTAAGCAGGGTTCAAACGATGTTATATATGACATTTTATTTAATATTCCTGAACTTCTGTTGATGTTCGAAACGTGATTCTACGTCGCTGAATATATCTCTACTGAAGCAGCACACACGGTCAATTTATCTACAATTCATATAATTTTTTTTAAGTCACTGTGTATTATTTGTATGCACACATAATATAAAATGTGACTTCGGCTATAGTAGAAATGAGTTAGTGAACATGAAGAAATATCGTGAAACTGGCGCCTGCTTTTACACGCATATATACGCGTGCATACATTTACTTCAAGCTAGGAGAGTTTGGATGGAGCAGATGGACCCCTGATGATCGACCACAGATCGAAACGAGGGTGATTGTGGGTCAAGCATACAATTCATCATTCGAAACAAAGTTGGTTGTAAATTACAAAACAGTAACAGCCTTTGACTTCCAGGTCCAATTGCTCTTTATTTATTATACTCTGAATAAAATACTGTATACACTAACGTAGATATGCATGTACATTTATGTCATGTGACGGCACAATAATCGTGACCAAATATGCAGAAAGCAAGGCTGTTTACCGGAACTTAGTACATTGGTATTATACAAAATAGCACATATAATTCAACTACCACAAACACAATTTCGGCTAATGATGATTCCAGAAATAGACACCTTTCGCATAATTCTTACAAATAGGGTAGTACGTCACTAGTATTTGTGTTCTTTCTATTCGTTGTCATTTTTACGAATACGTTTCTCAGCTCATCAATGTTGGAGATGACTCACCATGATTATGGCATTAATTTTTGTATATATTAGTGGCAACTATCAGTCATCGTGAAACACGAGAATCTTAAGAAAGCTATGACATAATAATAGCATAATTAAGTACAAATTAATCATAGCCCGCAAAACCATGCATAATCCCCTTACTGTGGGTTCCCTACCAAATTACGTTTTCACCCGGGGTAAATATTTCATTGTGAAAACTGAATTATAAATTTGTTTACATGTGTGTGATTATATGTTGATGAATTTACTCTAATAATGTGGTCTCTCTCTCTCTCTCCTTGTTTTCTTTAAAACGACATATATGTAGTATTGAAAATTATCAATAATAACTCTGTCGTGATGGAATGGAAATTGGTCATCTCCAAATTTTATTGTTAATTACTTGTAAGTCGAAGTTATATACTAATACTTAAAGGAGAGAGAATCCACTTTTGTTTTGTAACCTCGTAACGATTGTTATCCCTATGAATATGTATATACACGTGGATATGTATATATTATCTATTTCAATGTATACCCCGCCTGTTATATATTATGTATTATATCTCAAACAATGTTTTTACAGTTTAATGGGAAATAAACATATTGTATTGTATTGGGGTGCAAACAAGGAACAATTATGGCTACAAATAGCTAATCGTAAACATCTGTCGTCGTTCATTATGCGAATGGTGTCTAATATGTCATATAGCTGTTTAGATTGATAAACCAGCAAGTAATTTCAATGTTATAAACAGTCTGCTGGGAGATCATGTCCACATGTTTACATAACTATGATTATTTTTATAAACTCTAAACAGCGAATGTGCAGTGTTACACACGAGTAACGACCTCATTTAATACTGATAATGAAATGTCACTCTCGTCTCTCAGTAACGATTATCGAATTCGCTGTGTAATTTGGTAATTAACGGACTTCGTTTGACAATAGCTGTTGGGTATTTTACATATACCGCCACATATTTCCACACAAATTTATTGTCTATACCCATTTCAACATTAACTGTAACACCTCAGTTGTATGAAATCCAAATTATAAATCTCGCCAACAGAGAGTTTTGATTGATGGCGCTAGCCCTGACTGGAAATATTAGGACCCCTTTTATTTCTTATTTATATCAACGATATAACAAAAAACATAGTGTGCAACATACGTCTGTTTGCATATGACACCTCAATTTATCTATGTGTTGAGAACCCGACCCTCGCCGCAGAAATAATTAATAAAGACATGAACACTATTGTCAAATGGTCATGTAAGTGGCTGGTTAATTCAACCCCCTGGAGACCGAAGCATTGATAGTATCAAGGAAGAGCCTAAATATAGCTCACCCACCCCTACTCATGGCTGGATCACTAATAACAGAAGTAAGCAATCATAAACATCTCGGAGTTATATTTGACAATTCTGGTAAATGGGAAAGTCACATTTGTAGCATACTCGACAAGGCATGGAAGAGAGTTAATATTGTAAAGAAACATAAGTTGCGATTAAGCAGAAAGTCTTTAGAAACCGTATATGTCTCATTCATTCGCCCTATACTGGAATATGCATCTCCTGTTTGGGATAACATTCCGAAATACATAAGCGATCGCATTGAAGATATTCAGTACGAAATGACACGAGTTGTAACTGGGGCAACTAGAAGTACTAGCGACCTTAACTTGTTACTTGAAACTGGATTGGAAACACTCGCATCACGAAGAAGTAAACAGAAATTAATGCAATTTTACAAGATGACAAGAAAAAACTCCATCCTATTTATCCAATATGATTCCGCCAGATTCTATGTCGTCTGGTTATAACTTTAGCCATGCTAGTATGCATCCACCCGACAGCAATAGGAATGCGTATATGGACACTTTTCTACCGTCAACTACATGCGCTTGGATTAGTTTACCAGACTCAGTAAAGATGACCCCTTCGTTGAAAGAATTTAAACGGACCCTAAATGTTGATCGTGCAAAAATAGCCAAATTTTACTATCAAAGATACTCCAGGAAAGCACAAGTTTATCATACTAGAATTACATTAGGCTGTAGTAACCTGAATAGAGACCTCGTTGTAAATCACTTGAAAGATTCTCCGTTTTGTTTCTGTGGTGAATTTGAAATTGAATCAGCATACCACTTCTTTTTTCATTGTCCTCTATATATTCAAGAGAGATAGAGCTATTGGCCGCTCTGCCAACAAGCAGAATATCAAATGATATCCTATTATATGGCTCAAGTGAACTTTCTGATCGTTTAAATTCTCAGATCTTTGTTGCCGTACAGAAGTTCATTTTACAAATTCGGCGTTTCTCATAACTGTGATGAGTCGTCCGATCGCCGGGCCATGCAATACACAACTATATGTATTTGTTTTATCACATTATCTGTATTGTGTGCTCTGGTAGGGTCGACTCATCATTTCTCAATGGAATTTTAATGAAATGAAATTTAATAATTTCCAATCGAGGGCCAATCATTATTCGTGTAACTGGGCCACTCCCCATGCAATTGAGTCACTGTTTCGTTATATAATGCTAAAGTACGCTTCTAACCAATCACTTTAATATTAATTAACAATACAAGTAGGTTGAATGTTTTTTCGCATTTCCTCCATGTGGGCCGCGATGCGTTTCGATTTGATTTTGAAATTTTCCATGGTTCGAAAACAGTATATGTTATAAATATATACGGTACTTCGCTTCACTCCCCTCTTTCATTTTGGCTGATGTATGGTATACAATACCAATTAACTTGACAAACGTTCTTCCTTCTTGCACTCTATCCCTCTACCCCCTCCTTGAACAATATTTTTTTCGGATCTAACATGTTATCCCCGTCTGCTAAATTTACCCTATATGGTGTCTATTCTGATACCAAGGGTAAACTTCTTATTCCGAGGAAAAGAATTGATAAAAGCCTTTCAGGCTTGTTGTCTAATCCCCGTTTTTGAACATGTGTTGTAAATTGTGTCAATTTGTTTGTATGTGTTAAATGTTCTGTTCGAAAATTAAATATTGTTTACACTAAATCCAAATTCATTATAAGTGAGTGGTTTGGGGTGGCTGGCCCCGGGATTGTCGAAAGGGCCGAGAGGCCCTTTCCTTAATTTCTCCAAATTCATGTACTGTACAAAACTCATTAGCATAAAGTATGTCACACATGCGCTGGAAGTTATGTGTGATTTGAGGAAGATACCTCGTTAACTGTACCATATTCATTAATTTATTTCCTTCACACTTGCCAGTCTGATACGGATTCCAGAAGGTTGGGTCCATCCATAGATGCGTCTTGAGACGAGTCGTGATTTAGCGACTGTGGTAAATTAACTAATATTTCCGATCACCAACCACACCCGATTTAAAGATTAAAGACCATCGCCACAAGACTGTGCAGTTTAATTACCCACATAGCTATTTCACTATTTATTTTTCCGCAGCAAAGATATGGTGTTAAAGTCTCTGAGTTCTTGGCTGGCGAAGTTATAAATTTATCAATTTAAGCCTAGCAATTTTATACAAATAATTTGTAATATGTATAGTGATATCGTAGAAAACTACACAAACAAATAATGATACATTTGTGATGTCATATTTTAGTTTTAATAGTTTCCACTGTTTGACCTAGCCAGACCAATGTTCATTATACATTCATATTGAATAGACGTAGCAAGATGTCACCCATCGTTATCAGCCCACATTATTAACCATGGTTAATAATGAACTCAGCCCCATCATGTTCACTCATAAAAGTTAAATTCATATCTAAAATATCACGAAAGCACCCCTTAAACCATGTAATTCAATTATCGTTAGACAAGTGACCACAGGAAAAATATTACAGGGTCGGAAAACATTATGTTTACGGGCTGCTGACCCACCCTTCTGTTCGAGGAAAAACTTTTCTTACCGCACATGTCATATCTGGAAACATTTACATGCAACAAGGAACAGTATATTGCCAAACGCACTATGACTTCAAGTAATCTTTCTGAAACATAATACATTTCATAGATAATTATCTCTTAAATTTATCACCTACTATGATTTCCAGACTGTAACACAAACGGGTTATACTTAAGGAATACTCTCGCTTTCCTGTAATGTAATTATGTAATGTAATTACAAGGAGTAATTATTTGTACGCGCGATAGTAGAACTGTAATTCGAGGCGGATTGTTATTATAATGTATGTAAACAGTACATAAGTGGGCGACAACGCCCGATTAACAATGTTATGAAGTTGTAACAACCAAACCATACATAATTCAAAGTATATGCGTCACCGGGATAGCGGAATGTATTCTATAGTCCAGGTTCGGTGTGTTCAGTTATATTGAGACATGGACGAATAGCTGTTTGAAAACAACTATTGTTGTTATTTTCGCGAAATTAGGATGTTCTGGTTGGACTGGTCAACGAAATAAATCTCATTTTGCAGGTATTTACGGCGAAATATTATAAGTCTACTCACCATTCCGATTTATTTTCTCCACATCGAGTTACAGTAATACGAAAATGCCTACAAATAATTACTTCCGCTCGTCCACAGTGGTAATTACACGACTTGAAGACATCGAATCGTATCACTTATACACAGTTTGTGCTTCGGTATAATGACTTTAAACTGTGTAATTATGTTAGAAACCGGAGATGGCATATTTATATTATTTCGGCCAATTTGGCCGGTTACTTCATGTGAGTTTTTCATCTGACGTGTGTGTCGGAATAATGATGTGGAGGATTTATGTAAATGTTAGCCCAAACTACATTTCCAAGTAACGATGGTTTTGTTGTTTATTTTGAGGAATAATACCGCGTCAGATGAATTCAGCCCAAATATGTTAACAGTTGTCGTGTAAAACATTCGGCAGTAAGTTAGCGTTATTTAGTATTTGTGGATGTCCTTTAACATGGGGAAAATAGACTACTGCGCTTGAACGAGCATGTGAATTGTCGTATTTAATGTATAGCAACTTTATAATCAATAACAGAGGCATTCTCTGTCAAATAAGTTCGCTCTATTTACGATACCAATTGGGGAACTTTGTGAATTAAATTACGCGTAAACTTAACCTGCTGCAAATAGAAAAGGTGTCGGAATCGGCGTACTCGCCTCAGGGCTAACTCGCCCCAATCGGCGAGTGCCAACTCGGAATAAAAGGCCAACTCGAAATAAAAGATGCATACGGGGTGTTATATGGCGTTTGGTCCGTTGTTTCTCAATGAATATTATTGAAATTTGGTGTATATGTCCGGGCTGGGACATGGAATACAACAACGTTTGAATTGTTTTTAAATTTACAAATTTGTTGATTTTATTCATTTTGTTTTCGTTCTGAAACACACTATAAAGTGTATATAATATAATAACGAACACGAGACATACATAATGTATGAACTGTTAACAAAAGATATCAAATTCAATACATGACAAAGATGACTCAGTGGAGTTTATAAAGTGAACATAAAAACATTGAGGTAAGAATCTTTTTAAGGAATTCAACTTTATTTAATGATAATAAACACATAAATTAAAATAACAAACATGAGACATACATGATTTATAAACTGTTAACAAAAGATATCAAACTCAATACATGACAAAGATGACTCAGTGAAGTTTATAAAGTGAACATAAAAATATTAAGGTAAAAATCTTTTTAAGCATTACTAAACCGTTTAGCACAGTCCACTTCACTCATCCGATCATCACTAAACTTCATATTTATCTTGATATTGATCTATCAGATGAGAGCTATCAAATATTTTTTTAATTTTATAGGAAAAAATGGTCGCCAGCGGCCATATTGCATTTACGTTATATGTTATCGCGTCATGTCGATATCTAGTATTAGTTAGAAATTTCACCTTTCCAGATTCATAATTGCTCCATTGACTGTAACAGATGGAATTATTCCCCTCTTCGGATAGAGTGTCACTGAAACTTTATTTTGTCAGACTGTCTGTATAGTCACTGATTATATATGGCAATAATCTGTAATAAGATGTAGCACTATTTTATTTTATATTTACATGCAGTGCTGTTTTTATACAACAATTATAATCCCCCCTAGATCATCGTGTGATCGACCATACATCGCGCGAGGACCTGGTTGAATTAAGGGGGGTTTTATGGATAACTTCTGTCCTCAAGCTAGATTATACGTATGATATTTAATGGCATGTTTCTAACGTGGATGGTTAGATATGCTTGAGACACCACCACTCTTCAATTCACACCAAGTTATCAGCTGTCATATTCGGATATTAGAACCCATAGCCATGATATATGGTTTATTTTGTGTATACTAGTAATATTGTTATTTTCAGTACCTTTATATACCAGTACTGTGTATAACAATGCATATAAATTAATCCATGTATACATGTATATTGATTCAACGGATTCAGTGGTTTTGTCCATAAGTCTATCAAATATGCGGGGAAAACATGGCCACAAGCAGTACACCCTGTTAAATTTCGAATTTGAATCAATTGGCGCACCCTGCAGCCAGCTTTTATTGGAGAACTTTTTCTCACGTGGATAGTTTGGGTCACCGCTAGATGTGAGCCATGTTTTGTTCTCAAGCTGTCCTTGTGAAGACATCACTGCCAGCGGTGATCTGGAATTTTACTATTTTTATGGCTAAATAATTTGGTTGATCCTACAGACGACACCCCTTGTCCGATCGTCACCAGATTCCACAATGATCATCTGGATAACCAGGGTGCGAGTAATCTAATTTTCCCGAATTTCGTTAAAAAACATTACCACAGGCAGCAATTTGGTATCTTACTGTTTGATCCTCTTTTGCGTGACTGAATTGTTTAGCAACTGTACAGTCATATCCCTCATCTGATAGTCACCACACTTTATATTGATCTTCGGGCTGACAACTAGATGGGAGCTATCGAATGCTTTGAATTTTTTTGGAAAACATTGTCGCCAGCAGTCATCTTCTATTTTGGTTTTTATATACATGTATATCTCTTCATTCGGATAGTCAGTATTACGTAGGTACTTCAACTTTCCGCATTCCTGTCATCATTTGAAATATAAAAATTTACCTGATACCATGCACCCTTCAAAATTTGTTTCGTCGTATCTATTTTAATGACCCGTATGGTAATAGTGATACAGATATATTTGTCAAACATTTCTTTGTACAATATACAGGTATTTAGTTTGTAACTAAATCTAGAAATATATAATAGTAGCTGGTGGACCCTACTTCGTCCGGGATGTTCCCCTCTGATTTTCGGAGAATTGCGCGATTTAACCTTGAATTGACCATTTTAAAGGTGAACGTCATGTCGGGTCACGATTTGACCCGTCCAAAACACTCCCCGGACAAAAGTCACGACAAAAATACCCGTCGAAATCCGTCCGGCTTTACCCGATTTGACCTTGAATTGACAATTTTGAATGTCAAGATCAGGTCAGGGTCATAATTTGACCCACCCGAAACACTCCTGGGACAAAAGTAACAGTAGGTATTATATTTCGTTGAAATACTTCCGTTTTACCAGATTTGACCTTGAATTGATCTTTTTGAATGTCAAAGTCAGGTCGGGATCAAGATTTGACCCGTCCAAATAGTCCAGAAACATGCCTACATCAGCACGTTCGAGAACATGGTCCCACGTGAAATTGGACCCGTCCATATTGCTCCCGGGATCGAAGTAGTCCTACACACAATTTTTTAGTCGGATAGGTCAAGGTCCAGAAACATGCCTATGAGCGAGGTCAAGTTGACACGTTAAATACCAAATCCGAGTCGGATCAGTCGAGCAGTGTTAGAGTCTATAACACATACACACATGCATTCATGCATACACACATACATACAGACAGGTGTTCCAAAATGTATAATCGATAGCTACAACAATTCTATGGTAGATAGTTCACGGCCGACCTGATGCATGCATCTTAGTTTTCTTGTAGTAAATGGTGTTAGTGTGGTTATAACATGTATAATGATCGCATTGCGCGTGTAGACAAATTCAGGTTTATATTTAAGAACTAACTTTACTCTCATCAACAACCGCCGCATGCATATAAACACAAATTCCACCAAACAACCACTGCATGAATATAAACAAACAATTCCACAAAACAACGGCCGCATGAATATAAACACAAATTCCAGGGCCGGCAACATCACTTTATTTTCGAGGATGTCTAACACCGTGTAGTCAAGGAGATGTTGGTCGACCTCTGCACCCCCCCCCCCCAGGACTCAACTTCACCCCAGTAATGTTCTTTCTTAATGTCTCCTCTAATTTTAAGAGGCCGCAGGGACTCAAGACAAGATGGCGTCCACCATGGCGGCCATTTTTTTATAAGCACCAGGTCTCTTTGATCGCCGTTATAGTAAAGATGATATCACATGCGGTCTTGTTTTCCTCTCGATTCGTTTTGCTAAAATAAAACCCTTACAAAATAGCCAACAATCCGACACCAGAATCCAATATGGCGACCAAGAATTAAAAGAAACATTGCAACGTATTAAGTCCACGCTATTCACAGCATGAATAATTTGTAATAAATTTGTTTCCGGAACAAACATTACTCAATTTTTGTGATTTTCCTCTGCTATTCTGTTGTCACCTTGTAGATTCTGAGGAGTTATCGCCCGCGTCAATAGAACGAGACGATGCTGTTTGGATACAAATTTTTATGGATGGCATGCACATGAATCAATTACCTCGAGCATCTGGTTTGGCTGTTTTTGGCCTTGCTTTTACACAAGACTGCAGTTTTCAGTGACTTATCATAACACTTGTTTTATATCGCAGATGTCCCCATATAACTCATTCGATATAGGCCCCATCGAAGAAGTCGGGGAACAATATGTGTGTACTAGTAATCACTATTCATATTAGCCTTCATAGGCAGTTGAGAGCAATCAGTTTATATTAAACTCTGCCTAATACCATGAATTTGGGGATATTTGGTCTGAGATTTTTGGCGACCGAACCTCCTAAAGCTATTAAGACAACCATCGATATCATATATGTTCTGTAAAACACCCATCTTGCATCGCATAACGTAAAAATGTGCATTGTCTTGATGTTCATGCTGTCATAACATGCTATGATATTAGTCCAGGCACCACTGGAGGTGAGGTGTCCCCCCCCCCCGTCACCCGACTTTTCCAATAGTACCCACCAAATACTTGTGCATGTATAGGTGACACCACACGCTTTCCTATTCAATGTAGAAAGCATAATACGTTAACACAAAAACGCAAACCCAGTGTTATTCCGTTTGGCCGATGGTCACTCTCATACAATCATTCATTTGTCGCTATATGCGGTCAATCCATGACGGTTTCTAAGTAGAAAGTTTAATCAAATTACTTCAGTCGGTACTTTACAACCCGAATAAGCTACTACGCAATGCACTATACTAGTTTCCAGTATCTTATTGTTTGAAATATCTGACCAATACCACCCACATGCTTGTGCTAAATATTAGGCGATCAACGTTAAGTTGTTATTTCATCATTGGTAATTCACTCAGTGTTGCTATTTGTGGTTTTATGTGCAGCATATAAGAAGCGACACCCGCGGTGATGCGTAACATATATTCCGTTTCGCGTATATGTGTGGCCTTAAATATACATTAATTTCCAGGTATAAACTCAGTTTCTGCTGCATGTATGCGGGCAATTTTGGTAAAGTTTAGATTGATTGAAGATAGTATGGTACTCTTTTGTGTTTTGATAAATTGCGTCCGTAGTATACCACCATGCGTTATTGTGATAAAAGCGAAATATTCGTGGTTTATCACTTGGTTGGAGGCTACTATGACTACTATTTTGAGAAAGGGACTACAGGATCTGCACATTTTCCCCAGTACTCTGTGAATAGCAACCATACTGTTATATAGCTGTCCATTTTGAATGGTTTGATGTTGTAGATACCAATATAAATGCTGATCGGTCACATTCGTGAGACTGCTCTCAGTACACATATTGCTGCTTCTAGACATTATACAGTTGTCGCCCGTTGTAGAGGGATACATTGAGATTTGTCACCCGCTCGAGAACGGAATGTCTCCCGAGGAGCGAAGCTCCGAGGGAGACATTCCGTTCTCGAGCGGGTGACAAACCTCAATGTCTCCCGAGAAGAAGGGCAACAACTGTTTTGTTATCCGATTATACCACAGCAAATATCCTTGCCATTCACACGCACGATGTTGCACTGAGTCACGAGTGCTTTCTTTCCCGATTATGTATATTTTCAGTAACTTCTTATCGTCCCATAGGATTTCTGTTCCATAAACGATAGTCAAGCTGTTAAGCGTTTGGTAATCCGCGTTTATTTACGATCATTTTGGTGGTCAAATCGTCAATATCGGTCCATGCAATGTAAACCAATAAGCCACATAGGTATGTTCTCGTCTTCTGCAATGTGGCATATTCAATATCGTCTTGTGTGCGCAATTTACTCGCGATGTTCATATCATAACGGTCTTCCTCGAAAGCTATTGGAAAGTTGTCAATTTCATTAATGTACATTCATACGTGTCGGTGCTCATGGCGATCCTCACATAAAATAATTCTATGATCACATTGCAGACATCGCGGAGGATAAGCGTACAGTACCATATATTCGCGACAAACGTATGCATTACGTTGTCTACCAGCGAACATTTATAACAAACCAACCTCAAGGGATCCTCTCTTTCAATCTTGCATCATAATGTCGACATGAACAAATTGAATCACCGAGATGTTTTGATGTAAAAAGTAAATAATAACGCTTGTCCGATAAAAGTATCAACTTAAAAGTTCGAATATTAGTGTTCACTAAATATATGCAAATTAGCAACCACCACAACTGGTGTGTTTTGCGAATCCGTGGGGTATATAAGATCTGTTATTTTTTAGTACGTCGTATTGATGTTAAATAGGTGAGTTACTGCAGTGTGTGTTTGGAGATATTCTTGCAATCTAACACCAAGCGGGCGACAAAAACAATGTCTCCCGGGTCAGCGGGCGACAGTGTGATTTGTCGCCCGGCACGTGACAGCACATGGGCCTGTCAGAAGGGTGGAAAATCGGGAGGAGGATAACAATGTCACATAATACATCGCTATTAAATCCCATTTAAGTATTTAATTACACATACATCGCACGATTTAAGACAAATAGTACATAAAAAGCTGCGTTATTTTCCGTTTCTGGGCGCCCAAAAGTCAAGATTTAACCGTTGTCTGACACCCTGCTTTCGGTTGCTCTCTCGTGAGATACATTGGAGATAATTCGTATATCTGATCAAAAGATTCTCTGATACTCTGCAATAATGCTTCCTCGCATGATTTGAGCGTCTGTTGACTCTTATATGACCAGCTATTCAATTTTGCACAAAATGTAAATTTCAGTCGATTTTTGCCATTCTGGTGGACATTTTGGAACAGGCATTCTACATAATTATATGGTTTACGACTGAGCACTGTTTCTGTACATTTCAATTTATTACGAATTTGGCATTATAAATTTAGATTTTTCCGACTCCAACTGCTATTTTGGACGCATGTTGAATTGGGAAGTGTCCTTGAACCGGATTGCAGTGTCTGTTGAATATATGGACATTTAGAGACAAAATGGCTTCGTTACTGATTTCATTCTCGGGTGTTTCGGCTATTTCTGGGTGCAATTAGTGGAAAGGAATAAAAATATATACGCATTCGGTAGATATATCTTTATCGTACGGCCGCTACATGCTCAAGAAATTTTGCTGTAAAAATACCTACATTGGGGAGGGTTAAGTCTTTTGGACGCCGTTCGAGTAGTGTGTTATATATACTCTTCATTGTTCAATAATTTGATTGGATATTGGCTGTAGTTTCTAACGATACCAAACATGTGGCCACATTTAATTATGTGGATGGTGAAAGGAGACCATTTGACTGAATCGATGATTAATGTCATGACACCTCTCAATGCTTGCCGTCGTAACGTCATGAATTTATCGAATCTGGAGACAAATTAAGTTTAGTATGATAGAGTGACCATCAACCATACGGAGGAATACAAAGATGCGTTTTTGTGCTAACGTATTATGTTTTCTACATTGAATAGGAAATGGTGCGGTGTCATCTAAATATGCAAAATGGTCTGGTGGGTACCATTGGAAAAGTCAAAGTAATTTTAGTTTGCGTCATGTTAGGGGTCGGCAACATCCGAATTCTCAAATGGAAATAATTCAGCATCAATAAAAGTGTGGTCCCATAAAATCGGTGATGGGGGGACACCTCGCCTCCGGTGGTGCTTAGACTATTACGTCTAGAGCCGACCACATAATTGAAACAAAGACAACAGTTCCATCGTATATTCGTGCATCAACTGTCTTTCTCGTGGGATTTAAATATTTTGTGTTGATCATTCTTCCAGAATAAATGCCAATTTGCTGTGAATGGCCAGGATTGTCGGTGGAAACAACATATGTGACCTGCCATATCAAATCCAGTCGTAAGTCGGTATTTTATTTACCCTGTGCCAATGCATTCTCTTATCTATGCGAGTCGACCATAGGTCGCCTCGCATACATGTATATAAGAGAATGCATTGGCCTAACAATTTTTTATAAAAATGTTTAAATAAATGTTTCTTAACATTTTTAGGACATAAAATAAAAAACATCCATTACCCTGCAGGGAGCCCCACATATATAGAAGCATATAGAAGAGTGTCGTCTGCTCATGTTTGTCTGGGGCTGGTGAAATTATAAAATTGTTAAAGAATACAAGAAAAAATTATTAAAATTGTAAAAAATTGTTAGGCCAATGCATTCTCTTATATATGCGAGGCGACCTATTATCGACTCGCATATATAAGAGAATGCATTGGCACAGAATAAAGAAATCCCGACTTACGACTGGATTTGATATGGCGGGTCACATATACTCAAACCCCCCAATTTTAATCTATGTTACAATCAATCAACCGTGCACTATAAGTTGTAATATTGCGATAATGGTCATTTAATTCAATGGAAACATCTCATGTCAGTTCATTATATTGTGGTTGAACGGGTGCATACCTTATTATATGCAGCAAGATTTCGGTATCCTAGCCAGTATAGGTCTACCAGCATCGGTTCGTTCTAAGAGCATGCGTGGGGCTGAATACTCCAGAACAGCAGGACTACATAACAATGTGTGTGTGACTTTGTCATCAAAGAAACCCTAAGGTCGTTGACAAAGTGTCTTTTTTGTGCTTCCTCCGCCACCATCGTGTGATTTGTAGACACCCGATTCTTATCTCAGTTGCATGTACGGATTCGTCTCCGGTGATTGCGGTTCATTAGCACCCCAATCAAGCCATGGCAACACAGTGCCGTCCCAGCTGTAGACAATCTGGTTGCCATCTGTTTTTTCTCCGTCGATGTAGACATCTGAGAAAATGTACATCGAACATGAAAATCAGAGTGTGTACAAAATAATGTATGATAAAGCACAGATCTGACATGAAAGGTGCTCACGTCTGTGATTTTTTAGCAGAACATCTTTTCATTTTCAACATGATAACTTACATGGATCGGAATAACTGAGAGCCTGCGATATTATGTATTCTTTTATTGTGATTGTCGTTTCAGCCGCTGACCATATTACAATAGAGTGACCTCCCCTACGTCGCAATCCACGACCTCACTCTGTACATTCCTACTCGACTTTCAAGTAATATGCCACTAACCAGAAAGAGACAAACAATCGAGTAGCCCATAAGCGATTTATCTATACGTATACCCTGCATGCATATAATCCATTTAAATGCAACCAGTATTTGATACATAATTATATAGCCGTCCATTGTACAAGAAATCTTGACCGCCTACCATAACATCTATTCATCATTAAGGGGGTGGCAGTAAGACAGTCTAGCCTGCCTATGCCACCCCTCGAATATACAATACAATATTTGTTAAATGTATTATCATTAATATGGTTAATATCAATTGTAAATAACTTCACTACACATTGATACAAGATCGAACAACCGACTCCCGTCAAGCAACAGACCAACATATCCTCCCGCAAATACGCACGTAATCGACCTATAATGTGAAATAGGTACATAATGTGATTATTTGATTCTGAAATAAGCAGATAATGTAGTCATAGCGTTATTTCGTTTTATGGATGGCCACAGTGAAAACACATGTTAAAGAACATACCCCTGAAAACTCGAAGGTTGGCGTATTTGTATCATTGTCCGCACATAATCTGCTTAGAATCGCCCCATTATTAATCGATAATGTGACTAACAAGTTCTCATATTCAGCACATTGTCGACTCAAACTGAGGCGACTCTAAGCAGTTTATCTAACTAAAACAAATTATTTATAAGCAGATAATGTGCTGATTTTTAGGAGGACAGGCTGACCAACAAACTTCTCACGAGATACGATCCCGATTACCCTCCAAATACGACTTGAACCGACGGGATGCGTTATACATGTACATTTTATAGGGACTTATCCACCGAATGAACAGACTACCTTATTCTGGGATATTGCAGAGGGCTTGGGAACGATATGAAGATAAATGTGCTCGACATTATGGTGATGGTAATATAGAAGACGAACCAACCTCCTGTCTGACCTCTATCCGACAGCCATGTTTGTAGATCATCTCGCATGCTCCCAGATTCCACCTTGAACAAGTGGGCATTCAGTGTTTGACAAAAAGCCACTGCTGTGTTGTGATCGCGTTCCGGTGATGGCTGATGACTGATACAGACTGACTTCCCCCCGAGCGTGTAGCTGTTGAAGCCGTGAAAGCTGGAGCAAGCTGGTTAATATTATAATATAGAGTAGTGGCCAGAAGTGCGCACCATTACATAATAACAAAGTTTTAATATATGTATAAATAAAACATTATTGAAGTGTGTTCACATGATGTAGTCCACCGCCAAATCCTGATGTTGGGTTAGCGCGTGTTTTCGGATATAAAGTTTTTTCTCTCGGCGGATTCGAGTGGTCCATCCGCGACGGCAACCTTCAAGAATTTTCATAAATCTGGATAAATCAAAGATGGTGGTAATATTGGCAGAACGTTTCAGAAGAAAAAAGTATTTATCCACATGTAGCGGTAAAAGGAAATTATACACATAATCACAATAGTGATTATGTTTTCTGGTTCAAATGTGTAGCTTTTAGCGCAATTTGTGACAATCATTGGAAAGATATCAACCAAGCTGTCGGTTTAATAAGTTGACTGCCGAATCCCATGCAATTACATGCCTGAAGTACGAGATAACTCCCGGTCGCAGTCAAGGTCTTAAATTTGCAAAAATCTCAGTGTTCTATAAATCCCCACAAATGACCCTCAGCATATGGAATATTTTGACAAATTTGATCAAATAAAACACTTACCAAACCAAACACGACATAAATAGATGGATAATGGGGGAGACTTTGTCAAACTGGAGCAAAAAAGATGTAGTAAAACCCACTACGTTACTAAATGTGCGCGTGAGTCCTTCTGAGTCTGATCTACATGTATCACTATGTAGCATTATTATGGAAAGCATATTTATTGGTGTGCGATAACCCGTCCGCTGCATCCAAGCGGCTTGTTCACTTCACCATTCAAGTGTTTGTTTCTGGTTTTCAGAACGTATCAGTAAGCGCCGAAAAGTGGTGGGTCATCGATTAAAGGGATCATTACCGGCTAATTGGAACTGATGAAGATATCGGTGATAGTTTAACTTTTTCGAACATATATTGAGGATATCTACACTTTTTGGTTGGATATGGCAATTATTTCATGAGTAATGACCACGAATATGCTCCGCTTAGTTGGCCCATGGCTCAACTCGAAAGAGTAAAAAAAAGTGCAAATTTGTATACCCACGCACAGACATGGTAATGAGCTTGTGTATATAAACATAGTTCCATATTTCAGAAAGATTGGTTGATGGATTAAGGGGCTAACATCATATTAACAAAAATATTAAATTGATCACATATTACATTTTTTTTAACCTGAACACTCGGGGACTTTCAGCACTGACTTCCATCAAGAAGAACCGAATCATTTTTTATTTTAGCGCTGATGGATGCGAGTGAGATATTGATATCTCACTAGACGGTTAACGGTTTTATCAGATGCAAAAATACTTCTATTTGATAGCTTAGCATATAATAAATATATACATCTTTCTTAAGACTATACATACAAACATTATGTTTTCCTCTCCTACTGCAACATACACATATACTATTTTAAATTTCTAAATTAAACCCTTTGGCTATAAATTTTATTTGGCCCTTTGCATACGCTCTAAATTATTTTCTAAATTATTAAGACCCAAAATCAGGTTACGGTCCTTTAAATTTCAATCTGTCAGTGATGATGATAGTATCTACGCTGGGCGTCGTCATAACTCAATCGTGTGGTGAACTCTTTGAGGCATATATCTCTTGGACCATAGACAGCCCAACCAGCAGGACACACCGCTTGTGTGAAACAAGAAACATGTGCCAAAATACTACCCCTGGTCCTGCTAATGTGGTAAATGTGCTATGATGCCGGTGGGTTCTGCTAAACTGCTATGATGATGTTGGGGCAAACCGATGCCATTGAGACAAAATACCGTATTTTTTCTAAAGTTATCTTTTTCGAGGTATCCGTAAAATCTTAACATATCCTGGAAAAGCCATTGTGTGTAACAAACATTCAAAAACATATATATCGCGAATTATTTTATTACTGAACGTAATAATTGGAGCAAATATACTATAATCAAGACGGTTATTCCCATCGTGTGCACCAGGGCAGCCATTACTAGTTGTTCAAAAATATATGTTCTGGAATGTTTAATACAGATTTTTTTTTTTTTTTCGCATATCGTTCGGATTAGCCAAATATCATAAAAATAACAACTTAAGAAAAAGTAACTGTACTTTTTCGGAATCAGTTTGGCCTACGAGCATCAAATCTATTTAGCAGGACCCCAACATCATAGCAGACAATCATCACTACTTGACCAGTGGTAACTACATGTATAACTTATTCACTAATGCACTCACTGGTGCTGCCTATACTTGCGCCCATCACATATTTGGTATGTTTTGTGGTGCCAACAACAGTTGAGAGATCGATAAAAAAAATTGATATCAAATTTCAGTTCATCCATCGCTGAAATATTTGTGTGTACGGACAGAATATCTCTGTTATCTCCAGGTGATATATTACACTAATGATGGTCTTAATAATACTGCACGTGTTGTTTGACATATTTATAGAATATATAGACATCGCTGATTTGAAGGGTGTGAAGACGATTGGTTGCCGCGATGATGCTATATATTATATACCAATGGGTTAAATTACTAGTTTGAATATAATTATTTGTGTATGCCATTGCACTTCAGCGGCAAAAACCACCGAAGTCAATTACAAATACCGACACAATTAAATAAAAGACACGTTAGTCTTTGATTAAAAGTGTGTAAATGTGAAGATGCCCTTAGCGACTGATATATAGTCATCGGGAACATATCAAAATGTCTATTGCGTTGAGAATGAGAGAGCTTGTTTTCCCAGTTAATAAATAAGCCATTTTAATAATCCATGTTTCCACATTCACATTTTTTTTTAAGTGTAATTGCTTCTCAATTGAACCATGTGCTCGACTGTTTGGCCGGACATGGTTTATAAATATGCACCAGGATCTTTCGGAAATGTTTTGAACTTCGAAGAAAGTTTCCAGAAATATGTTCGCCTCACTGTCTCTGCGGAAAAAAAAGATTCCGCACGCTTTTAGACTTGATCTCAACTCATTTCCCGAGTTTCAAGTCACATAAAATAGGCTTCTAATGGGCAGTACTATTGCCCACTTTTATTTGCCATGCAGGGTATATATATATATATTTATAATAATAAAACACGAAGTTGTTGGCAGATGGATCGGTTTAGCCTGCAATACGAGTCTCAGCTGTTTGGACATCGACGCAATCATGTCTGGTGTTTTGCGCGCCCTGTGACGTCCGATGTCCATCGTGACGTCATGGCATCTTTATCGGTTTCCAGAAAGAAATCTTTCAATATTGTTCTTTTATGAACGATTTAATTATTATCAAAATAAAACCAGATAACAATGCAATTTAAGTATATACGTGGATTTAATTTACAATTGGTGCAACCATTTCATATTAGCGCATCTGCATTCTTTACATTATGTACTTCCGGTATGAGGTAACATATTCACGAAGAACAAATAAACAGACAAATAAACAGACAGATATCCGAACCGAAAACATTACTTGCGTCCAGCATGGACTGGCGCAAGTAATAATTCATTAACAATATAGACGTTTGAGACTACAAAAGGGCCACAATGAGCCGAAACGTAACGTTACATGCGTTTAGTATGACTCAGTCAGCAATCTACAACTAATAATTATCCAATCGAAACATTTTCGCACCTTTTGAACAACTCACTGGAAGAGAATTTCCAAAAATGACTAAATTATACTTTTGGAATATTAAATATACTGCTAAATATATCCATAATTTTACAGCAAATTTGTAGGTTCATTTGCTGACATCACATTGCTAAAAATATACGGAATACCCGTAAAACATTTCAATGATATATTATATAATAAAACATGAAATTTATCTGACTTAAAATGATGTGAAACACTGCAGTATTAAACGGTTACACCACAAAAATTACAGTACATTGCATGTTCCTTTACCGTAGACTTAACAGATACACCGCAAACATTATGTTCGACGACACACTGACACTGACACAAACACGTGGTCCACCAGACATTTCTATAAATACAATGAAGGGCATATGGGTGGAGTCGGATACAACTTCGCTTCGCAATATATTACTGCCCGGCCCGTTTTGGAAAATTCTCTCTTAATATACATGATAATATTCAATCAGACTCACGAGTCCACTGTGTCTAAATGGAAGTGAACGCTGGTTTGCGGTAAACTGTTGCAGACAAAACCGCTCACCTCAGACTTACTATTATACGTATACTGTCATGTTTTTCTTCAATTGTGTTAAAACCCTACCCCTGATGTCAACCTGCCTCGACGAACGGTATGTTCCGCTACATGTTCGTACTAATTTGGTTTCAGTATCGTGTCTAGTTCTCTCGAAACGAAGGTTCAACCTCCTAGTTCCGGGCTAATATACGTCATGTTTGCAATAAAAACCACATTTCCCAAAGTGTATGCTTTTGGATGCCTTATTGTCCAATTGAAAGTCACTTGTATCGTTTTGACCATGTTTCCTGTGGTTTTCGATACACGAGCCCCATTACAAATCGTGGTGTTCCAACAGGTTTGAACGCCTATTAATATCTGCCAAACAGGCATTGAACGGCTAGTATTTGTTTTTCTTATTTTTATTGGATGCCTGTAAACTTTCCACTACACCATGTAAACTGTCTTAGCCTTAATTATTTATGTATATTGGAGTGAAATTTGAAGTGAAGTCGATCGCTAGTATTAAAATAGATTATAGACCACCCATGACAAACCCATGTGGGCATAATATAACTCATACTACAGTCGTAATCTACAGTCTTTGATGCAACAAATACAACTTTTGGTTCAGTCCTCAAGCTGGGGCCAAATGTACTAAAATAGGATTATATTAGGAGTGGCATGGTGTTCTAAACACGGAAATCGGTAATGCCCATGCATGAACAGGGGAGTGGTGGTGTCACAGCCTCAAATAATCTGAACTTCCAACGTAGTAAGATGGAAATTTCATTCCCTAAATAGTAGACTGTTGATCTTTCCGATTGGGTGTTAGACTATATTTGTATATTGTCGATGGAAATCGTGAAATTCCAACTGCATGGCAACTGACAATTTCCAAATGGTACTCAGACATTTTTGGGGTTGACTATCGTCGGAAAATTACAACCCAATGTGTACAAGTTTGGCCACCAGAATAAGGGTGGAATTGGAATTATTCAAAGGAGTTGAAATATTTTAGGGCTGCCCAGTCGAAAAATGGGGACCCTAGTTAGTGGTAAAATTTTGAAAACCAGGTGTGCAATCGGAATTTCTGTACTGGACACCCCACCCCGTTCGCCGCGTCCTCCGCCATAGACATGCATATATATGATGTAACACAGTCGTTACTTATACGATCACGTCCTATTTATTTATAAAATTTTTCAAAACACGATTTGCAAAAAATATATATTTATTGGAAAGATTATGTCATTCCTTTTTCATCGTATATATGTATTTTAAAGGCACGGGCGGCGTTCGCTGCAGAAATATTCATATTTGTTCAAATCGCCATCAGCAGAAGGAATATTGAAATATCTATAGTTTTGTTCATATACCAAACATAATCAGCGCGTAAATAGTATATTGTCGTCAAGACGTACGATGGTGTACGTAAACTAGAGCCTGCTCGTGTTACAAAAGTGTTGCTTCTGTTTACATAACACAGCTCAGCTATATTGGTTAGTAACACACATATGATATTAACGCTCTTTATTGTTTCCATATCAGGAAAACATTATCAAATAACGCTCTTTATATTTACCATATCCGGATCTAAACAAAATCAGGTTCTGTAACGTTTTTTTGCTTTTGTTTACATAACAAAGGAAAACATTTGACAATAACATACTGTTTATGACATATTTCTGATTGGTATAAGAACAAAATATATTTATATTTTACTATTATTTCCGTTTATGGCGGTTTTTGACGGAGGTGAATATTTTAACAGCATACCCACCGCCAACACCGCCCGTATCTTTAAGTTATATAACAACATGTTCAGATTTGAACATGAAATGACAGACATTTTTCCCTAATATGTATTTTTTGAAGATCGTGTGCGATTTCAGCAATAACGGTATATTCCCATTAGATATCTTAATGTTTTAACCTGAACATTGTGTAAATCCTAAGACATCTAGTTGTCTAACTCCAGTCAAATGACCACGGCTACGGACGAGATACCACGACACACCGGGCGGACCATGGTTCGACCCGGTGTGAGAACATTTTGAAATCTAAACAAGATCGCAAAATCCTAGCATCCAGACTGGCCTCAAGCTATGCTAATATTGGAAATTTCAAACATCATACTCACCCTTAGGTTGCAAAATTTCCAACTGATGACCATTTCAGTCCACAATTTTTTACCAAATATAGTAAAAAATGTTTTCGTAATTAGCAGTGTTTATTGACAACGGGGGTGAGCGACCAGTCTACTATGGTGCTTGTTGATAAGTTTCTGAATATCACCACATTGAAGGGGTGCAGGACGTTTCGGCACCTCGTTTTCTGGACGTTTCGTCACCTGGGTTTTCGGCACTTGGTTGTTTCGGCACAGGTGCTTGGACGTTTCGGCACTTGTTTCTTTTTGTTTTCGTTTCATATATGATAATGTCTTTGCTGTTGGTAGCATCGAACGTGCAGCAGCGGAATTTCCCAATATGAATACCGACAGGCCAAGAGACAACAAACGCCAATCAACTTTACTTGTTCGTCATGCCCCAACCTGGTATATATATTGATTTCAACTTGTTCTACCGTGGGTAGGATTACCCAACCATTTTGGGCGTTCGGCCGCTGCACTATTTGTGTGGTGCATTTTGTTGTTGAAATATCGTTATTGATGTCCCTCTTATATATCGCGAATAGATCGGATGGTCTGTTTTGAGAGCTATCATGTTATGACGTAGGAGCTATCGACCAATTTGATACTCACATCGACACGACATCAACAGCCCCTTGATATAAGTGTCTGGACGTCAAACTCCTCACTCGGGTGCAGTGTATTTGAGTATATCAGGTATTGATAGACCTCTTATATATCGGGAACCGACAGGGCTATCTATTCAGAGAACTATCATAATATGACGTAGCGAATCGGCAAACGGAATTTTCAAATCGACACCACACAACCAGACTCTTGATAGAAGTGCCTGGACTTCAAGCTTCTCCCCCCTCGTGCAGTATGTGAGTATCTTAGCAATATCAGTATTGATGACCCTCTTATATATCGCGAACAGACAATGTTGTCTGTTCATGCCGAGAGCTATCATAATTTGAATTGACAAACATAATGTTCACATCGACGCCGCAGCATCAGACCCTTGGTAGAACGGCCACATGTCGATATATATGAGTAAACATTGTGCATCTTGAAGTACGCTACGTTAACCCATGCTATACATGGTTTGCGACATGACACTATGATTCCGTTAAACGAATCCACGATTCATGACCGTATTGCGCCTGTGTCAATAGCTGGTTAATTTGAATTTTGCCGGAGCCGATTTGAAATGCGTCCAATCGCTTTGGGAGTCTATCACATTTTATTGAAATAAAGAATAAACAAAATAATTTAGTCTTCACTCATAATTTCGTTGGTCTCAAAATTAGCAGGTGCAAAAGTCCAAGGTGACGAAAAGGCAGGTGCCGAAACGTCCAGGTGCCGAACGGCAACCCCAGATGCCGAAACGTCCAGGTGCCGAAACGTCTAGCATTCCATTGAAGAATTTCAAACTTGTTGAGCAGGTAGTATTCATGACGAGACTTTGTGTTTGATAACTCACTGGCAACTTTGATTTCTTCGATTGTCTTAAAGTAATCATCCTTGGGAATAAGATATTTCGGACATTTACTGTACTTCTCAAACAAGTCACTACGGAACCTCAACTGTATACTGTTTGACATTTTGATTGTAGGCAAGTAATAGTAGTTTGAGTAATAAACTGAATCAACTATTGATCTTTATTGGTGATTTGGGAGTGAACCCGGGAGGATTTGGAAGGGGCGGAACCCCTACCCTACAACCCACTTTGAAAATTTGGTCATGGGAATGATATATGACATAACGCATGACATGGAGAAGGTGAAATGGAAATGATCCAGGTTAATTTTTTTTCTTCTGTTTCTTTCTGTGTTGACTGTTCTGGTGGCTTGTACTTTATAAATAGCTCTTCGGCATGTGCATCACTGCCGCTGACCATGGAATAGACGACAGAGCTGCTGGTGGTGTTGTTGGACGAGGTGGAGATGGAGGACACCGGGCTACATGTCTTAATGCTAGTCGAGTGACTACAATTCATAAGTGTTTTCTTAAGATCGAACAGTTTATCTATCTTAATATTGATCAGGTGATTCCATTACGTAAGTCTTTTCTTAAGATCAAACTTCTCACCCAGTCATTTTGTGAATTATAGCGGTATACATGTGAAATTACACAAGTTGACTGAAATTAGTCATATTGCGTGAAGAATATAACTAGATTTCAGTCATTTCACAAAATGACTGGTTTTATAATCTGACTGACATATATACGTATGTATATCAAATGTCTCCATGGTGAACAAAACAGTTCCTCCATGTGTGTATATATATATACGCAGGCGCATCTTGCCAATTGTAAAGGACTAATATAGAGTTTAATCGTGGTGGATATGGTGAGTCGGGTGAAATGGGTTTAATAAAAATGTAGCCGTTATTAATACATACCTCCTCCCGTTGTAGTTGCCGCTGAAGTCGTTGTTGTTTCCACTGAAGGCGTTGTTTCCACTGAAGGCGTTGTTGTTTCCACTGAAGGCCTTGTTGTTTCCACTGAATGCGTTGTTGTTTCCACTGAAGTCGTTGTTATTTCCACTGAAGGCGTTGTTGTTTCCACTGAAGGCGTTGTTGTTTCCACTGAAGGCGTTGTTATTTCCACTGAAGGCGTTGTTATTTCCACTGAAGGCGTTGTTGTTTCCACTGAAGGCGTTGTTTCCACTGAAGTCGTTGTTGTTTCAACTGAAGGCGTTGTTATTTCCACTGAAGGCGTTGTTGTTTCCACTGAATGTGTTGTTTCCACTGAAGGCGTTGTTGTTTCCACTGAAGGCGTTGTTGTTTCCACTGAAGGCGTTGTTGTTTCAACTGAAGGCGTTGTTGTTTCCACTGAAGGCGTTGTTGTTTCAACTGAAGGCGTTGTTGTTTCCATCGATTGCGTTGTTGTTTCCACTGAAGGCGTTGTTATTTCCACTGAAGGCGTTGTTATTTCCACTGAAGGCGTTGTTGTTTCCACTGAAGGCGTTGTTATTTCCACTGAAGGCGTTGTTGTTTCCACTGAAGGCGTTGTTGTTTCCACTGAAGGCGTTGTTGTTTCAACTGAATGCGTTGTTATTTCCACTGAAGGCGTTGTTATTTCCACTGAAGGCGTTGTTGTTTCCACTGAAGGCGTTGTTTCCACTGAAGTCGTTGTTGTTTCAACTGAAGGCGTTGTTATTTCCACTGAAGGCGTTGTTGTTTCCACTGAATGTGTTGTTTCCACTGAAGGCGTTGTTGTTTCCACTGAAGGCGTTGTTGTTTCCACTGAAGGCGTTGTTGTTTCAACTGAAGGCGTTGTTGTTTCCACTGAAGGCGTTGTTGTTTCAACTGAAGGCGTTGTTGTTTCCATCGATTGCGTTGTTGTTTCCACTGAAGGCGTTGTTATTTCCACTGAAGGCGTTGTTATTTCCACTGAAGGCGTTGTTGTTTCCACTGAAGGCGTTGTTATTTCCACTGAAGGCGTTGTTGTTTCCACTGAAGGCGTTGTTGTTTCCACTGAAGGCGTTGTTGTTTCAACTGAATGCGTTGTTGTTTCCACTGAAGGCGTTGTTGTTTCAACTGAAGGCGTTGTTGTTTCCATCGACTGCGTTGTTGTTTCCACTGACGGCGTTGTTATTCCCACTGAATGCGTTGTTATTTCCACTGAAGGCGTTGTTGTTTCCACTGATGGCATTGTTATTTCCACTGAAGGCGTTGTTGTTTCCACTGAATGCGTTGTTGTTTCCACTGAAGGCGTTGTTGAACTTGTATTCTGCTGTGATGAATTTACTTCCCATGGGTCGCATGCCCGTTTCTTTCCCAGTTCACATTTCCCACAACCTGACGAAGTCGGGTTCTTGCAGAGCTGTTAAAATGGACATAATAACACATGTAATACTCAGCGAAACCAGCGGCACTAATTATCCTGATCTAACATAACGAAATGCGGAATTTTGAAGACTCGGTTGTCATGAGCATAACAGTCCACATCTTTTGAAGCTTGTGTGCCATCAGAGAAGTGTCGTTTACGCTTTTTATGGCACTGTTTATGTTTGTTTTGTTTTTTTTGCCTTTTTGTCTAAATTGTATATTTTTGTGGAGGGGGTAATTCCCCTAATAGCAACCACCAAGGGTGCTTATACCTAAGGCAGGTGAATGACGTCATATAATTTTTACTATATCCATCAGTGACTTTTCAAGATCGCGGGTATAGTTTTGGAGAAATGGTGTGGAGATTGCAAAAAAATGTGGAATTGGAAATGAAGCATCGCGATAAAAAATGAAAGTAGCTACTTCAGAACTTACGAAGAATTCACATGTGATTTAAGTCTATTAATTTCATTTAGACCAATTTCGTTGGTCAGCTTTATAAAAACGAAAAATTAAGAAGTCATGACGATAATCCAGACACGATTTTACAATCCACGACATGTCTTGTCAATGTGGCAAGTCGTCTCAAATGTTACATAAATTATTCTTAACGTTATGTCACCGAAAAAAGGCAAGTTTGAGGCACATCATGTGTTGTACGATTCATATTACTTGGCATAATTTTTCAAATATGTTTTCAACTTGATGGGTGCTATAATTGAATAGTAATAACACAACACAACACAATCAAACATGGATACATTATTGTATTTTTCAAGAACGTAAATTTAAATTTTCTTAAACTTTTTGCGAGGATCGTGAAAAACTCACACTGGCAGTATTATGAGGGTCGACGCGATCATAATGTCGATGTCAGGTGTTATTATTATACTTTATTGTAAAGAATGATGGCTAAGGCAGATATATAAGTATAAGTATAAGGGCAAATATCGACAAATTTGACGCACGGGTGTAATATATATAAATGGCTTTTTCCCATAATAACTATTGTTAGAAAATGTACATCGCATCATAAAAAATAGGCTATGTTAGTACAAATTGGAACATATCAAACCAGATACAGATTTAGCCGCCTTCAGTTTGTTGCCTTAAACATCGAACTATATGCATGTGGTGAAACGTGTCTAAGTTTCGAACCCAAATGGGGCACAATCAGGACGGTGGTCTGCACAAAACATACAAGCAGTCCAGCCGCTATCGCGAGACACTGGGGTAAAACACTGAATAGGTAGGATGACCACAGTAAGCCTTGCAACATTTACCCCATCAGAAACAAACTGGAAAATTAGAATCGTCATTCCATGCATAGCCAAAGGCCAAACAGACATACATGTAGGACTAAAGTACATCCATTTACACGGAAAGTTGGACTCGAGATCTTACACCTTAAAGGCACGTGAGGCCTTAGTTGTCGAAAATATTCATATTTGTTCCAATCACCGTAAACAGAAACACATTAAAACGCATACAGTTTCGTTCATATATACCATGACCATCGCCTAAACAGCATGTTATCATAAAGACCTACTATATTTTACCTAAGCAAGAGTCTGATTGTGTTACGGAAGACAGCACAATGCGACTGGCTAATCACACACAAATGGCATAAACGCTCTTTATTAGTTCCATATCAGGAATTCACCAACACAGAACGCTCTTTATGTTTACCATCATAATATAAACAAACACCAGAAAAGTAACTTTTTGTGCTTTTGTTTACATAACAATGGTGAAACATATGACCATAACATACTGTTTATGCGATATTTCTTATTTGTATACGGACAAAGTCTGTCTACATTTTGATGTTCTTTCTGTTTGTGGCGGTTTTTGATGGGTGGAAATATTTTCACAGGATACCCACCGCCAAGGCCAACCGTATCTTTAAAACAGCTGACAGATAAGAAACTTAAAATCGATGTTTTTGGAGACCATTTATTCCATCTATACACCAGTACACACACCCGTTATGGGACAGTTGGTATAGAAAGGAAATTACGGAAACAATATGTGTAGAATGATCTCGAGCTCTGAAAGCCTTGGGCCATTCAACAAAAAACGTCTTGCAAATACGAAACATAATCTTTGAGGACCGACTATCATATCAGAAGGCCACGCCAGACCAAGGACGTATGTTGTGAAATTATTCAATGGTTGCAAGGAAGGTAGGTTCGAAACCACTCGTATGCATACAAGCGATGATATGTCCTGTATACATATTGTGGAGTAAGATACAAGATCTCTAATGTTATGTCAACTAAAAGTAAAGAAGATCATTGGTAGCTTGGCGGTGGAGTATGACATTTGATATAATACTCACATAAAGGCTGTGTAGGCCATGTGATAACTATGAAGGAGTGCCTTCCAAGAGGTCCAAATATTAAATATAGTTAAAATCACAGCAAAAACACCGTCATCACAGTTAACAAATGGGAGTACAAAGACAGTAACCTAATTTTGGGCTATTATCAATTTAGAAAGTAATTCGGAGCGTTAGCAAAGGGCCGAATGAAATTTATAGCCAAAGGGTTTAATTAGGAATGTAATAGTATACATGTATGTTGTAGGAGCAAAGCAAGAAATAGTGTATGCAAATGTAGTGTAAAAAGAAGTGTAATATGTTAAAATCAGAATTTCATCGATACCATCATCAGTTACAAATATCTCGGTGACGAATCCTCTAAGCGAGGAACCGCCGCTTTTCGGCATGAAATGTAACGCCAGACAAGGACATATGCTGCCCCGGGATGTTGGTAACGTGACAAGGGCACTATTTTATTGGAACATAGAATAGATGACCTCATACAGGCAGCCTGGTGACATTTTGAAAGCCAACTGACAAAAAAACGAGCTTTTTATGTTTTGGAAACCCTATGTATCCCTTATATCTAAATGCCAGAGTGTCCACACACTAAGGAGATCAGCTCTCTTTAGAATCCTGAGATTTGGTGAGAAAGGTTGCTCGATACTTGAAATGAACGGGAATACAAGTACAAAATTGATTTATTGTTCTGTATTGTGGGTACCCCAATTCATATTCGAAGGTTCCGACCAACTACAGTCTCAATACGCCATACATTGGCTGTCCCCAAAAACTGGTCGTGTGACAAAAACGCCATTCAAACTTGAGATACACAATTTATTTCCATAAAGGTTCACAGCAAGCAGCCTGGGACCACTTACGAACGAGCTTGTCGTATACCCAACGTGATTTGTTGTAACCTTTGGAGACCGACTTGCCTCCTGAAGAGCATTCGACAGCCTGGACTATTTACAACAATCAACTTGCACATATGAAACATGACCTTCTATCTGTTGAAGACCCCTGGCGTGCAAAGTCTCACATATGCAATGGTCTCTGACATGTACTATACATTTAGCTGTTCCAAAACACTTGTTGGGCGTAAGAAATAGTGCTATTATATACACGATCATGTAGATAATGTTTCACCGAACAGTGTGGGGACTTTGCCAACAACTGGTTGAAAAATAACAGACTTTTCCATCATTTGTCCAAGTTAATGTCAATGGGATATCACACATGTAGTGCGTCATTTCTCGTCGTATGTCATGCATATAAACAACTAAAGAGGCAGACTGTTTTCAGAAAGTCATGGATCATTTACAAAACAAAACTATGGCACAGAACACGCGAATTAGTTTACTGTTTTCAGAAGCCATTTTTGGATTATTGATCCCAATCTCAAGTAGGACAAGGATGTTCGCGGTCAGAAAATCATTATACCTTTTAGAAAAGGCTATACACATACGCACGAGTCAACACCAATAAAATTGAGCGTCCTGGACATTATCTCTTCACCAGTTCGAATACTCACTTAATTATTATACCCGGGAAATACGATTACCACCCCCCCCCAATACCACAACAACTAGTATATAAAAATTAACATATATTCGATGTATCCCTATTCACATGTAAGACACTGCTGTACGAAAGACGTGTAAATGAAGTGAACGAGATGTGAGAGAATTGGAAGAATGTCACTTTATCTATCATAGCATGTACCTCTTTCTGTATTTACATTCACTCATTGATGTCTGTTTATTCCAATAAAAAAATAAAAACAACAAGAAAATCATTACACCAAGCGGTAGAATTTATTTTTGGAATAGGATGGCTGATGATAAGCCCCCCAGTTGGTGCCATTTCAGGAACGATAACTCTATCCGAAGTACATTACCTACATTCTCAGCACTACTCCTGTTGGTGTTAGTCTAGACAGTTTGACCTATATTCTCCGCCCACGCGTCGGTCTATTTGTGGTTTATGATCCCCATTAGCATATTATTATTTAGATACGGTGTATATCACAGTGTATTATCTATGTCACGTGATGACTATCGTTATAAGGGTTGTGAATGTACTATTTTTTAATAATTTATTATGGAGAGTGACGGTTCTTCAGAAAAGTGGGATTGGCTAGGCCAGAAAGTATCTAGATCAGAGATTGTATATTTCTGTCAAATTATTATTATTTATACGATAATAATCACATCTATCGTTAATTTGTCAATAGGTCACGAGGCCTCGACATTATGGACGAGTCTATTGAGTTCGTCGGCGGAGTACCTACTTCCGGCCCCTACTATAAATAGAAGAAGTGTTGTGGTATAAAAGGTAACGTGTATATCATAATGTTGTCACTATGGTACGCATAACTAATGTAGTATGTTCCAGTCAGTTAGGATGTCCTGTGGATGTGATATATTTGGCGAATGCACTACGTAACGTCGTATGTAAGAGGGGTTTCTTAATTTGGAGGAATCGTTCAATCGACGGATCATGCTGGCTCTATAAGACGGGTAAACTTATGTGTACCGGAGCCGCTAGTCACGCGGAAGATGGAATTCGAAGACTGCGAAAGTATGCCAGAATAATTCAAAAGATCGGATACCCAGTATGCCTGTCCAGAGTTCGTATAATTACCATGTCAGCCGTTCATAAATGCAGCGCATTATCATTAAGGTTATTGGTCGAATATCTCGGTGGTAACTATTATCCAGAAATTTTTCCTGCTGTGACATTCTACACTGAGGGTATCCACTTCGCTTGTCACCTGAGTGGATCTATTTTAATAACGGGTATAAAGAATCAACGACAGATCGTACGTGAGGTGCTACCGAAAATTCTAGAACTCGAAATCTGCAGTAATGGATGAATATCTACATACTCTGTATTATGACCCGAGTAAACCAGGTAGTTTCGGAGGAGTTGAAAAACTATATCAGGCTGTTAACGCTGAAGGATCACACGTTATCAGCAGGAAGAAAATTCGAGATTGGTTCAGTTCTCAAGAGACCTATACGCTAATTAAACCATCTAGACACAAATTTCCTAGAAGTAGAGTCGTGGTTGAAGGCTTAGACTCGTTGTGGGACTGTGATTTGGCAGACTTGACTGCTTCAGGAAGTCGTTATAAATACATTTTGGTTATAATCGATGTATTTTCAAGATACGCTTGGTGTCGTGCCTTGATAAAGAAAGATGCGAAACACGTCAGTGAAGCTTTCGAAGATGTGTTTCTTCACGAAACACGTAGACCATCCATACTGAGAACGGACAAGGGGACGGACTTTAATTCAAGACCCGTTCAGAGGTTATTCAAGCGGGAAGGAATCAAATACCTGTCGACCGAAAATGAAACTAAAGCCAATTACGCGGAGAGATTAATAAAGACGCTGAAGACGAGGTTATATAGATATCTCGTTCACAATAGTATTTAAGAATATTCCAGTGTATTGCCGGATATTGTGGAAAGCTACAATAACACGGTACACTGTTCCACCGGTTACACACCGACGTCAGTTAATAAAGGCAACGAATCTGAGGTGCGCTATCAACAGAAACTACTTCTTCGAGAGGGTAGTGTAAAATTAAAAAAGTACTAGTTCAAGGTCGGTGACAGAGTGAGGATATCACACATCAAAGGACTTTATGACAAAGAATTTTATAAGTGGACGGGTGAAATTTTCACGGTGGTACTGAGATATAGAAGAGGAGGTGTGAACGTTTACAAGTTGAAAGACTGGGACGAGGAAGAAGTCACAGGCTAATTTTACGCACAAGAATTACAAGCAATTAAAGTGGACCCTGATGCAGTTTACATAATCGAGAAAATACTAAAAAGGAGCGGGAACAAAGTTTTAGTTCGTTGGCTGAATTGGGGTTCTAAATATGACTCTTGGATATCGAAAACTGATCTAGTGAAATACGGAAAGTGATGAGATTATACTTATCTAGCCGTCATAGTGACGATTCTTTTCCCGGAAATGAAGCGGGTGATTTCACAACGCCACTACCCGCTGATTGGTTAATAGTTCCACGATGGACGTGTTGCCTGGAACAATTTTCTATAAAACCTGAGGACCCGCATGACGTTATGTACGTATGTTGTGACGTATGCGAACATTCAGTCGTTTATAATAAAATGGCACCCGTACTAAGAGTTATTTATAGAGGCAGTAAATCAACTTATAAGTACGGTAAGAGTCATGACGTGCGCGTTACTAGGACTGACCCGCAGTTTATAAGGGTATACGTCTTGGATGGTAATTTGGCGCCTATAAAAATTACTACTTCAGAGTACACTTTGAACTTTAGCCGTAATGGGGACTCCGTACTATTATGACTTTGATCTTAATAAATATGTACCCTACGATGACTCGAAGGACCTACCCAAGACTGAAGCGAAACCTGAAAAACTTATAAGGAAAGCCGGAGCTAAGAAGATAAAAGTTAAAAAGATAAAAGGAGGAAAAGCGAAGAAGACAAACATTGGAAAAGTTAAAAAGGAACCCGCAAACGACATATTCTCCTCACCAAAATGAGTAACTTACCTACATTTTCGAAGGCTACTGAAAGGCCGGAAGTTATGCAAAGGGAATGGATGGAATACAACCCCGTTAACCAGATAGTAGATGGTGCTCCTGTAGAATTCAACGTACCATCGACGTCTCAGAAATATATTGATTTTCTAAACTTGACTTTGAAAATTGTGAAAGGTGACGGAAGCGCTTTGAAAAAAACTTCAAAAGTAGGAATTATTAACGCACCAGTCCACTCATTGTTCTCGTCAGTCGACATCGAGCTTCAGCAAACTACGGTATCAACATTAGGACCGTTTTATCCTTACAAGTCTTATCTGGACGTGCTATTGAGCGCGGATGAAAATGTTATCAACAATAGTCTACAACAGCGGATGTGGTACAAAGACACGCCCAACGAATTTGACGATACAACACCCATCGGAGGCAATGTAGGTTTTTATGAAAGAGCGAAGATCACGGCGGAAAGCAAAGAAATAAAAGTTTCCGGACCGATACTACATGATCTGTGCCAGCAGGATAGATATATAATCAACGGTGTGCCCGTCCGCATTAAATTATGGCCCGTGAAGAATGCTTTCGCACTAATGAATGGCGAAGAGAATGAAGATTACAAAGTTAAAATAACCAGTGCTAGTATCAGAGTTTGCTTTTGCAAAATGATTCCTAGTGTTACCAACGAAATCGATGAACGATTGAAAAAATCTGATGCCATTTATCCCTACCTGAGATCCGCAGTGAAGGCTTTCTCTATCGCCAAAGGGTCTTTCAATTTCACAGCCACTGACTTGTTTCAAGGAGATATACCTCGGCGTATCATAGCGGTTATGATTGATGCTGCGGGATTTAATGGAAATTACAAGAAAAATCCACTGAACTTTCAACATTTCAATTGCAGTAGCGTGGCTTTCACAGTGAATGGACAGTCATTACCTAGCCGACCAATGAGCATGAATTACGGGAAGGAAGATTATCTCGAAGCTTACAGTAACTTGGTACGAGCGTATCCCGGAACATCCATATCACGAGAGGATTTTGACGGTGGTTATTCTATTTACTGTATTGACCCGACTGGATCTATCGAAGACGGACAACCGGTGGTCAAGGGATTGGCGCAAATGGATATTAAGTTCACAGAAGCATTGTCGCAGACTATAGTGTTATTGGTATATGGGACTTTTCCATCACACTTCAGCATAAACGAGGCTCGCATTGTGTCTTCTCCCAACTAATATTTTTGTGTATATTATTAGTGTTGAAAATAAAAAATTTGAAAATAAAACATAAGTTTCGTCTCGTTATTTCAGGGATCCCCACCAAAGGTATAGAAAAACAACAACATTGAATTATAATACAAATATAAGTTTTTTTTATATATATATTTGTTTTTAAATATTAAATTTACACATTCTTTAAATTTTTATTTCAGGATATTTTCCCCATTTCTTCAATAATATATATATATATCGTTTACATTTGTTTTTAAATATTAAATTTACACATTTTATTTCAGGATATTTCCCTCATTTCTTCAATAGGAAGGAGAACCGACTGTATGAGGGTCCGTATCCCGATTCCACATATTACGGGGCTGACACCATGTCAACGACAGACAGGGAGGCATTTCTACGTTGGCACGAAACTAAAGCTGGTGAAACCTTCAATTTAGAGAAAGAATTATTAGCTTACTGCATTTCTGACGTTGATATCTTGCGTCAGGCTTGTTTGAAGTTTCGATCATTGTTTTTGAAAGTTACCGAGAATAAGGTAGATCCTTTCATGTCGATAACGATATCTTCTGCGTGCATGAAGGCCTATAAAATATTGTTCTTGGAAGAAACTTATTCTATAACTCTCACTAACTCTGATCAATCAGAAACCAGTTTGCTGAAGAAATTGAATGATAAGGAGCGAGTATTGCTTGATGATGAATGGGTAGAACGGATACGGCCGAGGAATCTGGAATTGAAATTACTGATGAAAAATTCATTAGTACGCCTATAGGCAAAGTTCCTAACGGGTTTTACGGTGACAAGGACCAATATTCGAACGTCTCCATCCAATGGTTATCCTGGTTGGCCCACAATAAAAATAGAGACATACAACCCGCTTTGAACCGCGGCGAATTCAAGGTACCGAATTCAAAGTACAAGGTGGATGGATATTGTCAGGAGACCAACACCTGCTACGAATTTCACGGTGAGTACGACGTATAATCATCTTAAAACATTTGTCCCATCCCCCCTAATTGATCATATACAATAAATGGTATTTTTATTCTTTAGGTTGTTTGTATCATGCTCGTTTGACGTGTTGCCCACGAAACAGACACATCTCCAGTACGACGTATAATCATTTTTAAAACATTTGTCCCATCCTCCCTAATTGACCATATACAATAAACGGTATTTATCTTCTTTAGGTTGTTTTCATCATGCTTGTTTGACGTGTTACCCACGAAACAGACACATCTCCAAACACCCGCTGATTAAACAGACACTGAATCAACTGTACACACTGACCATCAAAAAGCGTGAATTTTTGAAGAAGGCGGGTTACAAATATGTATGTATTTGGGAGCATACATTCACTGAGCAGAAAAAGAATAATGAAAAACTGCGGGACTTCTTATCGCAGCTGGATGTACAACCTCGAATTATGCCACGAGATGCTTTCTTCGGAGGTAAGTTTCCATTTAAAAAAAAAACTGAAGTTTATAAAAAAAAAAAAAAAAAAAAAATGAAGTTTATAAAAATCAAAAAAAAATCTGAAATTTATTTATAAATTTGTTCTTTTATCTTTTAGGTAGGACAAACGCCTGCAAATTATACCACGACGCGGGGCCCCTTGAGAGCATCAAATACGTTGTTTTCACGTCCCTGTATCCTTATATAAATAAAAGGAGCAAAATGCCAGTAGGGCATCCTGAAATAATAACTAAGGACTTTAAAGATATCAGCGCATATTTCGTGCTGGCTAAGGTGAAGGTTTCTCCTCCGAGGAAATTGTACCACCCCGTATTGCCATTGAGATCTCATGGAAAACTCACTTTTCGTTTGTGTCGATCATGCGTGGAAGATCAAAGACAAACGACGTGCGATCACGGAACCGATGCGAGATCTATAACAGGGACGTGGACGACGCCAGAGATAATGAAGGCCATAGAGAAGGGTTACGTGGTGACGAAAATATACGAAGTATATCACTGGACATATACCACGCAATACAATCAGGCTACTAAGAAAGGTGGACTCTTCTCGGAATACGTAAATTCGTAAGTATATTTTTTAAAACGAAAAGCGCCGCCGCCCCCCTCCCCCTCCCTTTTTTGGTCGGGGGTATCATTGAGTACGGGATGAAAAAAAACATTTTTATTTTTTGTTTTCAGCTTTCTCAAACTCAAACAAGAAGCTAGCGGTTGGCCAGCCTGGGTGAAAACTGCCGAGGACGAGTGCAGATATTTGGATGATTACGAAAGGGTCGAGGGGATTCGTTTGGATCCCGAAAATGTAAAAAAACAGCCAGCACTCAGAGCCACTTCGAAACTCATGTTGAACGTTCTCTGGTAAGTTGTTATTTTTTTAGATAAATAATTTGTATCATTCGCATAAACTATATCGCATTACTAATTCATTCATCCATTACAGGGGCAAATTTGGAGAGAGACAGAACATGACGCAGACGGAGATAATTCATGACAGTGAACCGAAGAAATTCTTCAGTTTGATTTCCGACCAAAGAAGCTCGTGAAGTACTTCCACATTATCAATGACAGCCACATTCAGTTATCCTACACCCACGACGACCATTTCCTACCCGATGAAAATAAGACTAATATATTTCTGGCCATATACACTACCTCCTGGGCTCGTCTCAAGTTGTATGATGTACTGGATCATCTAGGAGAAAATGTGCTGTATTTTGACACTGGTGAGTACTAATTTTTTTTTTGAGTACCAAATTATGCTCTAGCTTGATATTAGGTCCTCAAAATATTTTACATTTCTGTTTTAGATTCCATCATCTACGTACAAAAGACGGGAGGCCCCGACGTCAGCTGCGGTGATTTTCTCGGGGATCTGACCGATGAGATAAAGGGGGACACTAACACCCAATTCAGAAGCGCCGGACCGAAGAATTATGCTTACAGGACGACTGCCTGCGATGAGGTGTGCAAGGTGCGGTGCTTCAGTTTAAATAAAGAGAAAGGCATTGGACGACCCTGATATTGTAGAGCCAAAGAGACGACGTTTGGCAGATAAAGAGCGGGAAGGCGAATCCGGCGTACCCGACAAGGTGTTCATAACTGAAAAGAAGATATGAAGAGGTAGTGCCCGTCCTATCCTATACAATAGAATTCAAAAGAAGGTATACAGAGTGGTATACACGAAGAGAGTGATACTAGAAAATATGGACACTATCCCTTTCGGATATTGAGAGTAGTTTATAAGGAATATGTGACGCGTTCGTTCGCCTTAGGCATGTCATTAATACCGTTCTTACCGAATTCCAGCTACGTGATCGCGGGTGCGACAAAGAGCGGGAAAACCAGATGGACTTTCCGCTTCTTACAAAATATAGAAGAAATGATAGACGGCCCTCATCCCCAGAAATTTCTATACTGTTTCGGAGTGCATCAGGACTTATTCGACGACATGGAAATAGCCATCCCACACATAAATTTCCAAAGAACTACTGAGTGAATTTGCGGATGGTACGACGGCTATGATAATTCTGGATGATTTGGCTCACAAAGTTTTGGACAATTCCGATATGGAATGTTTATTCACACAAGGCTGCCATCATAAGAACTTATCAGTTATATTTTTAAATCAAAACTTGTTCCAAAAAGGTAAACACGCCAGAACTATAGCTTTGAATACTTCCTATACCATTCTTTTGAAAAGCGTGCGTGATGCGAAGCAAATAAAATATTTACGTCAACAGCTGTTTCCGGGAAAATCACGTTTTCTGACTGATTGTTATAAGGATGCAGTGTTGGACAGACCCTATGGATATCTCATAATCGACGCTACGCCTAATACTGATTCAGAGTTTCGTGTAAGAACTGACACCTTTCCCAGTGAATATCCTATAATATACAAATCTTTATAAGGATGAGTGCCAGGATCTCTAGAAATGCAGCGTTCTTGTCACTACTCGCATCCTGTTCTAGGAAGCAGTTAATATCTCTGTTGAAGACGGCTACTGCGGACCAGATAAACGCATTATCGGAAATATGTTTGAATGTGTTGCAGGGTGTTTTGACTGTTACGAATATACAAACATTAGTGCCTTACAAGAAGTTTTATAGACTCTTGGCTGACGAGAAATATAGCGTGCTTAGGAAGAGACAAAATTTGCTGAAAGATTAGAAAGCAGTGCCTCTGTTACTCAAGGACGTACGATTGAACATTTATAATGTCAACATATTCAAAAAATGTGGTCATACCTTATGACAAATATGAATGTTTACTGAAAAATACTATCAAGAAAACGGCTGTAAAGACTCAATCACCTACAACGTCCTCAGCAATTCGGAAACCATCGATGATGAAGAAGATAGATAAACCACCGTGAGAAAGATTATTCAATAAGAAATGGATATATATGTCAAAATAAAACTTATATTTGTAGTATAATTCAATGTTGTTTTTCTATACCTTTGTTGGGGATCCCTGAAATAACGAGACGAAACTTATGTTTTATTTTCAAATTTTTTATTTTCAACACTAATAATATACACAAAAATATTAGTTGGGAGAAGACACAATGCGAGCCTCGTTTATGCTGAAGTGTGATGGAAAAGTCCCATATACCAATAACACTATAGTCTGCGACAATGCTTCTGTGAACTTAATATCCATTTGCGCCAATCCCTTGACCACCGGTTGTCCGTCTTCGATAGATCCAGTCGGGTCAATACAGTAAATAGAATAACCACCGTCAAAATCCTCTCGTGATATGGATGTTCCGGGATACGCTCGTACCAAGTTACTGTAAGCTTCGAGATAATCTTCCTTCCCGTAATTCATGCTCATTGGTCGGCTAGGTAATGACTGTCCATTCACTGTGAAAGCCACGCTACTGCAATTGAAATGTTGAAAGTTCAGTGGATTTTTCTTGTAATTTCCATTAAATCCCGCAGCATCAATCATAACCGCTATGATACGCCGAGGTATATCTCCTTGAAACAAGTCAGTGGCTGTGAAATTGAAAGACCCTTTGGCGATAGAGAAAGCCTTCACTGCGGATCTCAGGTAGGGATAAATGGCATCAGATTTTTTCAACCGTTCATCGATTTCGTTGGTACACTAGGAATCATTTTGCAAAAGCAAACTCTGATACTAGCACTGGTTATTTTAACTTTGTAATCTTCATTCTCTTCGCCATTCATTAGTACGAAAGCATTCTTCACGGGCCATAATTTAATGCGGACGGGCACACCGTTGATTATATATCTATCCTGCTGGCACAGATCATGTAGTATCGGTCCGGAAACTTTTATTTCTTTGCTTTCCGCCGTGATCTTCGCTCTTTCATAAAAACCTACATTGCCTCCGATGGGTGTTGTATCGTCAAATTCGTTGGGCGTGTCTTTGTACCACATCCGCTGTTGTAGACTATTGTTGATAACATTTTCATCCGCGGTCAATAGCACGTCCAGATAAGACTTGTAAGGATAAAACGGTCCTAATGTTGATACCGTAGTTTGCTGAAGCTCGATGTCGACTGACGAGAACAATGAGTGGACTGGTGCGTTAATAATTCCTACTTTTGAAGCTTTTTTCAAAGCGCTTCCATCACCTTTCACAATTTTCAAAGTCAAGTTTAGAAAATCAATATATTTCTGAGACGTCGATGGTACGTTGAACTCTATAGGAGCACCATCTACTATCTGGTTAACGGGGTTGTATTCCATCCATTCCCTTTGCATAACTTCCGGCCTTTCAGTAGCCTTCGAAAATGTAAGTAAGTTACTCATTTTGGTGAGGAGAATATGTCGTTTGCGGGTTCCTTTTTAACTTTTCCAATGTTTGTCTTCTTCGCTTTTCCTCCTTTTATCTTTTTAACTTTTATCTTCTTAGCTCCGGCTTTCCTTATAAGTTTTTCAGGTTTCGCTTCAGTCTTGGGTAGGTCCTTCGAGTCATCGTAGGGTACATATTTATTAAGATCAAAGTCATAATAGTATGGAGTCCCCATTACGGCTAAAGTTCACAGTGTACTCTGAAGTAGTAATTTTTATAGGTGCCAAATTACCATCCAAGACGTATACCCTTATAAACTGCGGGTCAGTCCTAGTAACGCGCACGTCATGACTCTTACCGTACTTATAAGTTGATTTACTGCCTCTATAAATAACTCTTAGTACGGGTGCCATTTTATTATAAACGACTGAATGTTCGCATACGTCACAACATACGTACATAATGTCATGCGGGTCCTCGGGTTTTATAGAAAATTGTTCCAGGCAACACGTCCATCGTGGATCTATTAACCAATCAGCGGGTAGTGGCGTTGTGAAATCACCCGCTTCATTTCCGGGAAAAGAATCATCACTATGACGGCTAGATAAGTATAATCTCATCACTTTCCGTATTTCACTAGATCAGTTTTCGATATCCAAGAGTCGTATTTAGAACCCCAATTCAGCCAACAAACTAAAACTTTGTTCCCGCTCCTTTTTAGTATTTTCACGATTCTGTAAACTGCATCAGGGTCCACTTTAATTGCTTGTAATTCTTGTGCGTAAAATTAGCCTGTGACTTCTTCCTCGTCCCAGTCTTTCAACTTGTAAACGTTCACACCTCCTCTTCTATATCTCAGTACCACCGTGAAAATTTCACCCGTCCACTTCTTATAAAATTCTTTGTCATAAACTCCTTTGATGTGTGATATCCTCACTCTGTCACCGACCTTGAACTCGTACTTTTTTAATTTGACACTACCCTCTCGAAGAAGTAGTTTCTGTTGATAGCGCACCTCAGATTCGTTGACTTTATTAACTGACGTCGGTTTGTAACCGGTGGAACGGTGTACCGTGTTATTGTAGCTTTCCACAATATCTGGCAATACACTGGAATATTCTTGAATACTATTGTGAACGAGATATCTATATAACCTCGTCTTCAGCGTCTTTATTAATCTCTCCGCGTAATTGGCTTTAGTTTCATTTTCGGTCGACAGGTATTTGATTCCTTCCCGCTTGAATAACCTCTGAACGGGTCTTGAATTAAAGTCCGTCCCCTTGTCCGTTCTCAGTATGGATGGTCTACGTGTTTCGTGAAGAAACACATCTTCGAAAGCTTCACTGACGTGTTTCGCATCTTTCTTTATCAAGGCACGACACCAAGCGTATCTTGAAAATACATCGATTATAACCAAAATGTATTTATAACGACTTCCTGAAGCAGTCAAGTCTGCCAAATCACAGTCCCACAACGAGTCTAAGCTTTCAACCACGACTCTACTTCTAGGAAATTTGTGTCTAGATGGTTTAATTAGCGTATAGGTCTCTTGAGAACTGAACCAATCTCGAATTTTCTTCCTGCTGATAACGTGTGATCCGTCAGCGTTAACAGCCTGATATAGTTTTTCAACTCCTCCGAAACTACCTGGTTTACTCGGGTCATAATACAGAGTATGTAGATATTCATCCATTACTGCAGATTTTGAGTTCTAGAATTTTCGGTAGCACCTCACGTACGATCTGTCGTTGATTCTTTATACCCGTTATTAAAATAGATCCACTCAGGTGACAAGCGAAGTGGATACCCTCAGTGTAGAATGTCACAGCAGGAAAAATTTCTGGATAATAGTTACCACCGAGATATTCGACCAATAACCTTAATGATAATGCGCTGCATTTATGAACGGCTGACATGTTAATTATACGAACTCTGGACAGGCATACTGGGTATCCGATCTTTTGAATTATTCTGGCATACTTTCGCAGTCTTCGAATTCCATCTTCCGCGTGACTAGCGGCTCTGGTACACATAAGTTTACCCGTCTTATAGAGCCATCATGATCCGCCGATAGAACGATTCCTCCAAATTAAGAAACCCCTTTTACATACGACGTTACGTAGTGCATTAGCCAAATATATCACATCCACAGGACATCCTAACTGACTGGAACATACTACATTAGTTACGCGTACCATAGTGACAACATTATGATATACACGTTACCTTTTATACCACAACACTTCTTCTATTTATAGTAGGGGCCGGAAGTAGGTACCCCGCCGACGAACTCAATAGACTCGTCCATAATGTCGAGGCCTCGTGACCTATTGACAAATTAACGATAGATGTGATTATTATCGTATAAATAATAATAATTTGACAGAAATATACAATCTCTGATCTAGGTACTTTCTGGCCTAGCCAATCCCACTTTTCTGAAGAACCGTCACTCTCCATAATAAATTATTAAAAAATAGTACATTCACAACCCTTATAACGATAGTCATCACGTGACATAGATAATACACTGAGATATACACCGTATCTAAATAATAATATGCTAATGGGGATCATAAACCACAAATAGACCGACGCGTGGGCGTAGAATATAGGTCAAACTGTCTAGACTAACACCAATAGGAGTACTTCTGAGAATGTAGGTAATGTACTTCGGATAGAGTTATCGTTCCTGAAATGGCACCAACTGGGGGGCTTATCATCAGATGGCCGTCAAAGGAGGCATTCACACAGAGGTTTGCTAATAAGAAACGTGACATTTCCATGTTCTGTAGACCCTTGTACCATTTAAAAGCAATACATTAACTCATTAACATGAAATGACATCCTACCAATGGCTGCACCCATCTTATCTTTCAACCCCATCTTATCTTTCAACCATGATCCCACCCGATTCGACATCTTCTGGATATAATCACAGACGCGTAAGTATTCACCCTCCAAATAGTAACAGAAATAAATATATGGATACGTCAGCAATACGCGCATGGAATAATATACCTGTCTCAATAAAAGCATCATCAACCGTGGAAGAATTCAAGCGTCTTCTGAAGGTCGGTCATACTAATTTAGCTAAGTTTTATTATCATAGTCACTCTCGTAGAGGCCAAGTATATCACACAAGAATGAGACTGGGGTGCAGCCATCTGAACAAAGATCTTGTTGTAAATTACGTAAGAGATTCCCCATTTTGCTCTTGTGGAGAATTTGTAGTTGAATCCGCGTACCACTTTCTTTTGCAATGTCCCCAATATAGTCAAATTAGAGCTGATATGATAGCCGCTCTACCATTTTCGCGAGCAGATGTGAACGTTGATGTCCTATTATATGCGTCTAATGAGATGTCCGATGAAACAAATTCTATAATATTTGAAGCTGTACAACTGTTTATTATCCAAAGTCGACGTTCGATAATGTGTGAGCTCCGTGGGCAGGGGGTCGTGTATGTGAACATGAGGTGCATAACTTGTATGTATAAATATGTAAGTCGCGTTTCTGCACATTGTGTTCGGGCATATCCGCCTGTCTGCCCACGGAGTGCATGCTCAACCGTGCTGATCTTGGCATATTAATGGACTTACTACTGATTGTACTTACATGTACTAATTGTATCTAGATTATATTGATACGCACTACAAGTATAACAATTATCCTAATATATACTTATCTTCATGCATCATCTCTCCTGGGTGCCGAGACGTATTTGGGGTCTAAATCCGTTTCTATATTGGACAATACACCATGGTTTAACGCCATAATGTAAAATTTAGATTATGACTGAGGGATTATTGTATACAGAATTTATCACACTTCTTTTCTACCTACTTTATTATCTTTCTTGTCTATTTCATAATCTTCTCCCTTCTATCACTCCTCCATCTTTCTGATCCCTGCACTCGCTTAACTAACTTCCCAACATTTATTTGAAAACACAGAACAATATTCAAATTCCCGTCATATTTACCCTGTAGCTGTCTGTATTGACACTCGGGGTAACATTTGTGGAGGAAAGGATTTTTATAAAAGCCATAGGCTCATGGCTTGTTATCTAATCCTCATTTGAACTATGTTTTTTCTCAATATGTATAATTTTCAATGTGATGTTCTGTTCTTTTGTTCAAATAAATATTGTTTATACCAATGGCTGCACTTCATGTTTTAGCTTCAGGACAGATTAACTTCGATAACACCTGATTATGTTAAAATAATTTCAATTTTTCTGAGTATAATCATTTCTTGGATATATTTTGTGAACAAACCTGGAACAATTTTCAAATAAATTGGTCACAAATAGGTCGTTCTGTCAATGAAAGGACAGCGGTTTCGAAATAACCACGAAACTAGATTCCAGCTGAGTATATTTCTCGAATAATATATAATCAATATTGTATGTGAATTAGTGAATTCAGAGTCAAATAAAACGGCAAATAATGAGGTAAAATATTAATCACTAAACGCTCTCTGAGTTCGAATGATTGTGTTCAACTCAAGACTAAGTTATCCTTATTACCATTTGTTTAATATCACATAAAATATATTCGAGTGCTGTCGGCAAATTAATGTATATCATGATTGTCAAGGTGTTTGTGATATCAAGTACGACAATGAACCATTGAATTATTAAAAGCTCTTTAGATCACAGTCTTGCTTAAACCAACTATTCAGTTGGTATAACGGCATGATAAAAATGGAATTGATCCAGGGGGGGTGAAAATTTTCCGGCACGTATGCCAGGGTGGGTGGGTGGTCAAAGCCACCAACAAGCAATTTTTTTCCGCAACTAAAACAAAACATTCCTGCTTGTTTTTTTTAGTGTTTTGGCAATGAGTTGGGCTTCAAAACCACTTTGAATGAGAGAAATAATGTAATTCTAACAGGTAAACTGACTGCAGGCAGTTATCGTGTTGTATTTTGTTGCAAATTTTGAAATCCAAGATGGCCGCTGGCAGCCATGTTTTTTTGGCCGAATTACCTCAAAATGACTCATTCCTATTTACATGTCCATGTTAACATCCATGATAAATAGTATGCACAGAAATTCATATACAGCTGTTTACAGTGAATTCCCCCCCGCCCGTAGATCTCTGTTTTAGTGTTAAAAGGGGGCGGGTGTAAAAAAATGGTCGGAAAAAACTGCCGAAAACGGAAAAAAATTTGGCGGTGGGGGTGGGTGGGTAAAAAAAATGATCGAAAGGGAAAAAATGCCATACGTGCCTGAAATTTTTTCCGACCCCCCCCCCCTGATTGATCCAGCAAGAACATATGTTCGTTTCCAAGATAAACACGATCAGAAGGGAGAACATTCCATTATTTATTTGATTTTTTGTTAAAATTTCAAATTTTTGCACTAATTTCAATTTTCGCATTACATAGGTGATATGATGTCAATAATGTTGTTTGTTGAAAGCTAAATACCAACAAAAAGTGGCAAATTCAAAAATTAGCAAGCTGCAATGTTAGTGAACGGAAAACAAGAAATCGCAAGAGACAAAATTGTGGTACCTCTCTTCAATGAGCAAAAGCTCCAACAAGGCGACAATTGCCAGATGGCAAACAACCATACGTGTAAAGGGTATATATAACCCTACCACAATATCATAACCACGAAAATTCCGCATTGGGGAGGGGGTCTACATGTGGCTGAATGTCTACACTGTTTAAAGCAAATATCCGTTTCTCACTTGGACAGCATGATTATAAGATTGTTAAGCCACATCTTTGATTAATCGTGCAATAAAATTTTTTTTTTATCATTGATAGTGCTCCGCCGATCCCCATTGCTGACCCGCATGCCACATCGATAAATTTAAAATCCACCATAATGTGTCTTATTTCACGCATAAAAAAAAGTATATAAGTGAGGAGGATACCGGCGAAAAATAAATTTATCGTTTCTTTCCCAGTCGTGCTGCTTTTGCAGAGCTGTTAAAAGGGACATGGATAATTATAACACATATTACCATTCACACGACCAACCCAACAAACTCTAAAATAATTAGCATCGTGATGTTATGATAATCATAATAAGCATATCGCCGTTAAAGATAACAAAGTATCAGCCTCTCATGCAAATGTATGTTCTAGACGGAATCATCAGAATTGTGTGTATTTTCAAACAGTTCCTAGTCAAAATCGGATACCGTAATCATAATGTATTTCATCTGGAGCTAGCGCCCCAACATAGACGTCAACTGATGTGGAACGGCATCATAGTTGTTATTCTAGACGCCAGGACCATTTGGCACGTCACCAATCAAATTTCTAACGCAACACTGTTTCATCTTAATCGGTTAATAACGTATCTAATCGATTGTCTGACAAAACTGTCAAGAACAAGCATAGCGGAAACTTATTTTCGGACCACTGTTTTAAACTCAGCTCAAAATATCTTCGGCCCAAAAAGACAATAATAAATACGTAACGGAATTACCGTTGCTTATTAATTCTTGTATTGTAAGGTATTCTACCGATTCTCGAGGATTTTTAAATAGCCCTGCCGCGTTTTGGTAAAAAATATGTGAAACGGTCATTCGCGCGAGGGATTCTGTGAAAGTGAAAAAATATATATCGTCTTATGCGTGATAACGATAATGATCTAACTGCTACTTGTTTTCAATAATCCATTGGTGACGAAGGTGATATGTACCGGTAACACAACAAATATATAAGGGTATGTGTATATGGGCTCGCACGGTCCCATATACAGTTCTGGTTAAAACAAAATCCACAGCTAAGCTGAAGTGAGTCTGGGGTAAATGTGGGGATTGCTATTACCACCAGCATAATTACCCCAGTCTCACCAATACGACATCATCATCGGGAAAGCGATGTATCTTATCAGGCGATTGTTGGAATGCCGTTACAGTGGTAGATTCGTCACATTGCTAAAATACTGCCAGACTGCATGATTTCAATGCAGAAATCATGTTTAGCCATACAGAGCTAACTGTTGCTGGTGGTAATAGATACCCCTAATTACCCCACACTCAATCAGCTGTGGAGTCTGTGTTTTAATCAAAACTGTTCCATACAAGAGGTGTGCATTCGCGTGCTAGCATACCCACACCGTGGCAAATTCAACCCGCATTATCCGTAAACCCAACAAAAAAGATTTTTAACTTTAAAGACAAATTTGGATTAATAATATCGATATGGTGTCGCAAGAAGCTTGTACAGAAAAAAAGACGGACGGACCCAAAACTGTGGTAAACATCATTGTTCCGAACCCATATTCGAAGAAACTTCCGGAAAATATCCTAACTTGATAGCATATATCCACATACAAAAATCCCAAAATTTTCTAAGTCAAAATAAGTCGAAAATGAAGTGTAATGTTAGGAAAAAACAGTCCAAGCCAACCCTGAGCTGCATCATGTAGAGCGGGTGTTGTGATTAGCACGTATACCAAAAAAATATTGAAATCGGTTCATATTTGTTAAAGTTATTAAGTCGGACAGAATTTTCTTAGTCAAAATAAGTCGCAAAGTAAGGCGTAACTTAAAAAAAAAAAGTCGGACCGCACCGCAATTAGCATCATGCGGAGAGGCGGTCCTAAGGAGATTGCATACAACAAATTATTGAAATCGGTTCATAGTTGTTCGAGTTATGAGGTCGGATGGACGGACGGACACACGGAGGGAGAAAGTTTGACGGACGGACAGACGCAGTCAATCCAGTATACCCCCCATTTTATATGGGGGTATAATAATGAAGCAGGACGATGGAGTTATTACCATATTGATGCCTCTGATAATCCACGTGTGGTCTGTAACCTCACAGTCGACTGTAGCGGTCGCCATTCGGAGCATGACACATTCTCTGGTCGCCATATTGTAGGCCACAGATAGGCAGTCAGCCTCGCAAGAGCACATATTATCGCATCGTTTAATGTTAGGGATCTGGTATCGCCCCACCTCACCGAACGACTGGATCAGTCCATCAATTGTGGAAATGGACAGGCAGAGATGGGCTGATAGTAGAACCCAGCACAATGTAATGAAAAGCACTATGGTGTTCATGGCGTTTATGACAAGAAACATGAAAATCCGGTAGAAACCATTCCATCCTATGCTCGAAGAACTAGCAAAGTGGGACTACATAAAAACGTCTAGTATTGTCCAAGAACACAGCAATCACTATCTTAGTGGCACTTTCTTAATAACAACGCTTCAGCCGCGCACACATTTAATTTAATCGCTCTATCTCAATAGAGTCACCAGACACAATGGCGCGTGGCATTAAAACCGTGTATACACCATACTTGGCAAAGTCTGTGTTATTTTGAAGTCGGTGTGAATCACGATATTCTATTAATATTTAATGAAACCATAGTGTGACTATTTTAAACTGTTATCGATATTATAAACATGGAGCACTGTTTGCGTCAAACATCCGATCAGTTGACTCTTATGGTCGATTGGACCTCCATTGACCAACACCAGACAACAGTTTGCTGACGAGAATGCAAACTACGTCACGCTTGAAGGATCTTCATACAGAATATTGGAGCAATGTATGGCAACCCGTAGTGGCAAAAATTACATATATCGCACATCTTTTTGGAACCGCGGCCCGGTTGATTTGACTTAAATGCGAAGAAATATAACTTACCCTCATATTAACCTGCGTATTCAATAGTCCTGCATTTCTAAGATAATACATGCATATAACTAGACCATATATTGGCTACGGGCCCAAATGAACGCACGCGTCAGTTACAAGCAAGGTCGCCCGTATGCACAATAGAAAGACCACATGTAATATGCGCAATAAAGATAAAGTGATATTTACCTCACGATATTTCACGATATCATGACTTAATTGTGCCATTACGACTACATATCCACGTACAGGGTTCACGTTGCCGTGAGCAAATTTCGCAAATTGCGAAAGAAAAACAAAAGTGGCTCAACAAAATGTGCTAGTGGCTAAAGAAAGTGGCTCAAAGAATTTAGGTGTGTGGCTCTTAACTTAACCACCGTCGGACAGATTAAGATTAACAATCAGGCAACACTATCCCGCCACGAGACAATAGCAGGTAATAAACACATATATGTATTGCTTTCACATCGCCATACATTAGTGAAACAAAGAAAGGACAAAAATCTTATATAAGATTTTGCATAAACACTATATTGTGTACCTGTGTCGACTGTGGAATGTGAGAGGGCCTTCTCGTGCCAACATTTTTAATCAAAGTCAAACGGCGAAACAGACTTTCTGTTCCACATTTAAACTTATTAATGAAAATGACAATTGATGGCTCTCCGATGTTAGACTTTTTTTTGTAAAGCATTTAATAAATGGGCAGATGAAAAATGAGTTAATTAGCTTGTGTTGTTCTTTGAATATGTTTAAATCAAAGCGGCTCCAAAATATGGGTTTAAAAAGTGTGGCTCAAGTAAATGAAAAGTGGGTCAAAAAATTCACAAGTGGCTACGGTGGTGGCTCAAGAAAAATTTGGGCCAGTGTAACACTGTCCACGTATAAACATTGCTAGCACTAGGTCCGGATTTGAGCGAGCCTTATTTTTAATATCGCTTTCAGCAACTAAGACCATATCACGACATTGTCAGTTTTAGTGGTGGAGGAAATCCCTACACTTACGGCTAATCTAACAGTGATTTCAATGGCTGATAAACTCGTTGACCATGTGAGGCAAACCACCGGTCATCGGCGAGTAACTGGCAACTCCACCAGATAACGATTTCGAGTTACAAAGTCCACGATGTAACCATGCGCATTTGAACCTCATTCCAACACTAAAGGGCGAGACGGCTTGGAATTGTATCCTTAACCGACTGAGCCACCGAGGCTCAATTCTGGAAAGAAGTTTTTCTGAAGAAATATTTTTTTTTTTTAATTTTATAATCGGGGCAGTATTGTCATTCCTGTAATCAGAAATGTCACAAAGCACCTGTTTGTCCAAAAGACAAGTAAATTACATATAGATAAATGGTCAAAATTGTGAAATGCTTTTTGATACTGGGTCCAATTGTAATCTTCTGTCGAGGAATATAGTTAGAGATATGGTTTCTAGTATTGATAACTGTCCTGAGTTAGTAAGTGATGACGACAAGCCACTTAGAATATAAAAGTTAACCATTTACCCAACAGAACGGCCCTGTGCCAATGCATTCTCTTATATATGCGAGTCGACCATAGGTCGCCTCGCATATATAAGAGAATGCATTGGCTTAACACATATTAAAAATAATAAAATTGTCAAAGAATGTAGAAAAATATTATAAATTTTTTTTTAAATGTAAGAAACAATTCTAAAATTGTTAAAGAATGTAAGAAAAAATGGTTAAAAAAAGAATTATTAGGCCAATGCATTCTCTTATATATGCGAGGCGACCTATGGTCGATTCGCATATATAAGAGAATGCATTGGCACAGGGCATAAATGTAACCATCACAATGTGGTCAATGAACCGGTTCCAATGATATCAATATTTGTATGGTGTTATTGAGACAGACCGAAGATATTTTAGGCTGTTGAAGCTTTATTTGGCCGGTTTTGGCCGGTTTGTTGGGTAAAGGGTTAACACTTCCATTTCAGGTTGGTAGCCAGTCATTTGTTCAAGAGTTTCTTGTTGTTGACATATGCATTGCATGGTATTTTGGGTACGGAATTTCTGCAGCACAATCAGGTAGTGATTGATTTTGCTCACAGTAAGTTGGTGGTTATTGGACAATCCATTCCTGTTCATCAAGGGGTCAATTTGTGCTAGTGTTAAAGTGATATAGTGTGTCCTTATTCCACCTCAGTCTGAAGTAATGGTTACTGGGACATTGTTGGACCTCGATTGCTTCATTTTCCAGTTATCAATACCTCTTTTCTAGTCCGGCCGCCAGGTCCCGGATGCGTGTTTTGGCGTATAAAGTTTTTTTCTCTGCGGATTTTGTAAATTCAGGTATCCGACATCAAGATTTTATCGGCTGGCCATCTGTCAGCCTTGAGCATTTTTTTGTTTAGCCCCCTAAAAAGTATACCCCCCCCCCAATTTTTTCCCAGACGTAAAACCAGTTACTTGGAATTTGTTGCAAATTCACATGACTAATCTAGTAAAATGTATATATTTTCACGAAGCTAAGACATAATGACACTATTTTGGGCCAAAATTGAAACACAGCACCCAAGATGGCCACCAAAATGGCCGCCGGAAGTTGAAAATATGACATTTTTTCACAAATATCTTCTAGATCAGTTCATGCTGTTTGGAACTGGTTGAGTAATATGACTTTAGTTTGTATTTTGTATATTAACTGACCATTGGAGCAATTAAATATGCAATTATTGGGGTCCTATCCACTTGTGATCCCTCAAAACTCGATTTTACAGAACGCGGTATGAAATTTCACAAAAAATCACAACTGGGATTCTAGTCATATTTTTTTTTTAAATGAACAGAAGGTTGCAATTAAGTGAGGCATACTATTACCTATGAATATTCCAACTAAGTGAAACCAAAATTCTTACTTTTGGCTCAAAATGGCTGCCAAAATGGCCGCCAAAATCTGGAAAATGGTAAATATTGGCCTAGGTTGTCCTGCAATCGCTTACAAGTTGTGGTTGATGTACAAAATTGGCTATTATGACTTATATACATTGAATACTAACATGTCTGCTGCATCGTGGTTAATTGTTACTGTTGTCATCACTGACATCACCAAAAATATTGGACTTTTCTCACAAAAACTTGACATAAATTTCGGCAAAAATTAACTTTTCGGGTTTGGACAATTTTTTCTAGTAATATTGTAACTATCTTTGAATTGAAAGGTGTGTATTGTATTGGTCTATCTTAAATGTGTCACACTACGGTGTTTATAGACCAAATTGCTCAAGATGGCTTCCAAAATGGCAACCAAATTGGTAATAAGTTATTTTGTTTACATAATTTATTATATCATTATAACATTATATATATATAATTATTCTCTGCGTTATCCGAAAATGTAGCAAATTGTGACCCATTTGGTTATTATATGTGTTAGTTAATTAACTGACAATTAAATGTTCTATTATGGCTGTACCAGTTCCGTATAGGGCATGACAAATTCATTTTAAATTATGGAATTTTGCGGAGAACTTCTTTTGTGATTCTGACCATATTATTGGAAGGAAATCGGCAGAACTTTGAGACGGAACTGAGATGAACCATAATATATGGCTCTTCTGGTCAATTATGATAAACCAATATCAACTGGATACAGGATGGATGCCAAGATGGTAGCCAGTGAGTTACTCTATGATCATAGGTGAGGTGAATAGGTATACATGGAGTTAGTGTATGTCATGAATGATGTGAATATGTATACAATGAGTGACTATATGGCTATGAGTGTTTTGTCCATAGTGAGATGTATAGGTATACAGAGAGAGGTCATGGTCAGGTGTGTGGTGAATCGGTATGAATGGAGTTGACTGTATGGTGTACCCCGCTCGACAAAACAAGTGTCCATTGGCACCGCGGTGTATTTGCCGTTCGGCCGCGGTGTCAGCGTTTGTAACTGCGGTTGAGCACTGCGGCCGAAAGCAAGTACACTGAAGCCGAACGGCAAGTACACCATGGCCGAAAGGCAACTACAACGCGGCCGAATGGCATGTGCACCGTGGTTAGATTTCTGGTTTGTATCATCTTTTTTCAGTTTAATGAACGTACACCGCAGCAACTACACCATGGCCGAATGGCAAGTACACTGCGGCCCAACTGTAGTTAGCTGGTGGAGCCGCAGTGTTGTTGCATTTCGGCCGCGGTGTCAGCGCTAACCGCACCGTGGTTAAGTGGACACTTGTTTTGTCCAGCAGGGTATGGTTGTGTGTATACTATACGGGTGCACCCGGTGTGCCTGTATGGACATTGATGTGGTGTATGGATATAGCTACATGGTCATGGGTGGAATGTACATGTGTTTCTGTATGATCACGGATTGGGTGTGTGGATAAATAGTGAGTGATTTTATGGCTACGGGTAATGTGTATGGTAAACATATTCACCTCACCATTGGCCATGTCACTCACTGTATCCCTATTTGTCACACCATAGCCGAATAGCCACTCAATATATACTAATACACCCCAGCCATGTCAGTATAGTCACTCCATGTGTGCATATGCACATCATCCATGGCCATATAGCCACTCGCTATATACACATACACCTCGCACATGACCATATAGCAACATCATTGTATACCCGCATAACCTACACATGACCATACCGAGTCGCCAAGCAGGAACACCGGGTATACCCACACACCTGACACATGACCATTTAGTCACTCCCGGCATAGATATCATTTACATTAATGTCACACCTTGTATACCTACATGTACTCATTTCACATTGACCATACAGTCACTACCTGTATACATATTCCACACACAGTCATATACATGTAACCACTCGATATATACATATGAAGCCCACCCTAGACTATAGAGTCACTCCAGGTATACATATGCACCTCACCACTGGCCATTCAGTCCTTCCAGATATACAAAAAACCCACACACAACCACTCATACCATCCATACTTGCATATATGCATCACACATGACAGTTCAGCAATGTCCTGTATAATCATACACGCCATCCATGATCATACAGCTAATCCCTACACACATACCAATGATAATACATCCACGAGATATAAACATATACATCCCATCCGTTACCACAAGGACACTCCCTATATACCCACACGGTAATGTCCACCAGCTTACTCCACTTATGCATATACACTTCAATCATGACAGTAGTCATTCCACGTATACCACACACATTGCCCGTAACCATAAACTCACTCACGGTTTATCCACACACCCCATCCATGATCATACAGAAAACACATGTACATCCCACCCATGACCTTACAGTCACTCCATATATACATAATCAATACATAGATGGCCATGTAGCTATAACCATACACAACATCAATGTCCATACAGGCACACCGGGTGCACCAGTACAAGATACATACAACCATACACCATACAGTCACTCCATTCATACCGATTCACCCCACACCTGACCATTACCTCTCCCTGTATACCTATACATCTCACTATGGACAACACACTCATAATCATATAGTCACTCATTGTATACATATCCACATCATCCAAGACATACACTAACTACCTATTCACCTCAAAAACTCATAGAATAACTCCCTGGCTACCACTTGGCATCCATCCTGTATCCAGTTGATATTGGTTTATCATAATGGAACAGAAGAGCCACATACCTGCTGGACAAAACAAGTGTCCACTTAACCGAGGTGTGGTTAGCGTTGCCACCGCGGCCGAAATGCTACTACACCGCAGCTCCACCGGCTAACTACAGTTGGGCCGCGGTGTACCTTCCATTCACCCATGGTGTAGTTGCCATGGTGTACGTTCATTAAACTGAAAAAAGACGATACAAACCAGAAATCTAACCACGGTGTGCATGCCATTCGGCCGCGTTGTAGTTGCCTTTCGGCCAAGGTGTACATGCCGTTCGGCCGCGGTGCTCAACTGCAGTTACAAACTCTAACACAGTGGCTGAACGGCAAATACACACGGTGCCACTGGACACTTGTTTTGTCCAGAAGGGTATTATGGTTCATCTCAGTTCCGTCTCAAAGTTCTGCCCATTTCCTTTCAATAATATGGTCAGAATCACAAAAGAGGTTCTCCGCAAAATTCCATACTTTAAAATAAATTTGTCATGCCCCATACGGAACTGGGACAACCATAATAGAACATTTAGTTATCAGTTAATTAACTAACACGTATAATAACCAAGTGAGTCACAATTTGCTACATTTTCGGATAACGCAGAGAATAATGTTATATATATAATGTTATAATGATATATGTAACAAAAATAACTTATTACCAATTTGGTTGCCATATTAGAAGCCATCTTGAGCAATTTGTTCTATAAACGCCGTAGTGTGACACATTTAAGATAGACCAATACAATAAACACCTTTAAATCCAAAGATAATTACATATTACTAGAAAAATGGTCCAAACCTGAGAAGTACATTTTTGCCGATATTTATGTCAAGTTTTTGAGAGAAACGTCCAATAGTTTTGGTGATGTCAGTGGTGGCAACAGTAACAATTAACCATGGTGCAGCAGACATGTTAGTATTCAATGTATAGAAGGCATAATAGCCAATTTTGTACATCAACCACAACTTGTAGGCGATTGCAGGACACCCTAGGGCGATATTTACCATTTTTCCATATTTTGGCGGCCATTTTGGCAGCCATTTTAAGCCAAAGTAAGAATTTTGGTTCCAGTGAGTTGGAATATTCATAGGTAATGATGTGCCTCACTTAATTGCAACCTTCTGTTCATTTCTTGTTGAAATATGACTAGAATCCCAGTTGTGATTTTTTTGTGAAATTTTATAGCGCGTTCTGTAAAATGGAATTTTTGAGGGATCACAAGTGGATAGGACCCCAATAATTGCATATTTAATTGCTCCAATGATCAGTTAATATATAAAATACAAAATAAAGTCATTTTACTGAACCAGTTCCAAACAGCATGAACTGATCTAGAAGATATTTGTGAAAAAAATGTCATATTTTCAACTTCCGGCGGCCATTTTGGTGGCCATCTTGGATAGTGAGTTTCAATTTTGGCCCAAACTAGTATCATTATGTCTTAGCTTCATTATAGAATACATTTTACTAGATTAGTCATGTGAATTTGCAACAAATTCCAAGTAACTGGTTTTACGTCTGGGAAAAATTTGGGGGGGGGGTATACTTTTTAGGGCGCTATAAAAAAAATTGCTCAAGGCTGACAGATGGCCAGCCGATAAAATCTTGATGTCGGATACCTGAATTTACAAAATCCGCAGAGAAAAAAACTTTATACGCGAAAACACGCATTCGTGAATTCCGGGGGTTTGGCGACCGGACTATTAAGACAGTTAAGTTGAATAAGAATTTGTTAGTTAGTAGTATTCAACCTATTGATGTGATGAAACATGTGGAAACAGAGACAGATATTCTTGATAGATCATCTCCAAATTTGGACCGTGATCAAATGTCTAAGTTGAGATCCTTTCTTGAAAGGTACAATGATATGTTTGTTGGGCTTGGTGGTAAGCTTAGTAGAACTAGTTTATTCAAACGTATTGGCACTGGAAATGCTCCTGTGAAAGTTCATTGTCGAGTGGTTCCACCATTGAACAATACAATTATTGATCAGGAAATTGAAACATGTTGATTGAACCTAGTGATTTGTACCACAAATTGATTGTCTGATCTTGGTGTTGACCAGATTGACAAACATTGAAGTATCACAATTGCTGTGCAATTGCCATTTCAATCTAGTTGCATATGTTATTAGTATATAAAGTATGTTGACCAATGTTTCGGTTATTCGTCTACTCACGTTCAAGATATTCTTGATAGATCATCTCCAAATTTGGACCGTGATCAAATGTCTAAGTTGAGATCCTTTCTTGAAAGGTACAATGATATGTTTGTTTTCCCTGGTGGTAAGCTTAGTAGAACTAGTTTAATCAAACATATTGACACTGGAAATGCTCCTGTGAAAGTTCATTGTCGAGTGGTTCCTCAATTGAAGAAGGCAATTATTGGTCAGTAAATTTACAAGATGTTGATTGAAGCTAGTGATTTGTTGGACAAATTGATTGCCTGATCTTGGTGTTGAACAGATTGACAAACATTGAAGTATCACAGTCGCTGTGCAATTTCAATTTCAATCTAGTTCCATATCTTATTATATAAAGTATGTTAAAGGCACGTGAGGCCTTAGTTGTCGAAAATATTTATATCTGTTCCAATTACCGTAAACAGAAAAACATTAAAACGCATACAGTTTCGTCCATATATACCATGACCATCGCGTAAACAGCATGTTATCATAAAGACCTACTATATTTACGTAAGCAGGAGCCTGATTGTGTTACAGAAGACACAATGCTACTGGCTAATCACACAAATGGCATAAACGCTCTTTATTAGTTCCATATCAGGAATTCACCAACAAAGAACGCTCTTTATGTTTACCATCATAATATAAACAAACACCAGAAAAGTTACTTTTTATGCTTTTGTTTACATAACAATGTTCAAACATATGACAATAACATACTGTTTATGCGATATTATTTATTTGTATACGGACAAAGTCTGTCTACATTTTAAAGTTCTTTCTGTTTGTGGCGGTTTTTGACGGGTGGAAATATTTTCACAGGATACCCACCGCCAAGGCCAACCGTACCTTTAACCAACGTTTCGGTTATTTATCTATTGCGGGGTTCTCAATGGGCTATATAGAATTTCATAGAACCGCTGCGAAAGGTTATACGTTTGAACCTTGCCAAACGTCAATGCAGACGGCAAGACATCCTATCTTGATATCGATCGACCATGTGACTGGTTTCCAGCACTATCAAGTAGCAACGTCGTTTACCTGGTATGTATTACATAATATCTACCAGATGTATATAAATAGAGGTTATTACTTGGTTAGTTGGATATGTGGTAACAATTTCAGAAACTCGATGATGCACAAAAAAACAAAAACAAAAAGTAATATAACGGTACTGGCAAACTAGTGACTCCACTCTACACATAGTTTTAATTTTTCCTATGTAAAACAGTATCATGCATAAGAGAAGTGATCATTGTAAATATATGTGCTAATTGCTTTCCCCCCTCTGTTCTCACCCAACTGTAATCCATCAGTTAATTAATCTTCTCATAATGCTCTGTATCTCTTCCTCTTAGATAATCTTGTCTTCCACTTCTTACTGACCATTATATGTAATCTGTTCTTTTCTGAGGAGATGGCTCTATATAAGCATCTGATGCTTGTTGTCAAATCCTCTCCCTCCCTTCTAGTCTTCTATTCACACATGCGTCATTTTTTATAATTATATCTTTTTGGGAAGAAATAAATATTGTTTAAACCAAAAAGCGCTGAATAGATCGACATTCAAGACGAAGTTAGGCGACGAAAGTATTCGTATTCCGAAATATCGTACCGTAACGGTCCAATAAATATGCAGATTTGTGTTTAAACGCGGCACCGACTATGTAAACATGTATACTTTGAAGAGAGTTGTTATCAATGAGCACAATGAATACCTAGTGATGACGCTGTTGTTTTATGGAGTATTTTTGTAATGTCAAATACATTGGCGGATCGGAATAGTATCCATCAATCACATTCACTGCGCATAATAAAACATCACGAGACAGCAACAGGTAAGCTCTAACATTTAACCAGCCTAGTCGTCAAAACGCTTAATATGTACACTGGTTATGTAATATGTTGTTGATTAGGCAGTCTGTAAGATAAAACACATAAATGCATTGTTCCTTAATTAGAAGAACATGCGAGCAATTCTTAACTCAATGGTTACGTAATGTGTCATAAACTGCACCCCGTCTAATAACCACCTGGCTTCACGTCATAAAAGTTTTGAATACAATATATATTCAACAATTATCACCTTGCTATAATAAGCAATAGTTAGCGACCGTCATGGTGTCAGCAACATAGAGTTATTGCAATTGGTTTAGCGGATTTATGTGATTATAAGTATATAGAATGTTAGTTTAATGTCTGCGAATTTCGTTCCATGTAACAACTCCCATAGTGCATCTGAACAAATGTTGAAGGAGAGTAAAAACATAAAGGAGATACAAGTAACAACCATAGCAAAAGCAGAACAGTCCATCGCCTCCGCGATGAAACATTTCTGACTTTGATTTTCACCGGGCTTTTTGCATATGGTTGGATGTGAAATCCCGCCGTATTTTGTATTAATGCTTTACATGAATTGATCTGTCTGTGCGATATAACGCATACCTATGTTCGTATAATATTGTTGTTAAAGTTGTTTTAGTTATGTTTTTATTCTGAGTAACAAATAAAGTAATTAATTGTGAAGCGCCGAGAAAATGAGGATTTAATTTGGCCAAAGTTTTTTTAATTTGGCCAAAAAACATTTGGCCAAAGTTTTTTTCATTTGGCTAATAAATTTTTCTTTTGGCTAAACTTTTGGCCACAAACTTTTTCGGTCCAGCGCGAACACTGCCCCAGAACTAAAAACTCCGATTTCGCGTCATTAAGCTTAAGTCTGTTGAAGCGCATGCATTCCCTTATATCAAAGAAAGATTTTTCTAATGTTTGACAAGCGTTCCGATATCCATCCGGATACTTCTTCGATAATTATACATAAATCTGACTGTCATCAACATAGAAATTATATTTCACGTAATCGCCCCACAATGCACCCCAGAGTGTAGCACAAGCATATGCTAGGACATAAGACATAGGATATACCCCTGAGGAACTCCACGACCTATACACGCAGTTGCCGAGTAAATATAAGCTATTATCGTCCCACAGTTAGATAGCAACGGAACCAATCTAAGACGGCACATTTCAAATAAACAATATTTTAAAGACACATCAAAATAAATTCCTGGTCAGAAGTGTCAAAAGCAGCACTTAAGTCAATTATAAATAGGAGGACACAATTCCCTCAACCAAAAGGAAAGATCAATGTCATTCTTCACCTTACACTTTCGAATGGTTCCGTCGATACGCTGATTGACACTTGTCAAAAACCTTGATATAAATGGTAAGTTGAATACAGGACGGTAGGACTTAAATGCATCTATATCGATATTGTTAATGTGACTTACTTGTAGTTCTGATCCGCTTCCCATTCTGGTATGAATCCTGTTCCGGTTTCCTTTCCTGGTTTTAGTAAAAAGAGAGAGAGAAAATGGTGGACAATGATGAGCTGGCAATAAATCTAGGGAGTAGACTGTTTGTGTATCAAGGTTAGCTCTACTACCAATTAATAATGGTAGCAGAGCGAGGTTAGAAGTGTTTCTTCAAGTCTAGTGACTGTTTAAAGATTTCTCAGCATTCAAAGTGGTGAAATTAGTGACTTTATTGGTTTGAAAAAGAAGAAAAAAAGGTGTTGAAAATTCAAAATGGGAGACGAACATCCAGCACCGATTATTGTGAATCGAACAGTGTTTAATCCATCAACTCCAGTTTATAAGGATGATGGTGATTTTGACATGTGGTTGAAGGAAATTGACTTGTGGAAGTGCGTGACTACGTTGGAGAAAACGAAACAGGCTCCAACAGTGTTTTTGTCTTTGTCCGAAAAACTCGGTACGCTTGTGCAAATTTATCTGTTGCCGAATTAAATGCAGATGATGGTATGGGCAAATTACTTACGAAATTGAAATCTCTGTATGGACGTGATACAGATCAGTCTGCATTTCTGACTTATGAACAGTTTGAGACGTTTCAACGACCGAAAAATATGAACATTCCGGATTACATCAATGGGTTCGATCGACTTTACAACAAAATTACTATTCATGATATGGAACTCCCAGATGCTGTGCGTGCTTACAGACTTTTGAAAAGTTCCAACATTACAGTTGAAAAGCAGCAGATGGCATGTGCTACTTTATCTGAATTAACTTTTGAAAATATGAGGAAACAATTGAAAGCAATCTTTGTTTGTGCATCGTCTGAAGAATCTGTGAGTGATAATGCAGTCAAAGTGGAACCGACTTATCTATCAAACGAAACATCTGACAATGTCTTCTATTCAAGAGAAAATCGGGGAGGATATCGAGATAATTGGAAAACACGAGGACGTGGAAATTACAGAACCCCGAATACATCTGTTTCCCCGAGGATCTGCGATGTCATCGAGACAAAGGAATCCTCTTGATTCTTATGGGAATGTCTCTCGTTGTGCAATTTGTGATTCTGTTTGGATTGGATTGGATTGTTTATTTTCACAAATTAAATACATAATACACAAACATAATAATATATCTTTCAAATTTTCACAGGAGCGGCATGGCCAATACAGGCCGTCTTCCTGTCGCCCCTTATACATAATAGAGAATAAGCAGATGGCGATCATATTGTTGTGTGACAATCGAGATGTTGCATGAGGGTCAGCTGTTGGAAAAATGTGTTGTTAAACTTTTGGGGTTGTGTTTTATATATCCAACTTTGTTCGGGCAGATATGATTAAATAAATGACTATACAATTATGTGTCCATGGATATGTGCCCATAAATGGTGAGTAATCCAGGGTTACGGCACGCATTCCGCGTTGTCACAAGTTACTGAGCTATTATAGTGTGATTGCACATTTGTACGTATGGAAGATTTAAAGATGGTTCTGCTAGCTGCAAATATGTGTGCTGTGTCCAAGCAGTTCCACACATACGGAAATGAGTATCTCGGTAGAATTTGAGAGATATTCGCCTTGGAATTGTAGTAGCCAAGTTGCCGGACTGTCGTGTTGTTGATATTGGTGTATACTTAAATAAACTTTCGAAAGACGGGGGAAGATATTTGTTTTTCCAATCATACATGAACAATGCGATTTGAAGATGATACAGGTCATGAAACTTTAGAATTTTTAGAGTTTTAAACAACGGCTCTGTGTGACTGCGATATCTTTTATTGCATAATATCCGGACTGCTTTTTTCTGTAGCCGAAAAAGAGACCCTGATGTTGAAACGTGTCCCCAGATTATTATTCCGTATAGGAGATGACTGTGAATTAAGAAGAAGTACAGAGTTTTTAGTGCACTTTTGGGGAGGAATCGTTTGGCTTTACCTAGACAGTATATTGCATGTGATATTTTTCTGGTTAGCATTGATATGTGGTACTTAAAAGTAAGATTTTCGTCAATGATTATGCCAAGGAATTTAAGTGATTTTTCTTGGTTTTGATTACTTACACGAACTAGTTCCTTTTTATTCAATTTAATTCGCAGATCTGCCCATTTAAAATCGTTATTTTATGGATGCAGCAACATATATTTAGTTTTTGATTCATTGAGGGATAGTCGGTTACTACAGCACCAGCGGTATACTTTATCTAGTTCATCGTTTATCTCATTCTGAATGGTTTTAGAGTTATTCCCTGACATGTATAATGTTGTGTCGTCAGCAAATGAAAGAAGTTTGAGATTGGTGATGTTGGGCATGTCGTTGACATACATTAGAAATAGGATGGGGCCAAGGATACACCCCTGTGGTACTCCACTTGTCATAGTCAACATTCTCGATTGACGATCATGGACTTCTACATATTGTCGCCTGTAATGTAAGTAACTTCTGAACCAGTCATTAGCGATTCCCCTTATTCCATAGTGATTGAGCTTTCTAAGTAAAAATTTCGTGACTTATGGTGTCAAAAGCTTTTGATAAGTCTAAGAAAATGGCAATGGTGGAGTCACGGGTTTTTTTGTCATTACATTCCGCTACATCTTCGAGAAGATGTATAACTGGATGAATGGTAGAATGTTTCTTACGAAAGCCATATTGGTGTTCATGAAGAATTTTATGTTTGTTGAGGAAAGATGAAAGCCGAGCATTGATTATTTGTTCCATTATTTTGGAAAATGCAGGTAATATGCTGATTGGTCTATAATTTTCAATCTGATCGCGTTCCCCTTTTTTGTATATAGGCATTATTCTAGATATTTTCATTTACTCGGGCACAAGTCCCTGGGCAAATGAGAGATTAAAAATATGCGTGAGTGGTCCAACCGTTTCGTTAATTGTTTGTTTCATTAGTTTCACGGAGACATCGTTCATATCTGTGCAAGTTTTATTAGATAGTTTCGAGCAAAGTGATATTAGTTCATCTCTGTTTGTTGGGAAAATAAAAAGGTTATTTTCATACTGCCCCGGTAGGTAATCGGTGAAGTTCATCCCTGTAATCTGTGTTACATTGTTTGCGGTAATTCTTCCAATGTCAGCGAAAAAAGTGTTGAATGCGCATGCGATAGTTGTCGGGTCAGACAGTTTTCCGTTACCGGTACCATTTGAAAATTCGGTAGGAAAGGTATTCAAACCATGAGATATTTTAAGGGCTTCTTTCAGTATCGTCCAAGTGCGTCGCATGTTTGCTTGATTTTCTTTGAGAATATTGTCGTAATAATGATTTTTACTCCGCCGTTTTAATTGGTTGTATATTCTGCAGTATATTTTGTATCTATCTATGTTTTCATCTGTTGGAAATTTTAACTTATTGGTGTACAATTTGCTTTTTTTTACTGACGATTGAATGAGTCCTTTAGTCATCCATGGATCTCGTTTAGTGTACTTGTTTGGTGGTTTGCGTTTAATTTTTGGAAAGGCTTCTTCGAAGAATAAGGAGTAGCTGCTCAAAAAGGCGTTATATGCTAGGTCTGCTTCTTGGTATATGAAGACCTCATCGAATGAATGATTGTACAGAAGACTTTTAAATTTTGTTATATTGTTTTCGGACATTATTCTAGTTGTTGTTTGATTTACGTCATTCTTTGTATTGGTATCATTGGTTTCGACGTGGAATGTACCAAAGTGGTCTGAGACGTCCGATAGGATGATTCCACTGTGAAATTTGCAGTTGGATAAGCTATTTGTGTAAATGTGGTCAATGAGAGTCGCTGAGAATTCAGCTACTCTCGTTGGTTTAGTAATCACTGGCATGAATCCACGTTCGAACATATTACTGACGAAAGCATTTGTTTTACTGTGTGAATCAGAATGCAGTAAGTCTATGTTAAAATCACCAACGATGTATACTTTTGCATTTAATTCGTTAAGTTTGATAATAACATTGTCAAGCTGATTAGAGAAGGTTTCTATGTCAGCGAGCGGGGCAGTGTTAGGTCGGTATATAGAGCCTACAATGTATGAATTTTGTTTACCCGGATTTATTTCTACAAATAGTGTTTCAATTACATGGGGAATGAATATCGAGAGGTCATTTCTAGTTTTATATTTAAGGCTACTTTTAATGAAAATTCCGACCCCACCCCTTCCGTCGTCATTGTCTGGACGAGATGTGTACTCGAATGGGTGATATCCTTCTAATGTGATAGTATCCCTTACCCTAAAAACTTCAGATAGCGCAATTATGTCAAATAAGTTTTCCCCTGATTGTTGAATATTACATAGGAGGTCAACAAATGAGTCCCAGTTCGCTGTCAAGCTTCGACAGTTTAGCCCAAGGAGAGACATCGTCTTCCTTTCAATTGATAGTTTCTCCTTGATTTGAAGTGGGGCATAATAATCTGATTGGTGGTTCAGAATGTCGTAAATGTTACTCCCGTTATCAGTCATCGCCCTTATATACGGTGGCAAAGTTATAGTCATCACCCTGGAGCTCACCCACAGATAGCCTATCGATAACCATTGACTGAAATTATATTAGAGTTAAATATTTTACCCCAAGTCAGCAATGTACTTTCATTTTTCGGCATATTTAGTACCGTGTCCGTGTAAAGATACCTAACATGCGCATCCTTGTCACACAACAATATCATCTTGAGCAGTACGGAATAACAGAACATAAACATTTACAGAACAATTTGATGGGAATCATATACATATATACATATTAGTATAAGCAATACATGTGTATATATGTGCATTCGTGTATAAACAAATATAATGCATAGCATTGGCATGATATACAAGATGGTCCGCTGTTGTGTAAGTCGCTATTTTTGTCAGTCGACTATACCGACGAGCGTCTCAACAGTCATTGACTTTTGTGTATATTAGCGGCAGCTCAACAAGGCCGTGCGTTTCGTGCAGGTCGTGGTTCACGGGTTGACCGGGTTAACCCATTTGCAGGCTATGTACGAATATGTTCGAATGTGTTTTACTGTACTGCAAGTGATGCTTTCGCCTTCGGAATTTATATGGAATAGACTTATAAATTGATTCTTTACAAAGTGTTTGGTTTTCCGGTTATTTACTAGAAGAGCCTGGTCTAGGAAAGCCTGGTGATGTGAGATAATAGTATGCCATCGTGATTCACCTTTCGGCCTTGGTCATATTTTGGCGTCATCCATGTAGTGAGACTAGTGAGTACACATACAAGCATATACGTTCATTTTAATTTATCCGTTGTGATATATTATGACTGGATAGAACTGTATTTTGTCTAAAATGGATATATATATTTAATTGATTCATTTGCGATCGACAATGCATTTCAATTATGTGCATTAAAAATAAGATGAATTGGTAAAATTCAAGCGTGGCATACTGTCATACGACACTGATTCTACAATTATAATTTATTCCATGACCGGAGCTTACTGCAATTATGCGAATACCCTGTGCCAATGCATTTTCTCATATATGAGAGTCTCCCATAGGCAGACTCGCATATATATGATAATACATTGTCCAAACAATATTTACATTGACACGATAAGCCAGTGCATTCACCCATATATGCGAGGATCCTATATGAAACTCGCACACACATGGCTATGCACCGACTTGTGATCTGTAATACTCACCAGCGAAGAGCCCGTAATGAAAGGGTTGAGGGTGGGGTAATATTGCATTTTAATTATCTGATTATACCCATTATGATATATCATGACTGCGTTTGTGGGGTCAACAATGTATTCATATTACAATTACGTCCAATATGGCATATACCCCACGTAGGACTGTGTCAATAATGTATATATTATTATAATTTAGTCATGCATGTCAACAATAAATTGGATCAACATAATGTCTTGACAACTCAAGAATGCCAAACATGTAATATTGTTATAAATTATTCCTAAACATTATTGGGTTGGATCATAATACAAGTCCTTACATGTGTCAATAACAATAATATTATATATACTAAACATATAATAAACAAATAACATATACATACATATATACATACATATACATATATATATACATACATATATATACATACATATATATACACATATACATATACATACATATACACATACATATACGCATACAATACAATATGTCTATATTATTCATTTAAGGTTGGTGATCAACAATGTATATCAATTCCATCAATTTAAGGGTAGGGGGTCAACAATGTATTTGAATTCCATCCATTACGATACGGGACATAATGACTGGATAGGACTATGTTGTGTCAATTCCTTCCATCGTGATATATCATGACTGGGTAGAACTTAGTTATAATTTTCATTTGAGGGGTGCGGTCAAGAATACATTCTAGTTAGATCCATTGTGACTTGACCATTTGGCAATGCAATGCATTTGACAATATAATATTTATATAATGACTTGGCAGAACTCACACATATACATACCGGCACACAGTATTCCTTTAACGGTGGGGTCAAAAATGCATTTCAATTTCATTTGTTATGTTATAACATGACTGGGTATGACATAGTTCTGACATAGTTATGTTGTTATGGTGCGGGCCACAGTGAAAACATATGTGAAAGAGCGTGCACCTGATCAGTCGTGAGTTGGCTTATTTGTGCCATTGTCCGCACATAAACTGCTTAGAATCTCCTCATTATGAGTCGATAATGTGACTTAAACGTTCTGATATTCAGTACATTATCGACTCAAAATGAGATATTCTAAGCAGGTTATCTACCTAAAATACGTTCTATTATAAGCAGATAATGTGCGGGTTTTCTGGAGAACAGGCCGCATGGTGTGTTTGTCATTTAGAACTGATATTTAATCCGTAATTTAAATTTAAACCGTGAATATATACTCGGACATTTACGTGCGTGGTCATAAACAAATTTTCAACATCGTATTTAAGATGTAAATTTAGTCATTTCGTTTATATTAATTATATCTGTTGTCCATTCACATTTTATGTTTACACTGATGAACTGAAATTGGAATGGATAGTGATGGTATTACCATAATGCAGTGGATCTAAGGAGGTTATTACTTGGTTAATTGGATATCGGCCGAGACATATCAGCCCTCGGTAACTTCATATCAGCCTTCGAAATAGGGCTTATATCCCGGCCGATATCCAACCAACCAAGCCATAACCTCTAAGTATATACATATAGACCTAGTAGATAGTATGTAATACAAACCAGGTAAACGACGTTGCTACTTGTTAGTGCTGGGAACCAGTCACATGGTCGATCGATGTACGAGTCTGCAAGCAGAGAACACACCCCGCCTCCCTCGTCGAAATTCGCCGATGTGCACCGCATGTCACCTAGGCACGCCATTACACATGCCACCAATGATGTCACAGTGTTCTTTCCGATGATAGAATCAGATCCGTAAAAGGTCGTAGTTTTGCGACCGGCACAGATGACATTACGAATGCTGATGATGTTTTGCAATCCAAACATTGAAGCTACTACGTTGAGTAATGCACAAAACAACAGACGGTACACGTTCATTCTACAAGAAGGAAGCAGTAGTCAGGTTGCGAACTACAAGTTCCCGTTCAAATGGCTAACGTCAAGCACGAGAAATACACATTCCCCGTGATATACGTCACGGTATTGTGTGATGTTCGTTCGCGGTATTGTGTGATGTACGTCACGGTATTGTGTTTGTTTCGATATCAGGATAGGATATATATTGCCGTCTGCATTGACTGTTTGACCAGGTTCAAACTGTATTGATTGATTGGGGTTTTTAATGTCGCTTTCAGCAACTAAGGCTATATTACGACATTGCCAGTTTTAGTGGTGGAGGAAATCCGCACACTTACGGATAATCTGGCAGTGATTTCAATGGCTGATAAACTCGTCGACCATGTGCGGCAAACAACCGGCCATCGGCGAGTAATTGGCAACTCCACCAGAAAACGATTTTGAGTTACAAATTCCACGATGGAAACATGTGAATTTGAACCCTTTGCAAGCGCTGGAGGGCGAAACCGCTTGGAGTTGTACCCCTAACCGATTGAGCCACCGAGGCCCCCGTTCAAGCGTGTAACCTTCAACAGCGGCTCTATGAAATTATATATAGCCCTCTGAGAACCCCTCAATAGATGAATAACCGAAACTTTGGTTAACATACTTTATATAATAATAACATATGACACTAGAATGAAATTGAAATTGCACAGCAATTGTGATACTTCAATGTTTGCCAATCTGTTCAACACCAATATCCAACAAATTACTAGGTTCAATCATATCTTCCAACATCTTGTAAGTTTTCTGACCAATAATTGCCTTCTTCAATGGTGGAACCATTCGACAATGATCTTTCTCAGGTGGAGCATTCCCAGTGTCAATATGTTTGACTAAACTAGTTCTACTAAGTTTACCACCAGGACCAACAAACACATCATTGTAAGAAATGATCTCAACTTAGACGTTTGATCACTATCCTAATTTGGAGATGATCTATCAAAAATATCTTGAACGTGAGTAGGCACATCGACAACTGAATCTGTCTCTGTTTACACCGTATCCATCACATCAACAGGTTGAATACTACCAACTAACAAATTCTTATTCAACTTAACTGTCTTAAAAGAGGCATTGAGAACTGGAAAATGAAGCAATCGGGGTCCAACAATGTCCCAGTAACCATTACTTCAGACTGCAGTGGAATGAAAACATTCCTCACCACTACAACACTAGCACAAATTGACTTCTTGATGAACAGGAAATGGAATGCCCATTAACCACCAACTGACCATGAACAAAATCAATTACCTCCTGATTTTGCTGCAAAAACAACCATACCCAATATACCTTGCAATGCATGTATGTCTACAACAAGAAAATCTTGAACAAATGACTGACCACAAACCTGAAATGGAACTGATAAACTGTCCTATATCATAAGTGGCTTGTCGTCATCACTTACTAACTCAGGACAGCTATCAATCCTAGAAACTATATTCCTCGACAGAAGATTACAATTTGACCCAGTTTCAAAAATCATTTCACAATTTTGACCATTTACTATATGTTCAAAAATAGGCAACCTAATTTCAATGATGGAGTTACTTGCTCCATGTCTCTTACTTGTCTATGTGTGATAAACAGGTGCATTGTGACCTTTCTGATTACAGGAATGACAATAATGTCCCTATTATAATTTGATTTTTTTTTCTTCACAAAAACTTCTTTCCAGAATGGGGCCTCGATGGCTCATTCGGTTAAGGATACAACTCCAAGCCGTCTCACCGTCCAGCGTTGGTGATGAGGTTCAAATCCACATGTTTCCAACGTGGACTTCGTAACTCGAAATCGTTATCTGGTGGAGTTGCCAGTTACTCGCCGATGACCGGTGGTTTGCCTCACCTGGTCAACGAGTTTATCAGACATTGAAATCACTGTTAGATTAGACGTAAGTGTAGGGATTTCCTCCACCACTAAAACTGGCAATGTCGTGATATGGTCTTAGTTTCTGAAAGCGATATAAAAAAAACCCAATCAATCGCTCCAGAAGACTTATCAATTTGTCCAATTTTATGTCACGTTGTGAATTATTTGGATATGTAGATTAGACATCCAAATTTACATTACAATTTGGTGAATGTTCTTCCAATTTCTCAGTTATAGATGACATATGTTTTAAATATCTGGTTTCCTAATTTTACGAGCAGATTTAGAGGATTCGAATTCTAGCAGCTGTCAGAGATTCTTCAAAAGTTTTGAATTTACTAATTGACATTTCTCCATCTCTTCATCATCCCAATCTTTGATAAACTGATGTAGTAGTATTGTATCTTGATGTACCGATGGCATGTCTGGGTATGCAAGCTTACACAATCGCTTTAAATCATACTCATATGTTTGGATACTCTCACGATGTCTTCGCTGAAACTTATAGTTTTCTACAAATCCATCTTTAACTTTATACCTTCCGTCCAATGTAGCAATTAATACATCATAATCATATTTATCTGCATGTTCTAACTCAATTATTACTTTTAGAGCCTCCCATTTAAGGTGCATTAATATCGGATGACCCTTCCAGTTGTTGTATGATTCAACCATATAAAATTGAGCCAAACACTCATCCCAAGTGTCCTTGCCATCAAATTGATCCATTTTAGGCCTATAGCCTTGATGTTGAAAAGTGTCCCATCTATAAGAAGTACCACTAACTGGTGTACCTGGAACAAATATCCATTCTGACCCATTGTTCCCCTTAAAGCAGGTGTAATACTCTGACATGGCCCTTGGTAATTATGAAAGAACATCCCTGATTGTCAGGAGGGGTGTCAGCAACACATATAATATCAGAATCTTTTGGATGATGATTGAATAATACCTGCTTACGAACTTCAATTGAATTTAACTCTGTCGATGGCCCATTAAATAGAATACTCTTTGGAAAAGTATTCTGATCCCAATTTTGGAGATGTGGCGGGGAATGATCCTTGAAACCCGATAAAGATTTACTTTGTTTCTTGGAATAGCTACCAAACATATCATGATTGATATCTCCCACTATCAAGTATCAAGTTCAGCATAAGTTCTATTTTGAGGATTGTAACAATTTATATATAATAGTCCATGTCCAACAACTCTGTAAAGTTTCTAGACTCATTATCGCTATCATAAGGTACATGTTGATATATGTTTTGTGGTGGTGTTGGGCATATGTTGTATCCCATAGTATTAGGAATTCCCTGATACTGAGTACTTGCTTCTGAACCCATTACAAGACTCATACTCGAGAAAGTTCTGGATTTTTATCAGCCTCCTTTGGTCTCAGTAATGAAAAAATACCTTTCGGAGAAGATACAGGGGTATCTAAATCTATAAGTTTTTTCATTTCAAATGGAAGGAATCAAAACAATATCTTATTATATAATTTCTAATTATAGTCACAGAAATATATTCCGGACGTGCCCCCAATATATAGCAATTCTATATAATTAAATATAGCCCGCTAAGAACCCCACACCAGATGAATAACCGAAACTATATGAACCACAATGTAAATTTATCATTACTAAACTAAACTACTTATATATGAACTACAGTGTTACTGACGATAGTGTCACTGGTGTATGAATGAGCTACAATGTTATTGATCAATGAACTAAAGGTTATACTGACTACAGTGTCACTGATAATTAATGAGCTACAGTGTTACTGACTAATGTACCACTGTTGAATCTAAAGAGCTAATTTCACTCGAAAATAATCCATTATGGATACTACCATCAGTTACCATGGCTATGTAACATAACTTCCACTTAAATAGAAATAAGGTCTAAAGACCCGCAAAATTAGCAGAACTTCCAAGCGCATATTGGAGATTAAACAAATGAGTCTATCATTTTCAATTTACCCGCAAACGGTGATATGTGTGAGTAATAATTTTAGCAAGCCAAAAACGTGGCCTGACATCTCGAAAGTTGAAAAATATGATTTTTATATTCGGTTTTGTATTAACAACCAATTAAATATAATGTAAATGGAAGGTACCACAAATATGTAATGTATACGACTATAATATGTAATGAATTTGCAACTTTGTGGTATAATTAGTAGATCTATCAAAAATATTAAGAAACATATTTAAATAAACTATATTAAAAGATAACGAATTTCGAGAAGTAAGAGTTTAGTAAGAACGTGAGATCGACGTTCGCCACGTTTGCACTTTGGTTTAGAGGTTATGTGCTTTTTAGAGGCATTCAAGATGGCAGCTTCCAGGAATTACACAGATCACCACACTTTATCCCATATTTTCCAGTTTATAAAATCAGTTTATATTGTGGAAATATTGAACGGGTGTTGTTAACTGTTGTATTACTTGAGCACGTCCAAACGTGTATGCGTTTAACCCGCCCTAATAATGTTGTTGACACCAAAATTGTTTTGACTTTATTATTGTATACTGAACATATCATAGCAGGTTCTGTTTCTTCTATATACCCCCGAAAGACATAGCGGATCTGCGTCTCCAAGTATATAAATTATGCCTTTAAATTGACCAATAAAATTATTTGAATTTCAAATGAATCTGACATGGTGGTCATTTGCATTTGTATATCATGTATGTCTTGCCATACACTACTACCCGATCGATTCACTTATATCCGCATTCCAAATGCACATAATTATTTATTAGACGCGAACTGCATGTCACTAGTGTTACTGTGAAATCGAGCCACGAATTTAGTGACGATCTCGACCATGTTTCCACTTAACGACGTTAGCCATTTGAACGGGAAATGGCTTGGCAAGATATCACGCGTGTCAATTTCAACATTCCTTTTTATTTCTATTTTTCCAAAAGATATCAGCAATATGAGTGAGCTATTAGACTACTGAGCCATCGCAAATACTCATTTCGGATTCTCATAAACTGGATATCGACCATATCTGTTTTTAATAATAGTTAGGCGTTACCACTTCACAACCAAAACAAATGGTGAAGTCAATTGAACAATTGCATCAGTAATCATATCTATATGGGGACGGATTTCAGTGAGCTAGCAAAATTGACACACTGATAGCTCATTCGCTATTATTTTGGGTTGAGTTATTTACATATAGGTGTGGAAAATGATGAATTGAATATACTCGCTTCGATGTGGGACATCTTGTCGCCATTTTCGAGAAATGTTCCGGGCCCTTTATACTGCAGTGTATACTATCCGTTGTCATGGGACTATCAGTTGTCATGGGACTATCCATTGTCATGGGACTATCGCATTTTCAACGACTCGCATTTAAGCTTCGCTGAGGAAATAACCTGATCCATAAATAGAAGCCACATTCGCGTAATGCTACAATATATGACCCTGGTAATAAGTTGATGACCATGACTCATTGACGCATACATTTGAATGGAGCAGAATGTACCAGACTTGATCAGGCATTAAATAGTAATAAATAGTAATAAATAGTGATAAATAGTAATAAATAGTAATAAATAGTAATAAATAGCAATAATTAGCTAAAGTTTAACAGACGAGTCTCCCAGTCAACAGACGTATTTACCGGTAGTATGCACATGATCAATCACGTGATTGCAATAGACCGGCAGATGTGGTTTCTATTTATGAAAGAACTTACATACGACCCTGCTAAGGCGATGACCTTGACTAGTTGACGCATAGATGTGAATGGAGCAGAATATATGTATTGTATGCCAGCACCAGCAGGGTTTGCGCTGCCACTTGCCAAATTTGCCAATGGCAAAAATAATTCACATTTGGCAAAAAATATTTTCATTTGGCAAATGTTTTGGCAAGTCACTTTTTAATTCCTCAAGCAATTTGAAAAATATTGGTCAATCAATACCATTAATTTCAGGAAATTATATTAGTGGTGTTTTATAAGGTTTAGTGAAAGTTAACACCTACATTAAGATGAAGTTAATCTCATAGCATTAGTACTGATGGTTGGAGGGATTACTAATCCTGCTGCATGTAATGTGCCCGTCTGATGGAGAAACCCTTCTACCATTGTATTGTTCGGTGATTGGCTTATTGTTGTAGATAAACCACAATAGAGATGCGAGTATAATTAATTATCAACTAACTGCTTTTCTATCGATATCAAAAGTTGTTCAAACCGCGAGTGTCGACACATAAGACTTAGGGTTGCAGAAAATGATATTATCATAGATAGCATTTGGCAAATTGCTAAATTAATTTGGCAAAAATTATTTCATTTGGCAAAAGTAAATTTCGATCCAGCGCAGACATTCAGCACCAGACTTGATCGTGCATTAAATAGTGACAAGTAGCAATAATTAATAGCGATATTTAGTTCAAGTTTAACAGACGTAGTTACCTGTAGTGTGCACATGGTCAATCACGTGTTTGAAATAGACCAACAAATTTGGTTTCTATTTATGGAAGAGGTTATTTCCTCGGTGCGGAAATAGACGAGTCGTTGAGAATGGGACTATACGTAAGTTTTTGTAGCACACCCTTGGGGCAGTTTACTATTTTCTCCCACCTTGATGAAATAACCACCTCATTTTAACAATCTAAAACTGTTTCTACACTTCTGACTGAATTAAAGCCACATGGGGGGTTGAGCTCTAAAATACCTAATGATATGAATTCGCTTTAAAATTTGTCCCGTTATCGAAATATGTCTATAAATACTTGAACAACCTTTATCCAAGCATTGTATGTCCCATCGAACACGTACGATATTTGAGTCCCGAACAAAAAAACGGACATTTGCACGGCATAGAACAGAAAAAGGTGACCCGTGCTGATCTATTCCTGGTATGGTAGAAATAAAGAGCGTTCGTTTCTCTTCTGTGGGAAAATACTATAACCATGGCTAGTATTGTTCAGTGCAAGTGCGGCCGGTATATCAATATTTCATGTATCTGGCAACCTATCTTATACCTACTTACAAATTCAAAAATACGGAAGCTCGAATGAGCCAAGACCGTTTTATGATCAGTTTAGTTAATTCAGTAGAGTTAATCACAATGTTTCTCACTGTTCGCTATAGTGACGCAGTGAAGGCGTCGTCTGGTCCAGAGTTTGTGCACTCTACTGTGCAGTGCAATGGGTGCACACTGAAATAGTAACAGAATGAAACATACCTGTGAGCTAGAAATTTTAGCGTCAGTCGCGGGTACTTGGAATCTCAAGCAGTGCCACAGGAATGCAGATTACTGTGGTAGGTGACTATCTGAGTCACAATTCGACTGCAATATAACTTGATTCACCTGGAGAATGTGTTTAAGTTCTGCACATTCAATATTGGCCTCTTATTTGGTCGCGTATTTCATAGATTATTATGTTGCTATTTGAATACAAGTATCATGGAACCGTTCACTTTGTTCAGTTCTTGACGGGCATTGGGAACCTAAAACTTTATTTGAATAATTGATGTCTGCTCTACATCCCTTATTAGTGATACCATGGCGTTATTTGCACCAGAGTCTATTCCTACAGATAGTCAATAACTATACAAAAAGACCATAACGCTAAAAGGTTTAGAACTGAATTGCACAATGAACTGCAATACGGTCGACAAAACGTTTGAGCTGTTGATATGTCTACTGAAGAGCATTTCAGATGGTTGTCAAAAAATATTTCGCTTCAGAAGTAATAAGAATCCATTCATCATGGACGTGATCTCCATTGGCCGAGTGTCCACCTTGAATTTCCACCCTCCCCCCGAACCGGACCAAAGTTAATTTTGCGTAATTATATTTTCACTGTACCCACCGGTACCTCACATACCTGGATGGTAGGCTATTCTGATTTATCAGTTGTCTTGAATAGCCATGACCCGGGGAAGGAGCCTGAAAATTGCAAAATCCTTTAGAACATCTAGTTGTCGAACTGCATGCAAATTCACAAACCGATTTGAGTTTCTGAAATTGATTAGCAGTTTTTGACTGGCTAAGGTGAGTGAATTAAAGAACTGTTTACTCACTTATGCGTTGATAGTTGAAAATTGCCGAAATATTTCTTTGACTTCGTCACCTACTTCAGAAAGAGACTCAGTGTATATGGAATCTGTATTCGACACTTCGTAATAAATTGCTTGTGGTCGCTGTCACGTTCTTACGGTAGCGTAGAGAGAGATCATTTATATACGCGACATGTGCATAATACAAAAGAGTGAGAACAATACAATTAACACCCGGCCTAAAAGGCCTATATGTCACGCTTTATATCATATTTTTTGCAAAATTCACAAACCGATTTGAGTTTCTGAAATTAATTAGCAGTTTTTGACTGGCTAAGGTGAGTGAATTAAAGAACTGTTTACTCACTTATGCGTTGATAGTTGAAAATTGCCGAAATAATTCTTTGACTTCGTCACCTACTTCAGAAAGAGACTCAGTGTATATCGATTCTGTATTCGACACTTCGTAATAAATTTCTTGTGGTCGCTGTCACGTTCTTACGGTAGCGTAGAGAGAGAGATCATTTATATACGTGATATGTGCATAATACAAAAGAGTGACAACAATACAATTAACACCCGGCCTAAAAGGCCTATATGTCACGCTTTATATCATATTTTTGCATACGTATAAGGAATAATTTATATTATGTATCGATTCCTGCTAAATCAAATTGCAAAATAAAATTAAAATTGCCAGGATAGAACGATGTGATTTGTGTGTATTCTTGTCTACACATTTCTCAGGTTTATATGCTATTTTAAATTGTTTGTATGTGCGTAATTTAGGGGACATAGATAAGGGTTTGTAACCAGGACTCTTCGTGTTCTCGTAAGAGTCTTCGTTGAAAAATATCCGAACAACAAATTTTTAGATATTCAAAATTCGGAGTCATATTTACATTGGCAAGTACTTTACCAAAGGAATGCACACCAACCATCTTCATTTTCCATCAAATCCCACAACAAGACAATTTTCGCAGGCCACAGAACCGACACACCACTTTATTTACTATCTTGATTAATCAACTTACTATCTTGATTAATCAACTTATCTATCTTGATAACCCGTGTGGGCCTGGGGTAGAATATGCCCATCGCCCCACTGCGAGTGGTTAAGAATCCCCCAATGTGGCACCCTGTTTGTCGTGGGTGCACCCCGTGGGTTGTGGTGTAGGAGTCCTGATGGTACTAGGGCGGCCGTACCACATTAGGCAATGACCTGCGAATATGGCTTTGCTCATGGTCCAATTTGGTCATCTATCCAAGACGGGTGATTCAGTGAATCGGTCGGTCACGCCTCTCCACTGTGTTTCAGATTCAATTGTTATATGTTGTGACGTTCGTCTGAAGTCTGTTCGTGTGTGAGGTGTTTCTGTTCACTCCTGTATGTTGTGTTCATCCTGGAGATTGTTGAATGTTGAATCATGTACTGTTCACGCCTGTCTCACTCTATGAAGGTACCGGGAGGCTGCTGTGAGCAGTGGCTAAACGGGTCCCCGTTTCAACTTCTGGTCTTTGGTCCGACCAGAATTCGAAGGGTAGTCCGCGGCGGCTGCGGTGCTAGTTGTCGTTTTGTTTTTGTGCATTTTATATGGCAACTCAAACCAAAAACCGTATCGTAAGAATGACTCACCTGGTTCCAATGATGCTGTGGTATCACCTCTGTACTTGGTTCTTAGCTTTGACCAGACTATTAACGGCCTGTTGATAAGACACTTCCGAGTATTGCTTGACAACTGAAATCTGTCAAACCAATGAATCAGGACTGGGCCAGTAACTGATTCTCCTGATTGAATTTCAAAGATTCTGTGTTGCAGTTAACAGTTATTGTATAAACACCAGTCACGGTTGCTACTCACAAAACATTGAATAGTAGCAGTGCCGTTTTGAAAACCCGCAACATTTACGTCTCTTCTGAATCGGAGATATTGGCTGAGTTGGCACCACATGGAGTTTCTTATATTCGCAGATTTCCTAAGACAGTTGGTGGACTAAAAGTTCCTTTGTGTATTTATCTTTTGACTTGCAATCAGTGCGAAAATCCACCTGCATTGAATGTTGGATATCTGAAGAATGATTTGTCTACATATGTTCCAAATCACATACGATGTTTTAAGTGTCAGGGGTATGATGGACATGGCCAGGAACATTGTAAAATTTAAGAAACTATATGTGCACGCTGTTCGGTTTCTGGTCATGATATGATCATAAGGATTGTACTAAACCAAACAAAGTGCTCAAACTGCTAAGGTTCACATGCTGCAATAAATCGTGCATGCCCCTTATGGGACTATCAATTCACAATTCAACAGTGTAAGGCTGAGAAACATCTATCATATTTAGATGCAAAGAAAAAGGTTGGTACTCGACCATCAATTCACTTACTCTGTTATTGTTTCTACAAAAATGTGTGCTGAAGTCAGAACTCAGACATACCAATACCATTCGTGTGACACAAGCGACACAACTTGACGTAACCTATCGAACTCCTGTGGGATTATAATCGAGCCGATTACTCCGCAATGAATAATGCCTTTAACGCGTGGGACTTTAAGAGAGAGATCTCAGCAATTCGATCTGATGAAATAGCAGAAGCTCTAACGAAAGAAATAATTGACACCGCGAACATTTATATACCAAATAAACTCGTAATAGTTCGACACAATGAACCTGAATGGTTAACATGTGAAATTCGCAAACTTATGAGACAAAGAAAACGTTACTACAAATTGACAAAACAAAGAGAAACAATTGAAGCGTGGACGAATTATAAAAAGAAAAGAAATGAAGTTATAGCAAAAATAAGACGTTCCAAGCAAAAGTCTCTGGAGAAAACACAGTCAATACTGGGTAGTTGTTTCACTCTGATTCCTCACTCTGGTGGAAAACATTAAACCACCTCATGAAACCCGAACCTAAACCAATACCAGCCCTAAAAACTGACCAGATTATAATAACCGAAAATGAAGAAAAAAGGCAGACTTGTTAAATAACTATTTTTTGTAAAATTTCCTCATAACCTGATGAAGATAAGTTAGAGTTACCCATCTTTGATTGGTTAACGGATAAGCGCCTGAGCGACATTGAAATATCTGATGAACGTGTACTCGAAAGTTTAAACTCAATCAAGACATCGAAAGCGGCCGGATACGATGGTATTAGTCCCAAAGTATTACAAAATTGTTCGATATCACTAGTTAAACCACTAGCATTTGCTTTCAGGGTTTTCATTGAACGATCGTATTTTCCTTCAGAATGGAAAAAGGCAAACGTATGCCCAATTTTCAAAAATGGAGATCCCAACGATCCATCCAATTATCGACCAGTATCCTTACTCAATTGTTTGTCTGAGGTCTTCGAGAAATGTCTATTCTATCATATATCAAAATACCTACGAACGAATAAGCTTTTAACCGACCTACAGTCGGGATTTACACCGAACGATAGCACAGTATTCCAATTGATCGATATTTACCATTATATTATCTCCGCCCATGACGATGGGAGGGAAATAAGGGGTGTATTCTGCGATATAAGCAAGGCTTTCGATAAGGTTTGGCACAGGGTCTCCTCTTTAAACTTAAAAGAATGGGGATAACTGGGAAGCTTTTAAAACTACTTGAAAACTATCTTGATTGTAGACAACAAAGAGTAACAATTTCTAACTTTAATTCGCCATGGAAAGACGTTACAACAGGAGTGCCTGAATGATCAATAATCGACCCTCTCCTATTTCTCGTGTATATAAACGACATAGTCGAGGGAATTACATGTAATATAAGATTATTTGGGGATGATACATCACTTTTTATTATACGACCAACCGTGAATTATAGAAAAAAACGCGTTTAGATAAATATCGATATCACACAGAAGGGGATATATAAGAATATACTTTCACACTAGCTTGCGCGTGCGACCGATTCACTTGCGAGTACCAATACCGTTTCCGCTTTGTACTATTGAAGAAGGTCAACGTGAAAGAACCCATTGTAATATTCTAAATTATTGGCGGAAATAAAGGGAAGAATACGGGAACTATATTTTTATATTCTGCGGATGGTGAAGTAGCATTGCGAGAACAGGCATCGATCAGCTGATGGCTTCAAAAATTATGCATCGATTGAAGACGATTGTGATATCATTTAACGTCGTAAGTGGTGAATTTCTTTGGAAATGCGTATAATAAAAAGAATATCTAGTGTTTTTTTTAGTGGATACCGAAAAATACGTCATTCGTGACCGCGACAAATGTTTATTTTCGCTCGCGGCAAGCCGCTCGCGAAAATAAACATTTGTCTCGCTCACTCATGGCATATTTTCGGTATCCACTCAAAAACACTAGATATCCTCTATATATTGCTATAGAAGATCCCACAATTGTTGCAGATTTGATCAATTCAGACCTACACAAAATATTCAACTGGTCAAAGACCTGGGCAGTTAAATTCAACCCATTGAAAACAGAATCCTTGCTTGTTTTGTGGAAACAAATACATATTGACCAACCAGTACTAAACATGTCAAACGAGAGAATAAATGAGGTAGACACACATAAACATTTGGGTCTGACATTCAACCGACAGGGTAAATGGAAAGACCATATAGAAGATATTGAAAACCGAGCGTCCAAAAGATTGTACATACTGAGGAAGTATAAATTTATCCTTGATAGAAGAACTCTAGAAAGAATTTACTTGTCCTATATTCGTCCCGTCTTGGAATATGCTCCTCAGTATGGGACAATTGTACAGGCGAAGAAGCCGATTTATTAGAAGATATTCAGTACGAAGCCGCTAGAATAGTAACCGACGGAACAAGAAGTTGTAATAAATGCACAGTTCTTCAAGAAGTTGGGTGGGAAAAATTATCAAAACGGAGAGAAAAGACTAAACTCATGCTCTTTTTTAAAATGACGAAAAAACTCACTCCCCCTTATCTATACAATGCTGTTCCGAATAAAATATCCAGTACTAGTGGATATGACACGAGATCAGATGATCTTAGAGTACCTTTCTGCAACTCTGTTACTTATCAGAAATCATTTCTTCCACACACACTCAATCTTTGGAACGAGCTAAAGCCAGAAGTGAGGAAATGTGAAACACTCTCAGACTTCAAAACATTTTTGAATAGTGACCACAAAGAGCGTCCTAGATACTTGGAATATGCATATACGAGAGCAAGTCAGATATACCATTGGGGATTAAGACTGGAATGCACTAATTTAAACTATGATCTTTTCAGCAACCATCTGAGAGATAGTCCGTTATGTATTTGTGGTGCCAATGAAACATCAGAACATTTTCTTTTTTATTGTCGCAGATATTTGGTTGAAAGAGATCGCCTGTTGCTTCGAGACGAAAATGCCAAAGTCGCTCCAACTATCAAAATTTGACACAATTAGCTATTAACACTACACGGCACCAAACAGTATTTGTGGATTGATGCTGTTGGTTGGGTGAAAGATGACATTCTTCTGTCTCACCACCCGACCGTCGGTTCGCTTGACGCGTCATGCGTGATTCATCAAATATTATAAATACCTTATCAATTCATCATCAAAAAAGCTTCTTTACATATCTCGATGTGCAGCCTTGGTAATTTCTTGCTAATTATTTGCTATTTATTATGTATTCTTGTACTATTTTTATACGTTTATAGTATGCTTCTTGAATTTATATTCCTGACTCCAAGTGGAAACATTCCTCTTGAGTGCTTTTATTTGTACATAGCTCATTGATTTAATCTAATCCACTGTCTGATTTATATACACACTTTTGTTATACCTGATATGTTTTATAGTATGCTTGCCCAATAGTCAGTTCTTGAATTTATATTCCTGACTCCCAGTGGAAACATTCCTCTTGGTGCTTTCATTTGTATATAGCTTATTGAGTTGATCTAATCCACTGTCTGATTTATCTACATACTTATTTATACCTGATTATGTTCTTGGTCGCGATCTGGCTTAGCTTCTAAAACGTCGTTAAACCCACAATCCATCAATCCATCGGTAGTCTGATACATTATGAATATGGACACTGGGAATACAGATAGGACTGGGCACTGTGGACCACCCAATAACTACTTAATTCCGGGACAAGGAGTTTCTTACTGTTTTCTCTCTTTTGATGGGTGTCGTACATAACATTAAACTCGTTATATACTGTATACTGGACAAGCACAATGATATCTATTTTGTGACCTCATCGGTGGAAGATTACCACACCTATTCCTATCAGGAATATGTGAAATGCTCTTGCCTGTGTGTTGGGCTTCGTAATATGTGAACGTTCCATTTGTACAGATATTTTGTATTTTCACTGCAGTATCCGGTGGTCGGACTTAAATGCTTGTTCGTTTGCTAATATACCAGCACTGATCCCTTGTTGGGCATGAAATGTAGATATTTATCCGCTTATAGCGTTGTTACTCAACAACAAACAGTTGCATTCGAATATAATCTGGTAGAGATACATACGTGTTATATACACAATGTGTTTGTATGATTCATGTATCACGACGAAGCTAGTTTTCGTGGCCATATAGCGATGAGGCGACCTTGGTCGCCCAGTGGCTATGTGCCGCGAAACTAGCCGAGTCCCGATACATGAACCGTTACATAATGTGTATATAACACGTTTATCTACCATTCATCACACACATTACATTTTATGAGTTTTTTAAATGCCGAAATCGTTGGATTTTGTGTTCGATGATTAGCCTTCTTCAGTAAATTTTCCCAACCTGCAAATATAGGGAAAATGACGACGCATGCGCAAGATGGCGGACGTGCTTTATTTTCTCTCACGAAAATTCGACAATAATCGCTAAACATCGCAAATACCCGAGACTTTATAGAACAATACTACTGATATTCACAACCATTGTGTTACATAGAATTATTATCCACCATCATGTTTATGTTAAATTGTGACAATTGTGTGAAATTAACTGATTTTCGGGCCGTCCCCTTCGAGTTCTCAGCGGTTTATTGAAATCTGAAATCCATGCCTAGGACCGCAGTTATTCATTGAACAAGCAGTTTTGTGACATTATCACTAGTTAATGCTCCTATTTGTATACATAATTCGTATTATAAATTACAATATGTGTCATTAAATCCATAGCCGGACCACCCAATATAACTCACACTAAACGTGCAAGAAGATATTGTTGCCATGACAACGTCACAAACGACCGTGACACACATATTACAAAGATACCTGGATAGAGAGATACCAACCTCACACAGGAGAAAGCCAAAGTTCACACCATACATATTGGCGGACAGCAAAGCCAGGTACCTAAAAGAGGTAGTAAACAAAGAAGACAAAATAGAGGAAGAAATAATATTCTGGTCTACTGGGGGAGCCAAAATCAGTGACCGGTTATTATACCTGAAAAAAACCTGAAACATATCATTCGCAGCTACGGACCAACACACATACTTGTGGCTGGGGACCTGCGACCTAACCAAACTTGGCAGAGACGGTTACACCAGTCTGGAGGGCGGGAGATCAGTGAGCAGCATCACATCAGGCTATAGAGAAATCATTAGAGAAATAGGGCACCACCGGGACTGTCGAATAACAATACTTGAAGTTCCAAACTATTCCATCGAAAAGTGGAACGAGGCAACAGCAAACAAACTGACAGCAAAAAAACAGACGGAATCCAAGGAAGTATCCAACCATCCCACCACCACCACCACTGGGTAATCAACAAAAACTCCTAGAGTCTTACATCAGGGACCTGAACAAAGACATCAAGAGGCTAAATGGGAATAATAGAAATTCCCCAGAATTCAGCCAAGACATCTGCCGCACCTCCAAACATAGGAAGGGCAGACATCGACGACTCACCGCATACTGGAAATACTCATATGATCTCTATAAAGACGGTATCCATCCAGGGACCCTCCTCAGTCGGGTCTGGTTACGAAAAATCAGGAACCAGACGCTGTCAGACTGCTGGTAATTCAAAACCAACACTGGGGTTGTGTGGCATGAACCACGCTATACCCAAAACTAACAGTTACACAGCATAGAAGCTTTCGTCTAAAGATAAGGTCATCTACCCATACTTCACAACAACGTACCATCAGGCATAATGTCCCGAAAAATTATAACACACCGGGGTTGTGTATGTTGAACTACGCTATACCCAAACCAGATAATATGAATCAACATCAGGAAGCACATCAGAAAGCACAGGAGCCAAACAGTATAAGAGGGTTGTGTAGGCTGAACTACGCTAAACCTGATCAACTCGTAGTGCATGGTATGGTCCAAGACCAACAGGAGGGCTACAGAAGAATCAAACTACAAGCGGGTCAGGGGTTGTGTAGCTTGAACTACGCTATACCCAACAAAACATCTAGAACAGATACGGGCCAAAAAATGAAGCACCCGGAAACACTGGGGTTGTGTGGAATGCACCACGCTAGACCCACATCTCACCCAGAAATACCCACGTTCATGATAAAGAAAGAAACGTCAGAGATGTTACTAATCAGAGCCGGTGATATAGAAAGACATCCAGGACCGAAGAAAAAAGCGACCATCAAAAAGCAAGTATCCATCTACCCTTGCGCAATATGTCAAGACGGCGTATCATGGACGGACAAAGGCATCTGCTGCGATGGATGTGGAATCTGTAACCATAAAAGCTGTATCAGCATGAATACAAACGACTTCCAAGACTACGAACAACATCAAAGCCTTGAATGGAAGTGTTACAGGTGCGACAGCCTGAATATGGACAGCTTTACCTTCCACAGTTACGAGGTGCAGACATCTAACAGATTTGAATCATTAAACCTATTGGACTCAACTATAGATAGCATCAACACCACATTTGACCCGACCCACACCAGCAGCCCAACGGCCACAATAGATAATGCCTCATCAAGGAGAGACTCAAACAACAAAACATTTGACACCCCAAATAAGGAAAATCTCAGAATACTCACTGTCAACTGCAGAAGTCTACCTAAATAATAAAGCAGAATTGGAGGTAGCAGTTCACTACATCAAAGCCGACATCATACTAGGAACTGAATCGTGGCTTAAAGGAATAAGACCAGGGCAACCTCCAACACAAGACGCGATCCTATCAACCGAAGTATTCCCACCATCATACCATGCCTTGAGAAATAATAGAGGATCAGTCGGGGGCGGCGTATTCATTGCATGCCATGAAAACATAATTATCACAGAACAAACAGAATTCATCACTGACTGTGAAATTGAATGGGCAAAGATATCACTCACCGGTAACAAAGACATCTACGTTGCCAATTTTTACATACCCCACTACATCATTGGTGGAGACTTCAACTGCCCAGATATAGACTGGGAGAAGATGACAGTCAAAGAAGAAGCTCAAGACAGAGAGGTACAAACAGCTCTGCTAGATGTATGCATCAGACATGGACTATCACAGATGAATGAAGAGCCAACTAGGGAAAACAACATATTGGACCTAGTACTGACAAACAACCCTTCGGTAATGAAAAACTCCATCACATTACCTGGGATATCCGACCATGCCATGATAGTAACAGATTGTTACCCAAGACCCACGAACCACAATAGGAAGAAGAAGAAAAATTACATATTCAGCAAGGCAAACTGGACTATAATTAGTGAAGACGTAGAAAAGGTCACCAAAGATGTCACAACTAGAGCGAATACAAAAAAGGAATCGGTGGAATCAATATGGAACTATTTCCGAGATGAAATAAAGGAAATCATAGACAAAAGGGTACCAACAGCCTCAAGTAGAAGAAGAGAACAACTCCCATGGATAAACAGGAAACATCACGCATGCTTAGGAGAAAAGGGAAACTCTATCGGAAAGCGAAGACATCAAAGAAATGGGATAAGTACAAAGATTTCCAAAAGATGTGCAGGAATGAAATGAGGAAGGCAGAACGATCACACATACAAGAGATCATCAAAGAAAGCTCGGAGAAAAAGAACAGCAAACCATTCTGGAAATTCTTGAAGTCTAAAAAGAGAGACACTACTGGGATACCACACTCACGGACAACAGCGCAGAGAAAGCAGCTCTATTGAATAAACAGTTTCAATCAGTATTCACCAAAGATCTAAAGAATACACCCACTGCAAAACCATCAAGCAGTATACCAGGCATTGCAGATATCAACATCAAAGAGGAAGGTGTATACAAACTCCTAAAAGATATAAAAACATCTAAAGCCCCAGGACCAGACGGTATACCAAACCAAGTTATCAATATTTGCGCTAACCACATAGCTCCTGCTCTAACAGCCATCTTCCAGCTATCACTGGACACAGGAGAACTCCCAACTGACTGGCGCAGTGCACATATATCTCCCATCTACAACAAAAGGTGACGTGCACAACCCAGAGAACTACCGCCCTGTCTCACTCACATCAGTACCCTGCACAATTCTAGAACACACCATCTGCAGGCACATCAGAGACCACCTGGATGAACACAAAATACTGACTGACAAAAACCACGGTTTCAGATCTGGCCACTCATGCGTCACACAGCTAGTCAATGTCACAGATACAGCCATCCTTGACTTCTCAAAGGCCTTCGATACAGTGCCACACAAGGGCCTCCTATACATGCTGCAGAATTATGGCATAAATGGCACAACCAACAAATGGCTGGAAAATTTCCTCACAAAAAGAGAGATGAGAGTGGTACTCGAAGGAGAAGCGTCACAAAAAGTACCAGTGGAGTCCGGAGTACCACAGGGAACGTTACTGGGACCACTACTATTCCTTTGCCATGTGAACGACCTACCGAAAGCCGTAACCTCAGAGGTCAAATTATTTGCAGACGATTGCCTCCACTATAGAGAAATCAGAGACCAGTCAGACCACCATGCACTACAGAAAGACCTCTCCTCGTTAGAAATATGGGCTGACCAATGGGGGATGCGTTTCAACGCAAACAAATGCTACATCATGTCTACAAAGGGCAAATCAACCCACATGTACTAGCTAGACAATCACATCCTTCAGTCAGTAGATGAAACACCATATCTAGGACTGACTTTTACCAACAATCTAACCTGGTCATCCCATATAAATAAAATTGTCAAAAGAGCCAACAGCACCCTGGGATTCCGTAAAAGAAACATCAGCAAAGCCGATAAAAAACACAAGAAACTGGCCTACGAGTCCATGGTAAGATCTACACTCGAATACGGGGCAGAAATATGGGATCCATACTTGCAGAAGGACATCGACAACATCGAAAGAATACAGAAAAAAGCTGCAAGATTCATCACCAGCAATTACAAAAACAGAGAAAAAGGTGCAGTCACCGAAATGATGGAAATAGAAGGACTGACAGCAATGAAGATAAGAAGAGAAGAGAAAAGGATGACACTGTTTAGGAAGATAGTAGAGGGGTTGGTTCCGGCTATACATACACATGACCTATTAACACCAAGGAGCAAGGACAAACGAAAAATAACTGCTAAAAAATTCCCAGGATTTGAAACAACAAACATTATTGAGTCGCACGAGTGTACCAACTCACTTTCTTACGAAATAATAAGGACAAATACAGCTCAATATAAGAAATCATTCTTTGTGAAAACAATCATCGAATGGAACCACCTGGAGGATACGGACAGCGCATGTGATTCAACATCGATACCAACATTAACAGCTAATTAGTCGTCCAACGGTGCACCTACAGCCAAATCGAGGCTACTACACCGAACTACATACAGATACAGATATATCAGTGTCACAATATTAGCTTCATTTGCTAAATTCTCCCAACCTGCAGGGTCACGCGAATATACCTAACGGAAATTGAATTCAATGGTCAAAATCATTTACACCTGCGTTTTTATTTAATTATATAATAAATACTCAACACTATGTAATAGTTACTCTGTGATATGTTTTACCATAATACCCACGATGGGAGGCAATCAAATAATGTTAAAACCTAGGAACTGTTTGTTTTAGTGCGCAAGAATATACGTCGGAATGTTGTTTTGATTGATGTGATGTCAGCTCATTTGTGATTTTGAAACAGTCAACGACGTCAAAAATTCCAAGAATCATTCTCCCACAAACTACATTTGCCATGAGGTCCATTCATTAAAAGTGAAGTCTGTTGTGGCCTTTTAGAAATTTTGAGCGCGATTAAACAAATGACACTATATTTTTAGTGCGGAACTGACCCTAGTTATGAAAACAGGAAAATTTGAAGTGGATTCCCTGCTGGATGCTGTTTGTTTTTTTTTTAATTGGGAAAGTCTCCACTGATTTCAAGCTCAATAATCTGAAGGCAGTTAGAACAGATTCCATTTGGCCTCTGATGCAGATCAACAAAAGTTAGCATTGACGCCTATGGAAAATATTTACACCAGTGTAACCTACATATGTTGCAATAAGTCTTATATAGAGTGGATAGGGATATTATCGGTGCAAATAGTTACTCTGAACCAGTCAATAACTTTCAAGGACAACGACTGGTCGTACTGTGTGCGCGTTCTTTTGTCGGGTGGTGTGCTTAGCATTGATTATTATATAGTGTATAATGAGACAGACTATATGGATTCTATTTTTATACGGGTGTCACACATAACGTGATCCCTTCGATGGAAGATTGCGCCTACATAAATCTGATCAGCCGTCATATGGGTCTTACCCTCCAACCATAGACATAAAACATATCCAGTTGTATAATTGATATAGGTGGAGTTGAACTTCTTTGGTGTTGGACTTCGAATTTTTTTAATTCTAAATTGATAAGGTGATCAAATATAAATTCAGCATAATCTTGCTCAAAGTAGTTTTTTTTTTTACGAATATTAAATCGAAATAGATAACACTCACGCCGTTATTATATATTAATTAAATGCAATCACTCTCGTTGGTAAACTCATTTGTGTTAATTTATCGCCGATAGCTGCGTCCCGAATTGACATGTAAATATGTACAATTGGGCGTAGCTCAGACGATGTTTTCTATGGAGTGGTATGGTCGATTTCTTTTCGGCGATGTTAGTAGAATGCTACATTCCCCAGATTGGCATAGCGCTTGCGTACTAACCTGTCTGTTTCAAGCGCTCGAATAAGTCCATAATCGAATAAGTCCATAATAGGTCTTTAACTTGTACAGATATATTGTATTGTAACACGAGTATCGGTGGTCAGATATAGATGCTATTTCGATTTCTATCAGACCTTTGTTAATGATTGGATATTGATGTGCAGCAGGTTCCGTTCATGATTTTTGTGAGATATATTACACCTTGTTAAGAAGGCGCCCTAAATTTCAAACTATCAGTTCGAAGGAAAAAGCAATTAACCTTTACAACCAATGTACGCTTTTGTACTACCATAAAAATATGAAACACATGCTGTAATTATGTCAAACAAAAGTAGTTTGAATAAGCATTTTATGTTTTTAGATAAATTGATATAGAGTTTGATAGGTACTAGTTCATACATAGCATACATTTGTTATAAAGGATAATGATTTTCCCCTTCAAATTGTTTGTTTTAAATTGTGGTGATTTTTTTAAATTCGCGAATTGGCGCCTCCTTAATTGGGCGTTGCAAAATAGCAAAATGTCCCATAATTGTGTGTAACATTGTTATGCAAAGACCATAACAGTTATATTTGAATATCAATATGTTAATACATTATGAGAAAAAGACCATCCCCATAAAATGTGTTTCAATATTGGTTCTTGCCATAGATCCAGGCCATGCGCACGGGTGTAGATATAAAACAATATGTGATCCTCGTCTCAGGAGTCACTCGTGGCTCAATGAAGGCAGGATCATATATCAAAATGAGAGGATACGGTGATCCCATGAAAAGGGGAGATCACCATATCCTCTCATTTTGATATGTGACCCTAAAATAAAAAAATATTTTTATTAACTAAATAACGGAGATATTTGAAGAAGTGTTTTTGACGAAATAACGGAAATATTTGAAGAAGTGTTTTAAAGATTAAAATATATATAGTTTTGTTCATATGCCAAACATAATCAACGCGTAAATAGTATATTGTCGTCAAGACGTACGATGGTGTACGTAAACAAGAGCCTGCTCGTGTTACAGAAGTTGTGCTTCTGTTTACATAACACAGCGCAATTCTGTTGGTTAATCACACAAAAATGATATAAACGCTCTTTATTATTTCCATATCAGGAAAACAGTAAAAAAAAACGCTCTTTATGTTACCATATCTGGATCTGAACAAAAGCCAGGAAACGTAACGTTTTTTTGCCTTTGTTTACACAACAAAGGGGAACAAATTGACAATAACATACTGTGTATGCCATATTTCTGATTGGTATAAGAATAAAGCCTGTCTATATTTTACTATTCTTTCTGTTTATGGAGGTTATTGACGGAGGTGAATATTTTAACAGCATACCCACCGCCAACGCCGCCCGTATCTTTAAGGCATGCGATGACGTTTCACGTAACTGTTCGTTGTTTGCCCGCGTAAAAAAATATTCCCAGATAAATTTAATGGCGTATATTTAATGACATAACTTTTCAAACTCTTCATTCATGATAGATTGTTGGAAAAATATTGGAAGCCATAGTATTTTACGACCAGACCCATTCAACATAAACATTTGCAAAATGATACCTGTCATGAAATAGTAATGCATAGCTGGTCCCTGACACCGGCTAGATAATTATATGTGATGCAATGAGTGCTTTTTCGTTGGTTGGGGTTGGGTTAATATGCCCATAACACATTGAAATTGCTTTACTATATAATTGGCAGGCTTTAATGTGGCATCGATTTTTTTTTTACGGGTGTCTTACATAAAATGAACCCTTCGGTAGAAGCGTGTGCTTACACATATTTTCACAGCACAACTACCGCGGACATATGTGACCCGCCATATCAAATCCAGTCGTAAGTCGGGATTATTTTACCCTGTGCCAATGCATTCTCTTATATATGCGAGTCGAACATAGGTCGCCTCGCATATATAAGAGAATGCATTGGCCTAACAATTTTTTCTTGTATTCTTTAACAATTTTATAATTTCACCCATACAGATCCCCAGACAAACATGAGCAGACGACACTCTTCTATGTGCGTCTATATATGTGTGGGGCTCCCTGCAGGGTAATGGATGCTTTTTATTTTATTTCCTAAAAATTGTAAGAAACATTTATTTAAAAAAAATGAAAAAAAATTGTTAGGCCACTGCATTCTCTTATATATGCGAGGCGACCTATGGTCGACTCGCATATATAAGAGAATGCATTGGCACAGGGTAAAAAAAAATCCCGACTTACGACTGGATTTGATATGGCGGGTCACATATACCCTCAAATTTATATATCGATTAGCTCTTTCTTTACTAACTGTGTTGTACATTTCCATCTATACACGCATACATTGCAATGGTCTACATCTGGAGGGATATAAGCAGACGACTAACAATAAAAGCGCAGAAGGGTCGTCCATATCAATTAGTGACAGCTGGGTAGATAAGTTCAGCAAACGGTATATCTGGTCGCTTGTTGAACTTATTATCTGAACATTTCCTAAGAGAATATTCGCCGATGAGTGTTTAGGAAAGAATGTTGAGCATTGTCATATTGATTAATCATATTAGCTGTCTTATACACAATACAAACACTGAAATGCACGTGCATGTGATCAGACTCGTTCAACACGGTCTTGGTGTGAAATGTTCCAGTAGAATATCTAGCAGTTTGTATGTACATGCACGGATCCTTTGTTCAATGTTCAATTTTGAAACTCGGTGACAACATATATTAATGGGATGCAAGACACTCGCAGTGGGGGGTATGGTTCTCTATTCCGAAGGTTCATTATTCCGAAGGTTCCCTATTCCGAAGGTTCACCATTCCGAAGGTTCACTATTCCGAAGGTTCGCTATTCCGAAGATTTTCTATTCATGGGCGTATTTTAGCAGAAATGTCATCAAAATTTGCACACCCCCCACAAAAACCACACGAGGAATGAAAAATACTATTACGCTAGTATTGACATATAGTAGGGCCTACATTTATAAACCCCATTCTGATTCCCAAATTGTCCCAGATGTCCGTTATTAGCAAGAACAAAGTGTCAGTTTATCGTTTATTATGCAAAGTTGAAAACACGATGAATGCATGACTGAAATAAACTACATGTGGGAGATACAGTCTGTCAGAATTGACAATCTGTATCTGAAAGAAAAATCAACCGCCTGATCACATATATAAAATATATGCCATATTATTTACTATTTGAAATAGGAAGCTCTCTGACATTGTATTTTCAAATTATCTGGTATAATAAACCAGTATAATAGACATGTTGTTTTTGTTGAGTTACCAACGTGTTTTGTGCTGAAGTTTCATCTGGTTTTGTTGCGCAAAGTGTATTATTTTCAATGGAGGGGGAATAACTATATTTTAAAGATAGTTACCTCCCTTCCATTGAAATATATATTTTAGTTTGAATTCTGTTGCATTCTGGGAGCCATAACGGGGGGATCTTTATATGATTTCAGCTGTTTTCTATTTCTCTATGGGCATCTTCTGAGACACAAACGTTTCAAATGGTGATGAATAATAGTATTTTAATCATATTTTATGACATAAATTGTTATTAAAACCATATATCAAGGCACTATAAAACAATAATCGGTGACTTGAAAATTAAGTGGGCCTTTAAAATCAATACAAAGTCACAATTGCAGTTAGGTTCATCTCATACCCGTCTATTCATCGATATTCTGCTACGCAGTATGTTCTAGCCTCCAGTAATCATTAAGTGTTATAGCCTCAGTTATAATCCGCCTATAGCTGGCATATTCTTGCCTCTAACGTCAGAAGTAATGGCATTAAATCTGAAGAAAACCCGCGAAAACAACACAATATCACATTTATTGTTTTAATATTTTAAGTTATTTTCTTCATAAAAAGAGTCTTCGTGATAATGAATACTTTAGAATATAGAATTAACCTTAAAATAACAAAATCTTCGGAATAGCGAACCTTCGGAATAGTGAACCTTCGGAATAGCGAACCTTCGGAATAGAGAACCTTCGGAATAGTGAACCTTCGGAATAGCGAACCTTCGGAATAGAGACATGTCCCCCGCAGTGGGCAATGGAACAAAACAAAATATATGTTTATATTTACACTCACACATGCATTCGTATTGTGGAACATGAATGCAGGACGTTGGTTGGTCGAAATTACGTCACATGACGTCGCGCGTTGACCCCAACTTGCATCCATTTTTGTGTAGACGCTACTTGCACCGAGCCACGATAATAACGTTGGAAATTGGGCGCTTAATTAAGAAATGGATGTTGATTTGCTTGCGTTCCATAGAGTATGGATGCAAGTTGGTCTGACATTTTGTGTGGAACGCGAAAGCGTTCCACACATGAAAATGTCAGACCAAATTGCATCCGTACTCTATGGATCGAACGCAACAAAATCAACATTCATTACTTATATTTACACTCAAATGACATATTAAATGAGTTTTAAGCGTCCATTTCCAACGTTAATATCGTGGCTCGGTACAAGTTGCGTCTACACAAACATGGATGCAAGTTGGGGTCAGCGCGCGACGTCATGTGACGTAATATCGACCAACCAACGTCCTACATTCATGTTCCACAATACGAGTGCATGTGTGAGTGTAAATATAACTCTTTTAATCTGCCAGTTGACTCGATTAAGTGTAAATATAAGTAATGTTGAATGTGTTGCGTTCCGTAGAGTATGGATGCAAGTTGGTCTGACATTTTTAAGTGTGGAACGCTTTCGCAAGCAAATCAACATCCATTTCTTAAGTAAAAACATTACCACTATCAAGAACATGCATAAATATATACGCTTTGTTCTTATATTCATTATAATTATTATTGATAGTTCTCCAATAAACATAGTTTGCGTGTTGAAACCATTTACCGCTAGATGACTTGAAGATCTATTGGGGACATTGGTTTCCACACACTCTTGGTCAGCAGAGTCAATGACCCCAATCAATATTCAAGTAATTTCTTAAATATCTACATCACTTATTGGTAATTGTATTCCAATAACCATATGCATGCATGGCAATACGGGACAACCGTTGGCTTAGTTGATAAGGTATATATATATATATGTATGGAGACATGAAATATGACACAGTCTTGTGGGATATAATTTTTAAAGCCACATGGCGGTTTGCTCTCCAAAATACACATAACATTATTCGCTTTTGAATTTTTTCCAGTATCGAAATAGGTCGATAAATATCTGAATTACCTGTCTACGAGCATTAAGTAACCCAACACACGCATCGAGGTAATGAAAAATACAACTGTGAATACGGTGTTTGTGTCCCACACACAAAACAGCCGTTTGCACGACATGGAACAGAAAAGAGCGTTCTATGGTAGTCTATGTCTGATATGGTAGCAATAAAGAGCGTTAGTCTGACTTCTGGCGAAAAATTGAAAACTGTGACTTTGGCAAGTGTTTTTTAGAGCATATGACGCCGGTATATCATTAGTTCGTTTATTTATCGACATATCGTATCCGTCGCTCCAAATTACGTAGAAAAACATTGAGGTTCGAATGAGCCATGTCCGTTTAATATGATTTTCTATTGTTGGTGATCAGAGATATCGATCCTAACATTTGGTCCACGGTTGTTAATAGCAACCCGTCTGACGTTGTCCTTATGAAATGAAACCAACGTTCGGACGTCTCTCTCCATATATAGACATGGCAATATAAGTGGACACTGGAACATTTTATATTACTGCTAATGACAGTTTGGTGCTAGTGTGACTCAGATAATTATTTTAACATGTGGTCGAACACATGAACTATATAGCATTTTTACGTGGGTGTGGGTGTGATTATATATTGATGAATTTACTCTAATAATGTGGTCTCTCTCCCTTGTTCTCTTTGAAACATAACATAATAAATGTCGTATAAAACGAGTCATTAAATGGCGAAAAAGTAACTTTGTCTGAAAAATACCTACCGAACGCAAACAATTCACAATGCGCATGTCAAACCAACAGAGACAAAGAGTGACTTCCGGACAAGTGTTCGTCGATACTAACGACGCGGCCACGATATGATATAAACGACGCGGCCACGATGTGATATAAACGACGCGGCCACGATATGATATAAACGACGCGGCCACGATATGATATAAACGACGCGGCCACGATGTGATATAAACGACGCGGCCACGATGTGATATAAACGACGCGGCCACGATATGATACAAGAAAACCATAGTCAGAAATGGTAACGCCACCAATATCATATTATTAGCCATAAATATAAATTATAATATAACTTCCATATTTCAAATTTTCCCGTTTCTCGTGTTATACATTACATTCTTCAAACTGTCTTCTTTATTACACAAGCTGATGGGCCCGACTTCGTCCGGGCTGTTTCCCATCTGATTTCCGGCGAAAGGCGCGATTTGACCTTGAATTGACTATTTCGAAAGTCAAGGTCAGGTCATGGTCATGATTTGACCTGTCCAAAACACTCCCACCCCGGAGAAAAGTACCCCTAGGTATCAAATTTCGTCTAAATCCGTCCGTTTTACCCCACTTGACCTTTAATTAACAATTTTGAAGGTCAAGGTAAGGTCGGAGTCATGATTTGACCCGTCCAAAACACTCCCCCGACAAAATTAATCATAGGTATCAAATTTCGTCGAAATCCATCCGTTTTACCCGATTTGACCTTTGAATGACCACATTGAAGGTCAAGGTCAAGCCGATGTCACGATTTGACCCGTTCAAAACACTTCCCGGACAAAAGTATCCCTAGTTATCAAATTTCGCCGAAATTCGTCCGTTTTACCCAAATTTACCTTGCATTGACAGTTTTAAATGTCAAGGTCAGGTCGGGGTCACGATTTGACCCGTCCAAAACACTTCCCGGACACAAATATCCCTAAGTATCAAATTACGTTGAAATCTATGGAAAGCCGAAGAGGACATGTTAGTTGCTAATTGCTAGATATACGACGCACGACTTGTCGCGGGTTTTAAAAGGTGTTTCAAACTAGGAGATAGAAGTATTCTGCGTTTCAAATGTTGATGAATTATAGTATTTTATTCAAATTTTATGGCATAAATTGTTATTAAAACCGTATATATTATAAAACAAATCAATTACTCGAAAATTAAGTGGGCCTTTAAACAAAGTCACAATTGCAGTTAGGCTCATCCCATACTCGTCTATTCAGCGATATTCTGCTGCGCAGTTTGTTATAGCCTCCAGTATTCATTAAGCGTTATAGCCCCACTGTTATAATTTCCTTCATAAAAAGAATCTTCGTGATAATGAACCCTCTCAATACTTTAGAATATAGAATTAACCTTAAAATAACAATAACCTTCGGAATAGAGAACCTTCGGAATAACGAACCTTCGGATTGGTGAACCTTCGGAATAGCGAACATTCAGAGAAATTTCGGAATAGTGGACCTTCGGGATAGTGAACCTTAATTCTGAATAGAGACATGCCACCCAATATTCATATTATATGCCCAGAGTTCAAAGGTATGGGCCCATAAAATTCTAAATTTGGCCCTTAAAATATTGAACGCCAAATTGGAGCCCGCACAGAACAGCTCTTAAGTCAACTGTACCTGTGTCATGTCTCAATGCAGGAGGGTCCATATATACCACAACATTCATATTATATGCCAAGAATTCAAAGGTATGGGCCCACGTAATGACATTAAATCTCAAGAAAACCCGCGAAAACAAAACAAAATCACATTTAATGTTCTACTAGTAAGTTATTTCCTCCTGTATCTGTATCGGTATGGGAACATGTCTCTATTCCGAAGGTTCGCTATTCCGAAGGTTCACTATTCCGAAGGTTCACTATTCCGAAGGTTCGCTATTCCGAAGGTTCTATATTCCGAAGGTTCGCTATTCCGAAGATTTTTGTTATTTTAAAGGTTAATTCTATATTCTAAAGTATTGAGAGGGTTCTTTATCACGAAGACTGTTTTTCTGAAGGAAATAACTTAAAACATTCAAACAATAAATGTGACCGACTTTTTTCTTCGCGGGTTTCCTTGAGATTAAATGTTATTACGTATGACGTTATTTACCAAAACATATTCACGTCAGGCAGCCCACACAATTGCTATGGTTCCATACGATTTAATGTCATCACGTATGACGTTATATCTCAATTATCTTAGAGGCAAGAATACGCCAGCTAAAGGTTAATTTTCGAGTCACCGACTATTTGTTTATAGTGCCTTGGTATCAGGTTTTAATAACAATCTGTGCCATAACATATGATTAAAACACTATAGTTCATCACCATTTGAAACGTCTGTATCAGAAGATGTCCATAGAGAAATAGAAAACAGCTTAAATCATACATAAAAAGATCCCCCCGTTATGGCTCCTAGAATGCAACATAATCCAACCTAATGTATTTTCAATTGGAGGGGAATAACACTATCTTTATAATATAGAGTTATTCCCTTCATTGAAAATAATACACTTTGCGCAACAAAACCAGATGAACACTAAGCACAAAAACACGTCGTTAACTCAACAAAAACAACATGTTCACAGTTTATTACACCGGATAAGCTGATAATACAGTGTTAGATAGCTTCCTATGTCCAATGGTATATATACTGGCATATATGTTATATATGTGATCTGTGTGTTCGAAAATTAAGTGGGCCTTTAATGTTGATGTTTCTTTCAAATACAGATAGCCAGTTCGGAAAAACTATATCTCTTACATGTAGTTTATTTCAGTCATCGTGTTTTCAACTTGCCATAATAAACGGTAAACTGATACTGTCTTCTTGTTATTAATAACGGACATCTGGAACAATTTGGGAATTTGGGAATTAGAAGTGGGTGTATATATATGTACTATATATCAATACTAGCGTAATAGTATTTTTCATTCCTCGTGTGTTTTTTGTGGTGGGGGTGCAAATTTTCATTAGTTTCTGGTTAAATACGCCCAGAATAGAAAACCTTCGGAATAGCGAACCTTCGGAATAGCGAACCTTCGGAATAATGAACCTTCGGAATAATGAACCTTCGGAATAGCGAACCTTCGGAATAATGAACCTTCGGAATAGAGAACCCTACCCATCGGTATGCGCGCAGGATCCGTTCGGATGTGAGCGCACACTCCATAAAAAGAATCTTCGTGATAATGAACCCCCTCAATACTTTAGAATATAGAATTAACCTAAAAATAACAAAAAACTTCGGAATAGAGAACATTCGGAATAGCGAACCTTCGGAATAGTGAACCTTCGAAATAGCAAATATTCAGAATAGAGAACCTTCCGAATAGTGTACCTTCGGGATAGCGAACCTTCATAATAGAAACATGTCCCCACAATTACACCGGTGACGTAAACACATGTGCTAATCTTTGTCGGACTATCGTGACTCTATCGGTACTTTTTATACTCAAGTACGAAAAAATACCTAACCATAATACATTCGCCCAGTGGATTATCGATCGTCCACTCGAACATGAAAAACTGTAAAACAGCTTACACCACCTTGTGGCGTAATAAACAGTTTAAAGAATTGCCATAAGAGAACGGCTGGTTAAACTCAATCTGATGAGCCTCAAATATCGCAGGTTCAGAGGTGATTTGATTTAGGTATACAAATTAATCAGAGGACATTACAACCTATATATATAGATACCTTACTCGTATTTAAATGATGATGATGATGATGACCAACATAGCTGAACGACGATAAACCCAAATATGGCCGGTAATATAGAACATGAATAAATAGAGAATAGTACTAGGTTGTTTTTTTTAATATCCGGATTATCTCATGAGTGGCTACAATGAGATATCGGGTATTAAAGGTACTCAATCCGATCAGAGGGTCCCCATCTCAACAGATTCCAACAACAACAATCCGATCAGAGAGTCCTATATTACTATTTCTTTAAAAAATATTTGATTTGAGTCGAGGAACCCATCAAACAAAGCTCAGAGTTATTAGATATTGATTTTTGAAATTTGTTATTTTCTCGAGATGAGTACTAATAATTGCCCTTAACTTCGTAATCTGCTCGAGATGTGTACACCAAAACACTATTCAAACAGACAAGGATGGATAACTCTAAAATCAAGTGGTAATAATAACGCAATTTTGACTGTGTTCTGGGACAGAAAGAATAGAAATAACGAAACTTCAAATATCGATATCTGATCACCCTGAGCGTTGATTGGTAGGTTCCTAGTAGTATTAAGTAGAGGGAATATTGATATATATATCACTGAGCATTAGGGCGTGGTCCCCACCCCCACGGGATTTCATAAATACTACTTATCGAATGTTAAACGATACAATACCGACTAATTTATATAGGTGTAGTCGTCGTATGATAATCCCCACCCCCACGGGATTTCATAAATACTACTTATCGAATGTTAAACGATACATTACCGACTAATTTATATAGGTGTAGTCGTCGTATGAGAATCCCCCACCCCCCACGGGATTTCGTAAATAGTATTTAACGAATGTCAACGTTACAATAACGACTAATTTATATAAGTGTATCAAAAATGAGCTGTTTTACAAGGCAGATCTTATAGTCATACTAAATAGTAACTACTTTAAAAGCACATCCAAGCTACAATACGACCTATTTTATGTTAGGTAATGATGTATGTTTATTTCAGATGGTATAGTCAGGCAAAATATTTCTAGGCAGATGTTATAGTCAGAATAGTTGAAGGCATAGCCAATATTTTAGTACGCCCGATTAAATACATGTAGTGATATGTAACTATATATAGGCATATAGTTAGTAGGTTAGTTATGATAGGTTAGTGAAATAATACTGTTATCCTGAGATGATGTTAAAATGATATGAATTATTCCCTAGTGAATAACCCCGTGCATGTAAAAACCACAGGGGCTAAAACACATGGAACATTTTGTTAGTGGCGGAACTTTTCTTCTCATTTCTTGTAGATTTGTAGGAAACACGATTCGATCTCATAAAACTCGATATTACAGAGTCTCGTAGAAATCGAAATGTGGAACCCAACACTTAGTTCCTTTAATGAATATAAATAATACAAGCATAAATAGTATACAAACAGATATATAAAAAAAACATAATCAAATCAATCTTTTTTACCCCTGGTCTTAAATGATCCCCGTCGAAATATCTTCTGGCAAAAATGTATCAATATTTAAAGTCAGACTAACTATTTCTAGGTTGGTGTTAAAATACTTCTTCTAGGCTATGGGTTATATACTCAGGCAAACTATTTCTAGGTTAATCAAAAATATCAGAGTTGTAAACTAAATCTACAAATATTAATTGGTATATAAAGAACAGAGTTAGCTCCCCTGTGAATTGTAACATGTGTTTTATTAAGTTCATTATAGATCTTAAACGATTGATATATGTTAATGAATGATACAATGATATATTCGTTAGCGAATAAACCTATGCATGTAAAAACCACAGGTCTAAACACATTGAACTTTTTTTTTAGGAACGTTCTTCTGTAGATTAATAGGCAACACATTTCAAAAACACCATTTCATAGTGATAGAAATCGAAATGTATAACCATTATCGGTTCCTTTAATGAAAATGAATGATGGCAATATATTGAAATCAATCAACTTATGCTGGAATATATAAAATATGTGTATCAAGCATGTTAAATTGTGAATAATTAGTTATTTATATCACACCAACGTTAATTCATAATCTATACTATTTTAGGAAAGAAAACTGGAACAATTAGCAACTATTTTCGGTTTATATCAAGACAACGTATTTCAATTCCAACACAAATTCAATATTTCAAAAAAATAAAAAAATATCCCCCTTTTAATGAAATATTAAATGTATAAGCACGATAAAGCAATTAAAACACAATTTAATTTACTTTTTCGTCAACAAAATTGAAGTTATATGTTATAATGCTTCAAAATCAATGAAAATCCTTAATCAAATATCTCAATTGAAAGCCAAATTTAAAAAAAATCAATTTCAATGTTAACGGAAACAATTTAACAACAACAAAAAATCTTTATCTGTTTCGCTCGCAAGTATCATCAGTCCTTTTTCATTGCCACAATAATCGTAAAACACAATAAATGTTTTGTCTTTAATCAAAAAATGTAAAAATATTATAATCATAGTCAAAATAATTCAAGCACAAACTTTATATGTAAAAAAATATATGAAAATTAAATAAAACTTTAATCCATTTATTTGCAAAACAAATTTTTGAAACATTGTTGACTGTTAACGCAAACAACTGATATTCCAAATCTTTTTAAACATCAAAAGTCGCACAACCAAAGTTAAATAAATGTTTTGTTTTAACATAACAAGACTTACTTGCCTACTAAAGAACAGATCCATCGAAGTACAATTCTCTCTCAATTTTTACCTATACGAATGTATCTGTTTATATAAGGAAAAAACATTCTATCTTTAGTCCCAAGCAAATGATGTCATTCGAGGAATCTTTCTTTAAGTCGAATAATCTACCAACATATATCACAAAACATGATGAGGTCTTCGTCGAGAATTCATGTCCGACTCTGTTTAACATAACAAGACTTACTTACTCATCAAAGAACAGATAATCCATCGAAGTATAATACTGTCTCAATTTTACTTATCCGAATGTATCTGTTTATATAAAAAAACATTCATTCTATCTTTACTCTCAACAAAATGATGTCATACGACCCAAGTCGAATAATCTAATATCATTCGTCGAGAATTCACGTCGAGCTCTAGTTATATACAGTAACACATTAATTTACTCAATCTATCTATAGTCACAAAAAGTGAAGTCGAGCTATCTTGTTAAATGTCCTCGTATGCCTATCATAATGTACCCTCCCATTTTATCCGACGACATGGATAATATAATTCATGTCGACATATATCTGTACAAGGCGACTAATTTATTCAACTAGGCTACCTAGCTTGGCTCATATTTCAAAGAACGCATTCGTTAACGACCCGTCCTTACAAACCCAGTAATATAAATTACACCTGTCAGGTCGCTTATTTGAAGATCAACTTACCTTACGGTAAACATTCCAAACATTCCAATTATAATATATAAGCCAGGTAAATGGCATATAAAGTCACGGATTTAAAAAACGCCAGGTGAGTTTAGTTAAATTATGTTTTCAGATAACTTTTAATTAATTCATATCTTATTCAACCTATGTTCTGTGTAATTTAAAACGATAAATTACACTCAAGTTTGTATATTTATCGGAGCAAAACATATTGAGGAAGTTTGAAGCAGTTGTCTTAAAGTGACACTAAGATTTATTTTCTTATTTGCACACAGTATACTTTGTTTAAACCAGATGTCTTAAAATGGCACTAAGATTTATTTTATTATTTTATATATCTCACACTATTTATAAACAAGATGTCTTAAAAGGGCACTAATATTTCATTTTATAATTTCAATACCAAAAGTGTTTCAATATCACAGCAAAAAAAAAAAAATTGGAATAATTTTACCTCAGAATTGTTAATAAATAAGTCTTCTTCGCATCTTAATTCTTAAAAGGGCGCTAATAATTTAACTTAAATATGGTTGAAAATTTATCGTTAAAGAGCGTTTATTATCTGCTTGTATGCAACTCTTTCAATCCCTCGTAATATTCGGATACAGTATACTTTGTTCATCCCATATGTCTTAGAATGGCACTAAGATTTATTTTATTATTTTATCCATCTATTTATAAACAAGATGTCTTAAAAGGGCACTAAGATTTCATTTTATAATTTCAATACCAAAAGTGTTTCAATATCACAGCAAAACAAAAATTGTAATAATTTTACCTCAGAATTGTTAATAAATAGGTCTTCTTCACATCATAATTCTTAAAAGGGCGCTAATAATTTAACTTAAATATGGTTGCAAATTTATCGTTAAAGAGCGTGTATTATCTGTTTGTATGCCACTCTTAATTATCAAAAACGGATACTGTTACACTATAATACACAATTTTTTAGATAGTATATTACAGTATCCAAATTAACATTGTTACAATTCAGATTCTACGGAAAGTTATCTTTAAACATGCAAATAAAAACAATAATCATAGTTTTACAATTGTTTTTTTTATGTAAAATTTTATTTGTCTACACGTTGTGGCTAAGCATATCATAACAGTATATTTACATTTATCTAGAAAATGCGCTCTAATTTCTACAAATTAACATTCCAATTCATAAATTGTTTTTTTTTTGAAAAAAAAAATACTGTAACAGTTTTGTTTACATACCAACTCGTATAGTTTAATAAATAAAGATAACACTTACCTGATTATGGCAAATAATTATCCCATAATCATAATGGCAACACGATTTGGAAAAACAAATGCTGATGAATCCGTACGCAATTTAGCATCAGATGTAAACATGCTCGGACAGAAACAATTCCCGGTCGTTCGTTTTTAAACTTACAATTGATGCAGGGTGAAATGTCAAGCGTTAAGTTTCAACAAGCAGTGAATGGCCATTATATATCTGATTAATTTACCTTTGTATACAGCATAACGCCCGTGTTGGCATCTGCACGCACGCTTAAAACTCATTAGTCATTGAAATTTGAAAATTTAGAATAATTATTTATCGCGCATTCATCGTACAGATTTATACGATGAAAGCAAATATAAACTGCGTATGTGCACACGACTAATATATACTTTCAATGCTATGCCTATAAATAGTATGCAATTATCTCGCAGAATCAATCAAACAATAATATTAAGCTAATTCTGTTAGTTACACCATTGCATCTGAAATTGCTCGATGTCGTTAGACTATAGGTTAATGTGTGTTTTATATGCATGTTCCCGTTCATTATCTGCACATTTTTAAATCGTCACGGAAATCTACCTACTAACATATTTGAACGCACATTATAATTTGGATAGCTAAATCATACATCTTATCACTGGAAAAATATGAATATATGCTCTAAATCTGTTGGCAGGGCTATTTCAATATACAACATCATATGTATTCAATGTTTCTAATATATAAATTATACCCCAAATTATCATACAAAAAATATGTTTTCAAGATGGCATCCAATATGGCTATTCAGAAATGTGAGCTTCAAAATATATCCTGATAAAATGTACACATTTACTGTGATCATATATCGTACAACTGGATGTATTAACGTTTATAGCGTAATACCTATGCTATCTCCATTACAAAAGATGGCTGCCGAAATGGCCATCGTTTACTTCAAGATACAGGGCTTAAAAATGTATTGCATTTTTACAAAGGCTCATATGCATTATTTAGGTTTGTAGTTTGTATAGTATATGCTAAATTATCATACAATTTGTCATCACAAAAAAACAATATATATTTTCAAGATGGCGTCCAATATGGCTATTCAGAAATGTCAGCTTCAAAATATAAATTGATAAAATGTACACATCTGCTGTGATAATATATCGTACACACTGGTTGTATTAACGTTTATAGCGTAATACCTATGCTATCTCCATTACAAAAGATAGCTGCCGAAATGGCCATCGTTTACTTCAAGATACAGGGCTTAAAAATGTATTGCATTTTTTACAAAGGCTCATATGCATCATTTAGGTTTGTAGTTTGTATAGTATATGCTAAATTATCATACAATTTGTCATCACAAAAAAAACAATATATATTTTCAAGATGGCGTCCAATATGGCTATTCAGAAATGTCAGCTTCAAAATATATCTTGATAAAATGTACACATTTGCTGTGATCATATATCGTACAACTGGATGTATTAGCGTTTATAGCGTAATACCTATGCTATCTCCATTACAAAAGATGGCTGTCGAAATGGCCATCGTTTACTTCAAGATACAGGGCTTAAAAATGTATTGCATTTTTACAAAGGCTCATATGCATCATTTAGGTTTGTAGTTTGTATAGTATATGCCAAATTATCATACAATTTGTCATCACAAAAAAAAAATATATATATTTTCAAGATGGCGTCCAATATGGCTATTCAGAAATGTCAGCTTCAAAATATATCTTGATAAAATGTTCACATTTGCTGTGATCATATATCGTACAACTGGATGTATTAGCGTTTATAGCGTAATACCTATGCTATCTCCATTACAAAAGATGGCTTCCAAAATGGCCACCTTTACTCTAAAATACAGAGCTTAAAATTACATGCATAATTTAGAAAGTTGATTTTGATTAGTTATACTACTTATTTCTTCAAAGAGTTAATATTTCCTTATTCTTATCACAGTTTTAAAAACAATCAACAAAAATCTTCATTGTGTATCATATAATGAGTTCTTGGTAGGCTATCTCATTGTACAACATATACGTATTCATATTTGTTTGTAATATCCAATGGAGTATTTCGTAAATAAAGTTGTCAAATGCTATAATATAATATAAACTCTCAATATCAAAGTATTAAACAAACGAAAAAATAGTCACAGAACCGTCCCATGGGGTAGAATCCCTCTAATACATATCTCATACACAATATTACTTTGTTTTAAACCGAGTTGTGTGGAACATCGACATTTTAATATCATTTTAATCAACTGTTCTAGAACAAATTACTTACACAATCTTTTCTTAAAAGCTGTTAAAAAAAAATTGTCTACCTAATTCACAATTATTTTTTTGCTAGGTTCGTAGTATTATCATATGGAGCGTAGGTTTGAAAACGAAATTAGTAAGAATGCTTTTTTTTGGTAGTGGGAATGTGTCAGGGGTAAATTCTGCTATAATTCACTTAATGCTATGTTTTCAAGATGGCGTCCAATATGGCAACTGAGAACTGTGAGCTTCAAAATATATCTGATAAATTGTATGCCTTAGTTAATATGATCACATAATTATGCGCTTGGCTGTCTTCGCGTTGATAACGTATTAGCAACGCTGACGCCATTATAAAATGGCAAACATTTACTTCAAAATATACAGCTTCAGAGAAATGTTCGGTATTTTACAAAATAAGACCGAGTGATAATTTGTCTTTCTTCTCGAAATGTATGAACAAAACAAGAGATGATATACATTACAAACAACTGAAATGTAGTCAGTTGACGGGTCGGCATAATATAAATAAATAAAATGAATATTCAATGCGATATTATAGTGTTTATGATACACATGTAATATTTATTTTTCAATTCTGACACTGTGTTGGCAGTAATCAAATTTATTTTTGTGTATAGTGGTCGTCAACTGACTACATTTCAGTTGTTTGTAATGTATATCATCTCTTGTTTTGTTCATACATTTCGAGAAGAAAGACAAATTATCACTCGGTCTTATTTTGTAAAATACCGAACATTTCTCTGAAGCTGTATATTTTGAAGTAAATGTTTGCCATTTTATAATGGCGTCAGCGTTGCTAATACGTTATCAACGCGAAGACAGCCAAGCGCATAATTATGTGATCATATTAACTAAGGCATACAATTTATCAGATATATTTTGAAGCTCACAGTTCTCAGTTGCCATATTGGACGCCATCTTGAAAACATAGCATTAAGTGAATTATAGCAGAATTTACCCCTGACACATTCCCACTACCAAAAAAAAGCATTCTTAAAAATTTCTTTTTCGAACCTACGCTCCATATGATAATACTACGAACCTAGCAAAAAAATAATTGTGAATTAGGTAGACAATTTTTTTTTAACAGCTTTTAAGAAAAGATTGTGTACGTAATTTGTTCTAGAACAGTTGATTAAAATGATATTAAAATGTCGATGTTCCACACAACTCGGTTTAAAACAAAGTAATATTGTGTATGAGATATGTATTAGAGGGATTCTACCCCATGGGACGGTTCTGTGACTATTTTTTCGTTTGTTTAATACTTTGATATTGAGAGTTTATATTATATTATAGCATTTGACAACTTTATTTACGAAATACTCCATTGGATATTACAAACAAATATGAATACGTATATGTTGTACAATGAGATAGCCTACCAAGAACTCATTATATGATACACAATGAAGATTTTTGTTGATTGTTTTTAAAACTGTGATAAGAATAAGGAAATATTAACTCTTTGAAGAAATAAGTAGTATAACTAATCAAAATCAACTTTCTAAATTATGCATGTAATTTTAAGCTCTGTATTTTAGAGTAAAGGTGGCCATTTTGGAAGCCATCTTTTGTAATGGAGATAGCATAGGTATTACGCTATAAACGCTAATACATCCAGTTGTACGATATATGATCACAGCAAATGTGTACATTTTATCAAGATATATTTTGAAGCTGACATTTCTGAATAGCCATATTGGACGCCATCTTGAAAATATATATTGTTTTTTTTTTGTGATGACAAATTGTATGATAATTTGGCATATACTATACAAACTACAAACCTAAATGATGCATATGAGCCTTTGTAAAAATGCAATACATTTTTAAGCCCTGTATCTTGAAGTAAACGATGGCCATTTCGACAGCCATCTTTTGTAATGGAGATAGCATAGGTATTACGCTATAAACGCTAATACATCCAGTTGTACGATATATGATCACAGCAAATGTGTACATTTTATCAAGATATATTTTGAAGCTGACATTTCTGAATAGCCATATTGGACGCCATCTTGAAAATATATATTGTTTTTTTTGTGATGACAAATTGTATGATAATTTAGCATATACTATACAAACTACAAACCTAAATGATGCATATGAGCCTTTGTAAAAAATGCAATACATTTTTAAGCCCTGTATCTTGAAGTAAACGATGGCCATTTCGGCAGCCATCTTTTGTAATGGAGATAGCATAGGTATTACGCTATAAACGTTAATACAACCAGTGTGTACGATATATTATCACAGCAGATGTGTACATTTTATCAATATATATTTTGAAGCTGACATTTCTGAATAGCCATATTGGACGCCATCTTGAAAATATATATTGTTTTTTTGTGATGACAAATTGTATGATAATTTAGCATATACTATACAAACTACAAACCTAAATAATGCATATGGGCCTTTGTAAAAATGCAATACATTTTTAAGCCCTGTATCTTGAAGTAAACGATGGCCATTTCGGCAGCCATCTTTTGTAATGGAGATAGCATAGGTATTACGCTATAAACGTTAATACATCCAGTTGTACGATATATGATCACAGTAAATGTGTACATTTTATCAGGATATATTTTGAAGCTCACATTTCTGAATAGCCATATTGGATGCCATCTTGAAAACATATTTTTTGTATGATAATTTGGGGTATAATTTATATATTAGAAACATTGAATACATATGATGTTGTATATTGAAATAGCCCTGCCAACAGATTTAGAGCATATATTCATATTTTTCCAGTGATAAGATGTATGATTTAACTATCCAAATTATAATGTGCGTTCAAATATGTTAGTAGGTAGATTTCCGTGACGATTTAAAAATGTGCAGATAATGAACGGGAACATGCATATAAAACACACATTAACCTATAGTCTAACGACATCGAGCAATTTCAGATGCAATGGTGTAACTAACAGAATTAGCTTAATATTATTGTTTGATTGATTCTGCGAGATAATTGCATACTATTTATAGGCATAGCATTGAAAGTATATATTAGTCGTGTGCACATACGCAGTTTATATTTGCTTTCATCGTATAAATCTGTACGATGAATGCGCGATAAATAATTATTCTAAATTTTCAAATTTCAATGACTAATGAGTTTTAAGCGTGCGTGCAGATGCCAACACGGGCGTTATGCTGTATACAAAGGTAAATTAATCAGATATATAATGGCCATTCACTGCTTGTTGAAACTTAACGCTTGACATTTCACCCTGCATCAATTGTAAGTTTAAAAACGAACGACCGGGAATTGTTTCTGTCCGAGCATGTTTACATCTGATGCTAAATTGCGTACGGATTCATCAGCATTTGTTTTTCCAAATCGTGTTGCCATTATGATTAAGGGAGAATTATTTGCCATAATCAGGTAAGTGTTATCTTTATTTATTAAACTATACGAGTTGGTATGTAAACAAAACTGTTACAGTATTTTTTTTTTCAAAAAAAAAACAATTTATGAATTGGAATGTTAATTTGTAGAAATTAGAGCGCATTTGCTAGATAAATGTAAATATACTGTTATGATATGCTTAGCCACAACGTGTAGACAAATAAAATTTTACATAAAAAAAACAATTGTAAAACTAAGATTATTGTTTTTATTTGCATGTTTAAAGATAACTTTCCGTAGAATCTGAATTGTAACAATGTTAATTTGGATACTGTAATATACTATCTAAAAATTTGTGTATTATAGTGTAACAGTATCCGTTTTTGATAATTAAGAGTTGCATACAAACAGATAATACACGCTCTTTAACGATAAATTTGCAACCATATTTAAGTTAAATTATTAGCGCCCTTTTAAGAATTATGATGTGAAGAAGACCTATTTATTAACAATTCTGAGGTAAAATTATTACAATTTTTGTTTTGCTGTGATATTGAAACACTTTTGGTATTGAAATTATAAAATGAAATCTTAGTGCCCTTTTAAGACATCTTGTTTATAAATAGATGGATAAAATAATAAAATAAATCTTAGTGCCATTCTAAGACATATGGGATGAACAAAGTATACTGTATCCGAATATTACGAGGGATTGAAAGAGTTGCATACAAGCAGATAATAAACGCTCTTTAACGATAAATTTTCAACCATATTTAAGTTAAATTATTAGCGCCCTTTTAAGAATTAAGATGCGAAGAAGACTTATTTATTAACAATTCTGAGGTAAAATTATTCCAATTTTTTTTTTTTTGCTGTGATATTGAAACACTTTTGGTATTGAAATTATAAAATGAAATATTAGTGCCCTTTTAAGACATCTTGTTTATAAATAGTGTGAGATATATAAAATAATAAAATAAATCTTAGTGCCATTTTAAGACATCTGGTTTAAACAAAGTATACTGTGTGCAAATAAGAAAATAAATCTTAGTGTCACTTTAAGACAACTGCTTCAAACTTCCTCAATATGTTTTGCTCCGATAAATATACAAACTTGAGTGTAATTTATCGTTTTAAATTACACAGAACATAGGTTGAATAAGATATGAATTAATTAAAAGTTATCTGAAAACATAATTTAACTAAACTCACCTGGCGTTTTTTAAATCCGTGACTTTATATGCCATTTACCTGGCTTATATATTATAATTGGAATGTTTGGAATGTTTACCGTAAGGTAAGTTGATCTTCAAATAAGCGACCTGACAGGTGTAATTTATATTACTGGGTTTGTAAGGACGGGTCGTTAACGAATGCGTTCTTTGAAATATGAGCCAAGCTAGGTAGCCTAGTTGAATAAATTAGTCGCCTTGTACAGATATATGTCGACATGAATTATATTATCCATGTCGTCGGATAAAATGGGAGGGTACATTATGATAGGCATACGAGGACATTTAACAAGATAGCTCGACTTCACTTTTTGTGACTATAGATAGATTGAGTAAATTAATGTGTTACTGTATATAACTAGAGCTCGACATGAATTCTCGACGAATGATATTAGATTATTCGACTTGGGTCATATGACATCATTTTGTTGAGAGTAAAGATAGAATGAATGTTTTTTTATATAAACAGATACATTCGGATAAGTAAAATTGAGACAGTATTATACTTCGATGGATTATCTGTTCTTTGATGAGTAAGTAAGTCTTGTTATGTTAAACAGAGTCGGACATGAATTCTCGACGAAGACCTCATCATGTTTTGTGATATATGTTGGTAGATTATTCGACTTAAAGAAAGATTCCTCGAATGACATCATTTGCTTGGGACTAAAGATAGAATGTTTTTTCCTTATATAAACAGATACATTCGTATAGGTAAAAATTGAGAGAGAATTGTACTTCGATGGATCTGTTCTTTAGTAGGCAAGTAAGTCTTGTTATGTTAAAACAAAACATTTATTTAACTTTGGTTGTGCGACTTTTGATGTTTAAAAAGATTTGGAATATCAGTTGTTTGCGTTAACAGTCAACAATGTTTCAAAAATTTGTTTTGCAAATAAATGGATTAAAGTTTTATTTAATTTTCATATATTTTTTTACATATAAAGTTTGTGCTTGAATTTTTTTGACTATGATTATAATATTTTTACATTTTTTGATTAAAGACAAAACATTTATTGTGTTTTACGATTATTGTGGCAATGAAAAAGGACTTTTGATACTTGCGAGCGAAACAGATAAAGATTTTTTGTTGTTGTTAAATTGTTTCCGTTAACATTGAAATTGATTTTTTTTAAATTTGGCTTTCAATTGAGATATTTGATTAAGGATTTTCATTGATTTTGAAGCATTATAACATATAACTTCAATTTTGTTGACGAAAAAGTAAATTAAATTGTGTTTTAATTGCTTTATCGTGCTTATACATTTAATATTTCATTAAAAGGGGGATATTTTTTTATTTTTTTGAAATATTGAATTTGTGTTGGAATTGAAATACGTTGTCTTGATATAAACCGAAAATAGTTGCTAATTGTTCCAGTTTTCTTTCCTAAAATAGTATAGATTATGAATTAACGTTGGTGTGATATAAATAACTAATTATTCACAATTTAACATGCTTGATACACATATTTTATATATTCCAGCATAAGTTGATTGATTTCAATATATTGCCATCATTCATTTTCATTAAAGGAACCGATAATGGTTATACATTTCGATTTCTATCACTATGAAATGGTGTTTTTGAAATGTGTTGCCTATTAATCTACAGAAGAACGTTCCTAAAAAAAAAGTTCAATGTGTTTAGACCTGTGGTTTTTACATGCATAGGTTTATTCGCTAACGAATATATCTTTGTATCATTCATTAACATATATCAATCGTTTAAGATCTATAATGAACTTAATAAAACACATGTTACAATTCACAGGGGAGCTAACTCTGTTCTTTATATACCAATTAATATTTGTAGATTTAGTTTACAACTCTGATATTTTTGATTAACCTAGAAATAGTTTGCCTGAGTATAACCCATAGCCTAGAAGAAGTATTTTAACACCAACCTAGAAATAGTTAGTCTGACTTTAAATATTGATACATTTTTGCCAGAAGATATTTCGACGGGGATCATTTAAGACCAGGGGTAAAAAAGATTGATTTGATTATGTTTTTTTTATATATCTGTTTGTATACTATTTATGCTTGTATTATTTATATTCATTAAAGGAACTAAGTGTTGGGTTCCACATTTCGATTTCTACGAGACTCTGTAATATCGAGTTTTATGAGAGTGAATCGTGTTTCCTACAAATCTACAAGAAATGAGAAGAAAAGTTCCGCCACTAACAAAATGTTCCATGTGTTTTAGCCCCTGTGGTTTTTTACATGCACGGGGTTATTCACTAGGGAATAATTCATATCATTTTAACATCATCTCAGGATAACAGTATTATTTCACTAACCTATCATAACTAACCTACTAACTATATGCCTATATATAGTTACATATCACTACATGTATTTAATCGGGCGTACTAAAATATTGGCTATGCCTTCAACTATTCTGACTATAACATCTGCCTAGAAATATTTTGCCTGACTATACCATCTGAAATAAACATACATCATTACCTAACATAAAATAGGTCGTATTGTAGCTTGGATGTGCTTTTAAAGTAGTTACTATTTAGTATGACTATAAGATCTGCCTTGTAAAACAGCTCATTTTTGATACACTTATATAAATTAGTCGTTATTGTAACGTTGACATTCGTTAAATACTATTTACGAAATCCCGTGGGGGGTGGGGGATTCTCATACGACGACTACACCTATATAAATTAGTCGGTAATGTATCGTTTAACATTCGATAAGTAGTATTTATGAAATCCCGTGGGGGTGGGGATTATCATACGACGACTACACCTATATAAATTAGTCGGTATTGTATCGTTTAACATTCGATAAGTAGTATTTATGAAATCCCGTGGGGGTGGGGACCACGCCCTAATGCTCAGTGATATATATATCAATATTCCCTCTACTTAATACTACTGTTCCTCGACTCGAATCAATTATTGTTTACCACCAAAGCCAAAGAAATAGTAATATAGGACCCTCTGATCGGAAAGCCAAAGCCTATATAGGTGTTTATTATATGTGCTACGTCGGAAAGCCTATATAGGTGTTTATTATATGTGCTACGTTATAAAATCCCCCAAAACTTCTAGTTTTGTTCTACAATTCACTGCAAATTGTTAGAAAACTGCACTGTTTACATCACATCGATTGATTTGCTCACAACCAAATGACAAATATCGAGCACACGTTCCAAAAGAAATAGTTCCCATTGTTTTATTCTGAACAGATGCGAGAAATTAATGAAAACACAATTTAATTATAACAATTTACCATAATGTAGGACAGAAGAACAATCCAGGAGAAAAACACTTTCTCCAATGGTCAAAAATGCCACAATGGTCCCCCTGTTATTAATACGCGTTGAAACTTAATGTGATTCGCCGCTATAAACCTGAAGTGATCTTCGAGAGGGTAATACTATTGTTATCCATCGTCTTGGTCCCGGCGATTGATATAACAATCAATTCAATCAATTCATTTATTTCTCACTCCCTTAATAAAGGTATGGAGATAATTATATGTGTACAATATTTACATATATACATGTGGTCAACATGGTTTATCTAGAACATAACAGTGTTATATAAAAGACATATGATCAGATATACATGTAACATCGCTGTAATATACACATTTATGATATCATTGAACCAATGGGTAATACACCTTCCTAATCTAATTAAATTCCTTTATAATGTGTCGTATTAATATACATAGCCGGCGATATAAATGTTTGTCTTTTGTATTTAGTAATTCGCTCATGACTATAACATTTGGTCTTTCAGTGAATTCTTTCGGCAGTAGGCGGTTTCTAAGAAAATTAAAGTGTTCACACTTAAACAGGTAGTGGAATTCATCGCCAACTCTTGTCGAAGAGCATAGCGTGCAAATACGATCTTCGAGATCAATGTTTTGCCATCTACCCACGTCAACTGGGAGTTTGTGGTTGCACGTTCGGAATTTACATAAAGTTTTTCGATCGTTTCTATTACTACAATCTAGATATTCTTCAAAGTGGAAATTGTGCTTGTATATTCTATAAATGACACCTCTGCTAGAGTTATCAATGTCTGTCGACCAACTCGAAACAAATTTTTCTATAAGGCAGCATCTTACATAATCAGTTAGCTGGTCTACATTCTGAATTCGATCAGCTGCCAATAAGTGGGATTGACTAGAATCAAGCAAAATGTCGCGAATCTTACGGAACCATGGAAAACAATGATCATTTTCATGTGATAAGCTATAAGCTAACTTATATAGTACTTTGCTGTATATGCGATCTTCGTTGTTTACCACTTTGCACCAAAACTTGATCATTCGTGTGTTAATCATTATACTAAGCGGTAGCCGTCCGCTTTCGCCATACACCATGTAATTCGGGGTAGATGGTTTTAATCTTAAGATGTGTTTAATGAATTTCCGGTGTAAGTTTTCAACTATATCGTTGTTAGCAAATCCCCAAATTTCACATCCATACAAAGCAATAGGCGAAACCAAGGAATCAAAGAGATAAAACATATTTCTGATCGACAGGCAATTTTTTCTAGACTTTCCAATTAATGCGTACATAGCTTTTGTTGCCTTTTCTACAAGAGTTGTTTTTGCTGCCGCGAAAGAGCCAGATCGTCTGAAGTTTATTCCCAAATAAGTGAAGTTCTGAACCCTTTCAATGATTTTACCATCATATTTGAAAATACGATTTTTTGGTACGCTGCGTCCTGAAAGGACTAAAATTTTAGTTTTTTCAACATTAACTTTCAGTTTCCATTTTTCGCAATATTCGCTAAATTTGTCAAGGTGTTTCTGGAGTTTTCTGGGGCCATCTGCTAAAATAACTGTATCGTCTGCGTATAAAATTAGGAATAGATCTAGTAATATACCCAGTTCAGTTTCCAATTCTCTTCCGATTTTGTTAAGACTTATTCCATTTTGATTATCCATAAAGGTTTGAAGATCATTCAGGAAAAGAGAGAATAATAAAGGGGACAAGTTATCACCCTGTCTGACTCCTGAAAGGCATGGGAAATAATCAGATTTATTCCCATTAACCTGAATACATGATTTTATATTTCTGTACATATTCGTGACTATTTTGAATACTTTCCCACTTATTCCATATTGCAGTAGTTTTGGCCATAGCCCGGGGCGCCACACCTTATCAAACGCTTTTTCAAAGTCGATAAAAGCGCATATGAGTCTTGCCTTCAATGTTTTTGACAATTCACTCAAAATATGAAGTATAAAAATGTTGTCTAACGTCGAAAATTTTCTGCGGAAGCCCGTCTGATTCTGAAGCAGAATATCATTATCTTCGACAAACTCATTTAGTCTATTAGACAGAATCTTTGTGAACAATTCACCAAAACAACTCAGAAGTGTGTTAGGCCTATAGTTCTTGGGGTCATTTGGGTTACCCTTATTTTTATATATAGGTATAATCGTTCCAATTAACCATTCAGTTGGCACACAACCCGAGTCCAAAATCTTATTAAAAAGTTTGTGATATATCTCCATCAGTCGCGGGGATGATGTTTTCAGATACTCGTTCAGTATGTTGTCGTGTCCGCTCGACTTATTATTCTTTAGGGACTTTAGTGCTAGTTCTATTTCCGTCTTACTAATGGGTTTATCTATAGTTTCAACAGTTGGCATACGATCCGAAAGTTTCGGAATTTCGGGGGGCTTATCCTGCACATGATCGGCGTTTATATCGCGAAAGAATTCAGTCAATGGTGCCATTTGGATAACATGATTCTTTTGTGGTTCTTTACTTGTTAAAAGTTTCCAGAAATCGCGAGGGTTGTGAGATTTCATATTTGACATTTCCATATCCATTGCCTCTCTGTGTTTCTTAATAGCAGAGTCCATTTCTCGTTTGTACATTTTGGCTGCTCTCTTCATCGAACATTTCGAGAAACGTTCTATGCCACGGCATAAACAAGCCTGCAAATAGCGTGTCTGTCATTTGCAGAATGAGGTCCCCAGAGGGTGAATTTAGTGACGCTATCCCACACAGAGGGCTAGCGTCACTAAATTCACCCTCTGGGAACCTCATTCTGATTAGGCCCTCAACTGCTATGGTAGACCTAGGATCAGAATGAAGTTCCCCGGTTGAAGTTGGTGATGTTCACCCATTGGGTACCTCAATTATGCATTTTATCTGCTGCAAATTATGGGATATAGAAACTTCCCAGAAGGGAAAACTAAAAACAATGTTAATTTGATACTGTAGATACTTCCCAGAAGATGAGGCCTAAGCAAAATGAGGTCTCCAGAGGGTGAATTTAGTGATGCTAGCCCGCTGTGTGGGATAGCATCACTAAATTCATCCTCTGTGGACCTCATTCTGCAAATAACAGGCACGCTATTTTCAGGCTTGGGCATAAAAGTGTGTAAAACAACTAAAATCAACGAGCATAATTATGAAGAAATAGATTGACTTTGTTCTTATTTTCGTTATTAATAACTCTCCAATAATGAGATTTATCATGTCAAAACCATGTCAAAAGCTCCCCTCTGTGGGTGTCTTCCTTTTGCCATTATTTACTTGTTAAAAATTGCATATCTAGATTTGTGGAGCCCAAAGCAAATATGTCGTGATTGGAAATCTCAAGTTGGAAGATCATTAATGATAATATCCATATGGACTATGAGTTATGCATTTAATAAAAACAGTTAATCTAGTTCTCCGTTCTTCTTAGTGGTGATGTTATACAGACGAATATATCTTTTTCACAATAACCCACTAGGGTCGCTTTATATATGTATTCATGTTTCCAGATATCCGAGAACAACATACATATAGAGGATCTACAACTAAATCCCAGTTTGTAGCGAAATTTACAAAACGAGTCCAGTAAATAAATTAGGTCTGGTCCGGGCCTTTGGCGAGGTCCAGACTTAATTTAGTGGACGAGTTTTGTACATTTCGCTATAAACTGGGGACAAGTTGTGGATTTTATTTATTACTTGATGCAAAATCTCCATACGTAAATCACTAAATGTGACATGCAACTAACAGCGGCTGCAGTAATGCCTGCGATGACGTTTCACGTTTTTTGCCTTTTGCCCGCGTAAAGAATTAGTCTCAGATAAATAAGACTCTTTTGCGTATTTAATGGCGTAAATTTAATGAAAACTGTGTTCAAACAACACCAACTTAGTCACAAACATCGATTTTGCGTACGGAATGTAAACAGACGACAAGCCGGAAATCAAAGGTCAGGTTTGCGCAACAATAACACATTGGGTACACATGGCACAATTTCCTATTATACAATGACGGTTGTATATCATTGTAATTCAATTGAGTATTTGTCACTAAAAACAAGCATTCTGATTGGCCGAGAGCGGCTAAATTTCGTTTTCGATTCACCGACATCGGCCGCTTCAGCTTGCATCAAATCTGAATGTAGCACGGTCAATTTCATCGGCGCAGAACGAGTAGCGAAACGAGCACACCCGCGCGTTGTTGTCTATAGATACCGTTCATCGGCCGCTTCAGCGTGCATCAAATCTGAATGTGGCACGGTACAATTTCATCGGCGCAGAACGGAGTAGCGAAACGAGCCAACCCGCCCCACAGGAAATGGTTACGGAGCAGTGTTCCGAGTAAGGCAATGAACAAATCCAATGATTTGTGCACGGTGACAACGGCGAAATGAAAGTCTCGATTCGTGTCATGAAAATGACTAAATGATACTTTTTATACAGTTTTTTTTGGCAAATTCCTTGCTAGATTGAATTACAATGGAGATAAACGTACCCTGTTTCGTTGTACATTCTGGGATTCGAGCATGAAAACAGTTTGTGAACTCGCCGGCAAGCCGGCTCGTTCGAAAACTGTTTTCATGCTCGAATCCCAGAATGTACAACTCAACAGGGTGTGTTTATCTCCTAATTATTATATAATGGGTTTATGAATGGAATAAGGATCAGATCATCTACTAAAATCTAACTGAACACAATTCAGCTCTGTTCCGCTTAGAACCATTTGAAAACCTACGAAACCACAAAATCGGCACACATATATATCAAAGAATTAACTGTGTTATTAAACAATTTACAAAAAAATAATTTTAGTTTTAATATACAGTTATCGCCCGCGATTGAGTGAGACACGGGGATTTGTCGCCCGCTCGAGACCTGGAATGTCACCCGAGGGCCGTCAGGCCCGAGGGTGACATTCCAGGTCGAGAGCGGCGACAAATCCTCGTGTCTCACGAAAACAAGGGTGATAACTGTTTTGTTATCTGACAAAGGAGTACACACGAACCTCCTTAATAGCAGGCATAAATGCGCGCATATATTCTTTAATCCAGTTCGAAAAGTAAATTTTATGTTGGAATCATCGCTATTTAGAAAATAAAACATTCATAATCTGGATCAATTAACAGACCCGTCATTTGCGCTATTCTCCGGTCAGTTTACTGGTTGCATGGTGGAAATATGTTCACGGAAAGAGGAGTAAAGCAATTTCGAAGTTGAGTAGCCATGCAGCGAAATGTTCGGTTTCGTTTCAAATGGCCGTGAAGACGCCGACAGACGTGTTCATTTCCAGATTGATAAAATGTGAAACTAACACGTTGTAGTAGTGCAAACAGAAATTGACATATGTCACAGATTGTTACGCAACATACGGGTATTCTCTGAAGTCTGAGGAATGTATTGAAGAAAAATAAATAGTCAATTGATAAACAGTAAAGAGTGGCTATTTGAACTAGTACATAAACGTATTTGTAACGTATGTACATCGTATGTGCGATTGCCTGCAGCACACACCAACTGCATAATAAGGTTTATCTATTTGTCCCACGGTCTTTATTATTTATATAAAAAGGTCCAATAGGAACATTACACATTATAACTGATTTGTGTCCGCGATAACACAATTTATACATAGCGTGCTTTAATTACAACTAAAAAACACACACAATTATGCAAATTAGCAAACACCACAGTTCGCGGTTGTTATGATACAGTGGGGTTGATAAAAACAGTGTTTTCGAAAATTGTTAGAGAGCTGTGAGAGTGTCTCTGCACGTTGAGTTCTTCGTAGTTCTATGTTTACTGGTAATAGCTGAGCGGTCAATAACTGAGACAATGTTACCCTCGAGGGTAATAATATACAGTTATCGCGCCCTCGATTTAGTGAGACACGGGGATTTGTCGCCCGCTCGAGACCTGGAATGTCCCCCGAGGGCCGCCAGGCCCGAGGGTGACATTCCAGGTCGAGAGCGGCGACAAATCCCCGTGTCTCACGAAAACAAGGGTGATAACTGTTTTGTTATCTGACAAAGGAGTACACACGAACCTCCTTAATAGCAGGCATAAATGCGCGCATATATTCTTTAATCCAGTTCGAAAAGTTAATTTTATGTTGGAATCATCGCTATTTAGAAAATAAAACATTCATAATCTGGAACAATTAACAGACCCGTCATTTGCGCATATATTCTCCGGTCAGTTTGCTGGTTGCAATGTGGAAATCGGTTCACGGAAAGAGGAGTAAAGCAATTTAGAAGTTGAGTAGCCATGCAGCGAAATGTATACGGTTTCGTTTCAAATGAGCGTGAAGACGCTGACAGACGTGTTAATTTCCAGAATGGTAAAATGTGGAACTAACACGTTGTAGTAGTGCAAACAGAAATTGACATCTGTCACAGATCGTTACGCAACATACGGGTATTCTCTGAAGTCTGAGGAATGTATTGAAGAAAAGAAAAAATCAATTGATAAACAGCAAAGAGTGGCTATTTGATCTAGTACATAAACGTAGTTGTAACATATGTACATCGTATGTGCAATTGTCTGCAGCATACCAACTGCATAATAAGGTTTATCTATTTGTCCCACGGTCTTTATTATTGATATAAAAAGGTCCAATATGAATATTACACCTTATAACAGATATGTGTCTGTGATAACACCATTTATACATAGCGTTCTTTAATTGCAAATAAAAAAACACACAATTATGCAAATTAGCAAACACCACAGTTCGCAATTGTTATGAAACAGTGGGGTTTATAAAAACAGTGTTTTTCGAAATTATCAGAGAGCTGTCAGAGAATCTCTGCGCGGTGAGTTCTTCATAGTTCTATGTTTACTGGTAACAGCTGAGCGGTCAATAACTGAGACAATGTTACCCTCGAAGGTAATATGGTGATTTACGGCCCGCCATGTGACGCACTCTCAGCCAATCAGAAGAGAGGAAAATGGGATGAAGGATAACAAGCCTGTATATTTGATCATCAGAAAGCATGATTTTGAACAGTAAACACGGAAGTGAAAAAAAACTCAATGCGGAAGTGAAACGTCAGCTAAATCGCTGTAGAACATGAATGCAGGGCTTTTGTTTGTAAAAATTACGTCACGTGACGTAACACACAGACCCCCCCCCCACACTTGCTATCGTGATTAATTGGATGTTGACTCGCTTGCGTTCCATGGAGTATGGTGCTTGCACACAACTGTCAGTCTAACTTCATACAATATTAAAACAAGTTGGCACCCGCGCATGACGTCACATGCCGACAACGTCCTCCCTCCAAATATACGTAAGAGTGTAAATATTTCTTAAAGCACTGACGTTTCAAGTTGTGTGTTATTTCGCGAAGGCAACAATGAACACGTTCACAAGCAGGGTCCCCATTATCAGTACAACTGAGAAGTTATTCAACCTTGCACATCTTGGAGTCTTTTTGGCCGCTGCACCATGACAAACTTTCGTCTTATATAGCACGATTAGAACTATGAGTGTCAGAAATTGTAGCAAAAACGAAGCACAGATCAGCGCTATCGTATACCAAAAATAAATCCGTGAATCGCGGTTTAATGCAGCATCGATACATTGTTGAATGTTGGCGAAAACCAATCCCAGATCCAGGAAGCATTTGCAGATGGTCCCAACTCTCGCATATTTATCATAGAGTCGAATAAAAATGTTCTTATCAGAATCATCGCTGTTGTTGAAACCTTCAGCAGTATCGTCTCCACTGTCTTCATCTTCGCTATTGTCACCATTTGGTCCTTCCATTGGACTGACTTTACTGTGGCCCTTTCCGTTATTTGAATGACCCTGAAATAGTTGGTGTAAACATACCAGTAATGTATTTTATACTTTCAAATACATAGATAGAACAACAACACAAGAGTGTGATCTGGTTAACGTCATTGCACGAGTTTGTTGAGACGCGATGGCAAAACGAGAACCATGTGTTGAGTTTTACCTCACGTCACGAAGTCGAATGTGTTTTCAGCGGCGTCCGTCATTACAAACTATATAATATGTTTAACAACGTATATAAACATATGTCAACAAAATTTCTATATGATCACTTTGGCATGACACGTGCATGCATATATACAATGAAAAATAGATCTGAATCCTAAGCATAATATATTGTTCTACATCTTAACCATTTAATGACGGGAGCTGCGTTGGTGCAGCATTAAAGACCCTGTCCAGTACATACGTGTTATAACTGGCAAGCGTATTTGGCCGTGTCGTAGGAGGTGATGGAGTAAATGTGATTAAAACGTACTATAGCTAATTGCGTACTTGTTTTCTCTGTAATATCGACCAGCTAAGACTATTTACAAGTCGGTGCTGTACTAACGCTGTGATTTCGCTATACGATCAGGCATGCGTTCAGAATCTATTGTCGCTAATATACGTTGTCGATAATCCGTAATTCACACCACGTTTGATGTGTCTTTAAATTTGAATCATGACTTATCCCGGTGAAATCTTTTCTTTTGCGTTTAATTCCGTTTTGCGCACCTGGCAGTCATTGTTCCTCGCCACCACGAAGACATCAAATTGTCTTTGCATGTGGACACCGTTTGTATTTTAAAATAGAGGCAAGTACGTGCCTTGTTTTATGCTAGCAGACAAACGCTTGCCTCATTTGTGTCCGGTAGATGCCAACGGGCAACGGCGCCGTTCGTATTGGTAACTGCACATAGCGAGGAATTGTGGTCACTAGTTTCGGAGCGATCTTACGATCTACATGTATTGACAGTATAGACTAAACGTACTTTTACTATACATTTATTGCATGGTTTCGAGGTTGACATGAGGATTTATCAACTCGAGGAAGTTAATATTCACCGAGGCCGCAGGGTTGATAAATCCTCATGTCTACCTCGAAACCATGCAATAAGTGTTTTATTATATGATCCACCATGTTATCAAGCCCATTAGCTATAGTCCTGAACTACCTTATACTGACCCATATATATAAATCCATAACATGCAAAACAATGTTTTTCAACAAGTCAAAATTTAATAAACAATACATATATTACCAAACGTCACTACATTGTCATGAACATCCGCAAATCACTTGTAGTTAATTGAACATCTGAAAATCACGTCGCGTGATCTTGTTATTAACCCATCTTGCCTATTTATAGAACAACAAGGTAGATATCGTGATTTATCAACTTCTTTTGCCCATCACTTAGTATGGGACTGTTAGAAGAAAGTTTATGATCATATAATAATGCTTCATATCACATGGAAAGTGGACCTGTTAGCACGGTACCTCACCCCTATAGATCATGGTACCTCACCCCTATAGATCATGGTGCCTCACCCCTATAGATCATGGTACCTCACCCCTATAGATCATGGTACCTCACTCCTATAGATCAAGGTGCCTCACCCTGTAGAGTAATCACCCCTACCCCTTCTTATTCAAGGGACGTGATAGTACATACTAAACATATCCATCTTACCTATGGGGGAGACGGAAAATAATCGAACTATAGTGACCCCAACCAAATTGCCAAGGTCATACTCGGAGAGGCCGCGACCTGTGAGTTATGCAAGTCTAACCACAAAGGAAGGAAGTCTTAGGTAATAATTCAAGTTCACCCATGGGTCAGTACAGACAAAGAGATATACTAATGGCTGCTATAAGTCATTAGCGATATATAAACCAGACATTAATCTACTCTTCAATGAGTTCTGGCTCTTCAGACATACCTGACATCTGCCAACATGGAATCTCTAATTAATAAGCGACGCCTTCGGTCGTTCTATGACATCTATGATTGATTCACAATTATGTATCATTTACCATCACATGCTGCTTACTACACGATGTTACAGATGAATAATATTTATACAGAGAACAGTCTTATTCCTTCGCATAGATGAAATGGTACCGTGATGCAGTTCTGCTAAGCACGACACAACAAAGTCCTAACGATCACAGCCAAACAAAGAAGAGAAGCATGTATAAATTACTACAGAAGATTGCAGCCAAAACAAAGAAAAACTTTATAAATTGCTACAGAAGATTGCAGCCATAACAAAGAAAAACTTTATAAATTGCTAAAGAAGATCGCAGCCAAGACAAAGAAAACTTTATAAATTGCTAAAGAAGATCGCAGCCAAGACAAAGAGAAACTTTATAAATTGCTTATGAGGGATCGCAGCAAAAAGAAGATAACATAGACGAAAAAGAAGAAGAAAAGACGACATAAACATTTCCAGCATAATCCAAAGACAAGAACAAAATAGACAATTTGCACTCGACAGTTGTGACAGTCAGTTTATTCATTGGATTCGGTGAGTCAACCTTTTTCATTTTTGCCAGATGTGCGTTTTCACACCTTGTTAGAGGCTTGATTATTAACACCCAATTCCACCCTAAAATTTTCGCGTGGTATGGCACTTGTCCCCAAACAATTTTCAAACAAAACAAATAACAGATTTAATTAACTTTCATGGAACCACCGCCACCCGAATCCGTGGAATATTCTAATCAAGATAGTTTATTTATTCGATCTTTCAATATGGAACGAGAATGCCACCTACACGCGGCCAGTAATTCAAACATGCAAGACATAAATATACCAAATCCATCCTTTCAAATTCCGAGCGCGCAGGACACCCAGAATACCCTCATCTCTCAACTAACGCGAGAAATAGGCCAATTTAACATGACAATGCGTATTACTTCCGCCGCAACCCATTCACAGGCCACAATATCTGCCATTATAGGTATGAACGCTATGGTTAGATCATTTGATGGTAAACCAGCAGAATTTTCCAATTGGATGCACGAAATTGAGAAATATTCTTCGACACTTGGGGCTGAGGATGAAACAATAATTAAAATAGCGGCCCAGACAAGTCGTTCATCTGTTTCCGAATTCGTGCTGCGATATATCAATGACAATACAGTTAACGGCACATTAACAGTCACATGGCCTGATTTAAAAGCGCAGTTGCGATCTCGTTTCAGCGCAATCAGTGACGCACCGCAGGCCTTGGCCATGTTGAGAACATTAAAACAAACGCATCAGGAAACAATACCTATGTTTGCTGAGAGAATTCGATCACTCGCAAACACTGCCTTTATTGATGAAATAAATACACGGGCGGTACAAACACAATTGGTAACATTTTTTGCGGATGGCATACGCGATGATCACATCAAATATACCTTAATTAAAGATGACCCAACGTCGCTCGACCGTGCCACAGAGATCGCAATGAAAGAAATGAACATTAATCGGAGGTTCAAACTTCGCTATGGTGATAGAACATCTAGGTCAAATGAACAACACCAAATTCACGACTCCTTCCCACAACCCATGGAAGTTGATCATTTCAGCCGGCGTCCCATACTATGGAGACCGCGCAATAATAAATGTAATAGCTATGCAACTAACAAACCAGTGCACCGCGCAAATCATCACCAAAATCCCCCATTCAGAATTCCATCCAATGTTCACAATACCAACTTTAATAAACAAAGCAATTACATCAGCCAGGATCGAGTAACCAATATAGACTACACCTCAAACCGGCCAAACTTCTCAAATAAAATGAAACGCCAGTTTTGCACACTATGTAAGATGAACAACCACGATATTCGTAATTGCCGAAGACGCATAGCCAATAACAAACAATATTTAAACATGTAAGAATGTCTTTGAAGAAGCCGCAAGGACATTCTAAAAATCATAATCATCATCATCATAATACATCACATCAGAGCGCGAGATATCAAACTAAAACCGTCTTCAAAACACCGTCAAAACATATGACCATAAATAAATGTGCACCTAATTACCAGAAGCTAAGCAGTTATGCAACTAAACCAGTGACTGGTACCCTAAACACCAGAGTAGCACGTGTTACTACAAAAGAACAGAGACATCGTTCAGACCAGACCAATAAATCGAAACCTAATACATCTTATCATGCTGATATGGGCATGAACAAACACGTGCATTCCCCAATGATAAATATAAATCCCGCTGGTCACATTAGAACAGATATGAATAAACGATTACATAACACCGTTCCCAAACAAAAGGACATTAATAGCGATGCAAAAATTCAAAATCAAAACCAACTAAAAGCTAATCGAAATACAATAGTTTACCAAAATAATAATAATGAACCAAGTAAAAACCGTCAAAGTATAAATAACCAGTCTGAACAGATGCAATTGCATACATTACCTAAACCCAAGTACCATGCAGAGATTGCACAAGGACTGCAACAGCAAACACCTTGTTCAACAATTATTAAAATTGGTAACCAACGCATTAGGGCATTACTTGACTCTGGGGCAAGTACAAGTTGCTTAAAATATGACGTATATCGCTCCCTTCCAAATAAGCCCCCGTTACTAAAAGAAAAAATAATTCTGACCTCAACAACAGGCCAAAATATGCAAGTATACGGCAGTATACATTTGCCCTTCAAAATTGGATCAATGTCATTAGTACATATATTCTTTATATTACCCAACCTAGCAAGATCAGCTATTTTTGGTCCCGATTTTTTAACAGACAAACATGTAAGACTCTATATCGATTTGAATGCATTTAGAATAGGCAACAAAACATTTCCCATGTTACAGGATTTACATATAGCATCATTGCTACGTTCGCGGCAAGATATTAAATTACCAACCCATTCATGTGCATTGGTGAACACAAAAATAATTGGTACACCAGACATGTATGAGACACCATATCTTGGAGTAAGTCACGCCGATATCGGCATATTTAAGGATGAACCTAATGTATCCATTATGGACGGGATAGTTTCCGCATCAAAACGAGATATACCGATCATGATCATGAATAATTCAGACTCATATATGTCTATATCTAAAGGTAATATAGTTGCGAAAACACATGGCCTAAGTTCAGACCAGATCTGTCAAACAAAGGCTAAGGTACCCACCACAAATAAAATGAATGATTCTCAAGAAGTATTTAGTATAGAAAATCAAACAAAAATATCTAAGGCTGGTCAGAAACCTTTCAAATTGGACGATATATGTGCCCCCGACCACCACAAAATTGAACTACTTGAACTGGTCTCCCAATATCAAGATGTGTTTACAAACGATCCAAATAAGGTAGGATTTTGCGATAAAATAGTCATGCGTGTTGATACCAAACCAGAGGCAGAACCTATCTTTTGTCGTGCGTATCCTACTCCATTACATAGACGCGAACACATGGTAAAAGCACTTCAAAAATTATTAGATGCTGGTATTATAAAGAAAACTACAAACGCGAGCTGGTCATTTCCTGCCATATTGATTCGTAAAGGCATAGTAGATTCTAATGGAAATCAAAATTATAGACTATGTATAGACCTGAGAAAGATAAATAAAATCACCGTCCCATTACGATGGTACCTCCCCTCTTTTACCGAAGTTTCCAGCCGCCTCCAAAAATCCAAAGTTTTTTTCCACAATCGACATTAGCCAAGCTTATGTTATCGGTGTTCTCAAAGAACATCAAGAAAAGTTAACTATGAACACAGATTTCGGATTGTTTTCTTTCACAAGGGCCCCATTTGGCTATTGCAACTCGAGCGCGACGTTTTTGACATTAATCCATAAAGCATTGGAAGGGTTAAGTTTTGTTGACAGCTTCGTCGACGATTTAATTTGTCACAGCGAAACGGAGGCCCTCCATAAACAGCACCTCAAAATAGTATTCGAACGACTCAGAGAGTATGGATTAGTAGCACGATTAACAAAGTCCCAATTTTATATGAAAGAAGTTAAAATTTTAGGGCATATCGTATCACAAAATGGAACACGCCCAGATCCCGCCAAAGTTAAAGCCATACAAGATGTGCCAGCCCCAACAGTGAAAGAAGTCCGTAGAGTATTAGGGATTTTCAATTTTTATCGGAACTATTGTAAAGATTTCTCCGACACTGCTGCATCATTAATTAAATTGACTGCTCGTTACGCAAAATTTGCATGGTCCGAAGAATGTCAAAATGCTTTTGATACACTAAAACAAAATTTGCTTAAAGTACCTACTCTGGCCTACCCTGATATGAACAGGAAAATGATCTTATATTGCGATGCATCAATGCATTCAGTGGGGGGATCATTAGTCCAGCCATACCCAAAAAACAAATTAGAAACTGATAGCAAAACCCCGGAATTTCCAATTTGCTTTGTTAGCAAAAAGTTGAATCACTCTCAACGAAATTACAGTACTACAGAGCGCGAAGCACTCGCCATATATGTATGTCTAAAGAAACTCAATTTCTATCTAGAAGGATCGGACGTAGAAATACGAACAGATCATTTACCCCTAGTTTCTATGTTTCAAAATACTCAGATGGCTAATAAACATATTCAAAAATGGTTTATTGAAATTTCCGCATACTATCCAAAAATTACTTATATACAAGGGTCTGAAAATATCGCCGCTGACTTTTGTTCTCGGGTGGACCTGACAAACCAACAGATTATGTCAGAATGTTCAGTGGAGAGCGAAGAGAAAACGCCATATGACATAGCAATCAATGACGGATCACTAAACATATTAGATTCACAGAAAATAAAAAAAAAGTCAAGACAATAGGTAAACAAAAAGTGCATACGTTGCCCGACACTATATTAATTTCCAAAAATGAACAACTAAATGTACCTACCAATATCGAAGAAATGCAAAAAGAGGACCATATTATTTCAGACATAATTCGCAAATTAAAATCCGATAAACCACCCGAAAAGATAACAAAGCAATATATATTGAAAGACGGAATTCTATACTATATGTCTGTATTTAATGAGCAAGCATCGGAACGCATTTATGTCCCGGAAAAGCTGACTAAGCAGATAATTTCTGAATATCATATCGTCGGTCATTATGGATCCCAACGAATGGACCATACCATACGTTTGCGATATTACTGGCCACGAATGTTCCCAATGATAGTCAGTTTCGCCAACAATTGCCACATTTGTAAACAAAGAAATCAAAACACTGCCCGTATTCCGAATCAAATGACGGATATACCGAGCCGACCAGGGGAAATGATCGCGATAGATTTAATGTGAAAATTTAACCCACCCACAGCCAGCGGCAATTCCTACATTCTTACAGTCATAGATTTATTCAGTTTACACAAAATGGCCTATGCGCTCCCCACAAAGCACGCAGAAGTGGTCGCTGAAAGACTTATGACTCAGTATTTCACCATATTTGGTTATCCAGCTTGTCTGGTCTCAGATAATGGGAGTGACGTATGCAGTGAAGTCTTCAAAATTATATCTAACTACTATGTTATTCAGCATCGCAAGACCTCGTTCTACGCCCCTTTCAGCAACGGATCAAGTGAGAGATCTCATCGCGACTACAACGGGATATTAGCCAAATTAACTGAGGGAAATCCAACATCATGGGACCTATTTCTCAATTTTGCATCAGAAGCCATGAATTTTCATGTCTCGGCAACGACTCAATTTTCTCCATATTTTTTAACTTTCTGCAGACACCCCCAAATAAATATTGACAAGATACTGACACCGCGACAGAAATATGCGGGTGAATGCCTCATCCAACAGTTACTAGAGAAGCAGCACTTCGCATTTCAATTAGTTAAACAAAATATGAAACAAGTCAAGACGAAACGAAACGAAAACAGCAAAGGTAAAATACCGGAATTTCCCATAGGTTCCCAGGTCTATGTTAAGAATCACAAACAAACCCATAAACTAGGCATGAAATATGATCCATTTTGGGTGATAATTAAACAAACAGGACCAGTTTCGTGTGTAATTCGTAATCAAATCACAGGCAGTTTATCTAAAAGTCATGCTAAACATTTAAAATTGGCAACAACGAAATGGCATACACCACAATTACAGGAGAACCAGAAAGTTCGGAGAAGCAGATTTGTATTCCCACATAAGTCATCAACACAAAGCTCAGATGCTGACATATCGAGTAATAGTAACAATTCGGACACCGAAAATGAGAACCATGAGACAACCCTTTAACACAGTTAATACGACAAAACCGCGTCATCCGGGACGGATCGGATTCAAATGAACCAGTTCCCTTACCAGAGATGGCACATAAATTAATAGCATCAAAACGCGATCATGAAAAACAATCATTTTCATCAACAGAACCATACAACCCTTATGATATGCTAACGATGAAGCAAAAATGTACAATGCAAGTTCATCAACCGAGCCATACAATCCGTATGACATGTCAACCCAACAATTAGTACAACAAAACAAACGTAAAAGCAAGTCCAGTTGCGATACATATAACATGTCAACCGAAAATTATGATCCTTTCGAAATAACGACCCAAACCGACAGAAATAGCACAGACGAACAGAGCATGGCGATATAGGAAAATTAAATATCACGACGGACACATATACTAATTAAATTATTCACGCCCCATCTTCGGAATAATTATCACATACACCGAATAAGCAATTACGTCATAATGGTTCGTGTTAATCACCCAAACGATACACCCATAATTTGATATCATACACTTAATCATGCGTAGTTACCACACTGTGTTCAATCCAATGCAAAAGCGACGATTCATGCAAAATCATCGCTTGTCTGGTCGGGTAAAAAGTGGATCATTAAATGGATCCCGTACAGAAGTGCAGTCAAAGTCTGATCAACTTTGATTCCACGTAGATCAAAGGAATTAGTATAGAGGCCAGGAAACGCATCTGAATATAAACGCGTAACTACTCTTCATATAAACATATCATTTTTCAGTATATTCCCCGATATAGCTTACCGATTCAAGTTATCCAAATAATCATAATTATATACCGCTTGTAAAATATCTTAATCTCAAGTGTCAAAATCGCCCCACGCTACATCGACAAATACAATTGTCACATGGCGGGTATGACAATAACATAGGCTCAAATGATGGCCTACATTAAGGGACAAGCGCATATATCTCAGTATATAACTTTAAATGTGATGTAGCAATGCCAAGCATCAATGATGACCGAATCAATCGATATTTTAACCGTACGCGCGCGATGTATAACTTCAAACCCAAGTACCCAGTTGATATCGTACTCCAGTATAAATCTTACGACATTATGTGAAAACAGATTTATTTCTATCTCAACCAGAAATAAAAATCACATGAATGCAAATGGCAGCCCATGTTTGAAGCAATCGCACAAATCCCAATATTTTTATATACAAAGCACGACTACCAACAGAGCCTACACCCCTCCCTCAATATTTAAACCAATTGAGTCCCACCCGAATCATTTTAAGCATGTAACAGTGCTCCCGATTTTTTTTATTATCATACAATTTTCGGAATATCATCCAACCCCATTTCCAAGTCATTACAACCGAATGCCTCCAAAAATACAAGCTTTGCAAACGCACATCTTATCGCAATAATGAAACAGTTTGTCCACAAGCCAGACGCCTACAAAATACTCGACGTCACGACGTCACAAGGAAAAGACCTTACCAAGACGATGAAACGACTAAAGTCACATCACCCAAACCTCGTGACAGAGGAGCCGGAAGTGGACATTAGCGCTCGCCAAAAATTAATCAATCGAGCACATCCATGAACTGTTGAACGAAGTATCGTTCACCAACTTATTGTTCAACATAATTATGATTGCATTACATGTATTCTAATGTCATTTATATTGATACCCATTATATTATCACACTCATGTTACCTCATCATGCCAACTCTCTTCATAATGCAAATGGCTTCAACATGTACATAGATATATATATATTCAAGTTATACAATTTTTTATGATGACAACACATCGTAACTTATATGCACAGGCAACCCTTGAATCAACTCTACTCATTGTCCAAGCATACCGAAGTACAAAACCCCTAGATTTTAACACTAGTAGTCAAAATCTGAAAATAAGGGGGACCCTATGTAGAGGAATCACCCCTACCCCTTCTTATTCAAGGGACGTGATAGTACATACTAAACATATCCATCTTACCTATGGGGGAGACGGAATATAATCGAACTATAGTGACCCCAACCAAATTGCCAAGGTCATACTCGGAGAGGCCGCGACCTATGAGTTATGCAAGTCTAACCACGAAGGAAGGAAGTCTTAGGTAATAATTCAAGTTCACCCATGGGTCAGTACAGACAAAGAGATACACTAATGGCAGCTATAAGTCATTAGCGATATATAAACCATACATTAATCTACTCTTCAATGAGTTCTGGCTCTTCAGACATACCTGACATCTGCCAACATGGAATCTCTAATTAATAAGCGACGCCTTCGGTCGTTCTATGACATCTATGATTGATTCATAATTATGTATCATTTACCATCACATGCTGCTTACCTCACGATGTTACAGATGAATAAAATTTATACAGAGAACAGTCTTATTCCTTCACAACCCCTATATATCATGGTACCTCACCCCTATAGGTCATGGTGCCACACCCCTATAGATCATGGTGCCTCACCCCTATATATCATGGTGCCTAACCCCTATAGATCATGGTGCCTCACCCCTATAGATCATGCCATGAATCTCTACTCCAGCTATTTACGCCCGTGTAGAGATCATACTCCACTAGTTCAAAACCTGGAAATTTGTTTACGTTGTGACATGGAATTCTATAAGTTTATAACATTGCAAAAACAGTGCAGCTAGGTGATAAATTTATTAGTTAATATTTGTTCCTTAATAATGTATTTTACTGTAAGTGAAGGTCACAAGCTCCAATATATGTTATATATGCCTAATAATATGATCTTGAGGGCGTTACCATTTATGACAATGATTTTCTTGGTGTATACTGTTTACAATATAATGCCCAGGTCCATAATTTTCTTTAAATCAGAAAGATTGACATTGGCGATAACTTTTTATGCAAAACAATCATATCCGACAGGCAGGGTGTTCGACTTTAGTTCTTGTGTTTTCGTAACTATAGTGTCAGAACCGCACTAAAAACTAGAATGCACTCAGAGAGATGCCAACGTGCGCAAAAATGTAATAAAAAATAACAAAAAAAATAATTTCACTGTATTTTACTTAATTTATTTAATTTAATTTAATTTAATGTTAGCAAAAAAAGACAATTACAACTTCAATAACAGTGTGGTGTTTTGTGATTTCGGAAAGGTACATGGCGAATATACTGTGGCAAATTTAGTTAATGGGCGACGGCGGAGCCATTTGCTATTTGCCACAGTATATTCGCCATGTACCTTTCCGAAATCACAAAACACCACACTGTTATCCCCATTCTAATGCTCTTCGAACTTAAAAATGTTATTTAGACAAACAAATGGCTCGTAATTATCAACGAAATGTGCGGCCACTCAGCCAATTCACGACTTTTTATTTAAAAAAAAAATAATAATTTATTTTAAATCAACGAAATAAATATTTTTTTTATTTTAAATCAACGAAATGTGCGGCCACTCAGCCAATTCATGACTTTTTATGTTAAATTTAATGCGCTAGATAAAATATAGTCCCCTAATTACCATCGCTCTTATCGTTAAAAATACTGATAAACATGAAAAATTGCCACCTCAAATAGAAATAAATATGCACAACAATTAGTTTCTGCATGTACCTGATGTCTTTTTCAGATGTTTACCACTTACAAATTGCGGTTTTGATTTTACCGCGATCTTGAAGTTGAATTGAAACAATGGGAAATTGTTTACTCAATGCGATATATTTCACGCCGTGTCTGTCGCGGTTTCATGTCAAGAAATTTGGTCAAATGATATCGAGACACTGGCATTGGTGGGGAATAACGTTGTGGTGTTTTGTATTTTCTGAAAGTACATGTATACAGGGCGAATGTACTGACTGTCAATTTTCGACAAAAGCCACATCGCTGGTTTGTTTATATAGCAACGAGCTAGTAACGGAAGTCAGTGCCAAGGGCGTCAACTCTATAATCTACTCCGTAACGTCGCCGGCATGTACTGCGTAAGGGTGACGTCATGGAGTGAAATCGGTAGGGTGACACCAACGTACGTACCTACGAATCTGACTGATCGCCATACTGTTGCGCGAGCGCACGTAATAATGTTATTTATCAGATCACACCACACAATTCAAACGTCATGCACTACAAATGGTTAATTCCTGTACCGATGTTTATTTTACCTATGGGAATGTATAGGGTAGATGTGTGTTCTATGCTAAAAACAAGCACAGGGCTATTGACAAATAAGAGCGCATTGTCTATTTTATTCTCTTCAATCCATATTTACACAACTGTAACCTACAGAGGTTCGGACAGCTGCTATCTGCTGAATGCTACTCTTGTAGTGGATAAGCTATTATATTTGTTGCAGGAGTTGTATTTACGAGCGAAAAGGGTTGTGTGCATTTGACGATCATCTATTAAAATGTTGAGGCGTGTTTGTTGTTCATAATCGGGGCACGTACAGTCTACCCCTTTTTTGTTATTGTTGCAAATGTAAGTTATCAATATGACTTGCTAACTCCATGAATACTGTTTGTTGAAGTGTATTGTATACGAAAATAAGAAAATACGAAAACTATATTGCAGTCCAAATTGTAGGTGTGGATACGCATATGAAAGTGGCATGAACTTCTTTCTTTGACGAACAGAGACATGTACTTTACTGTAAACTGGAGAAACATAATTTCCGAATATCAAACTGGACCAACTGCTATGGGGAATTCCTAATGTAACCCAGTAACTTGTTACAAATGCGTCGTATTTTTTTTCTGCACCAAAATCTGCCATATATGGCTTTAATCGGGAGTAATTTCCCGATAATATACCTTCATATATATAATATGTAGCCACATATGTATAACGATTAGACGTACGGCCCGTCCTCATATCATATACATGTATCCAGAGAGACGGTTGGCAATTAACACACAACAGGAAACCACACAGTCCACAATCTTACCATTATAACTTCTATCTTCTCTATTTTCAGTTATGTAATACACCACAATTGTAAATACTCTGTCATCTTGTAAACAAATACTGTAATTCAACATTGTATCGGGAGAGGGGGTCTCTACCTATACCTATTAATACCAGAATATAAACACTAGCAAATTAATATATCATTAATAGAATTTACGAAAAGCCTCAATTGATAATATGATGATACGTAAACGTAATTTGCGCCCGCTTGTTAATCTTTCGTAGGATTTGATGATTATTTAACCATAATTACAAAAATCATACCGGTATATGTAAATGATCATACATTCAAAAAAATTTCATTGTAATATTACGACAGAAACTGTTGGCAGGAATTGGACCATCAGTAACTCGTAAAATTACGAGATCAGCGTAATCTGACATTTACAAATTTGATCGTATATTTACAAAATGATCGTAATATTATGACAGAAAAACTATCGTAAAATTACAACATCATCGTAATGTGAATTTACAGTTTAATCGTAAAATTACATGGCCAACGTAATCTGAAGCTGAGAACCTGGTGTGAATTGAACTGTGGTGGGGTCTCAAGCGATCTACCCCTACACATTATAAACAAATGCCAGTAAATGACATAATAGCTTGAGGATGGCTGTGATCCATCGAACCACAGAAAAATTCAACCAGGTCCACAGGTGCTAAATGTCTGCACTATACATCTACAATTATAGATAAAAATCAATGTCCAACACCTAATTGTCATGAAATCGACATTTCTCGTACAACAAAATTTTGGAACAAAGTTACATACCGGTACCTTGAATAATTAGCCTAACTAATGTAGGTACCAACCTGTGCTTTCACCACGACAAAAGATAACAAACTCTGATAATCAACACCCGAGTTACAAGGTGATATGCTCGGACAGACAGAGCGCTTGACTACCTGTACTGGTAAATGCCCTCCGGGGGGGGGGGGGGGTCAGAAAACATTTTCAGGCACGTATGCTGATTTTTTACTTTCGACCCTTGTTGGGACCCCCACCCACCATGCGTCCAAATTTTCCCGACCATTTTTGGACACCCACCCCCTTTTAACACTAAAGCAGATTTGCGGGGGGAATTCACTGTAAACAGCTGAATATGAATTTCTGTGCATACTATTTGTCATGGATGTTAACATTGGCATGTAAATAGGAACGGGTCATTTTGGGGCCATTCGGCCAAAAAAACATGGCTGCCAGCGGCCATCTTGGATTTCAAAATTTGCAACAAAATACAACACAATAACTGCCTGCAGTCAGTTTAGCAGTTAGAATTACATTATTTCTCTTATTCTAAGGTGTTTTAAGCCAAATTCATTGAAAAAAACAGTCAAAAAACTTGCAGGAAAAAAAGTTCTGAGTTGCAGAAAAAATTGTTTGTTAGTCCCATCGACCAAACCACCCATCCAGTGACCCACCCCCGCATAAGTGCCCGTAAAAAATACCCCCCCCCCCTGCCCGACCCCCATAGGCATAATATGATAATAACATGGGAGGAACAGAGGGAACATGGACTACCGGTGTACCTTCATCTAATGATAATAACATGGGAAGGACAGGAAACACCGGCTACCTTCATCTAATTACTAGTATAATAACATGGGAATATTAACAGAGGAAACATGGGCTACCTTCACAGTGGTCAGTGATTTGTAACATGAGAGCAGATGGTGCATAAATCACTTAATTTTTTTTTAAGTACTGAATTGTACCCAACTAAGTGTAGCACACATGTTTTCCTCTACCAACAATTAATCTGCCTTAGCTGTGATATCGCTTAATTGTAGGAAGCCACGTAAAACCACAAATATAAAATAAATAAATGAAAGGCAGTATCAACATTGAGTATATTTTTTGGGGTTTTGTTGCTTTCCACAACTGAGGCGATATAACAATGAGGCCAGATCATTTGTTGTTGATGGAAACTATGTGATCTATGGTTAGTCACCTACAATATGTAGTCACGATGCACCGTCTGCACATATCATATGTACTCCGCCGATCGGAAAGTTTCCTTCAGGCAAGAAGTTGGACAGAGGTCGCCACATAGGAATCGAACCCATGTCAGTCACTAGCTCAGGTCCTACAGCTTGGTGACCGGTACCGTGCTCATTGGACAACTGACTGGGGGGGGGGGGTGGGGTGCAAGGTGCTGGAATTATGCAAAATTGCCCAATATTCAATAAATTGTGACCTACAAAACTTGAAAATGTAAGGGTAATAGAACTTGCTGAATGCTGAAACAAGCCCAAGTTGCCAGGAAATGATATGGGGGCCACCTTTCATATGCTTCATAAACAACCAGACAGCCCCCATTTTAGGCTCACTTTAAAACAAATTCTCCCCGGGGAAAACCCCGTACCCCCAATAGTCACTAGGGGGTACTCCCCCCCCCCCTCCTCGCAAACCCACCACCTCGGTCCCCCAAAATGTCCCCAAATTAGCCTAATCTAAAGGCCTGCAACCATACATGTAGTAATATACATCATTACATGTACATGTATATATTATAATTTATATAGCAACGAGCAAGTAACGGAAGTCAGTAGACAGTACGCAGGGTTTCCGCCAGGCCGGCTGCGGGTCTGTCCCACGGACCCATTCCCCCCGTTGTTTGTTGCATGAAATCCCGCTCACACACAAATAAATGACGCTATTAAAAACTTTTTCAATCTTGTCTGTCGACAGGCTATATATCTAACTTATTTTTATTAATATTGACAAAATGAAATCGACACAGTCCATCTCCCGAAAAAAACAATAAGAAAGAGCGTGTCAAATAGCGACATTATTGAGAACACCATTCATTTGAGCCATCTTACATGCATGGAGGATAAACACGAACACATACCCCCCCCCCCCTCCAATATGGAGATAATTTTCAAATTCAAGGTACGGTCAATAATAGTTTAGTTGTCCCGCCTGGGTCCCCAAGCACAATAATCAACAACGCACATGTTCACATTTCCAGCCTTCATAATTGGCTACGGCAATAAGCATTGCCGAAGCTATTTGCTGAAGCAAACTGGGCCACGGCATACTGTTGCCGTAGCGGATTGCCGAAGCCAAACAAACAATCTGAATTAAATTTAAGAGGGCTGCATTTCGAGGTAGGCATTGAAATTTGTGTTTCACTGTTCGTGGGAATACTGCGATTAATTCAAACTTCGAATTATCTAATTTTTGGAAACTCATAATTACATAATTTGATAAGATTTTGCTGTAAAAGATACTCACAAACTTCGATTGGAATAAACAGATAGATAGATAGATCATAGATAGTTGTTGTTGTTTGATAGATAGATAGATAGTTTGGCTCTGGGGGCCTCGTCGAACTCGAAGGAATTAGCCGACGAAACTACGTGACGTAACACGTCAACGCACGAGAGATTCCACTTATGGTCATAGCGTATGCCCATATATGGCGCATTCATTCATGAATTTTTATTTTCTGTTCGGACCTTTTTATTTATGCGCAGTGATCTAAAATTCAAAATTTGAACCTTATTCGCTTGCTGTAAATAGAAATGCAGGATATGCAAAGAAATTACATCCATTGCCGATAATTATAAACATATAATTATTTTGTTTTATGCAAATAGTGAATCTAATGACCCAAATACCTACAATACTGGGTACTACATTTTCCTATCCAATGTGACGAGCAGGTGCCGTTCGTTGATTCTGTTTTCTGTCTTATTTGTGCGTACTGATCTAAAATTCTAAATTTGAACCTCATTCGCTCATTGTAAATAGAAATGTAGAAAATGCAAATAAATTACATCCATTTTAAATTATTATAATCATATAACTGTTTGGTCTTATGAAACTAGTGAATCTAATGACCCAAAAATGCATAGATTACTGGAACTATATTTGCCTCCCTCATGTTACGAGCCGGTACCTTTCGTTCGTTCCATTTTCTGCAATATTATTTATTCTGATTTAAAAATCGAGATAATAGGTTCGGTTTGTTGGCTTTTAACTTTGGGAATGTTCCATCAAACTTTTAGGAGAGAATACCGTTAGAAAATCGAAGTCAAACTCTAAATGTTAATTTGGATATAGAGAAATGGCTTTGGGGCCAAATATTTTTAATAATTTTATAAAAAATGTAAACAATTTTTTTTATGCAATTCTACGTTTTTTTTTATAATGGTTTCGTTTTATTTACAATCGTAATTTTTTTGGCCTTTGAAGCATGGTATGCCTATATAATTGAGTATAATTGACATATGCCGAAAAAATATATTTATATTTGCAATTGTATTTGCACTTGGGCACTTGATCAATCACACTAATTGTTGCTGTAGCGAGGTGGAACTAATCGATACAAAATGGCGGCCGTCGCCAAAAATAATTTTGTGAACCCCGCTGACCCTTCAGTTATGAATAAATTATCCTATTATAAGTAATTTTATCTATGTTTAGATTGGCCGAAAAAGTCGATTAGTATATCTCATATTCGCATACGTATACCCTGGTCGATTCGCTTCCGCGGCTTCGCCGCGGGAGAGCGGGCGCTATAAACTAGAAATACGTGTGCTGTCAGCGTAGCATTTTGTTACCAAAGTGACATATACTTAAGTATGGGATATTATACTTGGATCAATAATTGCTATATTTTTGGCATACTGGGCTTTGGGGGAATGATAGTTTACTTCTATTTTGTCTTGATTTTTGCAGATAATACGACATCTTCGGATTATAGGCAATATCGAGTGGGGTACCTGGAGGGTGGATTTTGTCATGCTGGCCTGCTTTGTGGGATAGCGTCGCTGAACTTGCCCTCTGGGGATCTCATTCTGCAAATACCATGCATCATGTTTTGTACCTCAATTACTATATTTGATTTTTATTCATTTAGTTCTAGACATTCAATATTTCACTACAAGTTCACTATAACAATAGACTGTAATTGTTATATTCTTGACAATGGCTGAGACTAATTCAGAAAGCACTGTGGCACTCGGCACGCTGGATGAAGATCCCAATTATAACCTGAAAAAATTTATCTCTGGTCCAGGGGGACTAGACTTTGGTGAACAAGAAGATGAGAATATCTTACAAATACCCAATTGTCAGTATTTTTTCTCCAAAATCGTTTCATGATAACGTATCTACAAGTGATGACTGTCTATCTGTTTTTCACCTAAACTGTCAAAGTCTTAATTCGCACTGGGATGATTTTAATACTCTAATGTTTGAATTACAAAATAATAAATCAAAATTTGGAGTTATTGGCCTAACTGAAATCTTCAGGACTCCGGATAGTATTGATTTTCCACTTAATGGATACCATCCATTAATTAAACGGTGCCGTCCGGATGGAGATGACTGTCACGGCGGTGTTGGCATGTACATTCGAAAAGACTTATCTTATAAAATCAGAGAAGATTTAACAACATTTATTCCTCATGTATTTGAGTCACTTTTTGTTGAAGTGTTGACAAATAAAAATAAAACGTATATAATTGGAACAATTTATAGGCCTAATACAGCACCAAAAGCGGACCTAGATAAATTTATCAACCTTATGAATGAGAAAATGGACCAAACCAATAGAGAACATAAAAAAATAGTTTTTATGGGAGATTTCAACATTGACTTATTGAAATACGGTAGACATGATAAAACTAACAATTTTCTTAATTATGTCTTTGCCTCTAGTTTCCTCCCAACAATAACAAAACCAACTAGAGTGTCATACTTCACTGCTACTCTGATAGATCAGATTTTAATAAATGATCCAACTATTGATTATGAAACGGGTATTATACTAAGTGAGATATCTGACCACTTCGGTACTTTCCTCTGTTATAAGAGTAACAAAAATAAATCTTGCCCAAAAGCTAAAATAGAATACTGGCGGAACTATAATGATGAAAATATATCATGCTTTAAAAGACTACTAGGAACGGCTAATTATAATAGTGTTGTAGGACGAACGTGTCCACAGGAGTCATATAAATCATTTATGGAAATTTATTTAAATGCCTTTGAAATAGCTTTTCCATTAAAACGATCACGATCAAAATCCACCAAACAGAAACCATGGATTACCAAGGGAATGATGATTTCATCTGAACATAAAGCTAAACTTTTTACCACAAAGCTTAAGAACCCTTCCGAAAGTAATGTAACAGAATACAAAGAATTTTGTAAACTTTTTAATAAAATAAAACGAGCAAGTAAGACCTTGTACTATAAAAATATGATAAATGAATATAAACATAATATGAAAAAAACATGGAAACTGATTGGTGAGATAATGCAACAAAGATCTAAAAAATTAGAATATCCCATGTCATTCATTATTGGGGGTGTCGAAAGTGGAAATAGGAAAGAAGCTGCTGACGCCTTTAATGAATATTTTTCTACCATTGTCGCTACTGCGGCTGAGAAAATATCACAAACTTGTAACAAATACTCTTCATACTTACCTACACCTTGTAGTGAAACAATCTTTTTTCATCCCACTACACCGGAAGAAATTCATACAACGGTTTCCTTAAGTAAAGGGAAGCACAGCATTGACAAAGATGGTCTTAGCCCTTTCATTATGAAGAAAGTTATCTCGGAAATTTCACAACCCTTATGTCATATTTTCAATCTCTCAATGGAAACAGGAATTGTTCCAAAAGACATGAAGATAGCAAAAGTTATACCCCTCTTCAAATCAGGCGACCAAAAGATAATGGGAAATTATCGCCCAATAAGTATTCTGCCCATTTTTTCTAAAATCTTAGAAAAAATTGTATGTCACAGACTAGTTGTTTTTTTAAATAAACATGATACTCTCTATCATAATCAATATGGGTTTAGAAAAGATCATTCAACAATTCATCCAATTTTGAAGCTACTCTATGATGTGGGTTTGAATAATGATAAGAAGGATACAGATTGTACGCTATCTGTATTTATTGATTTTTCCAAAGCTTTTGACACAATAAATCATGAAATTTTGCTAAATAAACTTGATTCTTATGGAATAAGAGGCAAAGCCAATGAGTGGTTTAGAAATTATCTGACAAATAGATACCAATGTGTGGAACTGGAAGGTATGGTTTCTTCTAAACTTCCAATTACATGTGGAGTCCCCCAGGGATCTGTTGCAGGTCCGATTCTTTTTCTGGTCTATGTTAATGATATGCACAGATCTAATAACCTATCACTTTTATCCTTTGCTGATGACACAACTGTGTATTCTTCACATCACAACCTTGATTATTTGTATGACTACTTCAACAAAGAGCTTGAAAAATTGAGTACTTGGTGTAGAGCAAACAAACTATCATTAAATACAAATAAGACTAAATATATGGTGATACAACCAATAAATGGCCCGTATTTAGTTGCAAATAGAATGTTGAATATAAATAAACAGCCGATTGAAAGGATAGGATCCGATTGTCAAGAAAAATCTTTCAAATTTTTAGGTATTCACATAGATGAACATCTGACATTTGAATACCATGTGAAAGCTGTTTGTGCGAAAATTTCTAATTCTCTTTATGCTATAAATCGAGTAAAAAATTTCCTTTCTTTCGATTGTCTTAGAATGCTATATCTTACCTTAGTACATTCTCACATTCTTTATGGAATTGAGTTATGGGGAAATGCAAGTACTCAAAATCAAGTTATTGTACTTCAGAAAAAGGCTATTCGAGCTATTAATAAAAAACGCTACAATAGTCACACCGAACCATTATTTAAATCTAATAACATTTTGAAGCTGCATGATGAGTATATGCATCGGATATGTCTATTTATGCACGACTGGAAATATGTAAATGTTCCCAAATCATTTGTTAATAGTTTTAGAATATATAAACATCCGAGTATGAGTACTAGGTCCTCAGGAAAAATACAGGAAACAAGGGCTCGCATTAAATTCACTGAAAAACTACCCCTCCATGTATTTCCAAAAATTTGGAACACTCTTGACGTTACTCTACAGAATATCCAATCGAAGCCAGGCTTTAAGAACAAATTTACCAAATCAATTATTGACAATTATTCTTCGAATATTAAGTGCAAAAACAAGTTTTGTCCAGATTGTACTAAAAAGATTGAATTAACTCTAACTTTTGGAATTGAACTTCCAATAAGGAAAGAAATTATAACTATAAAACGACCTTCTCTCATTAGTAAAATGAATTTTAAAAAATGAGAAGATGTGCCTGATGAATATATATATATATGTAAATGCATGTATGTGTGCGCTTATGTGTATATATGCATGTAGATATATATATTTTTTTATATTTTTTTTCCCAATCTTCTGTGTTGTTGAGTGCCTATATTCAGTGCAAATATTAACTATTTGGTGCAAACTGATTAGAACATTGTCTAGTTTGAACAGATTTATTTTTGAACTTTATAGCTAAAGATTAAAAAAATTTAATCAAATTGTAAACAACGCAGACACACACAAAGCCTCGTGTCATTATTATTTCATTATATTATATGGTTTGAACCCCACCCAGTATGTCAATTTTGCATAAATGCCAATTTTGTATACATTTGTATATCTTCCATATTTTTGTCCATATTTTCCGTTTCCAAATGGTGGCGGCAGGAAGACGACCATATGGTCATGCCACCACCATATGACATATTATTGTTTATTATTTAATTATATATGTGTAACACATTTTATGATGATATGCCATAATAAAATATTTACTTACTTACATGTAAGTTTCTGTAACTTGTACTCTAATCCCTTTGTAAATTTAATAATTCACAATAAAATATGTTTAAAGTAAGTGTATTGTGAATTTCCACAGCTCGTGTACTATTTAATTCCACCTGACAAATGTTTATATTTGTTTTAAACAAACTTAAAATCATCAAAACCGCTTTGGGTTAGAGAATTGATTCGTGACATATGTCCCTGGCCCTGCGAAATAATTGTCGAGAGACAGGGACGTTGTACAAACACGAGAGAGCGTTACGCTCGAGTGTTTTGTTGGTTTTCCAGAAATCTGAATAATTCCGGCATTATACAGGGGGGTCTGGAAAAAAATTGCACATATAGGGCCCAAAAAGGGTTTTTCCGACCTCGAGGGACCCACCACCCCATTTTTGCAAACAAAATATTGTTTTCCTCCAAAATTTTGGGGACCCACCCCCCGTTTCTCATGTTTTTATCAAAATTTCAGAGGTTTTTTTTAGCCGTTCTTCATTAACTGTGTTAACTGCCTTACTAATTGGTAAATACAGATCAGAAAAACGAAAAAATATACTGTATTTCCATGTGTTTCCTGGTGTTTTCAGTATCTAACAACACTATTAATTAAGCATTGTGTAGGTACACTATATGTCACAAATTGCCCTAGATCCCATTATAGCCTTAATATATCGAGTGTGTTGTGTCTGACAGAGAACACTGGCCAGTGTAAATAGTGGTAAACAGGTCAGGGGTTCCACAATTATATGTGCATGATCAAAGAACTCTTTAGTCTTATCCAACGGGATGGGTGGGGAGGGGATTTGTTTTTTGGTTAGGTATACACATATATATATGGTTATTATACTGCCCGATATTAGTCGGCGGGTATATAGTTGACGTCTCGAGCCGTCTGTCCGTACAAACATTTTGAATTTTAACTCAAGAGTCAGTTGTCATATTTGATGCCCTATGGCATGGTGACGGACCAGAAATGGGGGACGAATATGCATAATATCGCGGGTTGTGACCACCAGTATAAGTTAAGTGTCGGTTGTCAAATTTTGATGTGGTTTGGTATGGTGATAGACCAGAATGAAGAATTGAATATCATTTCTCAATGCATCTGAATGCATCACATTATTTCAGTTCATCTATTTGTAAGTGATAACAGTATACAATTAGTATTTTAGTTTCGTCTTGTTGAGCAGTAAAGCTCCCAGATGAAGTTCGGAAATTCAATGAGAATAGCGTCACCTTCATTTGGGATTGTCTGAGCAGTAAACAGTAATGTCATTCATCATAACCAATTCAGTTTTATTTGGATAATTGTTGCAAATTAACATTACTTGCAATCATTCAAGATGAGAAATAACCAGAAGGAATGAATTTGATTACATGCCAGAACAAGACAGTATTTCAGACATTAGAAATTTATGAGATACCCTTTTCAATTTCATGTTATGCAACAATCAGGTTAATTATATCTACTTAAGTAGTCATCATTGAGTATTCACCATGTAGTATCCAATTTGTGATAGAGTTTTTTTGCTTTATTACTTTTATTCAGATAATACAACTGGGTAATATATTAATTTTGTTACTAAATATTTCTTCCGTTGATCATAAGTTTCCTGAACGTTAATATGAAGTGGTCCGGGATACTGTGAAATCCAGAATGTTGCTAAATCTGAGGCTAAAGAGTCACTTTAGCTGCCTATATAGCCCTATACCAACAAGCATGGTACTAACATGCTTACAAACAACATTACATGGTCAGTACTTGTAAATTGTTTGAAAATAACCCATTTTGGAAAAAATTTACAAGCACCATTTTTTCCGCCTCTGGACCACACACCCACCCCGGCCCTATATACGGAATTTTTTTGCAGACCCCCCCCCCCCCTGGCATTATATATGTATACCCATGACGCGTATATTTCGAGCGGGCGTAATAATGGCTACGTATAACAAGCTAGTTAAAGTGACATAATTCACTAGTGAAATTATCGTTTACGATAATCACTCGAGAAAGTTAATCACACATATGAATGTAATAACTAAAATACTTACATCATGCCCCGCGGACCCCGGCCGCCCTCGCTCTTTCATCTGAAACATGTGAGAACAGCGTCTAAGGTGTGAATATATAGTGACGAAGTGTTCCATTTCAATGGAATATTTTACCCGATTTAATTCTGTTTCCAACAATTTGAAACCAAATTGCGATTTGCGCTCCAAAAAACACCTAATAGTAATAAATTTTGAAGTTATCCCAGTATCGAAATAGGTTGGTAATAACCTAAATTGCCCCTCTACAATTTTTACCACGATACCCACAGCAAGACTCATTGAAAATACAACTTCGAACACGATGTTCGGACCGTGGCAGCTATGATAATTCGCAGATTCTAGCCAATTCAATTCAATTATTTATTCACTCAAATCGTCAAATATGACACAATAGAGCGTGGTGGAATATAATTGAACAGTACATATAATTTCTGTGCAAATTACAAAAGTGGTGCGCGGTGAAAATTACACATATTTTAACAGCCCATGGTTGTGCAAATGTCGGATTTTAATGTATCACGTATATAGTATGCCTCAGGAGTTTTTGAATGAAATAAGGACCCGTCTAATGAATAAAGAAAGGTTTTTCAAGGTTTTACGTCGTTTACAGTTAAAAAGTTCGCTTAATTTGATGGTATTTGGTCTACAATAATAGTATTTGTTTATGTATTTGACTCGCAGGTCTTTTAAACACGGCATTGCAATATTACGTGGAATTCGTCCCCTATATTTGTAACACATAGAGTACATAGTATATCGGAATAATCTGAGTTAATCCATGAACCAGAATCGATTGGTAAGTGGTGGTTGCGGGTACGAAATTTCAGAAGTATTTGGACGGTGTCGTTTTTCACGAAAGAGAGGAATTTTTCTTTGGTGAAATCGTGTTTTATAATTCTGTAAAAGGCATATACTTATTTGAATTAGATAATGTACCTGAGACTCTGACCTGAGATTCTAGCCGTAGACTGACCTGAAGTACATAACCCATATATTCTGTGGCATATGCATACATGCTAAAACAATAAAATTCAATACTGTTGAATATCCCAATTGTATACCCTTCCAAAATGAGTCGAGGAAACACCCATCAAAGTTCAGAGTGATCAGATATCGATTTTTGAAATCTATTTTTTTTTCATGAATCCGCTATAGTGCACAATTATTCAGATAGTATTCGAAAAGTGTTTCAGGCTACTGGAGCTTCCTGAAATTTTACGAAAATACTATGCCAATGCATTCTCCCATATGGAGCCTCGTATATATAAGAGAATACATTGGCCTAAGAATATTTACCTTGACCTTGTAAGCCGGTGCATCCTCTTATATATCCGAGGCTCCCGTTGGGAGACTCGCATATATAAGATAATGCACTGGCACAATGTTATAATATTTAATGCTGCACCAACACAGATCCCTTCATGAACGGGTTACAGAAATCTCTATATACAGTGTGTTCTGGTTCACTGATATCGCATGTGTGCATGCAGAAGTTCTGTCTCATTATTGATAATTTTGAGTTTCTGTATATAAAAGGGTCCAGGGAATCCACAGACATGTGATTGTTAATTATTCTAATGGGTGGGTCCCTATCTCATAATTGAAAAAAAATATTCCCTTCCAAAAAGGGCGTGCATGGTGGGTACCCAAAAACCGGAGTTTTTTTGGTTTTACGCCCAGTGGCAGCGTCTAAATATTTTACTGACATTCTCTGATTCTCCTGTTTAAACAAAAAAAAACAGACGAAAACAACCATTTCAGCGGTATTCGGGGGGCGGGTCGTGAGAAAATTTACACATACAGGGCCCAAAAAAAAAATACAGCCCTTTTGCTACCCACCCACCCTTTTTGTGCAAAAAAAATATTTTTTTCCGCCTGATTTTTTTGGACCCACCCCCTAAAATAAGAAAAAAATCATTTTAAATCTATTCAAGACCAAATCAAACAGAATCAAAGATAAGTTTTAAATTGGTCCGATTCTGGCAGATTCCAAGTGTTCAAACAATTGAAAAACTATCAACGGTTATGATGTTGTTTTCGACATTGAAAAATACATTTTGAAATAAAAAGTGTTTTATTCTACAGTATACACAGATATTGTGAGGTAATATTTATAGTGTCAATAAGCCAACATTGTGTTTAATTTTTACATAAATAGTCCAGTTACTAATTAATGACTTCTTCACTGTTGTTCCCAAAAAGGTGCCACCAACCATCATATCATAACACCTTATAGCCAACCTGCAATGACAGTTATATAGTATATAAGTATCACTCTTTGGAGCCAAATAAACAGGCTGACATGTTTATTTTTTAATTTTAGGTATTTTGTTAGCCAGCAATCTGCAGCACTAGTATTATTTGGTCATTATACATGCCAGAGTGAAAATGCCAGAACTATCAGGCACTATTCAATATTAATTTGAGGTGAAATGCAAACCAGCACTCCTATTCAGTCATCACTTTTATTTGGCACCAGAGAGTGCTTTATCTTATACCTACATATGTTCTTAAGTGTTGGTTAAGGTCATAATCTATGTTAGAACACATTTATTAGCGGTATAGGCATGTTTTTGGAATATCTCCCCTTTATTACTTATTATTAATGAATATATTTGAAAACAACTTAAAACAAGGGCAAAAATGTGAATAGAAAAGAATTTGCACAAACTCATTTTTTCGGGCCTCTTCGGACCCACCCACCCCGGCCCTGTATGATAAAACTTTTGTGCTACCCCCCCCCCCCCGCTGTATTGACTATATGTGGTACACATGTTGCCACGTGACTGCTCTACACTACAGGTGTATTCCATACATCTTTCTTGTAGAGCTCCACAACCATCCTCCGGCGCCAACGCTCAAAAAAGATCCTAGAAATTTGGATTCAAATTTAAAATAGACCGGTGAAGCCACAGAATCTTATACGATTAAATAATATTATACTTATATATACCTCGGCGGACGACGACCCCGATTAAATAATATTATACTTATATATACCTCGGCGGACGACGACCCCGATTAAATAATATTATACTTATATATACCTCGGCGGACGACGACCCCTGATATTATACTTATATATACCTCGGCGGACGACGACCCCGATTAAATAATATTATACTTATATATACCTCGGCGGACGACGACCCCTGATATTATACTTATATATACCTCGGCGGACGACGACGATTAAATAATATTATACTTATATATACCTCGGCGGACGACGACGATTAAATAATATTATACTTATATATACCTCGGCGGACGTAATATTATACTTATATATACCTCGGCGGACGACGACCCCTGATATTATACTTATATATACCTCGGCGGACGACGACCCCGATTAAATAATATTATACTTATATATACCTCGGCGGACGACGACCCCGATTAAATAATATTATACTTATATATACCTCGGCGGACGACGACCCCGATTAAATAATATTATACTTATATATACCTCGGCGGACGACGACCCCTGATATTATACTTATATATACCTCGGCGGACGACGACCCCGATTAAATAATATTATACTTATATATACCTCGGCGGACGACGACCCCTGATATTATACTTATATATACCTCGGCGGACGACGACGATTAAATAATATTATACTTATATATACCTCGGCGGACGACGACGATTAAATAATATTATACTTATATATACCTCGGCGGACGTAATATTATACTTATATATACCTCGGCGGACGACGACCCCTGATATTATACTTATATATACCTCGGCGGACGACGACCCCGATTAAATAATATTATACTTATATATACCTCGGCGGACGACGACCCCTGATATTATACTTATATATACCTAGGCGGACGACGACCCCTGATATTATACTTATATATACCTCGGCGGACGACGACCCCGATTAAATAATATTATACTTATATATACCTCGGCGGACGACGACCCCTGGCCTTGTCCGTTCATATCTCGAACATGTAAATCCCAACCAAATTATCAGTGTCACAATCCTCCGTATCTTACGTGATGCAGTTGTAAACAAAAAACATGTAATCAATAATGAACAAACAATATTCTTCAGGCAGCTGCACCAATAATTGCTGCGACGCACATAACGGTAAACTGTGCCAAGCGCGATCAATATGTATAACAATATATACCCCGTATAACTCTGGCCGCCGACCTTTACAGGTAAATATAGGGCACCTATAATATTATATGCGATTCTCATAACATATTCAAGACAAAACTAGGGCGCCTATAGCTGTGGCTCGAACTATGTCAAGTTTACTTAAAGGGGTGTTGTACGCCAATTTCAATAAATTACCGATAATAACAACGATCTGATAATATATAGAAAAATAATTAATGTGAGCCTAAGATGTCTTCCGCAAACATTCAGTTTAACAGGTTACCTTAATATCAAGTATAATGAATATAAATTAAGTTACGAATTTCCATGTACAAGACGTAATCAAATTAATTGACGGGAAGTGGATTGCACAGCGCGCACGTTAGCATGGCACACATTGTGTACACAATTATGTTGGTATGGAACTTTCGATCCGTGCGAAAAATTTAAAAAAGCTGGAAAATTGCTGAATGTTTGGTATATGATGTATTTCGTATAAGGATTATCTTTATATGAAGTGGCAATATTGTTGCAAAAAGGAATATTGTGACAAACTTGTCAAGGTAAAATCAGTTTTTCCTTGTCCGATTTCTTCCAGCTAGGAAAATATATTGCCCATAGCACGGTAGGCTTCCTTTCCTCAATTCCCAGGGCTGCACATTAATAAATCAATAAGATTTGCCAGAACTGATACTGATAGAGTGAACGACGATTTTGACGAGTCATTGAGTGCGATAATACAAATAATTAGATAATATAGATTTTTGTTTTCAAATAATTTTTATTGAATCTAAACCTGAAACTGAAAGTGAAACTTAATTGTTATTCTATATCTGTACCTTTATGTCCAAGTCAGGGGGCCAGTAATGTTGCACTGTTCAAGTGTGTCACTTATAAGTTGTATCTGTGATCCGCCATATCAAATCCAGTCGTAAGTCAGGATTTTTTTACCCTGTGCCAATGCATTCTCTTATATATGCGAGTCGACCATAGGTCGCCTCGCATATATAATGCATTGGCCTAACAATTTTTTATCATTTTTTTTAAATAAATGTTTTTTACAATTTTAGGACATAAAATAAAAAACATCCATTACCCTGCAGGGAGCCCCACACATATATAGAAGCATGTAGAAGAGTGTCGTCTGCTCAGGTTTGTCTGGGGCTCTGTATGGGTGAAATTATAAAATTGTTAAAGAATACAAGAAAAAATTATTAAAATTGTAAAATATTGTTAGGCCAATGCATTCTCTTATATATGCGAGGTGACCTATGGTCGACTCGCATATATAAGAGAATGCATTGGCACAGGGTAAAAAAAAATCCCGACTTACGACTGGGTTTGATATGGCGGGTCACATTTGTTAATGTTGTTGTGGTTAGTCCGTTGAATATAATAGAAGAATCATTGCTGGTCCCTTTTCAGCTATTGAGAATTGGTCTATTGACCAGTTGTTATTGTATTGTCTATCTGTACTCCATGTGAAGTTTTAAAAGATACATGTGCTGACATATTTTTTTTCACAGAGCGTTCCGTCAACGGCTGGAATTCATTACCAGAACCAAACTGCTAGGCAGAGTTCAGTCCCATGATATGAGCACTGCCACCGCGTGCACAAAATATGAGGAAATCGCTCGTATTTTTATTGAAGATACTATCGGTTATAATTCAGTTTGCATGAGATACCGATTTAGTATATGCTTGCCTATATAAGTCGTTAAAACTTAATATGCTTTCTTATATACAAGATATGTTTATTGTGAATACTGGTCGTTTCACTCGATCCACTGCCAGTGGATTATACTTGAATGTCATTGCCAAGATCAATGTTAAACATGATCGTATGTGCTTTCAAAAAGCATGTATTGATGTGTGGAACTGCTTGGCATATGCTATACGAAGATTGGACGATGCCAAGGACTTCCATACGGCTGTGAAGACATATCTCTTCAAATTATGTTTTGAGATGTACAACTAGCTAGCTGTATGTGGGTGGTGACATTACTTATATGTTTTGTGGGATTTTCCTATATTGTACGCACATTGGAACTAATTGATTGTGGAATGCGTTTGAAATGAATTTTATAATAAATATAATAATAATATATAAAATAGCGTAAAATTACCGAAACGTAGATCGTCGCATGTATCTCTCGAACGCCACAGTGAAATACGACATGTATCTCTCAGACGCCACAGTGAAACACGGCATGTATCTCTTAGACGCCACAGTGAAATACGACATGTATCTCTCAGACGCCACGGTGAAATACGACATTTATCTCTTAGACGCCACAGTGAAATACGACATGTATCTCTTAGATGCCACAGTGAAATACGACATGTATCTCTTAGACGCCACAGTGAAATACGACATGTATCTCTTAGACGCCACAGTGAGATACGACATGTATCTCTCAGACGCCACAGCGAAATACGACATGTATCTCCCAGACGCCACAGCGAAATACGACATGTATCTCTTAGACGCCACAGTGAACTAGAATGCACTCAGAGAGATGCCATCGTGCGCAAAAATGTAATAAACAATAATTTAAAAGATAATTTCAGTGTATTTTACTTAATTTATTTTATTTTATTTAATGTTAGCAAAAAAAGACAATTACCATTTTAATTTCATCACAGATAAAAGACAAATTACTATAAATAAATAAATAAATGGTGGCATTAATAGGCCCATGATATAATCACTATCACAAATTATAGCCATACGAGATAAAAGAAGATACAAAAACGTTTGTTGTTTCTCTTTTGGGAGAAAATAATCACACATTTTTCAAACTACCCGCTGTCCACTGGGGAACTCCATTTAGGCCGATTGATGACGTATGAGATCCACTTCCGGTTAAAATTGTGATCGCCGTCATTGTTAATTTCTATTGCTTCCGTGTTGAATTTCTGTCTGTAGTTGTTACGTCCTAGTGACCAAGGCTGGCTTTTACAGGACGGGATCGAGTGGCTGTTTACATCGGTATTAAATAAATTTTCATCTATTCAACGCCGATATTCTTATTATAAGTGCAATTTCACAATGTTTAGTTAAATATGGCGGACTCGGGCGAATTAATGGGAACAATCGGCTACAATTTCGAGCCAGAATTTACCGAGGAAGAGTCTGAGAGTTGTCACACGCTCAACAATCTGATTCTGAATCTTCTATTCTAAGGTGTAATGTGGATCCCCGCTTCCGAGATCGTTCTTTGGGGATAGATTGGTGTATGTGTGAGTGTTGCGTCCCTATTGACGAAGATGAATTCTGTGTTTGCTGCAGAGAACAAAGCTATTGTGAGGGACTCATTCCTGATGGCCGTTCCTGTGTTACATCCAATGCACAATTCGAAAAATTGATTCTGGACACTGATGTATTGCTGATGACATTTCTTCAGATCATCTGGTTTAAAAAACAAAGAAGAAGATCTCCAGAGGTTTTGACAAACAAGCAATACAGGTTGTCAGCTTACCGTCAGTTTATTGTGTGGGCATTTCGTGGTGAGAGACTGGGGCGTTTCAACAGAATACCTTTGCCTGCATGTGTGATCAAGAAGATTCACGATACATTTCCAGATCCAGAAGGAAGATATACAGGCTTTCAATATGCTGATGAATTGTTCAACTGACTCATTTGTTATGGATATAGGTATAAAGGTACATGTACATGTATATTGTGCACTTATTTCAGTATTTCAAACTAATACCTCGGAAAATATACATGTAACAGTCTATAGTATAACCACAGTTGCTGGAAATAAAATAAGGATTTAATCAAATTTCTACTGTTGTACGGTACGTTTATTGTTTTTCTGATGAAATTCAGACCTAGACAATCCTTATTTGGCCCTGTACTTTCAGGTTAATTTCACCATGTCCAATATGTGGACCTGCCTATTGAAAGGCTATTCTTTGATTCTATTTTCAGTATGATTATGAACTCTTAAAACTATAGAACTTAAGAAGTACATGATATACTGCACTACTGCAGTTAATGGACCTGTCCGTATATGTATTTATCATTTATATTCACCAGTTACTTTCTGTGTTTCTCTAACATACTACCATAGTACATGTATATAGCGGATGGCTGCACTTCTATGTTGTACTTTTATATGGATGTACTAGTACATGTACCGATGCAGCCTGGTCTATTATTCCAACCTGTACTGTTATAAACATTATAGAGCTTTTCCACCCTGTACTATTATCATTTATATCGACCCGTACTACTAGTATTAGGCTCTCGGTAGTAAATTGCATCACAAAGAGTGAAAGAGCGAAGCGAAAGTAAAGCAGGCTTTATCAACCAAAAAACAATCTCAAATGAATGCATTGGCTACAAAACACAGAGCATACATGTATGTCATCTGTTTCCTATAGATACCGGTAACTCATCTACCAGTACCATACAACTCTGCAGCGATAAATTCATTATGGTCTCCATGTTTTGCAATTACCGGTACTAGTAGTTCTGAATGACCATCTAAAATTCTCATTTTGTTTGGGCATCCTTGGAAGGTCACCAGCAGGGAAGGATCCAGGGCTCTTTTGATACCTGTTACAGGTTTGGGCGCCCAAGCTCTGGTGGCGTAAATGTCCCCAAATTGCATATATATCTGTATATATACATGTTTAGATGTTATCACCACATATTATTGGTAAAATTCAAGTGACATCAATTTCTTACCAAGTTTATAGCCAAATTTATGAAAATGTTCTACATGTATGTGAATAATAAAAAACATACCTGAGCATGAAGTTAGATTTTTTATCAATCTTAATGCATATTTCCATTGTGGTGATCAAGTAATACTTTCACCACAACATGGGTTGGCATTTTATTTCACTTCGGTCGGTCGAGGTAGTTCAATATTTCTGCAGCTGGATAAAAAAATATTTAAAAAAAAAAAATAAAAAAATTCTTACCTACCTACCCTAATTTTCCCGCTCCGTTACCGGAAAAATACAATATTTTTTCTTTGGCCTAATTGCGTTGTGATGACTAAATCCCATTGTCTGGAAGTAGCATAGAATCTTTTTTCTTTGGCCTTAATTGCACTAAAAACTGAAAATAAACATACAAATAGTTGAATAGTCATATGTGCTATTACTGCATGTACTACACCTATACTAGAACCACCGGTCGCTGGGGAAAATTACTAAAATACCAATATGCGCAGCACTACCGGTATATACTGGTAGTCTATATTGGTGTTTTAGTAATTTTCCCTAGCTGCCTGTGACTAGTACTACTATCTTACTAAAACATTAACATACGGTAACATTTCTAATGACTTCATACATGTATAATCATTTGTCAAATTGTTTGTTCTGATTAATTATTCTTAATTGACTATTTGTCATTAGTTTGGCATTTTAAATCCTGATCAGACAGACAAGAGGCCCGGAATCACACCATCTCACACTACCTGCAGCATATTCACAGGAAATTGTAAGACACTTCACTGCCCTTCTGCCATCTGTGTACATGTATACCAGCACATTAATATTGTGGCAAGAAAACTACAGATGTGCAGTGGATTATGTTACAACCCCCATCATGTGTGTACATATTATGCATGTAGCCCTTCTTTTGTGGTTCCCATTATTCTCCCACATGATGTTTTACTTAGAGGGGACGGGTGCTGGGTGGACTGTCTCAAAGTGAATCTCCAAATTTCGCCAATAAATCATTTTTGTTATATGCCCATATACGGTACATATACATGTACATGTATATGTGGAGGGGGCCTGAATTTATTGATCCACATCATGAGCACATGGTTAACTTGACACTTGAAGTGTAAAGTGTCATGAGATAGGTGTTGTGGATTTTATGTGACTTAAAGTGACACTGACAATTAATCAAGTTTGTTACTAATCTTTATCCGAGCATGTACCTCAGCTAGTATTATAATTGGGGAGTTTTTAAGTCTACATGTGGCTTTAATATTTACATGCTGGTAAACATGAAAAAAATTATTTGAATAGTTGAATACTGAACCTTAGGGGCCCTGTTAAAAGTTTGGAAGTCTTTAAATAATAGAACTTGTGCACAACATTGATGAGCCGCTTCTACGGTAGCTTTCCTCGCATAGCACCTGCTACGGAACAGTTACTTAAGCACCTAATAATGTCATAGCAGCTCACATCAGAAATTCAGAAGTCATATTAATTTTTCGTTGAGTCTAAAAGACTATTCATTTTATCATTTATGTTTAAAAGTACATGTACAGTAATGCCCTAAGTAATCGATCTCTTAACCAAAGGAGAATTATGGGCAACTTTTCAGGATTTAATTGAAAATATGGCTTGTTGCCATTCATCGGAAAGCTCTCTGCGAGAGCTTTCCAAAAAATGACAACAAGCCATATTTCTGACCAAATCCTGAAAAGTTACCCATAATTCTGCTTTGGTTAAGAGGTCGATTACTTAGGGCATTACTGTAGCCGTACAATTTAGACTCAAGTTAAAGCTATTAGTGGGTGTCGCAGTGAGTCGGAGGGTTATACCTTTTCTTTCAAAAGCAAATCACAGAGAGAACTTAATATAAGCAAACTTTGTTCTTGTTTTCATTATGCACATGTACATGTACATGTACCATATATTTCCTCAAATCTCAAATTCTGGCAATTCTAGAACCATTGTGTTGTCAGCGATTTGCTTACTAGTATCTGTCACTGCGGCTGTACTGTTTGTTCATACACATCTATTAACCTACATGTATTCTCAAATTGTCAATATCTGGTAATAGTCCAGGAGATCGGGAAGTAGCGTTGCTCATATTGACGGACAAGCTGCGACCATGTTATTTTTAATGTTTTAGGTATGGTAATGAAGAAAAAACATGATAGCAAGAACAAATTTGTAGCCTTCTTTGTTTTTTTTTCGATTTTTTGGGCATTTTTCTACATTTTAAGCCAAACATTTTCCTTCTTTTTTTTCAATGTGTAAAGATTTCATTTTAGTATGATTTTGGTGATTAAGTTGAATAGTAATTGTGTTAATAATGTTAAATAACTAATTGTGCTAAAAAAAATCAATGTTTTTTTCAATTTTTTAACATTTTTAAAAACTTTTTTACACAAAATCGTCCAAATTGCAACCATTTCATCTTAGTATGATTTTAAGGTTAAATTCACCATAATTATTTTAATATTGTTAAATAATATTTACAACTTGGCTTCTACAATGTTTTTAAATGGATTTAAGAAGGTTTCTACTTGTTTTCTAAGTTGAGGGGGGGGTCTAATTCAAATCCAATTAAACATTGTACTGTTCAAAATTAGATAAATTCCTTAAGGCGTATGGTATATACGTAACTAGTTTTCAAAACGTATACATATGCCTCTCTATCCTGTGCGTTATGCACGCGAGTCGGATTTTACAAATTAAATTATGATGAAAAACCCTTAATTTCGGGTGTGGTCACATTTGTGGTCATAATATTCCGATTAGAGAGTGGATGGACATGGGGCATGCGACACTGTGCAGTATATATGTATATAACAAGCATGACATGAGACATTAGTATCTTTCTACTAAACTGTGCATCCAGAGTTATCAGGAATCGAGTATTGGTGTTATTTCTTACCCCCCAAAAATGGTCAATTTTAAAACGGGGTATGTGGGTCAAAGGACCACTGGGAGATAATAGGATGTCCAATGACTCCTATATTTCTATGTATCACAGTAAAGCTTTTTTTGTAAAATTGCCGCGGTTTACAAGATCAAAGTTCGATTTTCTTTACAATTCTATGTTACAAGCAACTAATTATATAGAGTTACGCTTCTTGAAGCTCGAGTCAGCATAACAAAAAAATCTGGCTGCTTTATGTTTAGATGTCCAGGAAGAGTCTGGTGGTGTCCAGAAGTTACGGAAGGGGCCTGGATATGTTAATGCTGCTGATTTTTGTGCAGTAAATGGGGTAGTTGTGGAAATGCAAGATTATCGTTTGAAAAAAATACCGAAAATGGCGCGTTTGTTGTAACACACTTGTGCAGCGGATGACGTTCTAAGGGAAAATTGACCACTTGAAGTTCAAATAGGCTTAACCCATAGCCGGCGGGACTTTTAGTTAACACTGTCGCCTAAGGAAAATAATTAGGTGCTTGTAACCTATAGATACGAAGCTTCGGTACATTAATTATTATTCATATATTACTATATTTAAATCTTATTTATGCATACAGTCGGCGTCGAAACAAAAACACGAATGTACTGATTATTCATGACATTCAAGTTAAATGTTCAATAATAGAAAATTATAATGTGATTGGTTCATTCAACATGAAGTTAATCAAGGCGTATCTTTATTAATAACAGTATACAGTGCTATCAAAATCAGAAGAAACATGTGGCCCTGGGTACTTATCTCCCAGCGCTGTGGCAAAACAAAAATTGACAATCCATTCTTAAACCCAAACCTGTGGCGGGTTTTCATCCAATGCACCGAAGCTTCGTGACATGTACCGATGCTTCGTGACGTGTCAGAGCTCCAGGAATATACCACCATAGGACATCATATGGTACCAGTAACAAACGTTGAATGGTCACCAGAAACCCGGATATTAATAATTTCAGATCATAATTAGCATCGCGTTATATATTAACCCATCGAGGAATATGTCACAATGACACACTATATTACACCTACTATATAACTGCTCCCTCCCTGCCACAGGGCTACATATAAGAAGTTTATCGATGTCTACTTAATGAGAGTATACAGTTCCGTCAAAATCTGGCGAAAAATGTGACCTCGCATCGTTAATCCCAAATCTGTGGCGATTTTTCATCAAATTTACCGAAGCTTCGTGACACGTACCGTCAAATGGCATCAAACGTTGAACGGTCACCATAAACATCGATTTCAGTCATTTCAGATCGTAACTATCATGGAATTATATATTAACCCATGGTGTAATTATGTCAAAATGACACACTATATTACATCCACCCTACATAACTGCTTCCTCCCTGACACAGTGCTACATACAAGAAGTTTATCCATGTCTTCTTAATGAGAGCATATAGTTCTGTCGAAATCTGGCGAAAAATGTGACCTTGCATCATTAACCCCAAATCTGTGGCGGTTTTTCACCCTATGTACCGAAGCTTCGTGACATGCACCGAAGCTTGTCAGAACTTCTAAAATATACCCCATCAGGACATCAAATGGTATCAAACGTTGAATGGTCACCAGAAATCTCGATATTAGTTGTTTCAGACCATAATTAGCATTATATATTAACCCATCGAGAAATATGTCAAAATGACACACTATATTACACCCAACCCTATATAACTGCGTCGTCCCTGACACAGGCTGCATATAAAAAGTTTATCCATGTCTACTTAAGGAGAGTATACAGTTCTGTCGGGCGAACAATTTGGTCTATAAATCCCGTAGTGTGACACATTTAATATAGACCAAAACAATAAACACCTTTCAACCCAAAGATAGTTACATTTTAATTGAAAAAATGGTCCAAACATGACAAGTTAATTTTTGCCGATATTTAAGTCAAGTTTTGGTGATGTCAGTGGTGACAATAGTAACAATTAACCATGGTACATCAGACATGTTAGTATTCAATTTATAGAAGGCGGAATAGCCAATTTGGTACATCATCCACAACTTGTAATCGATTGCAGGACACGCTGGGGCAATATTTACCATTTTCCATATTTTGGCAGCCATTTTGGCAGCCATTTTGAGCCAAAGTAAGAATTTTGGTTCCAGTGAGTTGGTTTATTCATAGGTATAATCATATGCATCACTTACATTACAAAGTTCTGTTAATTTCTTGTTAAAATATGACTATAATCCCAATTGTGATTTTTTTGTGAAATTTTATACCGCGTTCTGTAAATTCGAATTTTTGAGGAACGAAGGGGCTAGGACGCCAAAAAGTGCACATTTAATTGCCCCAATGATCAGTTAATATACAAAATAAAAAATAAAGTCGCATTACTCAACCAGTTCCAAACAGCATGAATCGATCTAGAAGATATTTGTAAAAAAAAGAGTCATATTTTCAACTTCCGGCGCCCATCGTCGGGTAGGTCAATAAAAACACGTTTTTCGCCAATTAAGCTACAAATTCACCACTGCTATCATGGATTTTCGTTATCTACATATATTTTACTACAAAATTAGACCGGATAGCACTTGTCCGTCAAAATGAGCAACATTTGTTATTTCTTGGGGTCGATCTCCTGGACTATAATTAGGATGATAAAAATTATCAGTTTTATAAGAACAAAGTATGCTTATTTTATTATTTTTTCTATGTTTTTGACATAAAACATTTTGACCCTCAGACCCACTGCTACAGTAGTCACTTTAAGACTGAACATGGTTTGAATTGAAGAAATGATTCTCATCTGATTAATCTTTGCACATATAATGTCAGCTACATGTATAGAGAGCTTAAAGATGCATGATCGGAATTACATGTGTAATGCTCCCAAATTACTATTTCTTTGGCTTCGCAGGTATAAAATATTTTATTCACAGCCGTGAAAATTGTATTTTTGAGCTCAAGAGCTTGTCACAATATATCAAAAGTGCTTCTAGTAACGTGTATGTTGATACCTTATGCATCATTGTATCAGCAAGGGGTCATAACTTGAAACTAAAAAATTCTAGAACTGAATCAAGAAAGTATTCAAATTTCCCATTGCTAATTTGAATAGGAAATTTGTTGAAATAATCGAAATTTTACTTTCAGTAATCAAAACTCCCTAAATCAAAATCGAATATGGCTTTTAGTTGAATACTCGCATACAGTTATGCCCAAAGTAATTGACCACTTAACCACAGCAGATTTATGGGTAATTGTTCAGGATTTAGTTGGAAATATGGCTTGTTGCCGTTCTCTCCCCCCCCCGAGAGCTTTCTATAAATCCCGTAGTGTGACACATTTAATATAGACCAAAACAATAAACACATTTCAACCCAAAGATAGTTACATTTTAATTGAAAAAATGGTCCAAACATGACAAGTAAATTTTTGCCGATATTTAAGTCAAGTTTTGGTGATGTCAGTGGTGACAATAGTAACAATTAACCATGGTACATCAGACATGTTAGTATTCAATTTATAGAAGGCGGAATAGCCAATTTGGTACATCATCCACAACTTGTAATCGATTGCAGGACACGCTGGGGCAATATTTACCATTTTCCATATTTTGGCAGCCATTTTGGCAGCCATTTTGAGCCAAAGTAAGAATTTTGGTTCCAGTGAGTTGGAATATTCATAGGTATAATCATATGCATCACTTACATTACAAAGTTCTGTTAATTTCTTGTTAAAATATGACTATAATCCCAATTGTGATTTTTTTGTGAAATTTTATACCGCGTTCTGTAAATTCGAATTTTTGAGGAACGAAGGGGCTAGGACGCCAAAAAGTGCACATTTAATTGCCCCAATAATCAGTTAATATACAAAATAAAAAATAAAGTCGCATTACTCAACCAGTTCCAAACAGCATGAATCGATCTAGAAGATATTTGTAAAAAAAAAAGTCATATTTTCAACTTCCGGCGCCCATTTTGGTGGCCATCTTGGATGGTGAGTTTCAATTTTGCCCCAAAAAAGTGACATTATGTCTTAGCTTCACGAAAATATATACATTTGTATACATTTTACAAGATTTTCACCTCTATAATTTGCATAAAACTGACTTAGGGTCTGGTCTGAAAAACGGCGGCCATGATGGACGCCATTTTGTCTGGAGTCTATACGGCCACTTTTTTTTCTTGTTAACATTGCTTAAAAGTTGAAGGACATAATAAGGAACAAAATGGGTGGGGAGAAGTTAAGTCCCAGGTGGTGCAAGGGTACCCATATAAGCTCCCGGACTACTAGTAGTACTATGATGTCGCCGGAAAATTCTTTCATTTTCGGTCGTCGGGTAGGTCAATAAAAACACGTTTTTCGCCAATTAAGCTACAAATTCACCACTGCTATCATGGATTTTCGTTATCTACATATATTTTACTACAAAATTAGACCGGATAGCACTTGTCCGTCAAAATGAGCAACATTTGTTATTTCTTGGGGTCGATCTCCTGGACTATAATTAGGATGATAAAAATGATCAGTTTTATAAGAACAAAGTATGCTTATTTTATTATTTTTTCTATGTTTTTGACATAAAACATTTTGACCCTCAGACCCACTGCTACAGTAGTCACTTTAAGACTGAACATGGTTTGAATTGAAGAAATGATTCTCATCTGATTAATCTTTGCACATATAATGTCAGCTACATGTATAGAGAGCTTAAAGATGCATGATCGGAATTACATGTGTAATGCTCCCAAATTACTATTTCTTTGGCTTCGCAGGTATAAAATATTTTATTCACAGCCGTGAAAATTGTATTTTTGAGCTCAAGAGCTTGTCACAATATATCAAAAGTGCTTCTAGTAACTTGTATGTTGATACCTTATGCATCATTGTATCAGCAAGGGGTCATAACTTGAAACTAAAAAATTCTAGAACTGAATCAAGAAAGTATTCAAATTTCCCATTGCTAATTTGAATAGGAAATTTGTTGAAATAATCGAGATTTTACTTTCAGTAATCAAAACTCCCTAAATCAAAATCGAATATGGCTTTTAGTTGAATACTCGCATACAGTTATGCCCAAAGTAATTGACCACTTAACCACAGCAGATTTATGGGTAATTGTTCAGGATTTAGTTGGAAATATGGCTTGTTGCCGTTCTCTCCCCCCCCCCCGAGAGCTTTCTATAAATCCCGTAGTGTGACACATTTAATATAGACCAAAACAATAAACACCTTTCAACCCAAAGATAGTTACATTTTAATTGAAAAAATGGTCCAAACATGACAAGTTAATTTTTGCCGATATTTAAGTCAAGTTTTGGTGATGTCAGTGGTGACAATAGTAACAATTAACCATGGTACATCAGACATGTTAGTATTCAATTTATAGAAGGCGGAATAGCCAATTTGGTACATCATCCACAACTTGTAATCGATTGCAGGACACGCTGGGGCAATATTTACCATTTTCCATATTTTGGCAGCCATTTTGGCAGCCATTTTGAGCCAAAGTAAGAATTTTGGTTCCAGTGAGTTGGAATATTCATAGGTATAATCATATGCATCACTTACATTACAAAGTTCTGTTAATTTCTTGTTAAAATATGACTATAATCCCAATTGTGATTTTTTTGTGAAATTTTATACCGCGTTCTGTAAATTCGAATTTTTGAGGAACGAAGGGGCTAGGACGCCAAAAAGTGCACATTTAATTGCCCCAATAATCAGTTAATATACAAAATAAAAAATAAAGTCGCATTACTCAACCAGTTCCAAACAGCATGAATCGATCTAGAAGATATTTGTAAAAAAAAAAGGTCATATTTTCAACTTCCGGCGCCCATTTTGGTGGCCATCTTGGATGGTGAGTTTCAATTTTGCCCCAAAAAAGTGACATTATGTCTTAGCTTCACGAAAATATATACATTTGTATACATTTTACAAGATTTTCACCGCTATAATTTGCATAAAACTGACTTAGGGTCTGGTCTGAAAAACGGCGGCCATGATGGACGCCATTTTGTCTGGAGTCTATACGGCCACTTTTTTTTCTTGTTAACATTGCTTAAAAGTTGAAGGACATAATAAGGAACAAAATGGGTGGGGAGAAGTTAAGTCCCAGGTGGTGCACGGGTACCCATATAAGCTCCCGGACTACTAGTAGTACTATGATGTCGCCGGAAAATTCTTTCATTTTCGGTCGTCGGGTAGGTCAATAAAAACACGTTTTTCGCCAATTAAGCTACAAATTCACCACTGCTATCATGGATTTTCGTTATCTACATATATTTTACTACAAAATTAGACCGGATAGCACTTGTCCGTCAAAATGAGCAACATTTGTTATTTCTTGGGGTCGATCTCCTGGACTATAATTAGGATGATAAAAATTATCAGTTTTATAAGAACAAAGTATGCTTATTTTATTATTTTTTCTATGTTTTTGACATAAAACATTTTGACCCTCAGACCCACTGCTACAGTAGTCACTTTAAGACTGAACATGGTTTGAATTGAAGAAATGATTCTCATCTGATTAATCTTTGCACATATAATGTCAGCTACATGTATAGAGAGCTTAAAGATGCATGATCGGAATTACATGTGTAATGCTCCCAAATTACTATTTCTTTGGCTTCGCAGGTATAAAATATTTTATTCACAGCCGTGAAAATTGTATTTTTGAGCTCAAGAGCTTGTCACAATATATCAAAAGTGCTTCTAGTAACTTGTATGTTGATACCTTATGCATCATTGTATCAGCAAGGGGTCATAACTTGAAACTAAAAAATTCTAGAACTGAATCAAGAAAGTATTCAAATTTCCCATTGCTAATTTGAATAGGAAATTTGTTGAAATAATCGAGATTTTACTTTCAGTAATCAAAACTCCCTAAATCAAAATCGAATATGGCTTTTAGTTGAATACTCGCATACAGTTATGCCCAAAGTAATTGACCACTTAACCACAGCAGATTTATGGGTAATTGTTCAGGATTTAGTTGGAAATATGGCTTGTTGCCGTTCTCTCATTCCCCCCCCCCCCGAGAGCTTTCTATAAATCCCGTAGTGTGACACATTTAATATAGACCAAAACAATAAACACCTTTCAACCCAAAGATAGTTACATTTTAATTGAAAAAATGGTCCAAACATGACAAGTTAATTTTTGCCGATATTTAAGTCAAGTTTTGGTGATGTCAGTGGTGACAATAGTAACAATTAACCATGGTACATCAGACATGTTAGTATTCAATTTATAGAAGGCGGAATAGCCAATTTGGTACATCATCCACAACTTGTAATCGATTGCAGGACACGCTGGGGCAATATTTACCATTTTCCATATTTTGGCAGCCATTTTGGCAGCCATTTTGAGCCAAAGTAAGAATTTTGGTTCCAGTGAGTTGGAATATTCATAGGTATAATCATATGCATCACTTACATTACAAAGTTCTGTTAATTTCTTGTTAAAATATGACTATAATCCCAATTGTGATTTTTTTGTGAAATTTTATACCGCGTTCTGTAAATTCGAATTTTTGAGGAACGAAGGGGCTAGGACGCCAAAAAGTGCACATTTAATTGCCCCAATGATCAGTTAATATACAAAATAAAAAATAAAGTCGCATTACTCAACCAGTTCCAAACAGCATGAATCGATCTAGAAGATATTTGTAAAAAAAAAAGTCATATTTTCAACTTCCGGCGCCCATTTTGGTGGCCATCTTGGATGGTGAGTTTCAATTTTGCCCCAAAAAAGTGACATTATGTCTTAGCTTCACGAAAATATATACATTTGTATACATTTTACAAGATTTTCACCGCTATAATTTGCATAAAACTGACTTAGGGTCTGGTCTGAAAAACGGCGGCCATGATGGACGCCATTTTGTCTGGAGTCTATACGGCCACTTTTTTTTCTTGTTAACATTGCTTAAAAGTTGAAGGACATAATAAGGAACAAAATGGGTGGGGAGAAGTTAAGTCCCAGGTGGTGCAAGGGTACCCATATAAGCTCCCGGACTACTAGTAGTACTATGATGTCGCCGGAAAATTCTTTCATTTTCGGTCGTCGGGTAGGTCAATAAAAACACGTTTTTCGCCAATTAAGCTACAAATTCACCACTGCTATCATGGATTTTCGTTATCTACATATATTTTACTACAAAATTAGACCGGATAGCACTTGTCCGTCAAAATGAGCAACATTTGTTATTTCTTGGGGTCGATCTCCTGGACTATAATTAGGATGATAAAAATGATCAGTTTTATAAGAACAAAGTATGCTTATTTTATTATTTTTTCTATGTTTTTGACATAAAACATTTTGACCCTCAGACCCACTGCTACAGTAGTCACTTTAAGACTGAACATGGTTTGAATTGAAGAAATGATTCTCATCTGATTAATCTTTGCACATATAATGTCAGCTACATGTATAGAGAGCTTAAAGATGCATGATCGGAATTACATGTGTAATGCTCCCAAATTACTATTTCTTTGGCTTCGCAGGTATAAAATATTTTATTCACAGCCGTGAAAATTGTATTTTTGAGCTCAAGAGCTTGTCACAATATATCAAAAGTGCTTCTAGTAACTTGTATGTTGATACCTTATGCATCATTGTATCAGCAAGGGGTCATAACTTGAAACTAAAAAATTCTAGAACTGAATCAAGAAAGTATTCAAATTTCCCATTGCTAATTTGAATAGGAAATTTGTTGAAATAATCGAGATTTTACTTTCAGTAATCAAAACTCCCTAAATCAAAATCGAATATGGCTTTTAGTTGAATACTCGCATACAGTTATGCCCAAAGTAATTGACCACTTAACCACAGCAGATTTATGGGTAATTGTTCAGGATTTAGTTGGAAATATGGCTTGTTGCCGTTCTCTCCCCCCCCCCCGAGAGCTTTCTATAAATCCCGTAGTGTGACACATTTAATATAGACCAAAACAATAAACACCTTTCAACCCAAAGATAGTTACATTTTAATTGAAAAAATGGTCCAAACATGACAAGTTAATTTTTGCCGATATTTAAGTCAAGTTTTGGTGATGTCAGTGGTGACAATAGTAACAATTAACCATGGTACATCAGACATGTTAGTATTCAATTTATAGAAGGCGGAATAGCCAATTTGGTACATCATCCACAACTTGTAATCGATTGCAGGACACGCTGGGGCAATATTTACCATTTTCCATATTTTGGCAGCCATTTTGGCAGCCATTTTGAGCCAAAGTAAGAATTTTGGTTCCAGTGAGTTGGAATATTCATAGGTATAATCATATGCATCACTTACATTACAAAGTTCTGTTAATTTCTTGTTAAAATATGACTATAATCCCAATTGTGATTTTTTTGTGAAATTTTATACCGCGTTCTGTAAATTCGAATTTTTGAGGAACGAAGGGGCTAGGACGCCAAAAAGTGCACATTTAATTGCCCCAATAATCAGTTAATATACAAAATAAAAAATAAAGTCGCATTACTCAACCAGTTCCAAACAGCATGAATCGATCTAGAAGATATTTGTAAAAAAAAAAGGTCATATTTTCAACTTCCGGCGCCCATTTTGGTGGCCATCTTGGATGGTGAGTTTCAATTTTGCCCCAAAAAAGTGACATTATGTCTTAGCTTCACGAAAATATATACATTTGTATACATTTTACAAGATTTTCACCGCTATAATTTGCATAAAACTGACTTAGGGTCTGGTCTGAAAAACGGCGGCCATGATGGACGCCATTTTGTCTGGAGTCTATACGGCCACTTTTTTTTCTTGTTAACATTGCTTAAAAGTTGAAGGACATAATAAGGAACAAAATGGGTGGGGAGAAGTTAAGTCCCAGGTGGTGCACGGGTACCCATATAAGCTCCCGGACTACTAGTAGTACTATGATGTCGCCGGAAAATTCTTTCATTTTCGGTCGTCGGGTAGGTCAATAAAAACACGTTTTTCGCCAATTAAGCTACAAATTCACCACTGCTATCATGGATTTTCGTTATCTACATATATTTTACTACAAAATTAGACCGGATAGCACTTGTCCGTCAAAATGAGCAACATTTGTTATTTCTTGGGGTCGATCTCCTGGACTATAATTAGGATGATAAAAATTATCAGTTTTATAAGAACAAAGTATGCTTATTTTATTATTTTTTCTATGTTTTTGACATAAAACATTTTGACCCTCAGACCCACTGCTACAGTAGTCACTTTAAGACTGAACATGGTTTGAATTGAAGAAATGATTCTCATCTGATTAATCTTTGCACATATAATGTCAGCTACATGTATAGAGAGCTTAAAGATGCATGATCGGAATTACATGTGTAATGCTCCCAAATTACTATTTCTTTGGCTTCGCAGGTATAAAATATTTTATTCACAGCCGTGAAAATTGTATTTTTGAGCTCAAGAGCTTGTCACAATATATCAAAAGTGCTTCTAGTAACTTGTATGTTGATACCTTATGCATCATTGTATCAGCAAGGGGTCATAACTTGAAACTAAAAAATTCTAGAACTGAATCAAGAAAGTATTCAAATTTCCCATTGCTAATTTGAATAGGAAATTTGTTGAAATAATCGAGATTTTACTTTCAGTAATCAAAACTCCCTAAATCAAAATCGAATATGGCTTTTAGTTGAATACTCGCATACAGTTATGCCCAAAGTAATTGACCACTTAACCACAGCAGATTTATGGGTAATTGTTCAGGATTTAGTTGGAAATATGGCTTGTTGCCGTTCTCTCATTCCCCCCCCCCCCCCGAGAGCTTTCTATAAATCCCGTAGTGTGACACATTTAATATAGACCAAAACAATAAACACCTTTCAACCCAAAGATAGTTACATTTTAATTGAAAAAATGGTCCAAACATGACAAGTTAATTTTTGCCGATATTTAAGTCAAGTTTTGGTGATGTCAGTGGTGACAATAGTAACAATTAACCATGGTACATCAGACATGTTAGTATTCAATTTATAGAAGGCGGAATAGCCAATTTGGTACATCATCCACAACTTGTAATCGATTGCAGGACACGCTGGGGCAATATTTACCATTTTCCATATTTTGGCAGCCATTTTGGCAGCCATTTTGAGCCAAAGTAAGAATTTTGGTTCCAGTGAGTTGGAATATTCATAGGTATAATCATATGCATCACTTACATTACAAAGTTCTGTTAATTTCTTGTTAAAATATGACTATAATCCCAATTGTGATTTTTTTGTGAAATTTTATACCGCGTTCTGTAAATTCGAATTTTTGAGGAACGAAGGGGCTAGGACGCCAAAAAGTGCACATTTAATTGCCCCAATGATCAGTTAATATACAAAATAAAAAATAAAGTCGCATTACTCAACCAGTTCCAAACAGCATGAATCGATCTAGAAGATATTTGTAAAAAAAAAAGTCATATTTTCAACTTCCGGCGCCCATTTTGGTGGCCATCTTGGATGGTGAGTTTCAATTTTGCCCCAAAAAAGTGACATTATGTCTTAGCTTCACGAAAATATATACATTTGTATACATTTTACAAGATTTTCACCGCTATAATTTGCATAAAACTGACTTAGGGTCTGGTCTGAAAAACGGCGGCCATGATGGACGCCATTTTGTCTGGAGTCTATACGGCCACTTTTTTTTCTTGTTAACATTGCTTAAAAGTTGAAGGACATAATAAGGAACAAAATGGGTGGGGAGAAGTTAAGTCCCAGGTGGTGCAAGGGTACCCATATAAGCTCCCGGACTACTAGTAGTACTATGATGTCGCCGGAAAATTCTTTCATTTTCGGTCGTCGGGTAGGTCAATAAAAACACGTTTTCGCCAATTAAGCTACAAATTCACCACTGCTATCATGGATTTTCGTTATCTACATATATTTTACTACAAAATTAGACCGGATAGCACTTGTCCGTCAAAATGAGCAACATTTGTTATTTCTTGGGGTCGATCTCCTGGACTATAATTAGGATGATAAAAATGATCAGTTTTATAAGAACAAAGTATGCTTATTTTATTATTTTTTCTCTGTTTTTGACATAAAACATTTTGACCCTCAGACCCACTGCTACAGTAGTCACTTTAAGACTGAACATGGTTTGAATTGAAGAAATGATTCTCATCTGATTAATCTTTGCACATATAATGTCAGCTACATGTATAGAGAGCTTAAAGATGCATGATCGGAATTACATGTGTAATGCTCCCAAATTACTATTTCTTTGGCTTCGCAGGTATAAAATATTTTATTCACAGCCGTGAAAATTGTATTTTTGAGCTCAAGAGCTTGTCACAATATATCAAAAGTGCTTCTAGTAACTTGTATGTTGATACCTTATGCATCATGTATCAGCAAGGGGTCATAACTTGAAACTAAAAAATTCTAGAACTGAATCATGAAAGTATTCAAATTTCCCATTGCTAATTTGAATAGGAAATTTGTTGAAATAATCGAGATTTTACTTTCAGTAATCAAAACTCCCTAAATCAAAATCGAATATGGCTTTTAGTTGAATACTCGCATACAGTTATGCCCAAAGTAATTGACCACTTAACCACAGCAGATTTATGGGTAATTGTTCAGGATTTAGTTGGAAATATGGCTTGTTGCCGTTCTCCCCCCCCCCCCGAGAGCTTTCCGATGAATGGTAACAAACCATATTTCCAACTAAATCCTGAAACATTACCCATAATTCTGCTGTGGTTAAGTGGTCAATTACTTTGGGCATTACTGTATGCAGATGTCAGATGTGAATCATAATTTCATTTCCATATTTCACTTAAAACGACTTTGATACTTCTGAATGAGTTCTTTCTTAGGTGGTGCCGGTGACGGTGCTATATTCCCTTCTCTCATTCTATGCTCTATTGGCAAAAATTTCTCTCTTTTCTGTTTAACAACTTCTATCATCATTTGATTAACCCAGTTGTACTGTTTTTGCTCGTACATCGGCTTAACTACCCACTGTGCTGATGCTTTGGGGTATACACTTTTGAACTTGAGTTCACCATCAGGACCAACCTTTTGTGGCCTACCAAGGTTTGTGTTATGGTCTATAGCGGCCAGCGCTATTCTTGTCCACATCTGATCATGATCAAATTCTAATCGTTTGGGTGCATATTTGAGTAGCAAACTGTGAAAAACTTCCAGTCTGTCGGTGTGGCAGAACATGTTTAGCATTTTGATATCTTTGCACAGTCTTTTATTTTCTACGACTTCCTTGATAGCTTTGTGTGGCTTTGAATCTTTTTTCAGCCATTTCTTTTTCTTCGCAACAACACGTGGAATTGGTTTATGACCACACTTTTTGAATTTCTTTCCTTTAAATTTATGTGTGTTAATAATATGATGTGCAATACTACGCCAACTTTCTTCCAACAGGACCTTGTCGCCATTACAATTTTTGGAGCAACACCATAAATGGTTTACTATGGCTTTTATCCACCCATGTATCTCATCATTCCCCTTCAATTTAGCTTTTTTCAGAAGTCTTTTTTTAATGTTTTTACTCATATGCCATGGGTCAAATTGATGATCAGTTTGATTGAACTCAGTGTTGATAATTTTTCTTATTGTTGTGTGTCTGTCAGTCACAATTACATCTATTGATAAGCCTTCATTTTTAAGTTCCAAGAAGGATTCTTTAAAAGCTTTCGCTTCTAATTTAGGTGAGCTTCCAGTTTCATTCACATTGGAATTTTGGAAGTGAATTAGTTTGTTTGTGTCTATATCCAATAAGAATAAGTACAATATTTAGCACTAAATCCCGGGGAATCACTTCGGCCGTCACCAGCGAGCCTTAATTTTTTGCCAGATTCCTTAATGTCATGTATATTATTTTTGCGCATATCTTCCCATGTTTTCTTCACCACTGGCATAACATTTTGTCTCTCAAGTTTGTGATGAGTTGTGCGAGAAATATATTGTATATTAAAAAAGTCAGCAAATTGTGAGATGTGGGAATAGGTTTGTCCCGAGAATAGGGTTGATGCAGCAGCAAGCAGATTGTCTGCCGGTAATTTCCCAATGAAAGGCTGAGAACACCACTTTAAAATCGCATGCCCACCAGTACAAAAAGTAGATATTGTTAAAGATGTTCCGGTCAATTCTTTTTTTGTGTCATCCATATCAGGGGGACATCCACACTCACTACACTTCACTAAGGAAATAATTTCATTTAGACGGCTTTCAAAAATTATGAACTTTCTCTCATTCACTACATGTAGCTTTGATTCTTCAGACTCATTTTCACACTCAGATTCTGTATTTGAATCCGAAGATTCACACACATAATCCTTATCAGAAAACCTATCATCACATTCAGATTCAGAGCTCTCAATCTGATCAGAACCTGCTTGCAACAGAACCGCTTTTTCAGATGAAGAAGGATCAGAAATACATGTACTTGTAGGGATAGTAGAACTTGTGGTACATTTAACAGGTGTACTGGAGGCATTTGGAATTGACACATTGACACACTCTTTCTCAGAACATTTCTCTTTCATGTAATAACTGTGCTCACGACTGATGAATACTGAATTTTCTTTCTCACATTGCTTACACACATGACCACAGGAGAGTAAACATTCTGATGAATCTTTCGCTCCGGGTGCAGAATCTCTCTCATATGATGAATGTCTTTCCTGCGGAAATAAGGAGGGATAATTTAAGCATCATCACCTTTCATACATGAAGTTTGAACTTACAGATATATGGGCATTTCATGATTGATACCGAGAGTGAAAGTTTATCCCCATGTACATTGTGGTAAAACTTTAAAAAATAGAAATGATTTTGAAAATAAGTAGACTTTTGCCATTGATTATGTAAAATACAAAATTGTATGCTATTGCTAGCTATTATTGCAGCTTTTGATACAGCGAAACGCTGCTAAAATCCTGTTACTGCAGAGATGAATTCAAGTTACATTATATGTTATCTAGTAGTATGTGCTTCAAGATTTTGTGTATATTTTCTCCTTTCTGTTGAAGTCAATAAATGAGGCTATTCTCATAAATAACACATGCACACTTTCAATGTGTATTTTTCCAATTGGTACCCAGCGCTAATGCCCATACATCTTTCAATATGTACATGTAATATGATACCGGTATGTAAATATTGAATATATTATATCATAAACAAATTATTTGTGGACAAAATATTGGAACTTATAGAACGGGGGAGGGGTGGGTATATTTTTATTTTATATTTGAGACTGGGGACCCACCACCCAGGAGTGCAATATTTCCATTTTCAAATTAGAAAATGCTCACCCACCCTGTTGATTGTGTGTTTTAGGGACCAAACAAATCGAGAAAATACAGTGTAATAATGTACATTATTTAAAGATGCATAATCCGAATTATATGTAACGCTCCCAAATTACTACCTCTTTGGCTTCGGGGGGGGGGGGGCAAATAATTATTCTGATTCAAGACGATGAATCCACCCATCAAATCTCAAGACAGAAATTAATTATTGATATTTGTTATTTCTCCAGATGAGTAATTTTTTGTGGACTGGTAAGAATTTGCCAAGGCGACTGTCTCAGACCAAATTGCAGATGAAGATAGCTAACTCTAAAATCAAGTGGCTTTGGCTGTTGAAAAGTTGCAATGCTGCCATATTTTGTTGAACAAAATGTTGATAAATATCACGTTTTTGGTAAATTTTATACTATACGTGTAGTTCACAGTGGTCAGCATTATTTTTGGGCAATTAATCGATTCGAAGAAAGCGGCATTTAAAAAAAAACTGTTGGAATCCGATGATATGGGGACCATCAAATCTGATTGAGTATACCTTTATTATCTAGTACTAGTACCGATGTGTGTTCTGTGCTTAATTTTGATCCAGACTGCTCTAAAGTCTATAATTCTCAACGGAAGGGGAATAACTCTATCTATTAGTTGGAATTCTGGTGGAATATATATATTTCTGTTTCCTCTTCCAAATGGTATATAATATGGAATATATTGTGTATAATGTTATCTGGGCATTCGAAAATTAAGTGGGCCTTTAAACAAATAGTAGATTTTGGTACTTTAATAATATAAGCTTTTAAGTAGTCAATTTCATCTTTCATTTATCACTTCATTAGACATATTTTGATAAATTATCATTTCCATTATCAGATCATTCAACTCACAAATCATTCCATCTTATTCTCATTTCCAATGTCCATGTAAAATTACTTAACCATACACATTTATGTCTGTTAATATATTATCTATAATTTATGCTCATTATTAGGATCATGTATCCTGTTACTTACCCATCAGCTGTTGTAGGTTCAGCTAACCAAATACCTACATGTACTGGTGTCAGATATTCTATTATGGAATTTTAAGAGGTACATCCACTGTTACTTCTCAGTTTGTGTTTGGTGGTACAGTAATGCCTTAATTAATCGACTTCTTAATCACAGCAGAATTATGGGTAATTTTTCAGGATTTAGTCGGAAATATGGCTTGTTGCCAATGAATGACAACAATGAAAAGTTACGAATAATTCTGCTGTGGTTAAGAAGTTGATTAATTAGAGCATTACTGTGTGTCTGGCAGTCTGACTTCATGCATGTTTCTCCTCTCGTTGATCTGGTAGGGTTGAAAGGGACTTGTCACAGAGTAACCCATTTTGGGGCATTTTGTGACTTATTCCAAACCGTTGATTCTCTGAGAGGTGGGAACTGCATGTAATAAATTGTAATTGCATATACCACTTGTACATCACATGCTCATGTTTTTGTCCACATACAGGTATGGCTTTAAGTATTTAAAGTGATGTTGAATACCGTTGGATCTGGATGTAAATTGAGCAATTATTTTAATGTGGCCTCACACCAAATGTTTTTTACGACCAGGTGAGAAATGTGGGCTGCAAGATAAAATGTTTAATAGGCACTGAGAGCCAAGGGACACAACCCCATGACAATATAGCTCATCTTGACATTGTGGATCAAATTGAGCTAAAATGAGAAAACACTTGGATATCTTACACACCTCATTCAAATAATCTGGTTCAGTATCAGACAATTTAGCCATTTTCTCCACAACACTTCCCTCGCATTCAATGTTGGCAGTTTTCCGCTTCAAGGCACATCTCTTCACAGAGTCTTTCACTCGCTCTCTCAACTGGAAACAAATTTTTACAGATTCAATAGCCATATTTTCTGATTGAAATATATATTGCTATTTCTTGTGGGATTTGTTAGAAATTCTCCATTTAATTTTTTAGAACTACACTGTACATGTAAACGAATTAGCATATTGACATATTTATTTGAAATGTTGAATATGGGAGACCAACCTAGCAAATTAGCTGGGGTACATGGTTCTACTTGGCATGGGGTACATGGTGCTGCTCCGGTAATGACTGGGTAAATTATTAGTGCCCATTCAAGTAATTTAACTTAATTTTTAGCCACCTGAAGTAACAAATGCTCTTTATTGCTAATTAATAGTGCATCTTTAAGTCTGAGGTCAACGGCACCTATTCCATGACAATATGTGGCACGAAACGTGCCATTTTGAAGTTTTTAAATGTGTTTTTTATTGTATTTGTATAACTACTAATATTACGGTGGACAAAATTGTGTTTTATTAGTATACATTGTACTGAAGCGCAATTCAATTGCACTGAAGCACAAATAATTGTACTGAAGCTACATCCGATTGTGCTGTTAACCAGCTGTGATGTTAACCCATCCCTTGGCGAAAGTAAATTACTATGATCAGAAACATAAATGAGTTTTGATGTTGAATTATATAGCACACTGTTAAGTACAATTATAGACAAATGTACATAACACAAATTGTTGGAATTTATGGGTCACTCACGTTTATATTATATAATAGAATGCACAGGCAGATGATATGTAATGCTGCACCACCACAGCCTTGGGTTAAATGTGAAAAGTTGGACTGGACATGGAATACTTGGGTTAAGAGAGTCCAATTTAATTTTACTGTGATAATGTATCAATTTCTACCAACAGCCATCAATATAAGATACCTCACTGCTGACCAACTAATATCAATTACATGGCAGAGCTGTCTATGTTTATGTTGAAGGCTGGCATCTATTAAACCAATAACATTTATTATGACCTCAGACCATCTGTAGAGTGATATACTCAGCTGTACCATGCAGCACAGATGTTCTAGTCTACTGTTAATATCATGTGATGTGTACTGTTGAAACAATAAGGATGGGATCCCAGAGAGCCGTTTCTTTAATATGTATGCACTTGTGGTGCAGGCGTAGGTGAAAGCTTATTCGTTGGATGGGGGTGGGGTAGAAGAGCCCATTTATTGTTAGGGGTGGGTGGAACTCCAGTGTACCTAATCATCAAAATAAGGATGGGATCCCAGAGAGCCCGCCTTCACCCCTTTTCTTTAATATGTATGCACTTGTGGTGCAGGCATAGGTGAAAGCTTATTCGTTGGATGGGGTGGGGTAAAAGAGCCCATTTATTGTTAGGGGTGGGTGGAACTCCAGTGTACCTAATCGTCAAAATGAGGATGGGATCCCAGAGAGCCCGCTTTCACCCAGTTTCTTTAATATGTACGCACTTGTGGCGCAGGCGTAGGTGAAAGCTTATTCGTTGGAGGGGGTGGGGTAGAAGAGTCCATTTATTGTTAGGGGTGGGTGGAATCCCAGTGTACCTAATCCTCAAAATAAGGATGGGAACCCAGAGAGCCCGCTTTCACCCCGTTTCTTTAATATGTATGCAGTTGTGATGCAGGCGTAGGTGAAAGCTTATTCGTTGGAGGGGGTAGGGTAGAAGAGCCCATTTATTGTTAGGGGTTCCCAGAGAGCCCGCTTTCACCCCGTTTCTTTAATATGTACACCATTGTGGCATAGGCGTAGGTGAAAGCTTATTCATTGGAGGGGAGGGGGCTGGTAGTGGTTGAAAACTCCATGCAACCATGGGGTAAATTTGTGGTTACTCAATGTCACAACATGCGCATGTTAACCGCTAGCCTTAGTTACTGTGATATATATTATATACTGATATATTATCAGCCAGTCGACACACAGTATTGCAACTTGGATACCAGCACAAAGGGTGCTATTATTTTTTTTATTTTTTTTTTATTAAATTTGTACATCGATGTTCCCGAATACATTTATACTTTTAACTCAAGTGATGAATCTGATTTTCTCCATAATTCTAAAATATTATGTCACATGTGAGCTCCACCTTCACCCTGATTTTGTTTTTTATTATTAAATCATTTAATAATTTAATAATATAATTGATGTAAACTACTCTGGACATTAATGAAAACAAAATTATGTTTATTATAAGTATCCAAATTGGCAAATACAAAAATTGGCCTAAGTTATTGTTCGATGTTAGTGAAATTGGTCATTAGAAACAAATAATAGTCCCAGTACCGCTTTAAGCAAATTACGGTATAAACCACTGTCTAGTGCTACTCTCAGGTGCCTAATAATAGTGTCAGCATGATTATTAATTTTGGAGAAAATTCCCAATGATCACTATTATTTGGCATTGAGACATAGAGTGAAATTGCCATCACTATTATTAATTTCAGCCTAAATCCCCAACCACCACTATTATTAGGCCATCACGATTATTAGTCACCTGAGACTGAGTACTTTTTATTTCTGATGGCCAAGGAGAACATCAGAAGGACACCGGTGTGTTACTGTTACCAGTGCTGTCACTAGTGTCAGCTGACAATATTTCTGATATATTTATATTATAATTCTTCTGAGAAAAATAGACCCCCCCCCCCCCGGGTTTATTTCTGTAAGGTATATGAGTCAATATCAATTTTGGTCAAAATTTAAGTCCTCGGTGGATGATGAGTGCATAATGCAACGTGCGGATCCCAACTATTGTTCCCAGTGTGCATCTCCATCACTGTCATAACATGCACACACAAATAAGCGTGATGTTCGGGTATATATGTATGTAATGGGCTCATTAATGGCCAGATTTGACCAAAATGGCCTGTCCCCAGGAAAATTTTACAGGCTAAAATCGAAATTTTGATATATTAACTACATGCCACCGAGAAAATCCTCTGGCATATCATTAGTTTAGTTCTTGATATGAACTACTGTCACATATACACCACCCAAGATTGAACTTAACTAAGTGAAAATTGCTCAGAAACTTTGTACCTCAGCATTTTGTCTCTCATGTAACGAAGTGCTATTTACTTGACATAATGACGTATCCCTGATATTTATATTTATATCTCCGTATTTTGTGCTCCGTGACGCTGTGTATATCACAATATCGGAAACGTCTGAATCAAAAAACAACTTGCGATAACACAATTATATAATAGGTAGGTTGACCCCCTCGCGTACTTTTCAAAGTCGTCTTTTAAATAACGCATGTTTGTTCGCTATAACATATGTATAATTATGTTTCAAATAAATGTTTCCGAAGCCACTGTGGTGTATTTTATACTTCCCTATTTTCGCCATACTGGAGGGAGAACTCATTGAATGCCGTGACCAGAATGGTCTGTACATCTCTACTGTAACGTTCTCTGTTGTAACAGGCCAAAACGTTACAGGATAGACCAATGCTGTAACGAAAGGGGAAGGATGCTGTTTACAGAGGCTGTTTGTGTGTGAACACATGCAACACCAAGCTGAAATATCTAGAGGGTGTAACTGGGGTCTTGTTCTTCTTTCAGATTACAAAATGTGTTTGATTTGGAAAATATTATCATTTTCGTGCGTCGATGTTTTGAATTTTCGTTACATGAAAGATATGTTTATGTTACATTAAAGATGTTCTTATGTGGTAAGTCGATTTTGCATTTTATGTGATTGTTATGAAACCATGATAGCCGGCAGAAAACATCAATTATAACGAGACTGTTACTTTTTATTATTTATTCCTTCGGTTGCAACATGATTCCGTGTACGATCTAACTCAAATCGAGTGGCCGTTACAGTAAATACAACAATTGTTATCCAGAGGACATGCCTGTGGCATTTAATAATTTTTCTCTTTTCTTTGCCGCGGAAATATATCACACGATATACATAATATTTAATTGGTTATGTGTGTCTTCAACTCGAACTATGTTTCTGGTTTGGATAATAGTAACCTTTCTAGTGTTAAATTTGGGAAATTAGTGTTACACGAGGGATATATGTATGTTATATTAAGGATATTGATACGTTGTGAGTTGATTATGCGTTAGGGGGACGTCATTTAAACAATATGGCCATGGGGTAAAATGTATTATAATGAGTTCGCTAAGTTATAATAATGACGCGTGCCAATTCCTTCACGATATCATGTACGCTCTTCTGAAAGCATGTGTCCGTTACATTAAATACATCCAATGCTATGTGTACGATCTGCCTGAGTTTCCTGATGCCTTAAAGTTTCCAGTGTGCCGGGAAATATATCACATGATGTGCCAATGATTGAGCAATACTTTATTTATCATTCACCTAGCAATAGTTCTCTGATTTTAAAAATATTACGTTTTCCAGCGTTGAGGTTTTGGATTTATTGTTACACGAAAGATATTGTTGTTGGGTTAAGTATGTTCGTGTATGTTATGTCGATATTTTGTTCAGGGAAGGCTTCCGAAATACGACAATAGGAAGTAAATATATATTATAGTGCTTTTCGTTAGTTATATTAGTCGTGTGTGTTCATTGTGTGCACGATCGAACACAACTTGAGTGGTTGTTACATAAATACAGCCAGTGTTATTGGAAGGACATGTTCTTGTAAAGTGTTACAACATATTGTCCCATATAGTAATGAATTGTGTCACGAACATTGAAAACAGTTAGCGGAACTATGAGGATTCATCAATTGAAGACTGAACATTTCTTTCAGAGATACTAGCTGTGATTGTGACAGTGAGAGTGGTATTGGTAAGGGTCGTGCATATAAAACTGCTAATTTTGAAAGCCAGGTGAGCGAGACAGGTGGTAAAGGGGAACAGGATGCAGAAGTTTGTGTTAAAGATAGGGGTGAATCAGTAAGAGTTGCTCCTTGCGTTGAAGTTATTTGTGAGAACGTAGTTCCGAATAAGATATATGTGATTGATGAGAGCGACAAAGTTGCCGAGAATGTAGTTGTGCAAGTTGCAAAGAAATTCGAAAAGCGTATTGTGGCTCGGAGGAATGTGAAACGGTGTGTAAAGAGAACACGTAATGTTAGAGGTGAATATGGGTCGCCATCCCTGCAAATATTCGTTTTCGGATATATCTCCTTGGATCCAAGCAGATATCTGCTCACATTATGGAGATATCTCTTCGGTTTCAAGGAGATATCTGCTTGGAATATGGAGATATCTCCTCGGAAATATTCTCAAGGAGATATCACCTTGAAACCGATGAGATATCTCCATAATGCGAGCAGATATCTGCTTGGATCCAAGGAGATATCTCTTTGGATCCAAGCAGATATCTGCTCGCATTATGGAGATATCTCCTTGAAATATGTTCAAGTAGATATCTCCTTGGATCCAAGCAGATATCTGCTCGCATTATGGAGATATCTGCTTGAAAAATATTTCAAGGAGATATCTCCATATTCCGAGCAGATATCTGCTTGGATGTATTTCGAAATAAAATGGAAAAAAACGTATATGCACTGACTACTGTGGAGAAATCATTAATATTTCATGGCCGCGGTTTTCCAAGTAGATATCTCCATAATCCAAGCAGATATCTGCTTGGAATATTTTCAAGGAAATATCTGCTTGGAATATGGAGATATCTCCTTGGGTCCAAGGAGATATCTCGTTGAAAACTATTTCAAGGAGATATCTCCATAATCCGAGCAGATATCTGCTTGGATTAAGGAGATATCTCCTCGGTTTCAAGGAGATATCTCGTTGGAAATATTTCAAGCAGATATCTCGTAGTTGCGATGAGATATATCCTAGGATCCAAGGAGATATCTCCATAATGGACCACATTCCAAGCAGATATCTTCTAGGAATTGCAATTCCAAGGAGATATCTCCTCGAAACCGAGGAGATATCTCCGATTTACGAGGAGATATCTCCGAAAACGAATATTTGCAGGGATGGCGCCCCATAGGTGAAGGCATATGTGATGGAAGTAGGATTGCAAGGGGTGAAGAGATACGCGAAGAGGTTGAGCAAGGTGGTAGCGTGGTTAATGAATGTTGTGAGTCGAGCGGTGTGCTGGTAGATGTGGGGGTTGAGGGTGAGAAGGTGGAGGTTGGGGAACGAGGTAGTGTGGTTAATGAATGTTGTGAGTCGAGTGGACGTGTGCTGGCAGATGTGGCTGTGAGGGATCGGGAGATATGCGAGGAGACATGTGAAGAGAGAGTGGTTGAACAAGGTGGTAGCGTGGTTAATGAATGTTCTGAGTCGAGTGGTGTGCTGGTAGATGTGGTTGTGGGGAGTTTGGGAGATATGCGAGGAGATATGTGAGGAGATGGAGGCTGAGGAATGTGGTAGCGTGGTTAATGCATGTTGTGAGTCGAGCGATGTGGTCTTTGAGGGGGAGGAGATATGCACGATTGTGGATGCAGATCCAGTTTGTAGCGAGATTAGCGCGTTTGAGTTTGATGTTGCAGCGGAAGTGGTTGTGGATGGTGAGGAGATATGTGAGGAGGTGGAGGTCGAGCAAGGTAGCGTGGTCAGTGAAAGTTGTGAGCAGAGTGGTGTGCGCGTCGATGTGACTGTTGTTGATGAGGACATAGTTGATGGAAGCTGCTGGGTTGAACACGATTATTGCAAGAATTATGAGTCGAGCATGCACCAAGGTTCACATGTAGAGGTTGCCGGGGAAATACGGGGCGAGCAGATATGTAAGAAGACGGTGGTTGAGCAAGGTGGTATATCGTGGTTAATGAATGCGGCGTGCATGATGCGGGTGTAGTTTTTGGAGACGGGGAGATACGTGAGGAGATGAAGGCTGAGAAAGGTAGAGGCGTGGTTGTAGAGGTAGGTCCGATGAGTGATTGTTGTGCGAATGGAAAGGCAGATATCATGATTCCTGGTGTGGATAAGTACGTACTGGTTGAGTATCAGAAATCCATATACCCTGGTATTGCAGAAGAAATGTATGAGCGTGAATTGCTTGTTAAATGCATGAAGCGTGTCTAACTGCTTTTGCTGGCCGAAAAAATGTAATGACTTCTTGGTATAATTATGATGAAGTGATCTCGTTTATTCCAGCTCCACAACCGATCGAGGGGTCTCATTCACATTTCGCTGTTGGGGAATGTGCGTGCGTGGGACTCGGCGATGAGTAAACTGTTTTAAAAGTTATCATTACTTCACCTCACTAATATACTTTTTGTTATATGTGAATATAATCACAGGTCCCCAGAACCAAAATTGTGGTAAATTTTTGTTCTGGGGACCTGTGCATATAATGAAAGTGGAATTCATGCTTGTAATGACGAATTCGAGCAATGTGCATCGGGATAGCTTATCTAACACCAGGAACATGTACTTATATTTATGAAACACGGACATGCACTTGTTTTAATTTATCTCAACCGAGCACAAAGCTAAACGAGACAGGTATATACGAAAGGGATTCAAATATACAATGTGTGCTAATTTACATGTATCCGGATAATCCCATAGCATATCCATGTCGTACGTTACTCGAATCTATCACAATAGTTTAACCTACGCACAATATGCTTTATCCTTACATATTGTCCAGTACGCGGGCACCTCTTCACCACATAGCTGTATTAATTTAAACATAAACGAATGTTAGGGTACGTTCATATTATTTCATCTGATAAAGCCAGGGATAGAGTGTTCACCCGACTATAACCAATGTCTATCGCATAACGATAAGTCATTTACTATGGTATTTAGTTAACAATATTCGTTATACCATATGTGTACTAAATGTGTAAAAAGCAGTTGGGTATTTATTATGAAAAGAAATTCCACAAATTGAACCTCGTTTTATATAATAGCCTGTATATATGCTATGCGCTTTTTTTTGTCAATCGTGTAATCTTTACTGTAACGCACATCATATATTGATATAGAAATACGCGTCAGAAAACATCATTCAGTATTTGGGACATGAATTCTCGCGAGAATCGCCATAATATTGAATTTGCACTGATGCCAGTACATGATTATGATACCTATATGTATACAAATGACATTTCGCATATTACTGTGTCAGTTGTGTAACGTTGTGGTCCTTACTGTAACAAAGCCTATTCCTACATCGTATACCAAACGTCAGATATCCTGATTGTGTAGTTCGTCGCTGTATTTTCTTTATGAATAACAGGTTTTATCATCTTGTTAGCATATTTCGTAACTCTGGATTTCGACATGACTTTTATACAGAAATTTATCAGATATTGTCCACCCCGTAGCAAATATGTGTATTTCGTGTTGCGCTGAAGTCCGTCGTGTAACACATATTATTTTGTCATCTATAAATGATACGTTATATATTTCAATTCCAATTTTGTTCAATATTTGGTGGACAAGGAGTGTCCAATTCAATATTATGTTAGAAAGTGTGTGACATTTGATTATCTTGATTTAATAAAGTTTAATGTTGTGTTGAAAAATGTGTTCCATTGTGGCCCCCATTGAAAATAAGCTATACGAAGGGTAAATGTTTTCTCGATCTATGCATTACCGGTCAATACTCAATTCGGATCAAAAAGTACTCCAATATCTCTATTCTGAAAAATGATATACCAGATGATAATACTGTTACAGAAGAGACATAATTTCCAGACATCCACCATTCATAGCATCGGAAAATATCATTGCTTGATGTTTAAGCTCGAACTTCAGTCGTTTCTTCCAGTTCAATAGCTATATATCTCGAAATGATAACAAAAACTTTCCCCATTATCGGAACTAAAAAAATGCCATGTGGCATATCTGTAATTTTGACCAAAATTTATATTGACTCATATATCGGTTATTTCTGTAACATTATAACAGTCAGTATGATTCTGTTTTTATAGTGTAAATCTGTTCAAATTAAACTACTTAATGTGAATCATCCACTCAACTTAGAACTTATAGAAGTTAGAACCTTCCGAAGAAATAAATTTAAAATTTGGTTAAATTTTTTTTTTTTTAAATTGAAGTGTCACTGTCACAAATAGAACCAGGAGTATATTAAAATTTAAACACAAGTTATTATGGGAGGCCCTTTTCACATTTATTATTTATTTGCGCTTAAGCATAAATCATTTGCACTTAAGTGCAAATCATTTGCGATTAAGCGCAAATAATTTACGCTTAAGCGCAAATATGTGTCTATCAATTTATTTGAGCTTAACTTAAGCGCAAATCATTTGCACTTAAGCGCAAATACCTAACACTCCCTTACATCCCTCTGATGTGAATGATTGAGTCCATCTCATATTATATTATCATGGGCCCATAGCAGTAGCCCCATACAGACTGGAAAGTTGAAGAAAAAAATCCATATGCATATCAGCATCTCTGTCCCTGCCATGTCCCAAGAATTTGTGCCTCACTCCCAGAGCTCAAGTATATTTTATTAAAGGGACATCTCCTGCACAGATATATACCATTTCCATGACCATAAATAGGGAATTAGGGGTTACCAGGTACTGGAGTTTGCTTCCCTCATATGGTGCACTTATTGACTTGAAATAGGGGAAAAACCCCTATTTTCATAATATCAGCATCCCTGTCCCCAAGAGATCCCAGAGATATAGTATATATTTTGTAAAAGAGACATATCCTTCACAGATCTATTCCATTTCCATAAAACATCTTGGGGTTACTGAGGGATTGTTTCCATCATATAGTGGGGCTATATAAACTTTAGTGATGTGTTTAGCCTAGGCCTGTGCCATTTGAATTTAATTCAACTTCAAGGGGGAATCAATGCATATTAATTTTTATTTGCGCTTAAGTGCAAATGATATAAGTTATTTGCACTTAAGCGTAAATAATTAATGTGAAAAGGGCCTCCCATAAGTTATAGCCTAAGTAAGATGACTTTTATTTATTTGTTAATTATAATTCTCAATTAAATTTTTCATCATTTTATATTCTCAATTTTAATAATTTTTATTTTTCATCATTTTATTTTATTTTTTTATCAATAATTCTCACCCTGGCATCTTTCAACTTTGTTAACAATACACTTGTATTGCGCTTCTTATACTTAGGTGGCTGACTTATACTAGTATTACCACTACTAGTACTACCAGTATCAGTACATGTACCGGTACCACTGAATTTGAAAACAGCAGCATCGATGATTGTCGGCACCGCACCGGGCTTCAAACGCTTTCTCTGTGTGCCGAAACCAAGACTCTGAGCGACCGGATTAATGTCAAAACATTCAGGTTCGAAATGGTCTTGACATACCACATACTTCGGGCTCCAACAGAATGTTTTGAAATTTAATTTTGCATTTTTCAAATTGTCTATCCAAATTTTACATATTTTTTTATTTTCCGCGGTTTGTTCAGGATTTGGAAATCGAAACAAACTCTTTGACTGGCCGCATTTCGTAACACAATTAATCGCCTGACATTCAGGCATGCTTATAAATGTAAAACTTGATTAAATAGAGAAACAAATCATAGCTTGGCCGATGAGAGCAGACGAAAACAGAACTGGATTTAACCGGAAATTGACTTCTTCTGCTTCACTCTTCTTTGCGTTCCGAAAGTCGTTTCTTGACACACCTCTAATAAAATCTGCGTATTTACCGGAATTGGACTTACTACGTCACGATCTTGCAGGGGAGATAATTATGTCGCCCGAATGGCGGCCTCCGTTTGATAGTTCACAATGTACCGATTTCGATACTTCTAAATGTCAGTACGTCAATATGCGGATGATTTGAGTTCTGTAACTTGTGATATCATTTCAATATAAAATATCATTTTCACAAATGCCGAATTGGCCGTGGGTTGCGTTCCCCTTTAATCATTTAAGTAATTAAAACCAATTCCATGTTGCCAAAAGGATTACATTTTTTTCAGCGGCATATTTTCATTTTCATTTTCCGATAGTCAAAGTTGACCAAAGGAGCAACTATAAGAAATAATTAATACCATTTGTGTAAATATTGATAGCAGCCAATATGCAACAATAAATATCAATAATTAATCAATAATTAATCAATAACGATCATTTTATGTAATAATAAACTCCTCAAACGGTGTTTGTGTCAACAAATTCGTTTTGTTTTGTGTTACGTCATTCGTCGCATTTGACCCGGAACTCGGCTGAAGGTTAGGCTATTCAGCCTATTGCGTCGAATTACGAAATCGCGTTTTGAATGTCTCTCTTTTCCCGCACGATAAAAAGAGGTCTTCGCACGAACCAAAAATGATAAAACTTCCCAATTATAAGTAAAAATACCCAAATGAGTCTATGTACATGTAGGTCCAGAAGGAGTCTATAGACTCTTTGATGTAGAGTTCTGATGGAGAAAATGTAGGTCGATCTATTTTTGTCATAACTCTGACATATTTTGACCTGGGAGAAAAAATCGAAATCGAGGCTCACTACGAGCATGCCAGTTTTAAATATAGAAACAGGGAATCCCGACAAATGGCGATATCGGCGACAAACAAATAATCTAAAACAACACATAAAATAAACATAGCAAAAACGCGGCACAGTAAAAATGTCAGAACGCCACGAGGTTTTACGTCGTTTTTGATGACGTCATGGAGTGAAACGGAGTAGGGCGACACCAACGTACCTACGAATCTGTCTGATCGCAATACTGTTGCGCGAGCGCACATAAATACGACATGTATCTCTTAGACGTCACAGTGAAATACGAGATCTATCTCTTAGACGCCACAGTGAAATACGACATGTATCTCTCAGACGCCACAGCGAAATACGACATGTCTCTCTCAGACGCCACAGCGAAATGCGACATGTATCTCTTAGACGCCACAGTGAAATACTACATGTATCTCTTAGACGCCACGGTGAAATACGACATGTATCTCTTAGACACCACGGTGAAATACGACATGTATCTCTTAGACGCCACAGTGAAATACGACATGTATCTCTTAGACGCCACAGTGAAATACTACATGTATCTCTTAGACGCCACGGTGAAATACGACATGTATCTCTTAGACACCACGGTGAAATACGACATGTATCTCTTAGACGCCACAGTGAAATACGACATGTATCTCTTAGACGCGACGGTAAAATACGACATGTATCTCTTAGACGCCACAGTGAAATACGACATGTATCTCTTAGACGCCACTGTGAAATACGATTTTGTTATTTCATTGCAACCTTTGATGTTTCACTGTCGCTTTTTATATTATTTCGCCAGCCAGTTGTTTCTTTCCGAGTATTATTCAAATTTTTGTACTATTAAAAGTGAAAATGCAGCATAATTTAGCAACATTGAGCATTAATAAGGCATATATAATACTAGAAGGTGACCCGACTTCGTCCGGGCTTTGGCCTTGAATTGACCATTTTGAAGGACAAGGTCAGGTGGGGTCAAACACCAACACCCCAAAAATGGTGGAAATCGGCCCAGCGAATACCGCGAAATCGGCCCAGCGGATACCGAGATTCCCTATGCATCAAATTTCGTCCGTAAAAATCAGCCAGTTTAACCCGATTTGATTTCCACTCAAGTATATAAACGCGCCTCATATACACACGCTTTCAACGTAAAGATAAATTACCATCGGTGCCCGAGATATCGCCAAGACGTCTGAAACAGTCAAATGCATCGGCCGGTTAAGCGTTAACGTGACCTAACGTTATGACCTCTAACGACGTCATAGAAGTTACGCATTGTTTTTATCCTGATGGAAGATAGTACCACTTCTTCTTGATAATCGAGGCAGATAACTAAAACGGATACATACGCATTATATATCGTTGGAAAGAGGAGACACGAAAGATTCTCACAGTGTCATTATTATGACTGGCATTTTATTATTCGCGCTGTTTCGAATCGATTTGTAAGCACCGAACTCAAATGAAAGTCCCGTAACACAGCGTAAAAACAGATTTGACCGCGGCACGTGAAAAGTTGACCTCGGATCTGAAAATTGATAGGCCCATGCCACCCCCGGCCGAAAATACCCCCACATACCAAGTTTCATCGAAATCGGCTCGGTCGTTTTCGAGTCCATCGCGATCACACAGACACACACACACACACACAGATCTTCCAAAATATATAATAGATAATATATAATAAGAATACCTACAGTTTTATGTTTGAACACATGAAGAATCTCATTCGTGTCTGGAAAGAAATATGCATCCGCTCGCGAATATTCAATATTTCATTCCAGACTAGACTAAAATCGACCAGACTCCACCCGTTTCCGAGATCTGGTCTGCGCATGCGCGAAGTTGGCGCGACCCGATAAAATTCGTATCCGGGGCAAGATACATTCACATACCAAATTTCAAGTCGATAGCTCCACCCGTTTTCGAGATATATAGCCCAATGTCATTTGCGGATACCTCGGCCGGTGATGAGTTAACGCGACATCGGTCGGTTAAGAGTTAACGCGATGACGTCACGATCTGTTGATGGCGTAATATATTTACGCAATGTTTTTCGATGAGCGAAGCATGGTCCTGCGTTCTTCCCGATAATTAAGGTAGAAACTTTAAACGTACACAGGCGTGTGATACATCATTGGAAAGATGAAGCGCCACAGATTCTAACCGTGCAAATTATATGACTTGCAATTTATTATTCACGCTATATCGAATCGATTTGTGAGCACCGAACTGAAATATATTAGCGCAAAACGGCGTAAAAACAGATTTTACCTCGGCACGTGAAAAGTTGAGCTCGGATCTGAAAATTAATAGGACTATGCCACTTCCCGACAGAAAATACCCCCACATACCAAGTTTCATCGAAATCGGCTCGGTCGTTTTCGAGTCCATCGCGATCACACACACACACACACACACACACAGACACACAGACACACAGATCTTCCAAAATATATAATAGATAATATATAATTGGAAAGATGAAGCGCCACAGATTCTAACCGTGCAAATTATATGACTGGCAATTTATTATTCACGCTATATCGAATCGATTTGTGAGCACCGAACTGAAATATATTAGCGCAAAACGGCGTAAAAACAGATTTGACCTCGGCACGTGAAAAGTTGAGCTCGGATCTGAAAATTAATAGGCCTATGCCACTTCCCGACAGAAAATACCCCCATATACCAAGTTTCATCGAAATCGGCTCGGTCGTTTTCGAGTCCATCGCGATCACACACACACACACACCCTCACACACACACAGACACACAGATCTTCCAAAATATATAATAGATAATATATAATAAGAATACCTACAGTTTTAAGTTTGAACACATGAAGAATCTCATTCGTGTCTGGAAAGAAATATGCATCCGCTCGCGAATATTCAATATTTCATTCCAGACTAGACTAAAATCGACCAGACTAATACGGAGAACGGACAAGTGTGAAAGCGGCTTAAGCTAATATATTATGTCTTTGTAATTTATATTTTGAGTAGGGATAAATATTATTAAACCAATTAGGGTCTCCCGTACTCCCTGGTACGCGTCGCGTGCAGCGTCCATAGTTCGCATTTTCCAACGCAATAACATAATTGCAAGCCTTGAGATAATGTGTCTGCCATTTGCAGAATGAGGTCCCCAGAGGGTGAATTTAGTGACGCTACCCCGCTGTCTGTTAGCCACCATCTTCTGGGAATATCTATGGTCTCAATTAACATTGTTTTAGTAACTTTCCCCCCTTCCGTTTCTATAGCCCCTAATTTGCAGAAGATAACATTCATAAACGAGGTGACTAATGGGTGAACATCACCAACTTCAACTGGTGAACTTCAATCCGACCCTAGGTCTCCCATAGCAGTTGGGGTTCCCAGAGGGTGAATTTAGTGATGCTATCCTCACGGTCGTCTTTTGAGAAGTATCTAATATACTATCTATAGTCTCATATTAACATTGTTTTTAGTTACTTTTTCCCTTCTGTTGAGTTTCTATATCCCCTAATTTGCAGAAGATAAAATGCATAATCGAGGTGACTAATGGGTGAACATCACCTACTTCAACTGGGGAACTTCAATCTGAATATCTTATCCTAGTTCTCGCACAGCAGTTGAGGCATATTAAGCAGAATGAGGTTCCAAGGGGGTGAATTTGGCGACGTTAGCCCTCCATGCCGGATAGAGTAACTAAATTCACCATTCATCTGGGGACCTCATTCTACAAATGACAGACACACTATTTGAAGGCTTGCATAATTGGTAATTTTGTAATCGCCCTATTATTATTATATCCTATATAAGAGCCACCATTATTTTACGCTCATCTATCTCAGTCCCACTGGACCACTGTTCGTTACTCTTAATTCATTTTGTTGATATCTTTTGAATTTAGACATGGTAAACCTGTTTGTATCGGCGATGCTTGGTCGTGAGTATATGACTAATAGCTTTTGAATTTAGACATGGTAAACCTGTTTGTATCGGCGATGCTTGGTCGTGAGTATATGACTAATAGCTTTTGAATTTAGACATGGTAAACCTGTTTGTATCGGCGATGCTTGGTCGTGAGTATATGACTAATAGCTTTTGAATTTAGACATGGTAAACCTGTTTGTATCGGCGATGCTTGGTCGTGAGTATATGACTAATAGCTTTTGAATTTAGACATGGTAAACCTGTTTGTATCGGCGATGCTTGGTCGTGAGTATATATGACTGATATCTTTTGAATTTAGACATGGTAAACCTGTTTGTATCGGCGATGCTTGGTCGTGAGTATATGACTAATAGCTTTTGAATTTAGACATGGTAAACCTGTTTGTATCGGCGATGCTTGGTCGTGAGTATATGACTAATAGCTTTTGAATTTAGACATGGTAAACCTGTTTGTATCGGCGATGCTTGGTCGTGAGTATATGACTAATAGCTTTTGAATTTAGACATGGTGCACCTATATATACATGTATGTAGCGTGATGCTTGGTCGTGGGTATATGACTAACTATACCATATAATACACACGCGATTTAATAGTGAACGATACTTATAAAGGGGTATTGTACGCCATATTTAATACATTCCTGGTGATAACAACGATCTAGTATCGATAATATATAGAAAACTAAGTAATTTGAGTCGAATATGTATTATGTAAACGTTCAGGTTAGTAGGTTATCTTAAAATCAAAGTTAATAATTTGATATAAATTTAATTTATGGCTGGAGCCATAAATTAAATTACGAATTTCCGTGTACAAGGCGTAATCAAAATAATTAACGGATTGGGTAACGTGTGGCACACATGATCGTGTAAAATAATATGTTGATACGGGGCGTAAACTCAAGCCACTCACTGACTAGTGACTATACAGTGAGTTAAATGAGTATATGGGACTACTATGCATATAATATAACATTTATTTGATATATTTGCTTGAAAACTGTCCAAAAATTACTCGACAACGACAATTGGTATTTTCGCATTCCGGCTAATCTTCCATCCGTAACATTACTTCGTATACTCAACAGACTTTCAAATAATGGAAATCTGGTTACCTTATTCTACGACTCAGAGACTATAGAAACCAACAACAACATTTGAGTTCAGTATCCCTCGGGGTTTACGATCAGATACATGTAGCGATTGGTATTCAATCTGAGTTACATGTGTCATGCGACGTTATGAATGTTCTTCGGACGCGTGATCCAAACTATTTAAAATCACGTCTTCGGTTAAACGCTCTTTAAAAAACAAATTCTCTGGTACAAATTTGTTTTTAAATTTTTTTATTTCTGAATATCTCCGTTAGTTAGTCAAAATAATAATTTAAAGGTACTCAACCCGATAAAACTCCTCTCAATTACTATTTCAATGGCTTCGGGGGTCAAAAATATTTGATTCGAGTCGAGGAAGTCACACATCAAAGCTCAGATTTGTTAGATATCGATTTTAGAAATCTATTATTTTTCATTATCGGGAATACTATCTGGCCCAGAACTCAGTAAAAATTGCGTTAAAATTACCACTTGATTTTAGAGTTATTCATCCTTGTCTGTTTGAATAGATTTGGAGTACACATCCAGAGCAGATTACGGCAGTTATTAGTACTGATCTCGAGAACATAACAAATTTGAAAAATCAATATCTAATAACTCTGAGCTTTGTTTGATGGGTTCCTCGACTCGAATCAAATATTTTTTACCCCCAAAGCCAAAGAAATAGTAATATAGGACCCTCTGATCGGATTGTTGTTGTTGGAATCTGTTGAGGTGGGGACCCTCTTTACGGGTTGAGTACCTTTAATAAGGAAGTACATGTATATTTATTAGTAGCGAGTTTGTTCCAGTTATTTTGGAGCGCAAACCGCATGTGGCTTTAGTATGAGGTTTTGGTTGCCAGATATCGAATTTCAAAAGAAGAACTTTTAACACCTTTTATGTCAGAGAATGTTTAACACGTTTTAAATTTTTATCGACCAAGCAATCGTCTGTCATATGGTGGACATATACATGCATGCAATCTCTGTAAATATCGTGTATTTGGCTTTTTTTTAATAAGGAAGTATATTTAGTAGTAGTCCAAGTCTTCTCGTACTAAAACCGGCTAAGATATTGGGATGGAGGTGCCGGTCTTTAGTCCAAGACCGCTTGTATACCAATCCTATGACACGACTTACGTCCACGATCTGTGGCGGGAATTTGTGGTGTATTTTACTCGATTTACCTAGCAAATCAATACATGATGCTATATACATCGGAAAGGCTTACATCTTATGGTCATAATGGTGTATAATAATCTAACTTTAATGTTAAATTACACATAGAATATTCCGGTTGCTTGACACAAACATCGATTTGTTTCTCTGTTTGTTTACGTTTTAACCGAAAGCCGAAGTGGTCCGAATAAGTTCGGCCTAATCCGCTGTTTGTTCTGGGAATTCTACTTTCCGTTTCTATATATAGCGCGGGTTTTCCGAACAAAAATGGCGAAAACCGATCGCCCGAAAGTCCAGTTTTCTATGTGCTTTCAGAACAATTCCCGCACTAAAAACTTAATGACATAATGGAGGATCAGAATTAATGACATAATGGAGGATCAGAACGGTAGTTTTGTTGACAATTTTCGCAAGCAACTTGTCAAAATTGGAGCAAATTAGAACTCTTGTGTCTGACTTGCCAAGTTGCCATGCGTGTGATGTGCATTTTGACATCTGTGTTGATAAAATAATCGGAGAACCGAATCACACAGTTTCGAAATATAGTTCTTCCGTTTTAGTGGGACTTTTCAAACTTAAGGTTCATTTATTTAGTGTATTACATTTATATCTCCAATGTTTAATTAATCTATTTATTATTTTATTTATTGACACACATAATTACGATTACAGTGGAGAATTCATCGTAATTTGCGTTGTTGTCCAAAATCTACGGAATATTTTCAACGGAAAATGCCGAACACAGTTCGCGAGGTCAACCGAGTTCGCATACTTTTAAAAAATTGTAAACATTGAGGTAAATGTCTCTTTTCGCATTAAATTACCGTTTTAAATTCACAACTGATGTGGGTTTCAGATAAAATAGCATGTCTTCTGCGGAAAATATCCGTTTATTGTCGCAATTGTGATATTTTATTTCATATAATTGTGGTTTTATTTGAGCGGGTCACTAACGCTTAAGTCGTGTCATAAGAATGCATGGGCCTGGAACTCGGACTAAAGACCGGCACCTCCATCCCAATATCTTAGCCGGTTTTGTACGAGAAGACTTGGACTAATTTAGTAGTAGCTAGTTGGTTCCGGTTACCCCCGCCCCCCCCCCCCCCCACCCACCCTTTCGATTATATCAGTATACTCATTTATAAAATACAATCCTATAATCGCGTGGCACCTGTTTTTTTTGTTTTATTATATTATTTTTAGAAGGGTCACATCTCCCATTTTGACGAAATCACACAAAGCTTGGGTTCAAAAACACTATTTTTCAATATATCAAATGTGTTGACAGCACTATCCCTTCATCACAAACATCCATAAAATGTGATAAAGCAAAACAAGTTTGAAAAATCTAATCACAAATTCAAAACCTTATCAAATGTTTTAAACTGTCTATCTGCTCGTCCGTTTTTAATCTATTTATTGACACAAAAGTCACGGCATTTCTAGCAATTTGACGCGACCAAGTGCTAGTATACCTGAACGAACTGCATAACTATGCCAAACATTACTTAGAACTTACCTAGAACAGACATATGTTCAGGGCACTCTAATGAAAGAAATTTAAGTTTTATTAATTTCACGAAACCAATATCTGAGAAAAGATATCCAGAGCTTCCATTTTAAAACACCACGAACGCTCTAATGTGATTGGTGCAAATCAGCTACTGTCTGTTTCGCAGCGAATGATGCGTTCTCTTATTATTCTCATCGCTTGTCAACATCTCTTTGCCAATTTCAATTCATTTATTTCTCACTCCCTTAATAAAGGTATGGAGATAATTATATGTGTAGAATTAAAAACAGGTGAAATAATGTCATCTTTGGAACTTTTTGCAACAACCATATACAATAGGGTCAAGGTGTGCTATTTCAAATCACTATTATTGCCATTCTCGGTTTGGTAGCCAGATTTTTCGGGGAAATGTGTTTTTTTTTATGAAAAATTCATCAAATTCAATTGGAATAAGAGACAGACATTTTGAAAACTGTTGAAAAAATCGATGATCTTTTGGATTTGGGATTGGATTTTCTCAAACTTGTTATCGCCGTATTATATTTTTTGGATATTAGTTTTGAAGAATAATGTGTAAGGAAGGGGTAAAGCTGTCAACAAAACTGATTATTAGAACAAATTATGTTTTTGAAGCCATGTTCTCCAAACTTGTTGTGATTTCTCTAAATGGGAGATGTGTATGGGCGGCCATTCGGTCGAAATTACATGAAATAAAAGTTAATGGTGGTTTGTGAAATAATTACATGCATCGCACATTCAATATAAGTCTATCCCGTTTTAATTGCAATATATTTCAAACCAATAGTCTCCATTTTCAAACCAATAGTCGTTCTTCAATTCAATAAGAGACAATTCCGTTTTAATATATAGATATAGATTCATAATCAATGTTGACCTATGCAGAATTAATGTTCTATTTTAATTTAATAGTACCCATTGTTCAACTAATATCTAATAACAAAAATTAGTACAGCTATCGCATATTCAATAAACGTACATTCCGTTTCAATAGCCATATGTTCTTTATCAATAGACATATTTCAAACCAATAGACGATTTACCACGATCAATGATTATCGTTATCAAACTAATAGACCTTATTGTCAAACCAATGAAGACGAATGTAAAAACCAATGAAGATGAATGTAAAAACTAATAACTAAAACCGTAATTAACTAAAACCGTAATTAACTAAAACCGTAAAACAAATGAAGATGAATGTAAAACTAATAACTAAAACCGTAAAACCAATGAAGATGAATGTAAAACTAATAACTAAAACCGTAAACCAATGAAGATGAACGTAAAACTAATAACTAAAACCGTAAAACAAATGAAGATGAATGTAAAACTAATAACTAAAACCGTAAAACAAATGAAGATGAATGTAAAACTAATAACTAAAACCGTAATTAACTAAAACCGTAAAACAAATGAAGATGAATGTAAAACTAATAACTAAAACCGTAAAACCAATGAAGATGAATGTAAAAACTAATAACTAAAACCGTAATTAACTAAAACCGTAAAACAAATGAAGATGAATGTAAAACTAATAACTAAAACCGTAAAACAAATGAAGATGAATGTAAAAACTAATAACTAAAACCGTAATTAACTAAAACCGTAATTAACTAAAACCGTAATTAACTAAAACCGTAAAACAAATGAAGATGAATGTAAAACTAATAACTAAAACCGTAAAACCAATGAAGATGAATGTAAAACTAATAACTAAAACCGTAAAACCAATGAAGATGAATGTAAAAACTAATAACTAAAACCGTAATTAACTAAAACCGTAAAACAAATGAAGATGAATGTAAAACTAATAACTAAAACCGTAAAACCAATGAAGATGAATGTAAAAACTAATAACTAAAACCGTAATTAACTAAAACCGTAAAACAAATGAAGATGAATGTAAAACTAATAACTAAAACCGTAAAACCAATGAAGATGAATGTAAAACTAACAACTAAAACCGTAAAACCAATGAAGATGAATGTAAAACTAAAACCGTAAAACAAATGAAGATGGATGTAAAACTAATAATTAAAACCGTAAACCAATGAAGATGAACCATAATTATGCAAAAATAGACAAACACGAAACGCTCTTTTCTGTTCTATGCCTTACACACATGGCTGTTGTCTGTTTGGGATCCACATACAGGGGCGCCGGAAGAGGGGGGCAGAGGGGGCAGCTGACCCCCCCCCCCTGTCCTTGACCAAGGGGGGCGAGCGGGGGCATGACTTTCCCTTTTTCTGTAGACAGAAAATGCTTTTTGTGTGTTTAATCTCGTGTTTTTATAGCAAAATGTGACTTTTATGGTCCAAATACCACCAATTTCACAAGGAATATTCATTTTTTTTGTCAATTTTATCACAAAACGGCCATAAAAACCGACAAATAACATTAAAATAGGGATTTTTGCCACAATGAATTTATGGTTATTTTCCCGAGTTTGCGGAGAAAATGACTTTTTTTGCGGAAAAGTGCCCTTTTTGTAGGCTCTGCCCCCCCCCTGCCCTTGGATGCTTCCGGCGCCCCTGTACACACATCGTGTTCATAAGCTGAATTTCGTATGACTTCAATGCGTCTTTCTGTGACACATAATGCCCGTAGAAATGTAGTTCAAGTATTTATCGACATATTTCCATACCTCGGGGAAAATTAAAAAGCGAATATTATTAGGTGTATTTTGGAGCGCAAACCGCCATATATATATTGTATGAGGTTTTGATGGCCAGATATCGAATTTCAAAAGAAGAACTTTTATCACATTTTATGTCAGAGAATGTTTTACACGTTTTAAATATGTATCGACCTATAGCAATCGTCTTTCATAAGGGTGGATACATATATGCATGTAATCTCTGTAAATATCGTGTATTTGGCGTTTTACGTGGATCATATATATACATATATATTGAATACAATTTATGTTCGTTTGTATTTACATGTTTTAAGTTTTAACTCATTATGTAACTTGCAACTTCCAATATGGTGTATTGCAATAAAATTTAAATATTCTATTCTATTCTATATACAGACCGTGCAATATACATATACGCTGACAATTCAAACATTGCGCCTAAGTTTGACCACAGTGAGTCAAGCTCTGAACGTGCAGAGAGTCGCCATGTCGCTTAAAATAATTGTTCGTGCAATAACCCAAATAGTGGACGTTCTGTATATATCATTGTCAGTCTTTTCTTATTTTTATACCGGTGATTTCCCCAACGCAGGGGCAATGATCCCTGGCATGGGGGTTATATTATCCCGGAAGCTACCGTACTCACCATTGCATATTTCCCCCGGGGGGGGGGGGGGGGGGACACGCAGCACCCTGATTCCTGACCACCCTGAAGCCACTCCTGATTTGAGTTCCCAACTACGTCACTACACCTATATGGAAAATTTAAGTAAAACAGTTCATTGTAAATTCTTGCCCAGATTATTCCGGCTGATACATTTAAATAAATCCCTCAGTTGTTCGAAGCTTTTGAGAACCAGCCCCATCCCACAATCATGGATTATGGTCGAAAATGTTATAATTCAAGCCTATATAGAGGCTAAAATTGTGACAGTTAGGAACTTGTTCAACTTTTGGCTTGAAAAGCATATACTCTTCTTTATTTTCTGTGAAAAATGGGGAGGGGTGTCACTTGTTTTAATTTTAACGCTGTACCTGCATTACTTTTTTGGCGATGTAATGGATATTTGAATGGAAATCCAATTTAATGTTATCACTTGAGCTCGCTCTCAAACTACCCGAGCTATCTGAACAAACCGGTATTGTCTGTCTTAATTTTCACATGCGAATCACTGGAAATGACATACAAATCACATGCATGCATGCACGTTCTTTTAACATAGGATTCACCAAGTATGAGTCGGTTTTCATGTATATTGATTTAGTAGTTGGTGATCACTTCCAAAATGTGGAGCGAGGGAGCCGTTCGGGTTTTGCTGGACGAGATCAAATCGGGAGTCATTGTGTGGGCCATCAAGCACATGCACGTGTATCACAATCGTCCTAAAAGAGCTTCAGATTCTACATTTTTATTTAATTGTTTTGGATGAACCTGTTTCCAAGAAATGACGAGAAACAAATCAAGTATAAAATCGACGGACTCAAATCGACTTTTCGAAAAGAATTAAAACTCGTGAAAAACAGCAACATAATTATATCAGACAGGATTTATTCATTTCGGCATCCATGCATGAAAGAAGACATGTTTATGACTGGCCTGACATTTCTTGATGGCAGTCAGTTTGATAATGGCTTATAACTACTCACTGGTCTCGCGCGCAGGCGTTTAATGCAAACAATGATTGGTATGCCCATGTAAAATATATGGTATACAATCAATACATGGATTTTACATACATAAATTACAAACAAGTGTGTATCCACCCTAACCCTTGGAACAAACGTCGACTGGAATTCAATTCGAATTAGATTCGAGATTAATTCTAAATTCGTCTGTTGAAACAAACGTCGCATTTAATTAAAGACGAATCTAAATGATTTCTTAAAAGGGCACAAAGCGTTTGGTTTTTTGTCAAAACAGATAAAATGTGAAGTTTTTCTGTATCATACATCAATGGAACGGTTATTCAAATATATGTAAACAATTTCTCTATATATATATATATCAATTCTAAAACAAAACGTAACATTTAGTGAGAAAATTCGGCCTTTGACTTCCAAGCGACGGCAGACCCTTGTTAATATTTTGAGGAGTGGAAATTATTGGTTTTATATCGCTATATCTTAGGTATTTGACACATATTTTAGGTCGGACTTGATTCTATATCCAAAATTTTATTTAGTGCGTCTACTCGCATTTAATTTGAAACAAACTTCGCACTTTTGTCGACACGAATTCAAATATCATCAAATTACGTCACGCTTGTTGTGGGTTTTCCAGTTTCAGTTGGAATTCCCTCATTAGCATATCATGATGCAGTTCGTTTGCATTTCTCCTATATACATTCGAGTCGACGGTAATGCGACGTTTGTTACCAGGGTAAGGAGACTCGGTGTCGACGCTTCATGTATACCATCCCCCAAAAAGAGAGCCTGTTAGAAGTCCCTATTAGAAGTCCCTATTAGAAGTCCCTGTTAGAAGTCCCTATTTAAAATTGGACCCCCGTATACCCCTTCCACTCCTCGGATGATTAGTTCCACTCAAAGCAAGTCTAGCTTTCGAAGCGCATCGGACCAAACGGCAAGGAATCCACTGATATACATGTATAGCTGACATGACATTCCGAAAGTCTTGACACGGACGAGCCCCCGTCATGTAACGGTTCCAAACAGACTCGCTGAAGAAACCGTCCATTGGTAGAAGGTTATTCCAAAACCCTTCACAAACTGAAACAAATTTCAATAATTAATTTAATTTATATATTCATCACTACCCTAGTGCCCGGAGCAATAAAAAAGGCACCATATACAACAATGGCTAACCAAGTCCATATCCAGAAATAACAGACAGACGAGTCGGTCGTCTTTTTTCTATCATATTAAGCCACACACTAGAATAGCAATAACAAACAAGGTCAACCACAGAAAAACTATCAGTTCACAACATCACCAACAGAGGTGTGAATCTTTACGTCGGCAATACGTCAGATATCTTCTTCTTTGTTAAGTCAATAAAGAGCGTTCCGCCACAGTTTTATAATGCGCTCTATATAGTATGAGACCAGATATATTCTGTATCGTAATTAACTCTCAACGTTTGAGTCTTGTTTTCATTTGTTAGTTATTAAATCACTCTTTCTATCGGTCGTTGTCGCTTGTGTGGAAACCATCTGGTTACAACAACACTGGTATTAATAGAGCAACACGAGCACTGTCAATAATAGCGTTGTTGCAACTGTAACTGTATATTTCCGAAGTAAGATATTTACTTTCGTCGCCTAACTTGGTCGGGACTGTCGATCTATTCAGTGCTTTTGAATTAGTGTTCCGTCTCCATGTTGGGTAACAAAAACTTTGGCCAAAACTTTGGTCAAATGTCATTTTTATTGGCCAATTTCGAAAAAAAATGGCCTTTGGCCAATTTGGTCACCGACAGCGCAAACACTGATAATTATACAATGTTTCTCTCTTTTATTTCTAGTTGTATCAACGATTTTCATGACAAGCGGATCGGCTCATGTCATCCGATTCGATGAGGTGAAACAGGTGCCGTCGGATGACCTAAAACAAATCATCTTGGATGACGTAAATGTTGATTCAGTTGCCACAATGCACATAGCTTCTGGTATCAAAACTGAGGCTGATACCCACAAAGGTTCGGATACCCAAATTAACTCGGATGCAGAAAGTACGATGACTGAACTAAACTGGACACCACTCTCTAACCGCGCCTCTCTTCATAAGAAAGATGGTGAAAGCGAAATCGACAAGAGAGCAGAACATGTCGAGATGCCAGATGATCTTCCGGTAGGTGGCGCGTTTTCGAATGATGGAGGGAGTAAAGTGGCGACCCGTAGCGATGGTGACAGGGAAACATCAGGCGACGGATCTTCCGGAGAGTTTGACGGCGAATCATCAGGCGATGGTGACAGGGAAACATCAGGCGACGGATCTTCCGGAGAGTTTGACGGCGAATCATCAGGCGACGATGACGTACAACAATCAGGTGACGGTAATGTCGTCAACTTGGATGATTACTACGACGATGATGATGGTGGTAACATTGTTGTTTATGACGCTCACTTTGCTGAGGAGGAATCAGATCACGGCACGGACGTCGTCATACCGTTAGGTGATAGCGTACAGGCGCATAGACATCGTGCTAACTTGCGACAGAAAAATGTCGCCACTCTATGGCATAAAGTCCTCGATTTCGGAAACCAGTCGGGTCGCTCTAAAATGAGAACTGGCCTCAAAGGAAAACCTGTTGCTACTGGGAATTTCTACTAAAATTGCTTCAAATGAAACTATAATTGTATTTCTATCTCCCATGTTTCTTTCATTTTTTTGCAACACATATGAAAGGTATGTCAATATAATGAGTGCAAGATATGTATATGTGAGTTGTGAGTAAGAGACCGACCCCCCCCCATCCCAAAAAAGAAAGTATTGTTAAAACTCAAGTGTTATATGCAACACTTTCCAAGATTTTATACAGTGACAGAACATTGAGTTTACGAACAGCACACATACAAGTTTAACACTATATAGGTTTGGGACATGAATTGTAACACTTTCATGATTAAGCTTTGGGTAACCAATTGAAGGTGTTGGGCTAAACACTAAACGGTTTGGCATAACGCCTTTAAAATGTCACTGGTTAATCTGTCCAACACCCCACAGGTGTCGACCACAAAACTACTGGAATACATGTTAGCAAGCTACATTGTTTCAGTCCAGATGTCCTACATGAGACGTGACTCTTGGTCAGAGTGGAATCACCACCCACATTGACCAAATTATCAATTTGCATTTTGTTTTATCATTTGCCGTTTAACTTCGGACCACTGAGTGATGACGTGACATTGACCAATGATAAAACAAGATGCTATGTGATCAATTCATCAATATTATATTTACATACTAAGTGTGATTATCACTAAATCCAGCATTCCGATTGGTCGGCGCCCACGTGGCTTGTTGCAGTTCTTTCTCGGTGGACGCACAACAGCTCATAACTGCAACCCCATAATTACATCGATACGTCATCGATACCGGAAAGAAAAACGCGTAATGTTTTGGGCGCATTTGGACTCGGGCAGGATTGACTTAAATTAAATAATCAGGTTTCAATATAAAGAAATTGTTCCTGTTAACTTTTGCCAAGGGTGCTATGGGATATTTTTGGCTGGTTTTGTCACGATACACTTTTCGATTTAAATACATTTACAAAAGTGGCTTTTTCGCTAAATGTATATAAATATAAGGATTAACTGTCATGTTTACACAAGTTATGACCACTTACCTCACGGTTACATCTCCATAAAAACAGTCCACATGACAGTTAATCATTATGTGTGGTGATTCCACCCTGATCAAGAGTCGTGACCCATGTAGGATATGTGGAAAAGATAAAAACAAAAACACACCTTGCTAACATGTATAGTCCAAATCAAAACGTTAAACATTGGCGGTCAATACAAAGTAATACTCCGCAATTCCAAGTGTCCCTTATCATCGTAGTGTCAATGACAATCTTAAAGGGTCCGATTTCAGATATGTGACCCGCCATATCAAATCCAGTCGTAAGTCGGGATTTTTTTACCCTGTGCCAATGCATTCTCTTATATATGCGAGTCGACCATAGGTCGCCTCGCATATATAAGAGAATGCATTGGCATAACAATTTTTTACAATTTTTATAATTTTTTCTTGTATTCTTTAACAATTTTATTATTTCACCCATACAGAGCCCCAGACAAACATGAGCAGAAGACACTCTTCTATATGCTTCTATATATGTGTGGGGCTCCCTGCAGGGTAATGGATGTTTTTTATTTTATGTCCTAAAAATTGTAAGAAACATTTATTTAAAAAAAAGGATAAAAAATTGTTAGGCCAATGCATTCTCTTATATATGCGAGGCGACATATGGTCGACTCGCATATATAAGAGAATGCATTGGCACAGGGTAAACAAATCCCGACTTACAACTGGATTTGATATGGCGGGTCACATATAATAAAGAGAATATCTACAATTTTTGGTTGGATATGGTAATGATCTCATTCGTGAAGGCAAAAACAAAATACAAACAAACAAACAAAATTAAACCTTTGGTCGACTCGCATATATAAGAGAATGCATTGGCACAGGGTAAAAACATCCCGACTTACGACTGGGTGTGATATGGCGGGTCACATATCTGCTGAGGTGTTACAATTGGACATCCGAGTGTAAGATGCAGCACGGTACGGGTTGGGAAAATGTAACACTTGGTTGATGTATCAATGTTAACACTTGAATTTTTATAGTGTATGAAATGTCAGAATGTTCAATTATGTCCACGTACATTTAAAAACAAATGAAAGAAAACTGCTTCGGCCATATCTTCGCCCGCGTAGTATTTTTTATTTCATTTCTTGAATAATGGAAAACAACGGATATAGTGTGTATTACATGATGTGCTTATTCCACACCCGTTGAAACGAGACATATCGTCAATGTTAGAAACTGCATGGAATTTTGAGACGGTGCAAATTTCCGTTTGCGTCATGGAATGGACCTATCCATAGGTACCGCCCCAATTTCAATTATAGCCAATGAGCCGATAGCTTAAACCCGGAAGCAACATACGCCTGCCTAGTGATATGAATCGCACCACAAGCCGGTCCCTAACAACAGTTGTAAGCTATAGGGAATTTACGAACACGAGAGCAAAATATGTCTTAAAAAGCTACAATGGTGTTGATATGTGCATGGGGAACATGTCCGGTTGACGAACGATATTTATACATGTTTTAGTTCGGTTTCCTAAATAGAAAAGTAACTATGACATCTTTTTACGCTGGATTAAACCATGCCAAGAGATAGCGGAATTGAGATGGCGTGTGGTGCGTAGTAACAGTAACCATGCAGCCTACAGGTGGGCGGCACGTAGGGATAGGTCCATTGCAGGAGCGGCATATGGCCCCGTATGTGACACAGACATACGTGGGATACAACGCATAACTGTAGCACTGTTGGGAATTGTGCCAACAAATTTATCAAATTGCAGGCCTCATGAATTTTATTCATTATTTCACTCAATTAGCATAAAATTTAATCGTCGATCGTTTAACATCGCAATTTTAAGTTGTGACATTTGATACCAGACACGAAATTGCACTAAATGTAGATAAAGGAATATTGGTATTTTGAAATTCGCCATTTGATTGATATGTTCGCGGAGTGTGCGCTCTCTGACGTGCGTACAATTATATTGGCATTCTTAAAGGGGTTGGCCCGCTTTGAATGGCGGTTGGGAATTACGATAGATGGTTGTAAATTTCAATCTAAAGCTCTGTAAATGTACTTCAAGATTGTGTATTATTTTTCTAATTACATGTGTAATATACAAACAACACAATATATAGAGGAGCCACTCGTGGAATTTAATTTTGTTTGTTTGTTTGTATTTTGTTTTTGCCTTCACGAATGAGATCATTACCATATCCAACCAAAAATTGTAGATATTCTCTTTATTATATGTGACCCGCCATATCAAATCCAGTTGTAAGTCGGGATTTTTTTACCCTGTGCCAATGCATTCTCTTATATATGCGAGTCGACCATAGGTCGCCTCGCATATATAAGAGAATGCATTGGTCTAACAATTTTTTATCATTTTTTTTAAATAAATGTTTCTTACAATTTTTAGGACATAAAATAAAAAAAACACCCATTACCCTGCAGGGAGCCCCACACATATATAGAAGCATATAGAAGAGTGTCGTCTGCTCATGTTTGTCTGGGGCTCTGTATGGGTGAAATTATAAAATTGTTAAAGAATACAAGAAAACATTATTAAAATTGTAAAAAATTGTTAGGCCAATGCATTCTCTTATATATATGCGAGGCGACCTATGGTCAACTCGCATATATAAGAGAATACATTGGCACAGGGTAAAAAGAATCCCGACTTACGACTGGATTTGATATGGCGGGTCACATATGCTCCGCTCAGTTGGCCCATGGCTCAACTCGAAAGAAGAGTAAAAAGTGCAAATGTGTATATCCAAGCGTGCAAACACAGCCATGGTAATGAGCTTGTGCATCTAACAATAGTTCCACTTTCATACAGATTGGTTGAGGGATAAAGGGGGCTAACATCATAGTATGATTAACAAACAAAATTAATTGATCACATATTAAAATTGTTCAACCTGAACACTTAGGGACTTTTAGCACAGTCATAGCGTTGTTAACTCATCTAGTACCGAATCATTTTTAATTTTAGCGCGGATGGATGCGAGTGAGATATTGACGGATAACGGTTTTTATACCACGATCGCCTATCTTACTATACAAATAAAGGCATCTGTTTAAATTTTACATTTAATCAACACCTGTTGATTAAACGTGCCTACTTTTTATTAAACTTCGCAGAGTGGATTAAACTTTCTCCATACAATTTTAACGGAAAAGTGTTTATCCATCGCATTGTAAAGATCGCGGCATAAACAAAATGCATGCATAGTGTTTCTGAATAACAAATTTAATCCAATACCACTCGCCAATCCCACTCGTGGATTAAATTTGTTATTCAGAAACACTATGCGTATATTCTATATTTATCTGATGCAAAAATACTGCTATTTGATTGCTTATCATCCATATCTATATTTGCGAATGTCTCTGTCCGTCTCTGTGTTCGGTAGAAATTCACAGGGGACCATCTAGATGATACCAAAGGGGTCTACTAGGAGTAACTTTTTACGAGAAAGATAATGGTGCGGGTTACAATTTTCAAAAGTGACGCCGTTGTTGTCAGGGGCAGAAAAGGGGGAGGGGCAGAATTTAGTTTTGTCGCCGATTGCCACGAAACTTACATATAATCATCCCCATATGAAGAATCAAATGGTTTGGTTTAAATATGACAAAAGTGCGTCGTTCGGGTCAGGGATGCACTGAAGGGGAGAGGGGCACCAAAATTGATAAAACTAATTTTAGAGCCGATTTTCCACCAACTTGATATATGTTCTTCTTCATGATACAAGGAATCTAATTGTGCGATTTAAAGACGCCAAATTGGTGTCGCTTGGATGATAGATTGGGGGGTGGGTACTAAATATGATAAGAATGGGTTTAGTCGCCGATTGCCACCACACTTATACAAAATCATCCCCATGGTGTGAGGAGTCTAATGGTGCGGCTTAAATCTGTCAAATTATTGTCTTCCACTTCTTACTTATATGCACATTCTATTCAGTTCCAAGATGGATCTATTGGCAGAATAAATAATGCGACGCGTGTTTTAAATCCTCTTCCTATTCAATTCTCTATAATCATATACATATTGGAATTCATATTACATACTTGTATCTTTGGAAGAGATAAATAGTGTTTAAATCAAGTTTCAGTCGAGAAAGGTTTAAGAATCGATCTTCCCATATGAAAAACATTATGGTAATGCCATGGTAAAGTATCACATGCAATGTGTGATGGCCGTTATACATGCATGTATACACATACCATGTTTACCTCATTGGTACGATGTTACTTTACCATGGCAATACCAGGGCACTGTACCATGGTAGTACCACGGAACACCATCATGGTACATATATACTAATAAAACTCAATTTTGTTCGTTTGTTTTTCGCTTCTAGGCGGCCAAACGGCTGGACCATCAGAGATGAAAATTTGTATATAGGAGTAATTTGACCAGGGGCGGGGCATAATTAGATGTTTTAAAGGGGCACTAATATATATTGGCTGAAGGCGGCCAAACGATTGGACCCTCGGTGCTGAATATTTGTACATTTGGGTAATTTGACCCAGGTAATCTTATTATAGGTAGGTCCTGTTGACCTCAGATGTCTTAAAAGGGCACTAATAATTAATTTAACTAAATAATTATATACCCAAGAAGATAATTCATTTAACGTCAATGTATGTAATCGATTAGTGTTAAATTCCAATAAACAGTAATTTGCAAGAATACATTTGCTCGAGTAAACGTTCTCCATGACTGAAAACACATGTGTTAGGATTCTATAGTAAAGGGCCCTGTGGTATCGAGGGGTGATTTGAGTGGACAAAAAAATATGAGGGTCTCATGAAAACCTGCCCATATAAGGACGCAGGGGGTGGGGGGGGGGGGGGGGGGGGGCAACGGCCAAAGTGCCGCTATTAGCCTATATGCTCTGCCTGCAATACAATGACTGGACATACAGCAGTAGAGTGATTTCCCTTTACCCAATATCTAGATCATGTCATGAAACTCTATTATGGCTAACGCCCGTAGAGATCATATTCCACCAGTACAAAACCTTGGAACTTTTTGAAGTTTCGACAGGGAACCTTATAAAGTCGAAAAATGAAAGTGTCAATGACACTGTAGCTCAACTTAGGTAGGGGAATAATTTAATGGTTGACAGTAAATGGAGGAATAGGAAAGGTGCTAATTGAAATGTCTAACCTGCGCCAAAGGATTTAGTGATTCAAAGAGTAAAATACAAGATGGCTGCTGGTGGCCATTTTTTTTGGCCAATTGACCCCAAAAGAACTCGTTCCCATCTACGTATAATTGTTAACATCCATGACAAATTTTATGAAGATCTGACCAAAGCTACGACCTACAAATTTCAGTACGACCTGTAGACCGCGCCAATGGATTGAATTTTGAAATCCAAGATGGCCGCTGGCAGCCATGTTTTTTGGCCGAATGACCTCACAATGATTCGTTCCCATCTACATGTCAATGTCAACATTCATGACAAATTTCATAAAGATTAGACCAAAGGTACAACCTGTAGCCCGTGCCAAAGGATTTAGTCATGCAAAGAGTAAAATCCAAGATGGCTGCTGGCGGCCATGTTTTTTGGCCGAACGACTCCAAAATCACTCGTTCCCATCTACATGTCAGTGTTAACATCCATGACAAATTTAATAAAGATCAGACCAAAGGTATGACCTGTAGCCCACGCCAAAGGATTTAGTCATGCAAAGAGTAAAATGCTGGTGGCCATGTTTTTTGACCGAATGACTCCAAAACGACTCGACAAGAGAGCAGAACATGTCGAGATGCCAGATGATCTTCCGGTAGGTGGCGCGTTTTCGAATGATGGAGGGAGTAAAGTGGCGACCCGTAGCGATGGTGACAGGGAAACATCCGGCGACGGATCTTCCGGAGAGTTTGACGGCGAATCATCAGGCGACGATGACGTACAACAATCAGGTGACGGTAATGTCGTCAACTTGGATGATTACTACGACGATGATGATGGTGGTAACATTGTTGTTTATGACGCTCACTTTGCTGAGGAGGAATCAGATCACGGCACGGACTTCGTCATACCGTTAGGTGATAGCGTACAGGCGCATAGGCATCGTGCTAACTTGCGACAGAAAAATGTCGCCACTCTATGGCATAAAGTCCTCGATTTCGGAAACCAGTCGGGTCGCTCTAAAATGAGAACTGGCCTCAAAGGAAAACCTGTTGCTACTGGGAATTTCTACTAAAATTGCTTCAAATGAAACTAATTGTATTTCTATCTCCCATGTTTCTTTCATTTTTTTGCAACACATATGAAAGGTATGTCAATATAATGAGTGCAAGATATGTATATGCGAGTTGTGAGTAAGAGACCGACCCCCCCCCCCCCATACCAAAAAAGAAAGTATTGTTAAAACTCAAGTGTTATATGCAACACTTTCCAAGATTTTGTACAGTGACAGAACATTGAGTTTACGAACAGCACACATACAAGTTTAACACTATATAGGTTTGGGACAAGAATTGTAACACTTTCATGATTAAGCTTTGGGTAACCAATTGAAGGTGTTGGGCTAAACACTAAACGGTTTGGCATAACGCCTTTAAAATGTCACTGGTTAATCTGTCCAACACCCCACAGGTGTCGACCACAAAACTACTGGAATACATGTTAGCAAGCTACATTGTTTCAGTCCAGATGTCCTACATGAGACGTGACTCTTGGTCAGAGTGGAATCACCACCCACATTGACCAAATTATCAATTTGCATTTTGTTTTATCATTTGCCGTTTAACTTCGGACCACTGAGTGATGACGTGACATTGACCAATGATAAAACAAGATGCTATGTGATCAATTCATCAATATATATTTACATACTAAGTGTGATTATCACTAAATCCAGCATTCCGAATGGTCGGCGCCCACGTGGCTTGTTGCAGTTCTTTCTCGGTGGATGCACAACAGCTCATAACTGCAACCCCATAATAACATCGATACGTCATCGATACCGGAAAGAAAAACGCGTAATGTTTTGGGCGCATTTGGACTCGGGCAGGATTGACTTAAGTTAAATCATCAGGTTTCAATATAAAGAAATTGTTCCTGTTAACTTTTGCCAAGGGTGCTATGGGATATTTTTGGCTGGTTTTGTCACGATACACTTTTCGATTTAAATACATTTACAAAAGTGTTATTTCCCATCTACATGTCATTGTTATAGTTCATGACAAATTTCATGACCATCTGACCAAAGCTACGACCTGTAGCCAGCACCAAAGGATTTAGTCATGCAAAGAGTAAAATACAAGATGGCTGCTGGCAACCATGTTTTTTGACCGAATGACCCCAAAACGACTCAATCCCATCTACATGTCATTGTTATCATTCATGACATATTTCATGATGATCAGACGAACAGTACGACCTGTAGCCCGCGCCAATGGATTGAATTTTGAAATCCAAGATGGCTGCCAGCGGCCATGTTTTTTGGCCGAATGACCCCACAATGATTCGTTCCCATCTACATGTCAATGTCAACGTTCATGACAAATATTATAAAGATTAGACCAAAGGCAACCTATAGCCCGCGCCAAAGGATTTAGTCATGCAAAGAGTAAAATCCAAGATGGCTGCTGGCGGCCATGTTTTTTGGCCGAACGACTCCAAAATCACTCGTTCCCATCTACATGTCAGTGTTAACATCCATGACAAATTTCATAAACTTCCGACCAACACAACGACCTGTAGCCCGCACCAAAGGATTTAGTCATGCAAAGAGTAAAATCCAAGATGGCTGCTGGCAGCCATGTTTTTTGGCCGAACGACCCCAAAATCACTCGTTCCCATCTACATGTCATTGTTAACATCCATGACAAATTTCATGATGTTCCGATGAAAGCTACGACCTGTAGCCCGCGCCAAAGGATTTAGTCATGCAAAGAGTAAAATCCAAGATGGCTGCTGGCGGCCATGTTTATTGGCCGAACGACCCCAAAATGACTCGTTCCCATCTACATGTCAATATTAACATCCATGACAAATTTCATGATGATCAGACGAACAGTACGACCTGTAGCCCGCGCCAATGGATTGAATTTTGAAATCCAAGATGGCTGCCAGCGGCCATGTTTTTTGGCCGAATAACCCCACAATGATTCGTTCCCATCTACATGTTAATGTCAACATTCATGACAAATTTCATATAGATTAGACCAAAGGTACAACCTGTAGCCCGCGCCAAAGGATTTAGTCATGCAAAGAGTAAAATCCAAGATGGCTGCTGGCGGCCATGTTTTTTGGCCGAACGACACCAAAATCACTCGTTCCCATCTACATGTCAGTATTAACATCAATGACAAATTTCATGACGATCAGGCGAACAGTACGATCTGTAGCCCGCGCCAATGGATTGAATCTTGAAATCCAAGATGGCTGCCAGCGGCCATGTTTTTTGGCCGAATGACCCCAAAATGACTCGTTCCCATCTACATGTCAATGTCAACATTCATGACAAATTTCATAAAGATCAGACCAAAGGTACGACCTGTAGCCCGGGCCCAAGGATTTAGTCATGCAAAGAGTAAAATCCAAGATGGCTGCTGGCGGTCATGTTTTTCGGGCGAACGACCCCAAAAACACTCGTTCCCATCTACATGTCATTGTTAACATCGATGAAAAATTTCATGATGTTCCGATCGAAGCTACGACCTGTAGCCCGCGCCAAAGTATTTAGTCATGTAAAGAGTAAAATCCAAGATGGCTGCTGGTGGCCATGTTTATTGGACGAACAACCCCAAAATGACTCGTTCCCATCTACATGTCAATATTAACTTCCATGACAAATTTCATGATGATTAGACGAACAGTACGACCTGTAGCCCGTGCCAATGGATTGAATTTTGAAATCTAAGATGGCCGCCAGCGGCCATGTTTTTTGGCCAAATGACCCCACAATGATTCGTTCCCATCTACATGTCAATGTCAACATTCATGACAAATTTCATAAAGATCAGACCAAAGGTACAACCTGTAGCCCGCGCCAAAGGAAATTGTTGACGGACGACAGACGCCAAACCATGGCAATAGCTCAAACTTACAAAAGTAAGTTGAGCTAATAATGCAGGGAATATATTCTTAGTTATTATGTGTTCCTTAATAATGTACTTCACTGTTGGTGAGGGTCCCAACTCGAACATTCATAATTAAAATAAATTTGTGAGCGATTTTTCTTTGATTCGCTTAAAATTATGGAATTTCTCAGTTAATTAATTCATTGTTTATTGCGACATTTGCTCACAAATACCATGGAAAAGCATGCAATTTTGAATTAGGACATTCACATACAGTGAATTACATTACTATTAAAGGAACAGATAATAACTAAGAAATATATTCCCCGCATTATTTTTTCGACTTTATAAGGTTCCCTGTCAAATCTTCAAAAATTTCCAAGGTTTTGTACTGGTGGAATATGATCTCTATGGGCATTAGCCATGAGTAGAGATTCATGGCATGATCTACCCAATAACAAACATTCGGCTACATGCATAACAAACATAAAGAGAGATTTTGTCTGTTCTGATAGTTTCCACGGAGTCGCATACACAATTAAATTGCTGGTGTTCATAGACAAGTTTCTGTGTGGAACATTTACATGTTAGGATTCTATGGTATATGGCCCTGATACCATTAAGATCTCCACACATATCTGTATAGAGTTCTTAGAGGTACGATTATCACATAAATAGAGAGAACATTGCAATTGTGGCAAATTAAGGGTTATTAGAGGCACTTCTGTGCAGCCGTGTCCCGAATGGATTCACACAAATTTGTTTAATTAATCAGCTGGTCAAAACCCAATAACCCTAAAGGATCTTCCAGTCATTCCTTACAATCATATACCAGAACATTCACTGGAAATAAAACTGAACATTTAACCCTTTACCCAACAGAACGGCCCTGTGCCAATGCATTCTCTTATATATGCGAGTCGACCATAGGTCGCCTCGCATATATAAGAGAATGCATTGGCTTAACACATTAAAAATTATAAAATTGTTAAAGAATGTAAGAAAAAATGGTAAAAAGTGTTAAAAAAAGATTTTTTTTAGGCCAATGCATTCTCTTATATATGCGAGGCGACCTATGGTCGACTCGCATATATAAGAGAATGCATTGGCACAGGGCACAACTGTAACTATCACAATGTGGTCAAGGAGCCGGTTCCAATGATATCCATATTTGTATGGTTCTACTGAGACAGACCGAAGATATTTTAGGCTGTTGAAGCTTTATTTGGCCGGTTTTGGCCGGTTTGTTGGGTAAAGGGTTAAGAGTTAATTCACATCGCAACGCAAGTTAGCCCCAAATAAAATTAGGATTTCAATTACCTCGTTTTCAAATATCTACTTCCTGTATTTTATTACCGGCATCAAAACAGCTGAATGGAAATCCAGACAACTGGAGTTGAAAGTGCATCCAATTTGTTTGGCTTGAAGGGAAGTGTGGTTCATTGCCTTTTATAAAGTGTACACTTCAGTTATTGGTTTATGAACCTCATATGGCGATTTGTACTGATTCTTGCAGCCACTAATTGTGTGAATGTAGAGGGTGTGTGATTATTGTTGAATGAACACTGTAACAAACATGTATGAGTAGATGATTTAATTCAGTACAATTCACACTGATACTCCAAATTAAAATATACAGTAATGCTCTAATTAATCGACTCCTTAACCACAGCAGAATTATGGGTAACTTTTCAGGATTTAGTCAGAAATATGGCTTGTTGCCATTCATCGGAAAGCTCTCCCCGAGAGCTTTCCGATGAATGGCAACAAGCCATATTTCCGACTAAATCCTGAAAAGTTACCCATAATTCTGCTGTGGTTAAGGAAGAGCGTTACTGTAGATCTTCAGTGATTAACATAAATTGGTTAATTCCATGAAAGACTGAAACAGCATGATTAAACTAAACACCAGTGCTCCCTCCAATAAACTGATCAGGTTAGAGATGATTATCTCTTTAAATACAAATTTTAGATAGTTTCCTGGGTATGAAATAATATGATTCAGTTGAAAATCCCTGCCTGGAAATGATTCTATCTATTAATATTGATTTTATTTCGATATAATTTTATTCAATTAATGGGACACTTCTTTGTTCTATAAATATAACTTTTAGATGGAGGCCTCCAACGTGCTGCTCTGAATAAATGTGACCCGCAAAATGTCTCTGATTGATTTTATCTATTGTAATATTAAGTGTGAATCAAGTGGATAAGACCAAGAGTGTATCATATCAGGGGCGCCGGAAGAGGGGGGGCAGAGGGGGCAGCTTTTTCTGGAGACAGAAAATGCTTTTTGTGTGTTTAATCTCGTGTTTTTACAGCAAAATTTGACTTTTTTGGTCCAAATACCACCAATTTCACAAGGAATATTAAATTTTTGTCAATTTTATCACAAAACGGCCATAAAAACCGACAAATACCATTAAAATAGGGATTTTTGCCACAATGAATTTATGGTTATTTTCCCGAGTTTGCGGAGAAAATGCCCTTTTTTGTGGAAAAGTGCCCTTTTTGTAGGATCTGCCCCCCCCCTGCCCTTGGATGCTTCCGGCGCCCCTGTATCATATGCTTATTTTCAATGATTAAAATAACTGAAAATAACAAAAAAACGCAAATAAATAAGACGGTCGTGAATATCGGGGACCAATATAAAAACTGCACAGAGTTATTTTATACAAAATAAATTCCAAATAAAATCTAAATTAATTGATAAGACACATTTACAGACAGGGGTCTTTGATTTGTATTTATTCTTTCATACATCAGGAAACTATATGTGACCCGCCATATCAAATCCAGTCGTAAGTCGGGATTTTTTTACCCTGTGCCAATGCATTCTCTTATATATGCGAGTCGACCATATGAGAATGCATTGGCCTAACAATTTTTTATCATTTTTTTAAAATAAATGTTTCTTACAATTTTTAGACATAAAATAAAAAACATCCATTACCCTGCAGGGAGCCCCACACATATATAGAAGCATATAGAAGAGTGTTGTCTGCTCATGTTTGTCTGGGGCTCTGTATGGGTTAAATTATAAAATTGTTAAAGAATACAAGAAAAAATTATTCAAATTGTTAGGCCAATGCATTCTCTTATATATGCGAGGCGACCTATGGTCGACTCGCATATATAAGAGAATGCATTGGCACAGGGTAAAAAAATCCCGACTTACGACTTGATTTGATATGGCGGGTCACATATAGATAATGTTGCAGAAGAGATAATCCACCTTTAACTTGATAATAATTTCCATTTATATTTGGCGACACCCAACAAAATTTGGCAAAAAATATTTCATTTGGATAAACTTTTATTAAATTAAACTATTTACTAAAATTTTTGCAGGCGCAAACTCGGACAGTGATGGATTCAAACAAAAACTGATACAAGACATGAGCAGAAATGATGATCGCACATCCAAAATTCTTAATTTTTTTTATTCCTTAACCCCCTTTTATGACGGGAGCTGCGTTGGTGCAGCATTAAAGATCCTGTACCAGTGCATTCTCTTATATGCGAGTCTCCCACAGGTATAAGAGAATTCACTGGCTTGCAAGGTCAAGGTAATTAGTGTTAGGCAATGTACGCGAGGCTTTCTATGGGAGGCTCGCATATATCAGAGAATGCCTTGGCACAGAAAACAAAATTTCTTGAAGCTGCAGTCATGGAAGGGTTAAATTTCGGAATAATAAATCTTAAATTGTAATTATTAATTGATATCAGTTCAGATTGGTTTTGAAAAGCTAATTTTACTGAAAATGGATGCATAAATCGAAAGGCTGCTACTTCTACACCCAAGCCTGAGTTTAGTGTGTCTGTCATTTGCAGAATGAGGTCCCAAGAGGGTGAAATTAGTGATGCTATCCCACAAAGCGGGTTAGCATCACCAAATTCCCTGGGGACCTCATTCTGCTTAGACCTCACCTTCTAGGAAATATCTAGTCTCAAATTAACATTGTTTATAGATTCTTTTTCCCTTCTGGGAAGATTTTATATCCCATAATTTGCAGAAGATAACATCCATAATCGAGGTGCCTAATGGGTGAACATCACCAACTTCAACGGGGGAACTTCAATCTGATCATAGGTCTCCAATAGCAGTTGAGGCCTAAGGGTGAATTTGGTAACGCCAGCAGGCTATGCGGGATAGCGTCACTAATTTCACCCTCTAGGGACCTCATTCTGCAAATGACAGACACACTAAACTCAGCCTACACCTGACCTCTCTGACCAAGATAATCTGAACTGAGTAAAAGACTTTCAATCACACTGATTGAGTTGATTTTCAGATGCCATATAAGGTCAATGTAAATAAATTACTAGATTTTTATCTGGGGCAAATTGGGGCAGACGGGCAAATATTATTTTTTATATTTCATTCTTGGCGACCTTATTGGTCATAGTTAGTTCTAGAAATTTAAGCAATATCATACCTTATAAAATACAAGTTGATTTATATTGCCCAATTTGATCAATGTAAACTCAATAATGGTTCATTGCAATGCCCTTGAAGGTTAACCTTTCCATGACGGGAGCTTCCAGAAATTTTGCGAAAACCCTGTGCCAATGCATTCTCTTATATATGTGAGTCTCCCATAGGGAGCCTCACATATATAAGAGAAATACCTTGGCCTAGAAATATTTATCTTGACCTTGCAAGTCAGTGCATTCTCTTATATATGCGAGGCTCCCTATATGAGAGACTGACCTGGCACAGGATCTTTAATGCTGAACCAACGCAGCTACAGTTATGTAAGGGTTAAAGGCACGGGCGGCGTTCCTTGCAGAAATATTCATATTTGTTCAAATCGACATCAACAGAAGGAATATTAAAATATGTATAGTTTTGTTCATATGCCAAACATAATCAGCGCGTAAATAGTATAGTGTCGTCAAGATGTACGATGATGTACGTAAACAAGAGCCTGCTTGTGTTACATAAGCTGTGCTTCTGTTTACGTAACACAGCGCAATTCTATTGGTTAATCACACACAAATGATATAAACGCTCTTTATTAATTCCATATCAGGAAAACAGTAACAAATAATGCTCTTTATGTTTACCATATCCGGATCTAAACAAAAGCCAGGTTCTGTAACGTTTTTGATTTTATTTACATAACAAAGGAAAAACATTTGAAAATAACTTACTGTTTATGCCATATTTCTGATTGGTATAAGAACAAAGTTTGTCTATATTTTACTATTATTTCTGTTTATTGCGGTTTTTGACGGAGGTGAATATTTTAACAGCATACCCACCGCCAACGCCGCCCGTATCTTTAAGGCATGAGAAAAAAAAGTTTAGCTCAAATTATCCAAATGAATTATTTGAGGAGGGGGTCAAAATAGAGAATCTAGCAATATTTTTACATTTGACTAAATGGATATATTTCAGGAGCATTAACCACTGAAGTAAAACTTAACAATATGTCACCGCAACAAGTTCTGTGAAAGATTTAAGTTTCTGACGCATGTTACATAATGTATTATTCCACACCTTTGCATTCAAGGTCAGTTCTTAACAAAGTCCAAGTTTCCGTTGACATAAACCAGCTTGTGATATCGGTAGTGCCAGATGCTAACTTACATCGAAAACCATTCCCCTTACTCTTTTATAGCGGACTTTAAGCGAATAGTAAACCACTCATCTAAAATCACATATAAAAATTCACAATTGTAATAAAAACAAAAAACATTTTATTCCATATAAAACATTATATTTGTTTTGAACTCCACATGAGTTGTCACCTGAAAGTGGTAATTTAATGTGAAAAATATATTTTATCACATGTAAGATATCACTCTCCAATAAATATAGCATTTTGTATTGATTTTATGAGAATTTTGATTAACATTAATGAAAAATCCCACTACTGGATCTGAGCGTAAAGTCTGGTATGTGAACCATAAGTCCAGAAAATATCATTGTCTATCTTTCTCACATGACTATCAATCTCACATGCCTATGTCATTTAATTAGCCTTTTATAATTGTTTAAAATAATATATACCATCCCTGAAATAGCAACCCACCCCCATGACAATGTTATGTGAACCACAAGTCCAGAAAATTTCATTGTCTAACTTTCTCACATGGCTACCAATCTCACATGCGTATGTCATTTTAATAATTAGCCTTTTATAATTGTTTAAAAGAATAAATACCATCCCTGAAATAACCACCCACCCCAATGATAATGATAAATGTGAATCAAAAGTCCAGAAGAAATCATTGTCTATCTTTCTCACATGGCTATCAATCTCACATGCTTATGTAAATTAATTGGCCTTTTATAAATTTTGGCTCACATATACTCAGAAGAGTAAGGGGATGGTCCTCGAAGTAAACCAGAATCTAGCACTACCGATTTCATATGCTGGTTTACGTCAAAGGAAACTTGGACTATCCTTGACTCGAATCTCATTGATATCGTAGCTACCATAGTTGTGTACGCAAACTTAAAAATTGACTTCATTTACGTCATTTCTCTCGGTAAAATCGTCAACACAATGTATTTCCAGCTTGTATTCAACATATCGAAGATGAAAATAATTATCGACGGTGATGATTCTGTTGAATGAATGTTTTTCATGCTAGCATGTGTGGAATAAAATAAGAGATGGATCTAAAACCGACGATTCTGAAGATATACATTGTATTTCTCCCTCCACTGGAGTACTATTCTGTAGTCTATACAGAATGGTGTCAATATAGACTCTCCGCATTAGCATTCCGTGGCTTCTTAATCTTCTCGAGGTTCTTAGTGATGACGTCATGGAGACTCGCCTGCAAATAAGATAATTTGTTTTAGGCACATGACCAGGTGACACATCAGACAGGGTCAGCCCTCCGGAACAGAGACATCTCCAGAAATTTATGGGGAAGGGGGGGGGGGGGGGGGGGGGGGGGGGGGGGTACCTGTTCCTGTATCGAGAATGTCCCAAAATAAACAATGGGGTATTAATATTTCCTAATAACATATAAAATTGCCAACTGAAACTCTGTTTATGAATTCACGATTATCATTCATCATTAGCCAGCAGCAATAGCAAGAAATCTGGGAAATCTCAGGTTCATTATTTCTTTCTCAGACAGCCCTCACAATTGGCTATGGCAATAATGTTTCTTTATTTGCAATGGGAATAGAAGATGGTGCATATGCATACAAATTTCACTCTTATCGCAGCGAATGAACAGTCTTCCGACAAAATTTGTTGTGCAATCGTTTGTGCCAGCTTTGTTATTCAATAATATTACTAATATATGCCTTTCTAAATAACAATAACAGGATGACTCAATTGCTCCTTCATAAGAACATTTAAACTAATTGAATGCTAATTGAGTTGCTTATCATGCGCTGTCATGATTAATCATTCTCCTGGACAAATTATATGTATGATACTGAATTAGTGCAACACTGATTTTGAATAATTTGTGTGAAATATGATCTTGTGAATTTGATTTTTTTACCCTGTGCCAATGCATTCTCTTATACATGCGAGTCGACCATAGGTCGCCTCACATATATAAGAGAATGGATTGGCCTAACAATTTTTTATCATTTTTTTTAAATAAATGTTTCTTACAATTTTTAGGACATAAAATAAAAAACATCCATTACCCTGCAGGGAGCCCCACACATATATAGAAGCATATAGAAGAGTGTCGTCTGCTCATATTTGTCTGGGGCTCTGTATGGGTGAAATTATAAAATTGTTAAAGAATACAAGAAAAAATTATTAAAATTGTAAAAAATTGTTAGGCCAATGCATTCTCTTATATATGCGAGGCGACCTATGGTCGACGCGCATATATAAGAGAATGCATTGGCACAGGGTAAAAAAATCCCGACTTACGACTGGATTTGCTATGGCGGGTCACAATTGTTTTTATGTGTAACCAATCAGTTAAGTGGGTGTCAGACCAGGTAACACGAGTTCCAGGGTAAGCAACACCAAACCTAGCACACCAGAATGACAGAAAACAAGTCAAAGTGAAGCACTGGCAGGTAGACCATAAATGGCCTATTTGTTAGTCAACATAGGTTTTAGTAAGAAAGAAAAACGCCTCAAACATATTCGTCATTTTACCCACATAATATTGGCGGAGCAAAAATGTAATGGATGTCAAGAACAAGAGGAGAGTGTCTGCAAAGTATATGAAATAAAGGGGATATATTAGGGTCAGGGTCCCAATCACATGCAGATACAGTGTTCCTTGTGTTCTTGGCAAAATTTTTGAGTCGGAGAGCAAAGTCACGGAGCGGCTGAAATTCTTTTGAAAAGTAATTAAGAATGTACAGGTCGAAAGAGGGTAATTAAAATCCAAGATACCTAAGAATTTGTAATTTAAGGAAAAAGGTAAAACTTTTTAGAAGACCAAAGAGGTAAAGTTTTGAAAAGTCAAAAGATAGATACAAACAATAGGATCTTCCTCAGTTGCAAGTCGCTAACCTGTGCCATATTAAGCATATGCACACAAACTTTTCGGCCTTTACTCACATATATAAGAGAATGCATTGGCACAGGGTAAAAAAATCCCGACTTACGACTGGATTTGATATGGCGGGTTACTATTTAGTGGAATTCAGGATGTGCCTGACCTGAGTACCGGGTTGGATATCTTAAATCATTCTCATTCTACTGTGTCAAAATCACGTGAATCTTCGGCACAAACTGTTTTTTACCCGGGAACAAAATTTATAAGATTCAAGTTAACAATAAGGCAAACATCATTTGACCAAACTTCCCTGAAGGGAGTAGAGTATAATATATGCCCGGGAATTGAAAAAACAGGAACCGGGAATGAAACCCCTTCAGAACTGGGAACCTGGAACGTTCCCGGGAAATGAATGGATTGTATGTACAAGTTGTAATTTGTGCAATTCGGCTAGTGTGGGTAACAGAGATCATAATAATGTTAATTTAGAATATTTACATACTAAGTGTTGTCATCACTAAATCCAGCATTCTGATTGGTCGGCGCCCACGTGGCTAGTTGCAGTTATTTCTCGGTGAATGCGCACCAGCTAATAACAACAAGCTCATAACAACATCGATACGTCATTTGGGTTTGGAAAGACGAACGCAAATGTTTTGGGCGCATTTGGATTCGTGAAGGATTGACGTAATAAATCATCAGGTTTCAATCGTTCCTGTTAACTTTTGCCAAGGGTGCTATGGGTTATTTTGGGCTGGCTTTTTCGCTAAATGTATATAAATATAAGGATTAACTGTCATGTGGACTGTTTTTATGGAGATGTAACCGTGAGGTAGGTGGTCATAACTTGTATGTAAAACCCTTCGGGTTTTACACAAGTTATGTCCACTTACCTCACGGTTACATCTCCATAAAAACAGTCCACATGACAGTTAATCCTTATTTAACTAATGGATATTCCAAATTGTTATGTTTGACCTTTTTGGGCCACATATGTGCCAAGACAACCCCAGGGACATAACTTTCAACCCGGGAAGAAGACAGGCAATATCTAAGTCAGAGGGGCGCTCGATTACCACACATATCAGCGCCGCTGTTGACCACATCTAGATCGCAAAGTACTGGGCACCAAAACGAATTAGCGGACGTCAACGCAATAACCATCCACGACACATACATAGGGAAATGATTTGGGGAGTAAACAGAACGATCTTGAGGATTAGCGAGACCAGATGTCTCGCCTAGAAAAGCTACCGAAACCTAACGCAGCGTGATGGATAAGGAGAAGAGTCTATAGGACGCATGGGAAGATGACGATCGCCCGATTACCCTAGGTACGCCTGGAACCGATTCGCCGTGAAGATGCACTGGGCTGTCATTAACGCCCTCTGTGTATTTAGTAAGAAGAAAGCCGACACCGATAACCAGTTCTATCTGACCACACAGCGAGTATCAAGAATTCTCGGACGCTAGGACAAACAGCCGAGAGTATGGACGTAAACACAAGGTAACATTATGACTCTTGTGGTTCTAACAACGTCCCACTGATGCGCCGACGGAAGAAGAAGAGCAGACGACAGGAAGACAAACTCGACCGGAACTCAACCGAGTAGAAGACGAGCAGACACACCCAACCTATGAAGACGGAAGAAGACCCTAAACCAAGGAGACGACAGGAAGAGAAACCCAGATGCCGATGATTGAACATTATTGACTTTGTTGTAAATAAATAATCAAACCGTTCTGATAGCCTTAAGAGTTATATGTACCCGTATTGGCACATATCTCTTAACTGGTGCCTTCGAGCCAGGATCTGAACGCTAATCACAGACACAACGTGAAACCAGAAGAGGAACAGTGTGAACAGAAACAGTGTGGGAAAATTCGCAAAACGTAACTCTAATTGTTTATTATCATAATGGCTACCCAACAATCAGCTGGTGTTCTCGCCCCATTAACAGAGTCTATCAATTCTCAAATTGCTGCAATGGCCATGACTACGGTGACACAGGTAGTGACGTCATTTGACGGGGACCCCACGAAATACCACGGGTGGGTCAAGTCGATAGAAAAATGCGCGATCCTAACCGGCGCTAACGAAGCAAAGAAGCCCTATATGGCATTCCAGAGCGCCACGGGCCCCGTTTCAGATTTTTTACGCCACGTGGCAAGACACAAAAAACGAATTATCTAGTCGATTTGCCGAGATAAATGACAATCAATTCGCCTTTTCGATGCTAAGAAAAATCAAGCAAAAACAAAACGAAAATTTACATGTGCTTGCCGAACGAATTTTGGAGATCGCGACAGTGGCATACCGAGATCAAACCGGTGGGATCAACGCGGTTGAAGGCCAACTCGTAGGGTTTTATATTGACGCTTTAAGAAGCGACAGTTTGAAAATGAAGTTGATCAGAGATGCGCCGAAGACACTAAAATTGGCAGCCGAAATCGCCATGCGGGAAATGGGGATCCGACGGGTATTCAACCTACGAACGGGCCGCGAAAATTACAACGAAAACGAACCGGAAGCAATGGAAATCGATAGTTTCAGAAACAAAAACGCGAGAGCAACCTGCGATATATGCGCACGCGATAACCACACGACCCGAGAACACCGATCACGCCCGAGACAGGTGCATGTCGAAGCGGTGGTTAAACCACGAACAGTCGAATGTTGGACGTGTCAAGGTGACCATTTCGCTCGCGACTGCCCCTTTAAGACCGAAAACCGAAGGCACGTATCTTGCTGGGTTTGCGAAGGTAATCACTTGGCTAGAAATTGCCCCTCTAAATCCGGAGATTCGAAGCAAAAGCAATGGAACGCGCCAGTAACGCCACCTAGGGGAATCCGCCGAGATCAGCCGAACCGATCACGTGACCTATCCCATGATACACCGCGTCACAGCCGGAGATACCCGACATTAAACGAACCACCACGACTAATGACCCCGCCCACATACGCAAAAAACTAAGGAATCCTCTCATTGAGGCCAAATATGAGAGGAAGTTTAGTATCAATATTGTGGGAAACCCCAGCTCATGTTTAGTTAGAATAGGTAAAGATAAATATCGCTCATTAGTGGATAGTGGCGCGGAAGTGTCATTGATTCACAAACGCGTCTATGACGCATTACAGTTTCGACCAAAACTAACTAGGGAACACATTAACCTTAGCTCCGTGAATGGGAAATCACTGGGTGTACTTGGTAGCGTGGAACTGACCTTCAGAATGGCGAAACTAAAATTAACCCATAAATTTTATGTGGTGAATGATATGACCCGGAATATGATCTTGGGGAGAGATTGGTTGACCTCTCGGGGGGTCAGACTGTATTATGATCTGGGATGCCTCAAGGTCAGTGACGTGTATGTCCCCTTGGAAGCAGATGCGCATATCGCTTCCCTTCTGCGATTAACCAGCAAAGTTAGTTTAAAGACCCGAACATCGACTTTATGTATGGGAAAATCAAAAAACTTAGCTTCTCTTCACAAGTCGACATTAATAGAGGTTGCCCAAATCAAGAAAGGTTACCTAGCATCAAAACCCGGTTTGGAGGTAAGGAATTCGATTTCGGAACTAGGTAAAAGACAACAAGTCCCATTGCTACTCGTGAACAACACTAATAAAACTGTTTATCTTCGGCGCGGCAGTGTAGTTGGAAAATCAGTCACGTATGAACGAAGACGCAATCGTGCTGGGAAGGGTTATTGTCAAATAGCATTACGGCAACAGCCTAAATCACTTACGCTGGTGCACAAACACCTGAAACAGGTTAAACGCCAACGAGCAGCGAAAATGTACGAAAAGGCCAAGGCCATTAAATTCGAGATTGGCGAGGCCGTCTATGTGAAGAATCATTTACGAAAAAGCAAACTTGAAAGCAAATGGAAACCCTACTTCCGCATAACCAAGCAAATAACGCCCGTTACTTTCGAGTTAAGGAATCAATTAACTGGGAAAGTCACACAATCCCACGCTGAACACATGCGCAAGGCCAACCTTGAATGGGAAATCCCCAAAACTGACAACAACAAGCGTGCTCAAACGTATGTTGTTCCCCCCGAAGACGAAGATAGCGACGTTCCTGCCCCTAACCCTGTGGGTGGGTCTTCTGGCGATGAAACAGAACCATTACCAGATGATGTAATCGCTCGATATCGGAGACAATGTTCGGATTCCGATGACGAAGATGTCCCTTTAAGCGAGCTTAAGATGCGCTTACAGCGTTGAAAAACGCGACTCGCGCGCTCAGAGCCGCTACAAAACCCTGACTCGTCCATGGACGAGAGACCAGAGCAGAGTGCCAAGGCACGACGCGCTCCAGCGCCTCGTCGACACGGGCGCAAAGTAACAAGGATGTTTACAAGTGATGACAGCTCAGAGGATGAGTTAATGGAAGTGGCCGCCATTGAACAAACCCCTCGTGAATGTAAGCCCGTACCGGCCCCACGCAAGTGTAGGCAGCTCATGAATGGAGCGCTTAGTGATGTGAGAACCAAGCAATCAGTTAAAAACCTATTGTACACAATAGCAGCAGTAATGTAAATAATAATGAAACGCCCGAACTATTTATCTGGATTTCATTTCGGAATGAATGAGACCCCACTTTTAACTGTCTTATTGATGACTGATGAGTCTAACCTGGCTTCGTAAATGTTGAAAATAGTTAGCCCGACGCCCCAGACCGAATCGCGAATAAATAGTCATGTTCGGATCAATGACAGGTCGCGCGCCCCATGAAACCCGGCACGTGCGCATGGCGATTTAATAAATAAAGCTTTGAACTTTACTATCACGCGCCGAGAGATAACGAGCACCGCGCCGACGTGCACGCCGCCACCCTTAGGGTTACTACGTTTGAGCGCACCCCGCTCAAATAAACACGATCGAAAATATGCTCACGACTGACTTAGTGAACGAAAAAGTATTACCCCAATGAATGGTAGAGATGGCCAGGGTGGTATTTTGCCCTAGTAACGTAGTTACAGTAGTAATTTTCATTATCTTGACCCACCGATTCTGGTGGAGATTTGTTAAACGACATTTACCAAGGTTAGCCATTATGTATAGTAAGCAGTTAGACCAGCGACCTGAGGATATCCCGAATGCCGTGTTCAAAGAGCCCATAGACGAAACAATGGAGACGGATGCACCAAAGCCGTCTGCGCTATTCCGGGACAACACTCAGGAACGCCTACATGTATATCCAATTATAGCCGTCAGAGGCTGACCACATCTGTGGCGGATTTGGATTAGTATTAATTATGTATCGTATATTAATGTATTCCGAATTTCCTCCGTAATTATTGTTGCGCGGATATCAGAATCATTTGCATGTATATAGACATTTATGCATTTCATATATTTCAAATATTAATTGTTGCATAACGATATTATAGTTGTATAATCATCAGAATGATTATAGCAAGCGTTGAATAGCGACTATAAATCCCGACATTCAGTCATACGTTTTGATGATTGAAATCAATCACCCCGACTTATCTTGTGTTTAACTGTTCGTCAACCAATCCATCTATATAATTAGTTGTGAATTCCATTTTCGTATTGGGCCGATCTGACGACCCTCAAGCGATACCGATAAATTGGAAAAGTAACCATTGTGTATACTGACTGTGTCATTTGTTCTCAAACCTCACACAAATATCCGTTTGAGTATTACAGGCTGACCATGGCGGTGGAACAAGGGTCGACCAGTTGTCAGAACCTACCCCCATACTCGGACATTGAGGACGAAAATACCTCGACATCCGATGATGACGATATGACACCCAATTCAGATGCACGACCATCCACCAGCAGGCGGCCGCATGAAAGCTACCTCGACATGATGCCGCGCATGCAGTCACCCACATCCTACAACCAGCCATGGGTACAGCCTTACACCGAGCATAGACGATATTACGCAATACAGTCACCTCCCCCGCCTTACAGCCCGCCCAGAGAAACTGAAGATGCACTCATCGACATCGACCCCGATTGGTACTACTTCACGGACGAACACCGACAGCCGATCCAGACTCGCCAGCGAACCTATGCTAGAGCACGACAGCAGCCGTACCAACGACACCGACGGACATACGAACAACGGAGGCCTCTCATTCACCGATGCCGCTGTTGCGAAACACTTCGACGAATCATCGACCTGCTGCGCAGCGACGAATTGGACTTGCGATTTCAAGATCAACTTTAAATCGAAAAAGTGAAGGAGTAATGTGCCAAGACAACCCCAGGGACATAACTTTCAACCCGGGAAGAAGACAGGCAATATCTAAGTCAGAGGGGCGCTCGATTACCACACATATCAGCCCCGCTGTTGACCACATCTAGATCGCAAAGTACTGGGCACCAAAACGAATTAGCGGACGTCCACGCAATAACCATCCCCGACACATACATAGGGAAATGATTTGGGGAGTAAACAGAACGATCTTGAGGATTAGCGAGACCAGATGTCTCGCCTAGAAAAGCTACCGAAACCTAACGCAGCGTGATGGATAAGGAGAAGAGTCTATAGGACGCATGGGAAGATGACGATCGCCCGATTACCCTAGGTACGCCTGGAACCGATTCGCCGTGAAGATGCACCGGGCTGTCATTAACGCCCTCTGTGTATTTAGTAAGAAGAAAGCCGACACCGATAACCAGTTCTATCTGACCACACAGCGAGTATCAAGAATTCTCGGACTCTAGGACAACCAGCCGAGAGTATGGACGTAAACACAAGGTAACATTATGACTCTTGTGGTTCTAACAACGTCCCACTGATGCGCCGACGGAAGAAGAAGAGCAGACGACAGGAAGACAAACTCGACCGGAACTCAACCGAGTAGAAGACGAGCAGACACACCCAACCTATGAAGACGGAAGAAGACCCTAAACCAAGGAGACGACAGGAAGAGAAACCCAGATGCCGATGATTGAACATTATTGACTTTGTTGTAAATAAATAATCAAACCGTTCTGATAGCCTTAAGAGTTATATGTACCCGTATTGGCACACATAATGGTACACAACATACGGGTAACGTAACACAAGTTGGAAAATGTAAAACATTATATATAGTTCGATACATGTTAATTTCCAATACTGTTTAGTGTCATGATTTTTTTATTTTATCGGGAGTCGGATGTAGTCTTGAAAAGTACATTCGGAGCAACACCAAATCACCCAGTGACTTGTCAGTCTAGTAGCCATTGTGCTGTACATTATATCTATGTTGCGTAACTTGCGGTATATCGGATAATCGGAAGCTCAAAATGTATGGGTATAATATTCTAACTGGACTTTTGCTCTCACGGAAATTAGAATGTGACATCAGCAGAAACTGTACCCACCCATTCAAGCAACTGCGAGGGAGTACAGTATGTGCATGTGTCGCCAACAATAGCCTAAGATTGCTGATGCAACATCGCATCAATTGATAATTTGATACACATTGTTAAAGTCTTGTTTCCCCACGAACGGTTCATGCCACTATGTTATGACTCGTGTCGTGAAGCCATGGCTGTGCTTGGGCTATGAGACCAAACCTTGAGTCGTTTACTCTTAGACGATAGCATGGTCAATTCTACTCACGCTTAATGTAGAATTTGAAGATATATAACATATATACTGCCTTGTGCGCCGTGCACGGACAAATTAAACTAATTTATGCCACGTTGGTGTCCCATGATGTACTATATACCAAATGATAACAACGCACCCCATTCCAAATTCCTACAAATCATATTCCCGGGAAACGTCAATGAGTATGGGACCCGGGAACAGGGAAATTCCCGTTCCCGGGATTAAACTCTTTAAGGGAGTCGAGGGTGTCAACTTTGCAAGTTTGAGAATAAAAAATGTTTATTACAATTACCTCATTGTTAGCTGTTTCATGGGGATGATGGACAGGGCTTTGGCAGACCCCAAAATCCGACAAGAATCGGAATCATGATTCTCATTTTGATTTTCATAAAAAGTCTTGATTCCCTGTAGAAATGCTATGTTTTGATTCTCGCAAAATTTGATGGATTTTTAGGCCTAGCTTTGGACAAGTAAGTAAACGAGGAGTTCCCTTAGGAAATGTTCAAATAATAAGTTCAACAAACATATCTACTCAACTCTTTATCAAATTTTCCACCATCGAATATGTATTCTAATGCACTTTTATTATCATTTTGTCTGGCTGTTATCTGTTTTTTTTTTTTTTACCATCTATATATAATGCTTTATTTATGCCCAGATATACTTAACATCCCTCCAAATGAATAATAGACCATTCAATTGTATACCTTTATAACTGAATGGGAGAATCCATTCAGTATAGAAAAGGTTAAACTCACATAATGATTCCTCAATTCACAGCATATAAGCCGTAAACTTGTGTACTCTTTTTCATCTACTTCTCTGATAGACTGTCTGTAATCTTCCTGTAATTTAAAGTGACATCATTCATTTCAAGCTTCAACTAAACATAATTCCCGACATTTTACGATATAGTGGTTTAAGATTTGAGTAAAATTCCTATTCAAATATGCAGAATTTCAGCAAAATTCTACACAAATATGAGAAAATGAAAAAGTTAATTCTATTGAAAATGCTTTTGGAAATTGAGCAATTGAGCAATTTGATATTATTTCTTAATGATAATTTGATTAGGCAATATGTGCAGATGCTATAAGATTAATTTGGTAATTGAATTAAATTGAATAATAACTAAATACACAAAAAAATCACTGAAAAAATGAGTATAAAACTATGAAAATTAGTATTTGTTTTCCAGTGTTATTTATAATAGCTAGGGCCCTGTGAAACGAGATTTAGTGGAATCATATCTGTTATCGAATCAGGGTTGAGATTCACGAATTAAATCAAATTGAATGTACACATTAGCCAAACCAGGGAAATTTATTGCTAAAATCCATGGGATAGAGACCAATACAGCAGCATTACTATGTGTACTGGGGCAAAAATAGGTATGCAATTACAAGGGCGTCGGATGGGTGATGGATCGTGTTACAATTTATTAATTAGCTACAGGTTATCGGCCGCAATAAGTAGAACGCTGCCCGCGTCATAAGTAACAAAAAGTCGGCCAATAAGTAGAAAATGCGGCCAATAAGTAACAAAAAGTCGGCCAATAAGTAGAAAATGCGGCCAATAAGTCAAGATAATGTAAATGACGTCATACGTAATTAGCTCGATCGGCAAAGAATATTGGGTCAACGGAAGATAGATTGCATCCAGTTGATTTCGGATGAATTAAGGACAGTCACTGTTTTTGGGAGTAAATATACATGTACGTGGATGAACTACATGTATCTGTATCAATATCATTCCCAGTGGAAACTGACAGAACTGTGAAATCGCTGCAAGTTCTTCACAAATTCACAAGAATAAAAATTGCTGGAATATTTGTTAATTTAATAAAACACACAATGGTATCTATGTTAATATATTCATCCTGTGAAACAATTATTACATTGTTGCTAATTAATAAAATACTTAATGGTTGTTTCCACATTGACCGAGTTGTGAGGCCTCGGTCTGTCGTATTAGCCTTCGGCCTGCGGCCTCAGGCCAATACGACAGACCTCGGCCTCATAACTACGCCAATATGAAAACAACCAATTAATAACATATAGTATAAGACCCACTGGCGAACCGCTGGAAGTCACAGTCGCAAATAAATCTTCTCATCTTCCAATTATAATAAATAAAATGAGATGAATATAAAAGTCCTTCTTGTTCATTCCTACTGGTTGTAGTGTGAGAAGAGTGTAAATACATAGAGAATACCTACAGTTTTTGTTTGAATAACGAAATATCTCATGAGTGTCTGGAAAGAAATATCAAATTTTCGCGAGTGGCTGCAAGCGGCTTCTTACCTTAAAAAGACTTACTAGTATCAATTATTTATAAGTGAGAAAAAGAAGCTAATCTCGTATTGCAACACTATTTCTGAAATAATTATTGTGAATGTTTGCTGCAAATTTTATTGTTCCTCACACAATGAGACTAATATTATAACTACTAATTCAAAAGCCCTAAAATTAGCCATGAAATTTTAAATACACCATATTTGCTTAACCCTTTACCCAACAAACCGGCCAAAACCGGCCAAATAAAGCTTCAACAGCCTAAAATATCTTCGGTCTGTCTCAATAGAACCATACAAATATGGATATCATTGGAACCGGCTCCTTGACCACATTGTGATAGTTACAGTTATGCCCTGTGCCAATACATTCTCTTATATATGCGAGTCGACCATAGGTCGCCTCGCATATATAAGAGAATGCATTGGCCTAAAAAAAAATCTTTTTTTAACACTTTTTACCATTTTTTCTTACATTCTTTAACAATTTTATAATTTTTAATGTGTTAAGCCAATGCATTCTCTAATATATGCGAGGCAACCTATGGTCGACTCGCATATATAAGAGAATGCATTGGCACAGGGCCCTTCTGTTGGGTAAAGGGTTAAAGGGTACTATGAACCATTTAATAAAATTTTAAGTGAAAACTTCAAATCATATCACTTACAATATGTGGATATTTTGCGACTTTAGACATGATCTTTCCTCTTGATAAATGATACCGTGAGATCTGTTCTAAGTATGTGGCAACGTCGCTCTCAACCTGTCGAGCTTCAGCCAAGGTATCTTCCTGAAATAGAGACAGAAAACAAGTTGTTAATTATTAGCACTATATGCCCAACCCTGAGTTTATAGTATGTCTGTCATTTGCAGAATGAGGTCCCCAGAGTGTCAATTTAGTGACGTTATCCCGCATGGTGGGCTAGCATTACCAAATTCACCCTCTGGGAACCTCATTCTGCTTAGGCCTCATATTCTAGGAAATATCTATAGTCTCAAATTAACATTGTTTTTTGTTACTTTTTCCCCTTCTGGGAAGTTTCTATATCCCCTAATTTGCAGAAAATAAATTGCATAATCGAGGTGACTAATGGTGAACATCACCAACTTCAACTGAGCTTCAATATAATCCTAGGTCTCCCATTGAGAATTATCACTTGTAAATAAATGTATGTTGTATATCTGAATTTAGCGCACGTTTCCATCGGTTATAATCTGTATGCATCCAGTGTGACTTTACTGTTGACATTTAATTTCTCAATGTCATCGTGTCATTGTAATTTGTAGGATCAACAGAACAAACTTCGCCTATTTGCGTAATTATTTGCCGAATTCAGCCTCCTACCACCTGTTCTATCTCTAGTGTGTTTAGTTCCTTTCTTCTTTTTGCCAAATTGTTGAATTGTTTTGGCTTTTCTCGTTGTCATTTTCGTAAATGAAAGCTGTTGTCAAATAAAATGCAGATGAAATTTAAATTTGATTTCTTGACCGGCGAATGACCGGAATGTGGTCTGCGCATGTGCATGTAGTCACCGTCACAGTCACGTGTTAGCTTTTAGCCAATCGTATGCTCAGTTCTAGGATATCACTTGATTTAGACGGGGATTTCCCTATAAAATGATGACATCACTCATCAGAGGACAATGTTTACACACAGCGATATGGATTAAATTCCCCATACAATAACACGTGGGCAGAAAGCCCCAAGCATTTACTTTGGGAGATTTACAGTGGGTCGATAATCACACGTATATACAGTTAAACTTTGTTATTTTTGATACATTTTACGTTAAATTAAAAACAGATAGCAGGTACATATAATTACTTCTCCGAGAATGTTAAAAACAATTTTTATCTGTTCATCATTAGGCCTATTTTATTGTCACGAAATTACGCTAACTATCGAAGTTTTGCCATAAAAAAACCCCGATAAAAATAATTCTATTTGGGAGTAGGCCTATTGCACGTCAAAATTACGGGTTTAGAAACGATTTTTATTATACTTAATTCTGATCTGCGTCGTCAAACTACTATCATACAACATTTCTATATTCGTAATGGCCATTTTTTGACTGCAGGGTGTTTGGAAACACAATCATTGAAGCTTTCATATACGCCAATTTCAATATACGTGATAGCGACCAATTTTCATTGTTTCTATGACAAACATTTTGCAGTTAATAAATTGTAGATATACATACTCATATATCTTTATTTTAGCACAAAAGATTCATAAAATTTATTACTATCGGAATATAAATAACAGAAAAACGAAATACCTGTAATTTCAAAATTGAAAAAGTTCATATTTAATAAAAGACGGCAATTATATAGTACAAATGTGCGAGGCTCTGAGCAGTATTCCTGAACATATCCATATCAAAGTTTGATAAGTGTGGTATAAGTGTTGATAAATTTTTCCAAAGTTCCACAAGTGTACCTTTAAGTGTGGGGCAGTGTTCCCAAAACATTTTAAAAGTATAAGTATCATCAGTGTGTCATAAGTGTAGAGAGAACTTTTCAAAGTACCATAAGTGTAGCTGTAAGTGTGGGCAGCATGCCCAAAGATTTTCAAAGTCTCAAAAGTGTAGAGCAAGTGTACACTTATTACAACACTTACACTACACTTACGAAATAAGTGTACATTTCGAAAAAAGTGAGTGTGGTACAAGTGTACTGAATTAAAAAACAAAAGCTACAAGTGTACTATAAGTGTATACCTGAACTACACTTACAATGAAAGTGTACACTTAGAAAATATAAGGGCAGAGATACGATAAATGGAAAAATCATATCTCACTTCATTTAATGCCATTAAACAAAAGTTTGTGCAGCTTATTTTAAAATTTGTGGTGGATTGAAATACGATGGAGATAAACATACTATGTTGAGTGGGATATTCTGGGGTTCAGGCATGAAAACAGTTTGTGAACTTGCCGCCAAGCAAGCCTTGAAATAGGGTGTCTTGTCATTTGCAGAATGAGGTCCACAGAGGGTGAATTTAGTCTGCTATGCGGGGGTAGCATCACCAAATTCACTCTCTGGGAACCTCATTCTGCTGAGGTGTAAGCAGAATGAGGTCCCCAGAGGGTGAATTTGGTGATGCTAGCCCATTATGCGGGGTAGCATCACTAAATTCACCCTCTGGGGACCTCATTCTACAAATGACAGACACCCTATTTCAAGGCTTGCCGCCAATATGCTCGAATCGCGGAATATCTAACTCAACAGACTGAGAGTAAATTTATCAATCACATGTTTTCCTGAAGAAACATACAACATTCATTTGGAGGAGGGAGACATTGTTTTTAGTAACTTTTTCCCTGTTCAGTTTCTATATTCCCTAATTTGCAGAAGATAAATTGCATAATCAAGTTGACTAATGGGTGAAATCACCAACTTCAACTAGTGAACTTCAATCTGATCCTAGGTCTCCCATAGCAATTGAGGCCTAAGCAAAATGAGGTCCCCGGAGGGTGAATTTGGTGATCACATGGGGGAATCAATCAAAGGCCGCTCCGAGCAATCGGAGGCCGCTCCGAGCAGCCAACGAGGCACTGAGTTTTTGAGTCATTTTTGGAGACAGAAATTTAAAACTCTGCACAAAACCAAAGATTCCGGACAAATGGAGAGGTATGTATTATCTGTTTTAGGTTTGTCCAGTAATAGCGCCCACTCTCCCGCGGCAAAGCCGCGGAAGCGAAACCACCTAGGGTATACGTATGCGGATATGAGATATACTTTTTCAGCCCAATCTTAAAATAGATTGAAATTACCTAAAATAGATAATTTATTCATAACTCAAGGGTCAGCCGAGTGCAAAATTATTGTTGGCGACGGCCGCCATTTTGTATTGATTAATACCACCTCGAAATGTGCAAAATGCTCCAGGGCAAAAATAAAAAAACTTTGTTCCGGCAAATGTTAGCTATACTTCATCATATGTAGGAACAACATGCTGCTAAAGTCAAAGATATTTAAAAAATTGAATGTAAATTAAACCATAGCTCTGGTTAACAAAAAAGTTAAATTGCATGAAAAAGTTTTGTTTACATATTTTATAAAATTATTAGAAATATTTGCCCAAAAGGAGGAATATAGGGGCCTTACTGATCGTTTAGATATTATCTTCCATTTTCTAAGGGTATTTTCGCCTAAAAGATTGATGAATTATTCAAGGCCGACAAAGTGAAACTACAAGTTCCGATTGAAAGATCGCATAGTCCTTTTAAGATAATTGTTTGGAAAACCAGTAAAGGCATCATGACATCAAGACGTGCATCATGACGTCACAACATACATTCGGCGCTCAAAACTCCAGACACAGGACTACGTCGATGGCCAGACAGCTGAGACACGTGTTACGCGGTCAGGATAAACGACACATCTGCCAAACATTTATGTTATATGTGATTATTTACATATATATAATTGTCTTGTGTCCCGTTACGGTTTATCATCAAATCCTTCTATAGATAAAAATTTATCCGATAATCCCATGAACAGTAACAAACGGGCGCAAATTACGTTTACGTATGATCATATTATGGTTATTGTCCAGCGGACTAGCTATGATCCTAAGCCACTGTTTATTAATGGCATGATAGGTATCAACGCAAATGATCTGCATGAATCGATATATCTAATATATCAGGAGTCATCATTGATCTTACTGCCAAGTGATGAGTTACCATGGTAATCAATGAAAATGACATTCCGTACCTGAACAGATACACCAAAATTGTTTCCATCTTCTATTTTAGGAATCTGAAATGCTATCCACATTTTAACCTGAAAAAAAAAGAAGATATTTAAGGAATCATTTTCATTTCATGATGATATTACAAAACATTTTAACACACGGGTCTGGGAACATTTTATTTTTATTTTTTAAATATATGAATAAGGGTCCCAGGACCCATTTTCAAGGAAATCACACAATGTATGGGGACATGGCTTCAAAAACAGCATTTTCCAAAATAGCAAATATTCGATAGCACCACCCCTTCCATAGACATTAGTCTTCATCACTAATATCCATAAAATATGATAAAGCCAAACAAGTTTGAATAAATGCAATCACAAAACCTGACAGATTTTTCAACTACAGGTATCTATTTGCAGACCCAAAAGAAACATCATTTCTAGCAGTTTCACATGGCCATGTATTAATTTACTTGAACTAAATGCACAAATATGAAGATAAAATATATGTACGGGTCACTCTAATGAAAGAAAATGTTGGGTTTTATTAATTTCACCAAGCCGATCTCCATGCCAAATATCTATCAGCTTCCATTTACAAACAAATTTTACACCATGATAGCGTAAATTATATTGGTACAGATCAGTTAATTTACAGTAATGCTCTAATTAATCGACTCCTTAACGACAGCAGAATTATGGGTAACTTTTCAGGATTTAGTCGGAAATATGGCTTGTTGCTATTCATCGGAAAGCTCTCTGCAACCTTCTGTTCATTTCTTTTTGAAATATGACTAGAATCCCAGTTGTGATTTTTTGTGAAATTTTATACCGCGTTCTGTAAAATCGAATTTTTGAGGGATCACAAGTATATAGGACCCCAATAATTGCATATTTAATTGCTCCAATGGCCAGTTAATATATAAAATACAAAAAAAAGTCATATTACTCAACCAGTTCCAAACAGCATGAACTGATCTAGAAGATATTTGTGAAAAAATGTTATATTTTCAACTTCCGGCGACCATTTTGGTGGCCATCAGACCTGTTAACCCTCCCGGATTCTGCGGGAGACTCCCGGATTTGAGCACGATCTCCCGCACTCCCAGACAGGCATGACAATCTCCCGGATTCAGATACTGTAGAAAATCACAAAAAATAATCTCTTTATCTTATCTATTTGACCAGTAGACAGGCTATCAAACACATCCTTGATATCGGATTGCGACATTATTGTGTCAATTAACACCCATGATTAATCTGGGGTCATAAAATCAACATTGTTGCACAGCAGGCCCGGACAATAAAAAAACAAACACCTAAGTTCTATTGAACCGGATCACCAGACAGAACAAATGTGACCTGTTCTCAATTAGCAACCCACTAGAGATAAGCCCTGAGGTTATATGAAACTACCATTAAAGTTTATTGGTCTGATAAAATTCAAAAGAAGCACATGTTCTGGCTTTAAACTTTCTGAATCCGTTCCTGAGTTGTACTTTTTAATGTGACATTTGAAATCTCGCGAGATATAAATCAAATCGAAAGTAGTATCACAGTTTAATATTGATATACATAATCCGGTAGCTTACGATATTTCCTCTATAAATTAGACAATAAAAGTAAAAACTACTCAGTAAATGTTTTTCTTAAGAATACTTGTTAATTTGCCATCAAACTTGCATGTTTCTGTGTTATAGCTGATCATATTTGTTTTATTTCTGTTGCCAAAATATGAAAATGCAAAAGGAATCTGTAGGAATAAATTTTTGTTAAATCTCCCGGATGATGACCACGATCTCACGGAAAATCGTGACCAATCTCCCGGAAAATATTTTGTGAGGTTAACAGGTCTGGTGGCCATCTTGGGTGGTGAGTTTCAATTTTGGCCCAAAATAGTGTCATTATATCTTAGCTTCATGAAAATATATACATTTTACTAGATTAGTCATGTGAATTTGCAACAAATTCCAAGTAACTGGTTTTATGTCTGGGAAAACAATTGGGGGGGGGTATTCTTTTTAGGGCGCTATAAAAAAAATTGCTCAAGGCTGACAGATGGCCAGCCGATGAAATCTTGATGTCGGATACCTGAATTTACAAAATCCGCAGAGAAAAAAACTTTGTACGCCAAAACACGCATCCGTGACCTGGCGCATTACTGTATGCTTGTCTTATTCTCATTGCTTGTCGGCATCTCTTTATTGAAAGCTTTAAAACAGATGAAGCAGAAAAAAATAATTGTCATGTTTGGAACTTATTGTCACAAATGGACAAGCCCGATTTTTTGGGGAAATATGTGTTATTTGATGAGGATTTTATCGAATTTGTCTGGACGGGCATATTAACATTTTGAACACTGTTGAAAAAATTGATCAGGTTTTGAATTTCGGATTGGATTTCTCAAACTTGTTGCACCTTATCATATTTTATGGATGTTAGTTTTGATGAATAATGCTTAAGGAAGGAATAGAGCTGTCAACAAAATTGGTAATATTAAAAAGGTGCTTTTGAAGCCATTTTCCCCAAACTTAGTGTTATTTCTTCGAAAATCCACTGGGAACCAATATATCTTTTATTAAATTTGATACCCCTGTGCTTTTTAGATAAGTCTACGATTTGACACCATTTGTTGAACTTATTCAGGTTTTTTTCTGAGGCAGCAAAGCTAATGATCACATAGCAATATTTTTTTGAACAGAACATAATTGCAGTTGCTCCGCATTGTCAACAATTTTATAAGTAATACTATAGAACCTATGAAAATAAAATATTCAGGGGATATATCGATCTTAAATTTTAGTATTCAAAGTATTCATAACATAGTTTACTTCTGAACATGAATTTTTTGAAAGACAATATATATCATTTAAATCCAACCCACCCAGCTTTGTTCCAGGAGTGATAACACTATATTTTTGTCGATCGAAAGACTTCAGGGATTTCCAGTTTTTTAAATGGAGGTGAAGGTCACAAAGCGCGTCACGTTTGCTGTTTATAAATACATATTTATTTTAGGATTCAATGATTTCAATTTGTCAAGATCAAATCCAGTGAATATACTTCTCTAAGACACTTGTGTGCGTATTCTCAGGTGCAAGGAAATGGGGGAGTTTTCGGATACAAAATTTCAGAATACCATAGCATGGGTGGGCCGAACAATGGTCGTCCGGTCCTATCCTAGGTTAAACGGACACAACCTTTAGACCCTACCGAAAACCCCTTATTATCTGAACATTTCCAAACTAATGAATAGGTATCCTTCTCAGGTGCAAGGAAATGGTGGAGTTTTCGGATGCAAAATTTCAAAATACGATAGCATACATGGGCCTAACAATGGTCGTACGGTCCTATCCTAGGTTAAACGGACACAACATTTAGACCCTAACGAAAATCCCTTATTATCCGAACATTTCCAAACTAATGAATAGGTATCCTTCTGCTCTTGTATTATCTGTTTTTCTGTCTGTCGTCTACTTTTATTATCTGAACACCCCTCAAGACAAATAACAGACCATTCCAATGTATAATTTTATAATTGGATGGGAGAATCCATTCATTATAGAAAAGGTCAAACTCACCACATTGGCATGGTCTAGCAGATCTCGTATCATCGGCTTCATCCGCTTTGTAATAGCAGTCAGCTTTGTGTTGGCAGGTGCTACACCATTCGGCAGCAAAATCACAGGTGTACCTAAAGAAACATAGAACATTCATTAGGAGAGGGGGGGGGGGACACAATCACAGGTGTACATAAAGAAACATATAACATTAATTAGGAGGGGGGACACGACACAATCACAGGTGTACCTAAAGAAACATATAACATTCATTAGGAGGGGGGACACAATCACAGGTGTACCTAAAGAAACATACAACATTCATTAGGAGGGGGGACACGACACAATCACAGGTGTACCTAAAGAAACATATAACATTCATTAGGAGGGGGCACACAATCACAGGTGTACCTAAAGAAACATATAACATTCATTAGGAGGGGGCACACAATCACAGGTGTACCTAAAGAAACATACAATATTCATTAGGAGGGGGGACACAATCACAGGTGTACCTAAAGAAACATACAACATTCATTAGGAGGGGGGGACCCAATCACAGGTGTACCTAAAGAAACATATAACATTCATTAGGATGGGGGGGACACAATCACAGGTGTACCTAAAGAAACATATCACATTCATTAGGAGGGGGCACACAATCACAGGTGTACCTAAAGAAACATACAACATTCCTTAGGAGAAGGGGGGGGGACACAATCACAGGTGTACCTAAAGAAACATACAATATTCATTAGGAGGGGGGGGACACAATCACAGGTGTACATAAAGAAACATTCATTTGGAGGGGGGACACAATCACAGGTGTACACAAAGAAACATACAACATTCATTTGGAGGGGGGACACAATCACAGGTGTACCTAAAGAAACATACAACATTCATTTGGAGGGGGGGCACAATCACAGGTGGAGGGGGGACATGATTACTGAGCAGCACAATCACAGGTGGAGGGGGGGGGAATCATTACTGAGCAGCACAATCACAGGTGTACATAAAGAAACATTCATTTGGAGGGGGGACACAATCACAGGTGTACATAAAGAAACATACAACATTCATTTGGAGGGGGGACACAATCACAGGTGTACCTAAAGAAACATACAACATTCATTTGGAGGGGGGGGGCACAATCACAGGTGGAGGGGGGAGGAATGATTACTGAGCAGCACAATCACAGGTGTACCTAAAGAAACATACAACATTCATTTGGAGGGGGGGCACAATCACAGGTGGAGGGGGGACATGATTACTGAGCAGCACAATCACAGGTGTACCTGAAGAAGCACCAGGCCTGATTATAGTGTGTCCGAGCTGTTCTTTACAGAATGAGGTCCCCAGAGGGGGAATTTAGTGATGCTATAATGCATAGTGGGCTAGCATCACTAAACTCACCCTTTGGGGACCTCATTCTGCTTGGGCCTCATCTTCTCTGGAAAGTTTCTTTATTATCAAATTTCTACAGAAACTTCTTCACATAGATTCTATTTCTTTTTTATTTTAGTTTCTCAATATCTCCAAATTGGCAGACGAGGTTCCCAATGCATGTACATCACAATATTCACTATTTGGGAACTTCAATCTGAGACTATGTCTCCCATAGCAGATGAGGCCATACATAATGAAGTCAGGAGAGAATGAATTTGGTGATGTTAGCCTGCTGTGTGGGATAGCATCACTAAATTCACCCTCTGGGAACCTCATTCTGCAAATGTCCGGCACCATGTATCCTCAGGCCTGGGCCCTGCGATTCGGGGTTTAAACCGTTTTTAATGTCAAATCGAATTAGAAATCGATTCAGTGGTGAGATTGCAAATCTGGGTATCAAAATACTAGTTTCAGCAATCCTGGGTAACATAATATTAGTTTTGTGAACCTTTAAATAGTACCCAAAACCATGGGATAAAGACCAATTCAGAAGTATTACTATGTGTACTGAGGAAAATGCAATTACAAGGATGTGAGGAAGACTTTTGAGGATTAAATCACTAGGGCTAATTGATCACTCTCACCAGCAGGCCTGAGTTTAGTGTGCCTGTCAATCATTTGCATAACGAGGTCACCAGAGGGTAAATTTAGAGATGCTATTCCCCATCACCAAATTCACCCTCTGTGGACCTCATTCAGCATGGCCTCATCTGCTATGGGAGACATAGACTCAGATTGAAGTTCCAAAATGGTGAATATTGTGATGTACACCCATTGGGAACCTCAATTATGCAATGTGTCGTCTGTCAATTTGGGGATATAGAGAAACTAAACTAAAAAAGAAATAGAATCTTTGTGAAGATGATTCTATAGAAATTTGATAATAAAGTAACTCTGCAGAGAAGATGAGGACTAAGCAGAATGAGGTCCCCAGTGGGTGAATTTAGTGATGCTAGCCTGCTATGCGGGATAGCATCACTAAATTCAACCTCTGTGGGACCTCATTCTGTAAATGACAGGCACACTATAATCAGGCATGCCTGGAGGTGTGCATCACGCAGATAATGTCTATAATGAATAGCAAATTGCATTCCTATGCATATATCGGTTTGATGTTTATACTCCTTACATAGATTGAAGTTTATACTCCTTACATAGTTTGAAGTTTATACTCCTTACTATATCTGTAATATCATGGACATAATAATGAATTATTATATTTTTCTCATTCATTAAAAATGAACAAGGGATATTGATTTTAAGCAATACTGTATATAAAGCTAACCTGGGATAGTCTCAAATTTGCAACCATCCAGTTTCCGTTTCTTGACATTTGGCTGAAAGAGAGACGAAAGGTTGACCAGATTATCAGGACAATAACGCATGAAAGGTTGACAGATTAACAGAACAGTATCGTATGAAAGGTTGAGAGATTAACAGAAAAGTAAAATATGAAAGGTTACTAGTAAACATAGACCTTTTTCGTATTGGAATACAATTTACATTGAAATATCCCAGAGTCTGAGTGATAGTTGTTTTTATAAAATAATTGCCTATGCTATTGTGTGTGTTACACCTATTTTGTAAATATCGTCTTTACACCCTAATGTGGGTATAAATTTCTATTGTGGGTATAAATTTCTACTGTGGGTATAAATTTCTACTGTGGGTGTTAATTTTCAAACATCATTTCATGGGTAAAACATTTATACACATAGTAGTGATGAGCCGATTATTAAAAGAGCATTGTGCCGATTGCCAATTATTTTAGATCACAATGGCCGATTCCGATGCTGATTCCGATTATTGTAATAATTATACCAGAATATGTTATATGTGTCATATACTACTTATATTTGGAAGGACCAACAGCAGTAATATACCAGTATATATAAGTATATGTAAAGGTAGGTATGGATGGACTTGTGAATGAAAAATAGTGCGTCCTGACAACTACTACACATGTTATATTATGCTCAATTTACTGTATATTTATGTCTATAAGTCGCTATTTGTTGACCCAGTATTTCTCCTCAAAATGTGCATTATACAACTTATATGCCTTATACAACTGTAATTCAATAGGGTGGTCTGAATTATGGGCTACAAGAACAGACACATGTGAGTTTTGGCATTTGCCGTGATGTGTATGACCGTTCACATCAATACCAGAAGCATATGACATGATGCAACACTGGTTTAATGTTGACAGCGGTAGAACTTTTCTTTGATGTTGACTTATAGATAAGAGGTTGTTGAGGTCAGTGGCTGACCTGATATCAGTGTGAATACTTAATAACTGTTACTTGATATACAATGGGGATGTTGTAAACACACTACACTATATGGGTCTCGTCCAGCTATTTTACATAATCAATTCAATTCATTCGATATATAATAACTGTTACTTGATATATTCTTAAGATGGATAAGCATGGTAAATAATGCAGTCAACTGTGTAATTAAGTGTCACGTGACATGTACTTTCGGGTTATACCTGTGTTACGCAGGACACGGCTATCATCAAGTTTGTGTTTGGTAACACTTTCCCCATGTTTACTGGTCATTTATTCAACAAAACATCGTCATATTTAACACAGATTATTGAAGATAAACAAGCACCTGATTATTATTTAGATAATCGGTAATGCAGATGTTGAAACACAAGTGCCGATTGTCATCCGATGGGACATAAACGGCCGATTCCGATTGTCGTTTCCAATCATCGGCTCATCACTAACCCATAGTAGAACCACAGCATACTTAGTAAAATAGTTCTTCTGTTACATTGACTTAAAATGAAAGGTTGTAATAATATCAAATAAATAGGAGAGAAATTGCCTGCATTTCAATCAAAAATAGTGCGATAGTGTTATATGAACTAGGAAACATATGAATGGGAATATCAAGTGAGTGATAATTTAGAAACACGCTGATGTTATGACATAAAAGTATGCATCATTACACATATCGCACGAAAAATTCGGCTGAAAAAAACAATTAGCTTAACACATTCAATGCCGAAGCCCATTCAAACACATGCAAAAAAGTATGAGATAACTCGTAGTCGGAAGTGAACATGCTAATGATTGTTGGTATAATTCCATGATGTTGGTCAATATATTTTAGAATATATCCCACAAGAATTAGTCAAGATCTTTGATAAATATACATTCTCATCAGCCATTATTTTTCAAAACATACCCCATGAGAATAGTCCTTGATAAACAAATTCCAAGATTGAAATTGACTATTGTCTCAAGATAATGCCATGAATCTCTACTCTGGCTAACGCCCGTAGATATCATATTCCACTGGTACAAAACCTTGGAACTTTTTTAAGTTTTGACAGGGAACCTTATAAAGTCCTAAAAATAATGAGGGGAATATATTTCTGTGTTATTATCTGTTCCTTAATAATATACTTCACTGATGAATGTCCCAATTCAAAATTGCATGCTTTTCCATGGTATTTGTGAGCCGATATCGCAATAAACATTGAATTAATTCACCAGAAGAAATTCCAATATTGTAAGCAAAATCACTCACAAATTTATTTAAAGTTTGAATTTACCTTGACCTTGTAAGCATGTGCATTTTCTTATATATGTAAGGCTCCCTAAGGGATTCGAATATATAAGAGAATGCACTGGCACAGGGTCTTTAATGCTGCACCAGCGCAGCTCCCATCATGAAAGGGTTAATAACTCTCCAATAAAACAATTTTGGATATCAATAATCACTGTTATGAAACCATTACAGGTCACAGTGACATTACCATTGAATCAATGTCCAATTAGTTCAATAAGATAACAAAGCATTCAAAACTATTTTGAAATATATTTGAAGTTATTGTTTGTTGACAAATCACTGTAACAGTTCTGTTTACATAACAATGGTTTCAACAAGTGACATTTCGTTATTGAAGAACTCTCATTAATTAACCCATTCATGACTGGAGCTTCCTGAAATTTTGCGAAAACCCATTCTCTTATATATGCGAGTCGCCCATAGGGTGCCTCGCATACATGTATATAAGAGAATGCATTGCCCTAACAATATTTATCATCATCTTGTAAGCCAGTGCATTCTCGTATATATGCGAGGCTCCCTAAGGGAGACTCACATATTTAAGAGAATGCCTTGGCACAGGGTCTTTAATGCTGCACCAGCGCAGCTCCCATCATGAAAGGGTTAATTAATATAAGAACAAACTTAATTTATTTCTTTCAAACATTTTTAAACATACCCCATCTGAATGATCTATATCATTGCTAAAAAGCTCTGAACAAGGTATGGGGATGTTGATGTCTGTATGAATATTATCTACATCAATTGCTGGAAGTGACTGAAAAGAAAAAGAAGAAATAAAATACTCTCACAGATCCAGTGCCAACAGAATACCCAACAGAACGGCCCTGTGCCAATGCATTCTCTTATATATGCGAGTCGACCATAGGTCGCCTCGCATATATAAGAGAATGCATTGGCTTAACACATTAAAAATTATAAAATTGTTAAAGAATGTAAGAAAAAATGGTAAAAAGTGTTAAAAAAAGAATTTTTTTAGGCCTATGGTCGACTCGCATATATAAGAGAATGCATTGGCACAGGGCACAACTGTAACCATCACAATGTGGTCAATGAGCCGGTTCCAATGATATCCATATTTGTATGGTTTTATTGAGACAGACCCAAGATAATTTAGGCTGTTGCATCTTTATTTGGCCGTTTTTGGCCGGTTTGTTGGGTAAAGGGTTAATTGAAATATTGTTTTGTGTATAGTTAACTTGAAAATAAAGATACCCCAAAAACATGGTGATTGAAAATGGCACGGGACATCGAATGCTCACAATTTTCGAAATTTCTAGATCAAACAGAACAGAATTAACACAGTGCATGGCTCTCGTGAAAAAACAAACTGGGTGCATGGCGGTCATGAGAAAAATTAATGCGGTGTAAGGCAGTCAAAACAAAATAAATGCGGCGGTTATTTACATGGTTTTCTGCGATTAAAAATTATCTTAGATTAAGATTACTAGTGGATACCGCATGTCAACTGTTAGCATTCATGGTGATAGCACTTGACTGCAGTTGAATGGTTGTATGACAGTGTCTTTATCAGCTACAACCTCCTTAAACCTTGAAGGGGTTGAATAATTAGAGCATAGCTCTATGCATAAATTATATTAATAAAGTTTCGGGCTATTAAAGTTGTGCCAAGGTATATCACCACTGACAGGCCATTGACATTGCATTGTAACCATGATCAAGACATGGAACTTCTTAGCAAAGCGACCAATGGATTGCTGCCTCAACATCATGACTGCTCTCAATTACATCATCATTCCGATCTTGATTGGTTTTCGACAGACTTGTTTCAATTAACATATGTTGTCTGATAATTTCCCGACATTCATGGAACCAAGACGATGTGCAATTCAACCGTAATTCAAATTTCCCGCTGTTTACATTTTTATCCCTTACTAGGAAGGAAGGAACCAAATAACGTTTAGATTATTTTTTATCAGTGAGCAGGCCTCTAGCTTATCTGGCTAATCCACATACAAAATTTGAAAACTATCAGAGAACTAAAACTAAAGTTATCATCTGGAAACCAAAATAATTGGCAAATTCTAAATTGACAAGATCATAACTCAGGCAAAAACGGGCAGACCGAACCCAATTTCAAAACTTGACCTGTATTTCCATGTCGGTAATTCACATTCTTAATTTGAAAACAATCAGGTTATCATCCGAAAACCATTACGGACAAACGGACAGATGGATGGACACCGCTGATTTCTATAGTCCCCCAAAATGTTTTCAACAATTATGACAGCTCATTGATAAATATTGACGATGTGAACTACGATCTGTGATGGATAAACAAAGGTCACTTTGATGCGCTTTGATGCGCTTTTCACTCATCAGTTCTATTACCATACCCAATGACTCAGAGTGAATAAATATCTCCATAAATACAACAAGAGGTTTTGCCCAGGGTGGCAAATTTGAACCGACAAAGTAAGGCCAAATAAAATTCTGGTTTGTGTTACAAGCCGAAAAAAAATAGTGTCGGTAGGTAGGCTTGAAATTTTATTTTTTTAATTAATTTTGTTATTTTGATATATTCTAATGACTTTTCATGTGCGTATTTTACTCTGCAAGATTGACATAAAATTAATTAATTAATATTACACAATACTTTTACATAGAAATCAACCTAATCTGAGATGCTAAAATGTGTTTTTTGTGTTTCACAAAATTGTTTGTGAAAAAATTCAATAAATTTTAAAACCCGTCGTCTGTGTGTGTGTGTATGTATCTGTGTATCTGTGTGTGTGTGTGTAACTCGGTCACGCTTTTGGCGCGTTGATAACTTTTTAACCATGCGTCCAATGTGGCCCAAATGTGTACCACTGCCTATAGTGTGTCATAAAAGGTGACTCACCAAATTTCATGCTGATTGGTCTGAGAAAACCTGAGATCTAACATGGTCCCCAAATGCAGTATCTGCACTCAAGTAGACACTATTTCTTATGACGTTTGTCCAAATGACGTCATTGACGTCGAATGCAAACCAACACTTGCTTTGCTATTGTAGGCGAAACGTCCATGCGCTCAACCAACGCGTTGTTGGAAATAAGCCCTAACTTAATGTGTCAGTTCAGGTACATTGTGAATTTAGATAACGAATGTTGATTTTGTCACGGAAGTGCATGTATAGTGGGGTGTAGTCAAGACTCGAACGTTCTACCGTCGTTGGGAATGGGTGGATGTAGTGCAGAGTCAAGTCTCGAACGTTCGTCGTTGGGCATGGGTACTAATTCTAATATGGTATTTTTATTCTATTTTAATTTGCCAGTTGGGTTTGAACATAAGTAAATAATGATGTCTTTGATACGAAAGTTGCGCATTGAGTGTGGTATCGAATGAGTACCAGTATACACGGACGATGGCGAATGACAGTCTGACCTCCCGCCAGTGGGTACCGTGAACTCAGTAAATTCGCCAAACTCAGTTAGAAAAATCACATTCTCGGGACAGGCCTAATAATAGGGCCTACAGTTTAAGCAATTCTGCCGACGCTAATTAATGTTCTTTTAATCTTTCTGTTGAGTGCAAATCTGATAAAAAAATAAATGTTTAAAAGATCACACTGTGCGCGAAGCGCACGCAGTTTAAATTCACATAATGTGCGCGAAGCTCACTAAGGGGCTGCAGACCCCTCCCCCGCTAAATAAAGGTTCCGAATAGAGCCTGTTTCAGTTAGTAGGCCCTATAGATAAAGTAAAATATCTTTATTGTTGCGTTCCATATGTGCATGCATATACGTGGGTTGCGAAGATGATGGTGGGGGCAAAAATAGTTTATTGAAATAAAGTTTTCATACAAATGGGCCGCGCAATGCATGGCGTGTGATCATTAGGCTGCATGCTGAATACAGGTTCCAAAGGGGGTCCGTTTAAAATGTGCTGCAAGCTCCCTGTATGTGCGCGAAGCTCACGCAGTTCAAGATCATATATAATGTGCGCGATGCGCAGAAAGGGGCTGTAGACCCCTCCCCGCTGAATAAAGTCTCCCGAATTGAGCCTGTTTCAGTATAGATAAAATACAATATTTTGATTGTTGCGTTCCATATGTGCATGCATATACATGGGTTGGGGAGATGGGGGTGGTGGTAAAAAATACAATTTTATTGAAAAGTGTTCATACAAATGGACCGCACAGTGCAGGCGTGTGATAATTATAAGCGGCATGCGGAATACAGGTTCCAAAGTGGGTCCGTTCAAAATGTGCTACAAGCTCCCAAATGAAGGCTCCTGAATTGAGTATGTTTCAGTTGGTGCATAGTAGTATTTAAATAATATACTGATTTTGTTTCGTTCAATATGTGCATGCGCTTATGTAGACTGGGTGTATAGAAATACAGTGTTAGCGAAATAAAGTGTTCCAACGCGCACCCAGTAACGAAAAAGAGAAGCATGACCATTCCATGTGTCCATGAAAGCGGACACTAGAAAATGACAAAGAACATTTATATAGCCGTCATTTTGTGACGGGCAACCCCCTAGTTAATTAATATTACACAATACGTTTACATAGAAATCAACCTAATCTGAGATGCTAAAATGTGTTTTTTGTGTTTCACAAAATTGTTTGTGAAAAAATTCAATAAATTTACTTGAAAACTATGAAAAAAAACTTGTAGGGTAGGGGGTTTAAAATAGGGGTCGGTAGGGAAACCCAAACCACAAATATTTTTTCTTTGGCCTAATTGTTGAGATATCATATCTGCTCAGACGGAAAAAAAACCCAACATTGGAAACATGAACAAAATGATTGAACACTCAATTGATTGTCATCATAGTAGTGAACATCCATACCAATTTTCATTGATATCCATCAACCGGTGGTGGAGAGAGGGATAAAAAACAACGCTTTCAAATAAACAAAGATGAATAACTTTAGAATGGAAAAAAACAATTGAACACTCAATTGATTGCCCTCATAGTAGTGAACATCCATACCAAATTTCATTCAGAGACAGACAACCTGGATTTTTTGAGATACATGTATCTACCCAGACGGACGGGGGGGGGGGGGGGGGGGGGGGGGGGGGGGGGGGGGGGGGGGGGGTATAATGAAAAATGTGGCAATATCAGGGCAGACGAAAGGAGGGCTCCACTTGATACCCCCTCCCCCAGTCACCAGATATAACAACAACTCACTTGGTAGAATTCTTCAATCTCAACAATTTTCCTTGGGAAAACATTCTTCACCAGCATTTCAGCCTGTAAAATTACAAAGATTATTTGTCAAGTTTAGTGTGCCTGTCATTTGCAGAATGAGGTCTCCAGAGGGTGAGTTTAGCGAAGATATCCCGCATAGCAGGCTAGCATCACCAAATTCATCCTCTGGGGACCTCATTCTGCATGATGTCCTCATCTGCTATGGGAGACATAGACTCAGATTGAAGTTCCCAAATGGTGAATATTGTGATGTACACCCATTGGGAACCTCGGTTATGCAATGTGTCGTCTGCCAATTTGTTGATATAGAGAAACTAAAACAGAAATAGAATCTATGAGAAGAAATTTCTATAGGAATTTGATAATAAAGCAAAATTCCAGAGAAGATGAGGCCTAAGCAGAATGAAGTCCCCAGAGGTTGAATTTAGTGATGATAGCCTGCTATGCGGGATAGTGTCACTAAATTCACCCTCTGGGGACCTCATTCTGCAAATGACAGGCAGCTTATTCTCAGGTCTGATTACTGAAAGACAAACATTTGAGCATCACTAAAATATGAAGAGGCTTTTCAATATGGATGGGGGAGAATGGAAATAATTCATGCATCTTGTGTGACTCATTGTTGGACAGAACTAGAGGTTTGACTGTCTTATTCAAAATGAAAGCTAATAGTGACTTCAACCAGGCTGACTCGAAATCAGTGAATATACACCTGTAAATATAATGTGGAGATAATATATTATTATATTTAAGGGCTTCCATAGTTAACTTGGAAATGAATAAATATGAGACTGATCAGATAAAGTATTGCTTTGGATGGATAGTATGTGTTGTCATGGCTAGAGGTGGGGTTAATATCTTCAACCAATACCAAAATCAATACAGGTCAAGAATCTGTCATTAATAAACTGGATGTGAATTATGAGACTGCTCAAATGAAAAATATTTGAATTATCAAATTGGATAGCATGTGTCTAAGCAATGGGTGGATGGGGATAATAGTTTAAGCAGGATCCACCAAATGACCCTATCTACAGTAATGCTCTAAGTAATTGATTTCTTAACCACAGCAGAATTATGGGTAACTTTTAAGGATTTAGTCGGAAATATGGCTTGTTGCCATTCATCAGAAAGCTCTCCCCGAGAGCTTTCCGATGAATGGCAACAAGCCATATTTCCGACTAAATCCTGAAAAGTTACCCATAATTCTGCTGTGGTTAAGAAGTCGATTACTTAGAGCATTACTGTATACAGGTCAGGGGTGTTTCATCATAAACAGTGCCTAGAAATATCAACACAATTGAATGACAAATCAGATAGCTTGGTTTATATAATATTTCCCAAACTAATCAACTGGTCAGCACAAATTACTTCACAACCAGAATCTATACATAGTGTGGATGTACAACGTAACAACTTAAGAAAAATTAATGGTATTTTTTCTCAAAAGCATCAAAGCGGGACACTTTTGATGTCTCATTGGACAATCTAATTGCCATTGTTCAGCTATGTTGCATCAGCAGAGTTTAGTACACGTTCACATATTCAAAGTGCAGCGCCTTTGATCTAAGACAGTCTATGTCCAAAGATGCGATAGAAATGTTATGACTGTTTTAATGAAGCTGTGACGGATCCAAGATCGAACAAATTCCAATGTGCTGGATTATATAAGAAATGAACGGCAGGTTTCAATGTGGTCATGGGATTTTGACCGCGAGAAAAATTCTGCAAACTGCATGAACCCCAAAGGGGTTCATACGGAGTTTGCTCATTTTTTATCGCGGTCAAAACCCATGACCACGTTGAATTAGCCGTTTATTATTTATATTTATATACTTACACTCTTTAAAACACTTCTCCAAATATGTCTGTTATTTCGTCAAAAACACTTTTTCAAATATCTCCGTTATTTCGTTTATAAAAATAATTTCCTATTTCTATATTTCGCTCTATATTTCGCCCTATTTCGCTGTATTTTCCTATTTCGATTTTTCGTGCTATTTCGCTGTATTTTCATATTTCGCTTTTTCGTTGTATTTCATATTTCGATAATTCGAAATATTTGACATATTATGGGATATGGGATTATATGATAACCAACATTCTGATAGTCAATCGAACATCTCGTGTCACCCACACTCGCGATTAGATGCCACTAGCCATCCAATCGTGAACCTCGATTACATATTGTTTGCTATCAAATCCTTGGCGTATTGGCTGACTAGATACTCAAGCAGTCGGTAATGTCCGACAACCCCCGGTGATTTCCACGACCAATGTGTTCATAAACCTATGAACGACATTGAAAGTGACGTCACGTTACGTTCATAGGTTTATGAACGCATTGAATAAGGGGGCGTGTCAACCGTAACGCTATGGGGAAATCGGAAGAGATATCAGGTGTATGTAAATATACCAATATATCAGTCAGATTTATAATCAAGTCATTGACTCATTGTCATATAACTCACACACCCATATAGTAGATCAACGACTAAGTGGAGTGGTACGGTAGATTTGCTTCAAGTTTTCGGCGATGTTAGTAGAATGTTATATTCCTCCAATTATCATAGCACCTGAATACTAACTTATCAGTTTCAAGCACCCGAACAAGTACATAATATGTCTTTAAACCAAGATTCCCGTTTGGTCAGTCCCTTTAACCCTTTCATAAAGGGAGCTGCGCTGGAGCAGCATTAAAGATCCTGTGCCAGTGCATTATCTTATACATTTGTATGTGAGTAGGGAGCTTCGCATATATAAAAGAATGCACTGGCTTACAAGGGCAAGTTAAATGTACTATTGTTACTATTGCTAGGCCACTGTATTTTCTTATATTTGTGAGGCTCCCTTGCATATATAAGAAAATACAGTGGCACAGGGTTTTCACTAAATTTCAGAAAGCTCCAGTCATGGGTATTTCATATGGACTACTACTTACATCTTTCTTGAACTTATCTTTAAATTCTGTGACCTGGAAATGTAAAATATAATAAAATTAGTGGATATAATTAGCAAGAAAAATTTGATTTCAGGCCAGACATCAATGATAATACATTACAGTCCTATTCTTGTCATGTGAATCAATGACATACAGTAATGCTCTAATTAATCGACTTCTTAACCACAGCAGAATTATGAGTAACTTTTCAGGATTTAGTCGGAAATATACAGGGTTACTGTTATATTAATACTTGTTGATTTGATTTGAACATATTTATTGTAACCCACAATATACAATATATATTACACAGATGATATAAAACAATGATGATATGTGTATGGGCGCAAGTTGCCGAACTTATCGGAGCTCCTCTCCCCT